>JAINUW010000488.1:0-613889 GCA_020205615.1 Panax quinquefolius | reverse complement strand
CATGTTCATCTAAACACCTGTTCATCTTTGCACTACGGGCCAAAGATATTAATCAGTCGGTCATGTTCATCTCAACACCTGTTCATCTTTGCACTACGGGCCAAAGATATTCATCAAGAAATCATTCATCTTTGCACAACAGGCCAAAGATATTCAGTAATATCATCATTTAGGACTGAGGATGATGAAAAATATTTTAAAGAAAACGAATCCAGTGAAACAAAAGAACAATTATTAAGGATTCGTATTTTAAACAATCCAAGTTCAAAAATACTTCATAAGTAATCAGAGTGGAGTAAAATTCAAGAATGATCAAAACATGGATACAATCAAAGCTAGTATCCATAATAGATATTTTGAACAAAAAGAAGAAATTTTATTTTTCGGTGAATAGTGCCGTATTTGTGAATAGTGCCGTATACTTGAATAGTGTCGTATACGTGAATAGTAACTCCAACACCAAAAGATAAAAATTTCATAAAACATATCATCATGCTTCATGAATAGTACTAAATAGTAACTCGTGAATAAGAACTCATGAATAGTAACTCGTGAATAGTAACTCATGAATAAGTAACTCATGAATAGTAACCCCGACATGAAAAAAGTTCCAAATTTGATAAAAAGTTCCAACCATTATTTCAAAGATAATGATATTGAAGAAATAATATCATTTTCGAATAAAATAACATCCCTTACCTCGAAAGACACAGACTTCTAGTTGAAACACCGGATATAGGCTATGACTTGAACTTGCACCGTATAGCAATACTCAAAGTATACTCAAAATACTCACAAGAATACGCTCGATAATATAGAGAGAGAAAACTTCAGTTTCTGGTGTGATTTTCAATTCTAACCTAAGCACCCTATTTATAGGAAAATGCTTAGAACACCAAAGCAGAAAATTTAATATAATAATATATATATACAAATTTGTCTACGCACCTAGAACCATCTGAATTCAGCAACTTGCATGTGTTTAATGAGGCTAACCAAACACAAAAACGTTTTTGTAATTAAAAATATTTTAAACTTCCAAAAATCAATTATTTCGGAGCTTCAAAACTTAAATAATTCATAATAAATAGCTCTTTTATCGTAAAAATTGAAACTCGCTAGTTTTATAGGAAATTCAATTCACTACAACTTTGAAGAAGAAAGTTTTTCCAAATTCCAAATGTAAATTAACCAAATCCACAAACTAATTCGATACAAGCTATAATCAAATTTCAATAATAATTGTGTCCGCCAACACACAAAATATGTGTTAAACATTTAATGCCACAAAATACTCTTCATCCTCATATACTCATATATCCCACATTCATTATAAAAATATCACCGTTAATATATTATTAAAATAATATATTTAAATGAATTATTTTATCGTAAAAAAGATAAAATATTAATTTTCAACAATTGTCACATTAAAAATTTTCTCCATCTATATCAACATAAAATCAATATTTTTCTCATCATATGAATCAATAATTAATTATTCACAAATAATATTACGTAATCACAATATATTGACAACCGTGCGCCTTCTAGAAAGAGGGGCTTTCCAATAAGAATTTTTCTTCATCGTGCCAAGCAATTAGGTGACCAAACCTCTCCTTAGATGTAACTTTCTAGACATTGCCAATAATGTTATCTAATAATAATATTCAGATAATATAAATTATTGCTTCGATAATGGAAAATCTTGTGTAATGACAATTATTAAAACAACAAAAATATAAAATATCAATGCAAAGAATTATTGAATCCATAAAATAAAATATTGAATAATAATTATCAGAATAATTATTGAGTAGCGCTTCTTTACATAAGAATCAATAATTGGTGCAATACCATGTAATACTCGTGTTTTAACCAATTTAGTATTTTAACAATATTATCTTGAATAACCACGCTGGCGTTATTTTTAAACAACTTATATTTGTCGCTTTCTTCATCCAATCGCTTAAGTTATGGGGCCCACAAAAGATCAAGCCATTCAGCATTTAATATTCCCCAACAATCACGAATATTCCACGACTAAACGAATATTCCCTCGCGATAATGAATATTTTATAACCACTTGCTTATTCGAAATATTTGCGTATTTTACCCATAACTATCCACATTAATCAAATCAACCCTTACTATTTCAAAATAATAAATAGAAGAAAATAAATTTCATTTATTAATAATTTGGGGTCTTACAACCTCCCCTCCTTATGAAATTTCGTCCTCAAAATTGACGTACGTACTTGGTATTTCAAAAAGATGAGAATACCTCGCTTTCATTTCCGTTTCCAACTCCCAGGTCATTTCCTTAATAGCATGGTTTCTCCACAAAACTTTAACTTGCGGTATAACCTCGGTACATAGGACATGTTCTTTCCTATCCAAGATCTTGACAGGTACCTCCTCGTACGTTAAGTCTTCGGCTATCTCGTCCGGTTCTAACTCAATGACGTGGTTCGGGTCGTCCACATATTTACGTAACATCGATACGTGAAAAATGTTATGAACACGCGTCATACTTGGCGGTAAAACGAGTCTATAGGCCACAGTTCCTATTCGAATGAGAATTTCAAATGGATTAATAAATCAAAGGTTTAAGCTTTCCTCACCTCACCGATTCTTGCTTTTGAAATAACAACTTCTTGCACCTCCTTCTTCAAATTCATCAGCTCCGGTGTGTAACTTGAACAACTTTAACTTTATCGATTAAAGTCGATTATACTCGTATATCATCACGTGGGTACCTAGAGTTTTCATCTCCATCTCTATTATTTGTAAATTATACTGAAATGAGTCTTTGACAATATCGTACTCGTATTTGTATACGATCTTCTACTCAACACGCCGCCTACCACGCTCGCTTTTCCGTGGATGGCATGGTCAAAACATGTGTGTTTGAAATGGGTCTCCTCTTGAGTTCTTCAAGCTCTTCCCACATTCCTTGCTCCATTCGAATTTTATATCTCTATAAGTCACCGTTAATGGAATAGCGATTCAAAACATCCTTCAACTAATCTCCGATAATAACCAACTAAGCTTCAAAAGCTACGATTTTAGATTACCGACTTTAGGTTGTTCTCAATCGTGACTCATATCCCAACCTTGATAAGACGTTAAAATGACACCTATCGCTTTACTATCGCATCGAATATGGTGTCCCCTACGAGAGTCTCGCTTTGGTGCATTCCACAAAGGAAGTCACCGGATAAAGGCTCAGTACCAAATTTATAGTTGAATTTTTAACTCAAGTTCAATAGAGCCATTCGATATGAGATTTTAGAAATGAGTTTTGTACCGGTTCAAAGTCGATACAAAATTTAATATCGGGCTTTGGGAGTAAGCCAAGAAATTCTTCAGAAATACGGCAGAAAAATTAATAACAACAGAATATTATTCAAATCGACGTGTCTTTATTCAAATCCATAACATGGACTAAGAACTTGACATCCGTAATAAACGAATGACTTCATGGCTTGATATGAAAATGTTTGACTACAATGGTTTGATTGCTTGAATTGAATAACAAAGTTGCTTAGGAATATGAAAACTAACAACCTTACGAAAAGTAATCAATTTCGGCGTGATGAGTAGTTAACCTTAAAATCACATCAAAAGCAAATATCTCTATAGAAATAAGGTTAACAGGTAATGTGATAGTGCCAACCTGAATCAGGCAAGATTTCTAAACAACGAATGTAATGAAAGTTTCTCCTAACGGATTCTCCATAAATAGGTCAAAGTCTAATTTCTCCGTAGTCAAGTTCAAACGTTGAGCGCAAGGAAGAGAGATAAAAGAATGGGTAGAACCGGTATCTAGTAAGATATAAACTTCGCAAGAATTTATAATTAACTAACCCGTGCTAACTTCGTTCGAGTTCCTCGATTTTGACCGGCCACGACAAACGCCTTCTTCAGAACCGCTGACTTTGACTTTTACTCGGACATCCTTTTGAGTCACCATTCCTCACTGGATGGGTTTCGATATCGTATAATCTCGAGCGATATGTCCTTCTTTTCCATAATTATAGCATACCTTAAACTGTTGTGGGCAGTTTGGGCTGATATGTCCCTCTTTCCCGCATTTGTAACATACGACCGATGGTCCTTCTCCTCCCTTGGAACCAGTTGCTACTGGCACTATCGTCTTCATATGGTCATTGTTGAATCTCCTCTTTTTAAAATCTCCTCCCGACTCGCTTCTTCTATTTTCATGGCCACGATTACCACCAGAGTGGTTATCGCCTTTGTCCATATTCTTCTTTCTCCGTGGGTTATCATTATTCGATGATCGCTATCTTCTTGATAATCCTGGTTATGGTCCCTCGGTTGAACGTACTCGTTATCTCGCTTCTAACAATCGAGCCCTCGCTGACAACATCTCGAATAGAGAGAAATTTATGAGAAATGAGATATTGACGTATGCCGGGTTTCAAACCTCTCGTAAACATCCGCGTCATACGCTCCTCATTCTCCACCAAATGAGGTGCAAACTCGGATAACTCCGCTGAACTTCGCCTCGTCTTTGACACACCGTCATGTTATTCTCGCTCCGGTCTAATAAACTCCACTTCCTTCATATGACGAATACTTTCGTGGAAGTACTTGTTATTGAACTGCTTCAAACGCTCTCCCATGACATCTTTGAAAGCGCAAATGGATGGGTACGCTTCACGATTCCCACCAATGTCGCCTCGTTACGGAACATAAAAGTAGCGAATGGAACTTTCGTTTCTCTCGTGCATCCCAAGACATCGAATATCTTGGTAATTTGTTTGACCCACGTCTCCGCCTTTTAATCGGATCCGCTTTCCCTGCACTCGTGGTCCCAACTCTTTGAACCGCTTGGGTTTGACCACCACCGAATTGCTATCATTTCCTCCTCAGATTTTGAACACGAGTCTCCCTCGTCGATTTTTTGCATGAACTGTAAAAAGCTTCTAAACATCCCCTCGCTCATCATCGCTTTCCGGTGGTGTTGTTCACAGGAGGTACATTGCCACTGTTGCACGCTTTTCTTCGTTGTAAAATCAGGCATCTCCACGGTCTCATTTACTCCACTATTAATATTCTCAATCGACATTCTCAAATACCGCCATAAAACAAGAGTTAATTAAGGAAATCAATATATCACATAATATCCCTATATACTAACTAACTAACAAATAAGCTTAGGTAGGACACACTAGCGAAGGATTTACTCGCCTCTCCCTCCTAGTTCTATCCCCGATCTCCGCCAGAGATCATATTCCTAAGCTCGATACCAACCGTGACGCCCCAAAATAGGTCCATTCCATCCAACCCATTCTCGAGTCGCCAAATACATGGTACGTAAATAACTACAACTTTATTAATACATTTGTCGTATGCGAAATACGACAACATATATCTTGTGAGTTTAAATACAATTATTGTCTTCTAGACAATATACATACCAAATAAATCCTCATCACAATTATTTATACATTATTTTATAAAAATGGTGAGAACTACTAAACAACTCTCTCTAGAACCTTCATTCCATACCTCGACTAATACTCGCTACATTCTCGCCTCCTGAGAAGAAAAATGGAACAAAAAGGAAAAGGGTGAGCTCAACTAGCCCAAAGAAGAATATTATGACTAAGATAATATACAACAAATTATCGTTAGTCTTCAATAGGAAAAAATCTAATAGAATACAATAGACAACCCAGGTTTTAAATCAATCTTCGCAGTGAAATAATAATTCATTAGAAGAGTTAAGTAGAGAATGCAAACTACTATCTTCTATATATGAATTTAAAAGTTCATCGTCGATATTTTATCCTCAGTAACATCAATCAATATATATCTCGAATCAAATATTCATCTTTGCACTACAAAGCCAAAGATATTCATCACCGGTCGTGTTCATCTAAACACATGTTCATCTTTGCACTACGGCCAAAGATATTAATCGATCGATCATGTTCATCTCAACACCTATTCATCTTTGCACTACTACGCCAAAAGATATTCATCAAGAAATCATTCATCTTTGCACAACAAAGCCAAAGATATTCAAGAATATCATCATTTAGG
This sequence comes from Panax quinquefolius, assembly GCA_020205615.1. Lineage (NCBI taxonomy): Eukaryota > Viridiplantae > Streptophyta > Magnoliopsida > Apiales > Araliaceae > Panax > Panax quinquefolius. The sequence continues at coordinate 607,814 of JAINUW010000488.1, read as the reverse complement.
ACCGAGGATGATGAAAAATATTTTAAAAAAACGAATCCAGTGAAACAAAAGAACAATTATGAAGGATTCGTATTTTAAACAATCCAAGTTCAAAAATACTTCATAAGTAATCAGAGTGGAGTAAAATTCAAGAATGATCAAAACATGGATACAATCAAAGCTAGTATCCATAATAGATATTTTGGACAAAAAAGAAGAAATTTTTTTTCTGGTGAATAGTGTCGTATTCGTGAATAGTGCCGTATACGTGAATAGTAACTCCGACACCAAAAGATAAAAATTTCACAAAAAATATCATCATGCTTCATGAATAGTACTACGAATAGTAACTCGTGAATAGTAACTCATGAATAGTAACTCGTGAATAGTAACTCATGAATAGTAACCCCGACATGAAAAAAGTTCCAAATTTGATAAAAGTTCCAACTAATATTTCAAAGATAATGATATTGAAGAAATAATATCATTTTCGAATAAAATAACATCCCTTACCTCGAAAGACGGTACTTCTAGTTGAAACACCGGATATAGGCTATGACTTGAATTTACACCGTATAGCAATACTCAAAGTATACTCAAAATACTCACAAGAATACGCCGATAATATAGAGAGAAAACTTCAGCTTACGGTGTGATTTTCAATTCTAACCTAAGCACCCTATTTATAGAAAAATGCTTAGAACACCAAAGCAAAAAAATTTAATATAATAATAATATATATATACAAATTTGTCTACGCACCTAGAACCATCTGAATTCAAAGAACTTGCATGTGTTTAATGAGGCTAACCAAACACAAAAACGTTTTTTAATTAAAAATATTTTAAACTTCCAAAAATCAATTATTTTGAGCTTGAAACTTAAATAATTCATAATAAATAGCTCTTTTATCAGAAAAATTCGAAACTCATGAGTTATTATATGAAATTCAATTCACTACAACTTTGAAGAAGAAAGTTTTTCCAAATTCCAAATGAGAAATTAACCGAAATCCACAAACGATTAATTTTACAAAAGCTATAATCAAATTTCTATTCAATAATTGTGTCCACCAACACACAAAATATGTTTAAACATTTAATGCCACAAAATACTCTTCATCCTCATATACTCATATATCCCACATTCATTATAAAAATATCACCAATTAATATATTATTAAAATAATATATTTAAATGAATTATTTTATCGTAAAAAGATAAAATATTAATTTTCAACAATTATCACATTAAAAATTTCTCCATCTATATCCACATAAAATCAATATTTTCCTCATCATATGAATCAATAATTAATTATTCACAAATAATATTACGAGAATCACAATATTGACAACCGTGCGCTTCCTGGAAAAGAGGGGCTTTCCAATAAGAATTTCTCTCACTTCTTGGCGCCTTGATTAGGTAACCAAACCTCTCCTTGTATGTAACTTTCTAGACATTGCCAATAATGTTATCTAATAATATTATTCAGATAATATGAATTATTGCTTCGATAATGGAAAATATTGTGTAATGACAATTATTGAAACAATAAAGAATATAAAATATCAATGCAACAATTATTGAATCCATAAAATAAAATACCGAATAAGAATTCATCGTAATAATTATTGAGTAGCGCCTTCTTACGTAAGAATCAATAATTGGTGCAATCTGCAGTGTCTTCTTGTGTTTTAACCAAGTATTTTAACAAAGATAACTTAGCAGAATAACTACGCCAAGTTATTTTTAAACAACTTATATTTGTCGCTTTTCTTCATCCAATCGCTTCAGTTATGGGGCCCACAAAAGATCGCGCGTCGTCGCATTTAATATTCTCCGACAAAGATTTAATATTCCACGACCAAACGAATATTCCCAAGACGATAATGAATTTTTTATAACCACTTGCTTATTCAAATATTTGCGTATTTTACCCATAACTATCCACATTAATCAAATCAACCCTTACTATTTCAAAATAATAAATAGAAGAAAAATAAATTTAATTTATTAATAATTTGGGGTCTTACAGAAAATACCCATGGAGAAGATTGAAAAATTCCTCCGCGCTGTGGGTCATAACGAAGCCTCGGTGGTTTTAAGCTTGAAGGAAGCTCCACCACAAATATGCATTTTAGACTTGGTCCTAACCTCTTAGAATCACCGGAAGGTCTTGTTAAAGGTTCTAGAATAAGCCTATCTCCCGACATCAGTGGATACGGAAAAGTTTCAACATATGGCTGATCACATTTTCAACAACAATGTGAGATCCTTCACTGATGATGACATACCATCCGAAGGGACCGGTCATTGCAAACCGTTGCACATTACGGTCTTATCCTCTGGATATATGGTGGCTGGAGTATTAATAGATGGAGGTTCTTCTCTGAATATCTGCCCATATGCCACCTTGGTGAAGATGAATATCAATCTCAACCGAATTCGGAGTAGCCATACTATCATCAAGGCTTTTGATGGAGCCCTCCGTAACTCGGTTGGAGTATTTGAGCTGCCAATCGAAATTGGCCCTCATATGTTCTGCGTATCCTTCCATGTGCTCAAGATAGATTCGGGATACAACTTGCTCTTAGGACGACCATGGATCCACATGGCAGGGGCAATCCCCTCCACTCTTCACCAACAATTGAAGTACATTATCAACGATAGCCTGGTCACAGTTAACGCTGAGCCGGAGTGTCCTCGACACGGGGAAATGCCGTTCATCAATGCAAATGCGGGCGTAGAGCCAATTAGTTTTCATGCTTTGGAAATAAGCAACACCCAATACCACGCTTATTGGAGCAAGACATTGCCGAACCCAACATTTCTGCGAGGTGATGTCGACCACTCAAGAAATGATGTCGTTGGGACATAATCCAGACAAGGGTTGGGTAAAGGCGGCCAGGGTATCCGATTACCCATTCGACTAACCAAGCAAGTTGGAGCAATTTGACTAGGCTATTCGCCACTCTCTGTCACATGAATCCTCATAAGCATCAACAGATTCCTTCACTTCAACCATGTGGCGTTAAACAGCATTCAAACTCGAGTCCGCATAACCTTGAAAGAAGGTGCCACCAATGTCATGGCCATGTTATTTCCTAAGCCAAAGCCGTGGAGGAAAAGAAAATCGTTATTCCGATCCCGCATGATGAAGAAGAGGAGCGGAGAATCAAGGAAAACGTTGTCTCGAATCTTGTCGGGCATCGCGTCATCGTCCATAATGAACATACCAACAGAGAGACACCCCAGACGATGATTGCCGGACGTAATGGCCATCATTCGGGACATAGAGGATGATGACAATCCCTCTATCATCAAGGTCCACCCGGACTTTACCCTTACCAATTGGAACAACATTCCTTGCTTTGGTCGACAAAAGGTAAAGCGGGCAAAAATTCTTTTTCGCCTGTAGATAATACAATAACGCTTACTTTTACATCATGCGTATTAGCGCGTTTATTTTGCCGATATATGCTAACATTGTGTATGATCAACGCATTTCATATATACTAAGTGAAAGCATATTTTGTTTTAGGACTCTAAATTTAGATGTGCTTGTACTTGCGGATCGTTGCCTTGATGCGGATCTCGGGATGACATTAAGGTGCCTCAAAAATTCAAGAATGGGTCGAGACAAACCCAAACCTAACCTTGATCAAATAACTTATTTGAATATCTAACCTTAGAAAGCCCTAAGTTAATCCAGTTTGTTCGGACCTTACCCCAAACCAACGGAATGACATGGTTACGCTATTAACCCAATTCCGGGATGTGTTTGCATGGTCTCATGAAGACATGGTGGGTTTATCCAATCGACATTGTCCTTCATCGCCTTCCCATTAAAGAGGATTTAAGCCATCAGTAAAAGCTCGGTGATTGAAACACGAGTGGAGTTTAAAGGTGAAAGAAGAAATTGTGAAACAATTTTAAGCCGGCATCATCATGGTGTCTACATATTCTGAATGGATATCCAACATCGTGCCCGTACCTAAACCTGGAGGGAAGGTGCGAGTTTGCGTGGATTACCGGGACTTGAACAAAGCTTGCTTAAAATATAGCTTTCCCGTGCCATTTATCCACATTCTCATTGACAATACTACGTAATATAACATGTACTCCTTTGCTGATTGCTTTGCGGGGTACCATCAGATCATGGTTGCCGAGGAAGATCGTGAGAAGACTGCTTTCATCACTCATTGGGGAACTTTTTGCTATAGACGGTTGTCATTCAGCCTCATCAATGCCGGAGCTACCTATCAACGAGCTATGATGGCTCTTTTTCATGACTTAATGCATAAAGAGATTGAGATCTACGTGGATGACATCATTGTCAAGTACCAGAAGGGGAATGACCATCTAGACCATCTCAGAAAGTTGTTCAACAGGTTGCGTAAGTACAACTTGAAGTTGAATCCAGCTAAGTGTGCCTTTGGCGTTAAATCAGGCAAGTTGCTAGGATTTCTAGTCAGCCACAAAGGGATTGAGCTGGATCCTACCAAAATCCAAGCCATCACAAAAATGCCCATTCCTCAGACGGAGAAGGAAATACGGGGATTTTTGGGAAGGATCAACTTCATCAGCAGGTTTATCTCCCAACTCACAGCAACCTGTGAGCATTGGAATCAAGAAACTGCTAGTCAAAGCTCCTATCTTGGTACCACCCAGGGATGATGTTCCCCTGCTCATGTACACATCCATATGTGACAATGCCATGGGTTTGTATCTTTGGAGACGAAAGACGATAGAGACCAAGCACGAGCTATCTATTACCTCGGCAAAAGGTTCAAAGACGGTGAACACAAGTACACTCGATCAAAAAAGACTTGTTGTGCTTTAACATGGGCTTCCATGAGGTTACAACATTACCTACATGGTCACACAACCCATCTCATATCTCGCGTGGATCCTCTCAAGCACGTGTTCAATAAACCCATGTTGAATTGCTTGGTACGTCCGGATGGAAGTTGATCCTACAATAATTTGACATCATATATGAGACTCAAAAGTCCATCAAAGGTCAAGGAATCGCGAGATCAATCGTCAGCCGCACCTTCGAGGGGATTTCAAACCCTTGAAACATATTTCCACGATGAAGGAGTAATGACAATGCAAAGAACACCATCGATCTGATACACGCCAATCATGGAAGATGTATTTTGATGTATACGACACGGGGAGCGATCCTAATTCTTGTCAAATTACAGTTTGTCAGCACCAACAATACGGCTGAGTATGAAGGCTGTCTCATGGGGCTAAAACTCGCCCGTTCAATGGGCATCAAGCGGTTAACTATCCTTGGAGATTCGGAGTTGGTAATCAGACAATCCACCGGAGTCTATCAAACCAAGGAACTACATTTGCTGCCTTACCATCGGCAGGTCTTAAAGATGGCTTTGGAGTTCGAAGAAATCTCCTTTCTACATGTTCCTCGTAATAGGAATGACTTTTCGATGCATTAGCAACCTGACCTCCTTGATTCAGTATATCGAGACGAGAACACTTGCCAAGTGTCACAATTTCCTGCACTAGGCCCCCCTTATGGAATTACGTTGAGAAGTATCGGATGAGCTACCTCCCATCCAACCTCCTTGGTATCAACATATCAAGGAATATCTGCGAGATGGATCTACACCCGATGAAGCGAGCTTTGGCCGAGAAAAGGCGGATCCATCGACTTGCTGAAGTTCTACACCGAGTGGAGATGTGCTTTACAAAAGAGATCTGAGACTAGGTCTCCTCCGGTGTTTAGACAAAGATCAAGCCCAAAGGCTTATGGATGAAATCCATGGCGAGTCTATGGCCCCCACATGAGTAGCCCCCTCCTTGTCGAGAAAGTCCTCAAGGCGGGACATTATTGGCTATCTCTCAAGGCTGATTGCCATGACCACGTCAAAAGATGCTATCAGTGCCAGATTCATGGGAATGCTATACACGCCCCTCCACGGGAGCTCCACAATATGAGTTCGCCTTAGCCCTTCTCAATGTGGGGAATGGACGTTATCGGGCCCATCGAGCCTAAAGCCAGTAATGGTCACCGATTTATCTTCACCATGATCGACTACTTCACCAAGTGGGTAAGCGCCTCCCTTCCCTAGGGTCACTAAAGAAGTCATCATTGCTTTCATCAGAAACAATGTCGTTTGTCGATATGGACAACCAAAGGTGATTGTGTTTGACAATGCCAAAAACCTCAACAACAAAATGATGGAGGAATTATGCAGTAGATTCCACATCAAACATCTTAACTCTATCATCTATCGTCCAGAAGATGAGCGGTCTTTGTTGAAGCGGCTAACAAAAACATCAAGAAGATTATGTAAAGATGTCCTCCAACCACAAGGATTGGCACGACCTATTGCCTCGACTGTTAGCCTATGGGACCACAATGCGTTACTTTCAACTGGGCGACCCCTACGCTTTAACCTATGGGATGGAAGCGGTGCTCCCCCATATAAGTTGAGATGGAATCTCTCGGGTGTTGATCGGCGCTCAATTTGGATGAAAACCAATGGGTACAAGACAGGTATCACCAATTGTCTTTAATAGGCGAAAAAGCGAACCACGGCTATCTTCAATGGTCGATTATATCGTGAAAGGATCGCCAGGATCCTACAACAAAAAATCCAACTCTGCGATTTAAACAACATGACTTGGTTACGAAAAAGATTCTTGACAACCAAGATCGGGCCAAAGGAAAATTCGCTCCTAACTGGGAAGGCCCGTTTATTGTCAAAGAAGTATTGACAGGAGGTGCTCTCAGATTGCAAGAAATGGATGGCAATGAATTTCCACAACTCATCAACTCAGACACCGTGAAAACGTATTACGTCTGAAGTAAATAGCAAACACCCTGGTGCATCATCATCAGGTCACCAGTCATTCCGGTTCTTTAACCCTTTACCGCATACAACTTATCTATACTTTGCCCCTCAGGGAAACATACTCTTTAAGCCAGCAGCCTGGCTTTCTCCTTCTTGACTCAAACAACTTAGGTCATCCCATCGCGGATTGAATCTCTTGCATTCGCGGTTTGGCTACCCATACATGGGATCAAACTTCTCACACTGCGGTTTATCCTCAACCTAGGATTAAACTTTCTCCTCCCCTTTTCGACACGCACATGGGATTACGCTTTTCTTCTGCCATACGAGGGGCGAACTACGTCGACTGATCTCCTCTTCATAGGAGTACGTGGCAACCATGTTACATGGCGGTCATGATAAAACAAAAACAACAAAAACATTTCTACCCTCTTCTCCTTACAAAAACAAAACAACCAAAAACATTCCTACACCATATCGGCCCATATACAATGTTGAACCTCTTACACGAGTTCGAACTACATGAGACTGATCTCCTCTTGATAAGAGTGCGTGGCGACCATTCATGGTGCGGTCTCACCCCCTACCAAAACACAAACCATTGTCAGCGGGTATTGGGATTCTCTTTCAATCCACTACATTTCATTCGGCTTCAGACCAAAGGGATGGAATTACCTGAACTCCTCCCAAATAGGAGATTCGGCGACCATCTAAGCTGCGGTCGTACCTCGAAGAGAAATACCAATCCATAAGAGATGGAATTAACTAGGCTTCTCCTAAATAGAAGTACTGGTGACCATCTGTGGTGCGGTCAATCTCAGAGAGGAAAGCCACACTCCTCTCCACATTTCCATTCAGAAACAAGTCCCAAGACACCAAAGATGGTAGGGATACACGTAGATCAATGATCCATTCTGAACTATCTGGAGATAGCTCAATGTCCATCCACCAAGGAAGAATTCAGAATTTATCAAGATCACAAGCCCTGAAGCAGCAGGCAAAATATCAAGCAAATAGCAAGGCAAATCTAAAAGGGAAGTGATCCAAAATATATTTCCCTGTCATATATAATGTTGTTTAATATATATACAATGTGAACTATACATGACAAAATGGCTAAGCTAGTCTGTGCAGGTAAATACAAGCTCATCTACGAATCAGGGTACATGCGAGCTAGCAAGACCAACATGGCATCCCTCTCAGATGAAGGAGGTAAAGATGTAGCTCCTGGATAAGAATATCCACACGACCCAATAGATCTGTAGCCATCTGCATACCATATGCTCATCGATATAAGCGTTCATCTCTGCGATCATACCAGTGGTAAGGGACCTCACTGCAGTACTATCTGTGACAGGCACATCTCGGGCAGATATAGCACTATCCCGCTCAACTATCACTGAGTCTCTGTTTGACCTGGCCTCATCCCGCTCAACAACAGCGGCATCTCTACGAGCTAATGCCTCGTCTCTCTCTAATAGGGCGGCGTCCCTCACATCCAGAGCAGTCGACATCATAGATCGGATCTGATCTCTCTCAAAGGTCATCAGATGAAGACTCTGCTCTAAATACTGTGCCGAGTGCTGGATCACAAAAGTACTGGTACTAGGAGAATCCGGAAGAAATGCTGGCAACCCAATAGCGGTATCCTCCTCGATGTAGGTATCAATGTCCTCTATAGGCTCTACATCGTCTAACTCAATCTCCGATCTTTGCAAATCTTTATGCGTAGGATAAAACCTCTGTCTCCATCCATGCGGAGTACTCTGCGGAATAACCGGGACGACTGGCAGGAAAAGCAGCTAGCTCACGCTGATCCCAGCAAGCGTATACACGAGATCGGTCCTCGGCTGAGAGGTATCGAGAAGCTGAACGCTGACCTACCGCCCCCTCGAAAGGATGAAAATCCTGGAACTGGTCAAACTACGACATCACGACCAATGGATGATAAGTCGTCATGCCCCTCAAGCCAGCCAAAGGGAGGAAATCCATGCCCGGAGCATGAGTAATGAAGCTGTATGGTGAGCAAAGCCTCGAGCACAATAATATGCTAAATAGATCTCTGATATCTGCTAAAAATGCAGACCAGGACTGCAAATCTGTACACTCCGATGGCTGAAAGGAGTACGACATAGCCACCTCATGGGAGAAACAATACTCGTGCCATCTAAAGGTACCAACCGGTCGCAAGTGTGACATAAACCACACATATAGCATGACCGAACTCCCAGTAAACACACCTAACGGGTAAGTATTGCAATAGGATGCTGATCGCAGGGTCTCTGCCACGATCATGGGTATAATGGTATGACCCTCTCTGAGAGCTCTCACCACCATGATAACGCCTATATCTATCTCATCCATGTACCGCGACATGTACACGTATGACAGTACACATAGTATCAGCACATCAACTCTGGCCAAACGCTAATGATCCTCCGACCTGGTGAAATCTCCCAGAATGTAGTGAGTAGCTATCCTCCGCGCCAAATCTATCATACAGAAAATGCTGAGAGATCACATGCCCAGATGTCAACTCATCCTGCACTACTCTGCGCCTCAATCCTGTGAGAGTCATGAATCTCCTACTTATGTCTCCCAAAACCATGTGCACGCAAGGTGCATCTAAAGCGACATCGTCGAACGTGCGTACTCCTTCTGGAGTAGAGTCGACTCATGGGTACCAAAATGGAATACACCTTTATCGGTAGCTAATGATCTCTAGCATCCCATCTACAAATCCTGCGGGAACACGAAATGCCAAAAGGGTCATGGTATCTTTGCTGATAGCGGATCTCTGATCACCCTATCTGGTGGTGACATGCTATCGCATACCACGGCGCATACCCAATGCCACCATCGACGGTGGGGTATGATCTATCTGACTAACTATCGAAGAAGACATCTGTTAAGGCCATGTCATAAGATCATCCGAGAATCAATCTGAGAGTATCTCTAGATATACATACATATGCATAACATGATACATGCATAACTGAGATAATGGATGGAAATATGATATAGGGAATGAAAAATGGTGCATACATTCCTAAATATATCATCATCTAATACATCGACTCTATCTGACTACAAGTACATGAAAATGGGGCACAAATGCCCTACTACTAACAGAGGCCTATCAAAAGATATAGCGAGAATGAGAACAAACCACCCAATATCTAACAGAGGCCTATTAAAAAGATATAACGAGAATGCACATCGAGAAGAAGACAATGGTCTCGATGTCCACATCCTCAATCCTGTCCACGATGTAACTCCTCTTGAGTCATTGGATCTCTATCAGCGGGGATGTCGGGCCTATAAAGGGAGGATCTGCTGGCCGTGCAAAACCAAATGGGTCGTCGAGGGCGGCCCCGAAATTGGAGGGAACAAATGTCTCACCTCTCGGTGGATCTCTTTGCCCAAATCTTGAATAAATATCTGTGCTGATCCAACTCTTTGGGTCGAAGCTATCAATTTGGGTCATATGGGTGGGAGCTCGAACACAAGCTACCCAATCATCATCATCAATGATCTAGGAACCATGTCCCCCATAAAGCGTGTGCGCAGGGATTGGGCCCCGATAGTCTTGAGGAGCCACCAGCGCTTGGAATATCTCCCGAGTACATGGACCCTCGATAAATCAAAACTCTCGACTCCCAATGGAATATCGGTGGCGGGTGACTACGATATAGGCGATGGCGCTTGACAGGGAGGCAAGATCGGTATCTGAATCTCCCATGGTGCTCTTAATAGCACGCTCTCCTAAATAGAGCTCCCGGCCTCCATCGTGAAGAGAGAAATCTCGGGGTGGAAATCAAATACTCTACTCCGTAGAGGGGTGTCCATCCTCAAAACCGATGATCAAATGATCCCCGAGTATGGAAGCCGTGTGATGGCGTCGGCCGTCGACAACTCCATTTGCATCTGACGATGGCGAAGCCCTCGATCTGAGGACCTCTGGAAAAATAGAATGGTGCCATCATCGTCCTCGTGGATAGGTATCTAAGCTAACACACTCATAGGACGCAAATATGGAAGCCTTTCATAGGCCCAAACTACCAACCTGATGGCAAAACATCTACTATCGATAAACACTCTTAACTTGTGAAGGGAAAAAGACGAAAAACTACTCACCAAAGAAGAAAGCAGGTAAAATCCTAGCCAAGCCTCGGCCAAACCACAGGCCTTGAGCGCAGTACATGCCCGGAGGAAATAGGCAAAGGTGTAAGAGCCCCAATCATACTCTCTCCTATCACGGTCCACATCGCGTGTGGCGGACCAAAGCGAAAGATACTGTGGAAGAGTTATCTGCTATAAAGCGACCTCGAATGATCATCGGGAACAATCGTCAGTGAAAGCGATCCACGATCTTGACATCATCGAGCATGGGCTCACTCGATAGCCCACTCATAACATCTACGCTCAAAGGACACGAGCGGACGGTCCTACCTTTGGCGCACCACGTGGAACTCTAACAAGGACCGGATGGCGATGGGGGTGATATTACGCCATGCAAGGCTTTGGCTCCCTCCAAACTCCATACACAGCGATAAATCGCCAATCCATTGGCGTCATCATCACCTCGCATGATCCGCCCGGTGGGTGGTGAGTCCGATGAAACCATCGCTCGAACAATGCCACGAGGTAACCCGAGGACAACGACGGGGAAGGATGGAGATAAATGCCCCAAATCCCCACTCATGCTTTTACTCTTGCTCTATAATCGGGATGGCGCTTTGGTACATGGAGTGGATGCTAAACCAGATTCCCAGAATGTGTGTAAAACACGGAACACGCATGAAACGCAGATCAACATCGAACCCTTTTAATCCTCATCAATAGGAAAGAAGGAAGATAAAGTATAACGTCATTACCTCGTTAGCATGCAAGTACATCGATGGGTGTCTACCCAAATCACCCATGCATAGCAACTCTGGGTTCACCACACGGATGCTCGGAAGCTCCCTGCGAGGATATATGTACGGCGAGAATGCGGGATCCTCAATATCCACCTCCTCGTCCTCAACGTCTGGAACCTCTGCACAGGGCGGGGACGAATCACGACCTCCACCAATATGTTTACATTTTATTACGCGAGTACATGCGGCGAGAATGGGGGCGAGGCACTTGAAGCCCTCCGTGCGTGCGCTGAAGCGGTCTTATAAGAAGCCCTTTTCGCTGATCCGGATCCATAATATCTGGATAACAAATCTCCAAATCACCTCAGAAAGGGTGTGGTATTTCCTTACCTGGAGCTTTGTAAAATGCATTATATGACTATATGCATGCATGCATTTACTTTAACATATAATAAAGTTAGAATGAATGACTACCCAATGCTACATTTGGAAAAATTTACGCCATAGTCCTTTGAAAATAGGACTATCCCCATGCTGCTGCAAGCGTATACAGGTGGCCATTCGATGCTTTTTACCCCCCAAAGTCATATACAGAATATATGTATAAAAATCAAGAACATCATGCATAAGGCCAACCTCGATGATAGGAGTATTTTGCCTTTCTACCTTTTGCTCATTGGACCTCAAATAGAACAAAAATAGCGAGAAAAAGGTGCCAATTTGGTATCTCTCAAAAGTCAAATTTTTTCATATCATTATGTTGACATGGTTTAATACTAACATTTACTATGTTGAATATTTTTTATCAAGTCATTTGTGCATACATAATCACTACTATGTGTTTAGATGCATTTAGATGCGATATCTCACAATCTAGCAGACGAAACTGAGAAAAATACATGCATACGTTACTAGGATAGTGTAGAACACTTGTGCGGTGATAGAATTTGCGAAGCGGCTCGAACTTCAGGCAAATGCGAAAGTGGCTCACGGTTTTTCTAGAGAAAAACAAGTTGAAAGTGACTTTTGAAGGCGGTGCTTGGGATTTATCATCCACGCTGGCCGCGAGGCTCTCACAATGGCACATGGCGAGTGCACTGCGGCTCCTCTATGTGGGCTCCACCCCTCGGCTCGGTCGATTCGAGTTGAAGCGGAGTTCTTCTGGGCTAAAAAGATCAAATCGGGAATAAAAATGCCACGATTGAGCAAAAATCGCATCTGATCTGGTCTTCTCGGATGAGACTTTGAATCACACATCACTCATTGGTAGTCACTGAACACAAGGTATACTCTCTGCAGATGACCTCGGTTATCACAAATCACATATGGCAATACCTTATATAGGTCCGATCACGCTTTACTCCGGTCGTTACCTACGTGAGTCCCCGACGCGGGGTTCTGGCGTGAGTCCTCGGCCCAGGGGGTTACTGACGTGAGTCCCCAGCGGGGGGCGTTACAACGTGAGTCCCAGATGGGGGTTACAACGTGAGTCCCGACGGGAATACAACGTGAGTCCCATCGAGACGGGGTTATAACGTACTCAGATCCCGGTGGGGTTATAACACGTTCATCATCTCCGGTGGGAGTTGCCGTGTGCGGTAGTCCCACACACATCGAAGAAGGTCAAAGCGACCTTGACATCATTTCATGATATAGCATTTAAACTGTCGAGCTATAGAGTACATTTTGAGGTTCTTATACCCAATGCTCATATTCCCAGTGGATCCCGTGAAGTCACAATATGATGCTTCATTGATCTACACATCGTGAAGGTCAAGTAACCTTGACGATCTCCTCACGAGTTTGGTAGTTGATTCACACATCGGTGAAGATCAAGCAACCTTGATAGTATATCCCATAGGATGTTTCAGCCATTGATTCACACGTCAATGAAGGTCAGGCATCCCTGACAACATTTGTTGTTGGCAATAAATCCAACAGAATCATAACATATTCTGGCGATACTAACGAGGAGAGGTCAACATTATTAAAGAGGATAGATGATGGAATATGTTATACACATCCTCAAACGGATCAAGCTTTATCCCCACGGATCTCTTACACGCGTAAGAGATACCCTTGATGTCAAGTCGTTATCAAGAACACGAGAATTTGGTGATAACTCCAACACCAATATCTATGATTAAACTTGCACATCGATTTGGTCGGTGTTGCCAATCCACGGTTGAAGCAACGAGGAACGTGATCATCCCCAACATGTTGGGCCACAACCCGTACACATGCATCATACATTTTTTACATCATGTTGCTATCCATAGTACCATGTTTATCTTGTTGTGTTTCAAGTGTCTAGGATTCTTTATCCTACCCGTGCATCTCCATGCATGAGTATGATAAAGAGGGCATCTATAGACACTCGAAATTTTTTGTACTCTTTATTACTAACATTGCGGGGAGGGCAGTTAAGTCTTTTAAGAGAAACCACGAAAAGACAATCCAAATCCATCTGGGATACTCTAGGAAGTGCAACATCAACCGGGATCACAATAAGAAGTAACGGTTTCAACCTCGGATCTAACCCGAGAGACACTGCGGATCTGATATCGGAACACACACCGGAGAAGGCCGATTAATCTAGGAGATAACCTTGAGGTATCCGGTCTCGGTCCAACCATGGGAATAGCCACCAACCTTGGTGATAACCCCAAGGAATACGATTTGGAGATAACCCGGAAATGCTTGTTTCAAATGCCATCGACTTCAATCTCGGCACTCATAACAAGATACACTTTATACCAACCCGGTAATAACATCGAAAAAGATAGGCACACCTCAAAGATGATAATGAGGACCTTCAACAAATGTAGCGAGTCAATCTCGGTGAAGTCGAGCAGCGTCTACTTATCGGCCCAATCCGGCGATAACAGGTGAAGAAGCTGAACATCGCATCTCTCGTCGACACGATGCCACATCTCGTCTCTATGCAACAATGTCCCACAAGGCTAACCAATCTGAGTTACTATTGTGCGGGAGTAGCGGATGAAAGTTGAAGCTTGAAGGCCGGAGGGCATCGTCCCATCTTCAAGACTTCGTACAAACTCTAATCCCATGCCATTGTACAACTCTCGACAATGGCGGTCGAAATAGGTCTTGAATACCTCAAAGCGGATGCTCGGATTGCACTTCTCAAAATTCAGTGGACATTACGATTGCACGAGTGCACGTGCTTGAGACGACTGGGCCAAAGCAAAAAGGGGCAGGCCGGCCAACCTGGTACACACTACACTTGCGGCACCTTTTGCTATATAATAAGAGGCTTGGGGTGCTGATTTTAAGAAGAAAAAACGGAAACCTTGCAATTTGCTTTGCTTCACTTGCCGTACGATGTATTTTTCTCTCCTTTCAACACACACATGAGCTCATATATAGCCTCTTTTGTACCCACAAAAGCCCGGTGTTTACCACTCTAAAGATATCGAAGCCCTTTTATCGGTCGGTATAAAGCCTTCTCACACACTTTAGTGTCTTTCTCTTCATCTTTACACACCCCTTCTACGTTGAGAGTCGTGTTGCTTGCTTTTGCGGGACTTGGTCAGTGGTTTCATTCGATCTGTATATATATATATATATATATATATATATATATATATTTATATATATATTGACTAACATTATCGAGTTATGCCTCGATTGAGCTGAACTATCGATGCGGGCGTTTCTTTGCTTTAATATATATATATATATATATATATATATAATATATGCATATGTCGGACTTTGTTCGATGAGCCTGAACTTGATGCAGTACATTTATTAAACTTTATATATATATATATATATATATATATATATATATATATATGTGGACTTTGTTCGATGAGCTGAACTTGATGCAGTGCGTTTATTAGTTTTTATATATATATATATATATTATATATATCAATATGCATCGGGACTTTGTTCGATGAGCCTGAACTTGATGCAGTGCGTTTACTAAGCTTTTATATATATATATTATATATATATAAGCGTAGTCGAACTATGTTAAATGAGCACAGATTTTACATCCGGTGCATCTATTGCTTATATATATATATATATACATATATATATATATATATATATATATATATATATATATATTTTGTCTACTAGAGTTTCCCTATAGTGGCGAGTTGATATTTTCTGACTTTCTTTACATTTAAATCTTGCAGAGTTTACTTACGTGGCGGCGTTGGCCTTTTCTGACTTTTATGACTTTATTTACATTTCGATCCCCCATGGAGGTGCTTTGTGGTTGGTGATCATGTATGTATATATATATATATATATATATATATATATATATATTTACCGCTTTTTATATATATACACTTATTGCTTTTATACAAATTGCAATATTCTATGCTTTAGAAATCATGTGATCACAGATTCATCCCATTGGATCTAGATTCGGTTCCGTGATGGACATTTTCAATTATGGCGACTTGTAAATTATTCTGCGATGTCGTATTTCCTCGGATGGTTTCCATACCCATGAGGAAGTCGGCATTATTTTTGGATATATTATTTTTCATACGGATGCCTCGCATCCGTCAAATAAAATCAATTCAGCCGCTCACTTAATAAAAATGGGAGTGTAAATTGTCTCAATTCCTATTGAGCATCAGGGTTTGAAAAACCTCTTTTATAAAACATCATTGCCATATCTTGTTAAAAAGCGAATTTTTACATAAATTCTAACCACATATATATAGGTTGAGCGAGGCCTCGCACAATTTTCCATATAACAACATTATTAACCCACACACACACGCTCGGATAATAGTTTCTTGAAAAGAGGCATCACCATGGTAACACGGATGTCGGAGGTGCTAACACCTTCCCCGCATAACCAAGTCCCCGGACCTAAATGAATCTCGGTTTCACTTGGCCCAGTATATCGATGTCACATCAACGGGTCGATGTACAAACCTTTTCTCGGTTGTGTTGGTACAACCATTTAAAAAACCAATGGCGACTCTTATGAGTCCATAAATGTCGACATTATACATATGGGACCTTTTTCACTTGTTTTTTCAAACAAATCTCACCTAAAATGAGAACACCAAAGAACAAGTAACGGAAAGGGACACCAAAAAATCCCGACGTCGACAAAGGGTATTTTAGACCTTTGATTTATATAATTTATGCATTAAAATAAAATCTAAATGAAGGAATTAGTGGGCATATATATAGCTGGCCACATTAGCCTTTTTAAGGAAAGAATATTAAGCTAATCAAGTTCCATAAGTAGAAGTCTTACACACAAGAACAAGTGTGTCATGCTCTCATTGGTGGAAAGCCTAATTAACAACCTTAAGGGCATGATTAGGCTTGATTAGGAAGGGATAATGCTAACCCTTTTGTCTAAGGGGCAAAAGAAAGCGTGGAGGATATTAACATTCCACTACAATTCACCAACATTATAGCTATCTCATTTCATTTTCCTCCTCCACCATTCTTATTCTTCTTCTATTTTCTCCCAACCCTTCAAAACACAAAGCTTAGCAAGAGAGAGAGAGGAAAAGTTTAGATTCTAGAGGGGAAGAGGAGTTTATTGTTCATGTATCCTAAATTCATAACCTACTTTGGAAGAACAAGAAGGATAGTAAAAAGAAAACTAGGCGAGGTTCTCTTCCATTCTTTTTCTTATTCTTCTTCTATTTTGGTTTTACCTCAAAATATATGGGGTTATGGTCTAATACTCAAAAATAACGTAGTTCTATATGTCTCATGTGTAGGACTAAGTATCTTGTGTATTAGAATATAGATTTAGAGGAAGGAAATGAGCATATGTTCTCGAGGGGTGAAACTCTTATTTTCTCTTCCACTAAATCTTGTGTAACTCAAGTTTTACAACTTGGATTTGTGATCCATCGAGAAGGGGGTGCGAGATACATGAGTAATCTAGTAAAACCAAGTGGTAGAACACAAATCTAGCAAGTATTGAAGTCATGGTGGTTGTTTTCCCCAAAATAGTCCAAATAGAATTAAAGCTTTAAACCACTAAAAAGCTCATCTCCATTTTTCGAAGGCTTTTTGAGGACGGTTTCAAGTCTTTTTAACATTTGGAAAAAATCACAGAGGTACCTTTAGAGGTTATCTCGTGTAGGAAAAAAACGAGACACATTTCGATGTGTAGGTTGTGCGTAATGGCTTTTTAGTAAAGGACTCCTAAATATTAACACTTGGATTTCTCACCTTTGTATACCTTTGGAAAAATTCAAAAAGTTTACAATATGTTCATATATGTTATGAGAGTATACCACGAAAGTTCTGAAATTTTCTCGAGCAAAACTCAATTTATGAAAAATGAAACAAGATCTCGAGTGTTTTAAGCACTTTAAAATTAGTAAATCACTTTCTAAAATTCCATAAATATTTGGGGATAGTTGTTGGCTCATATACTACCCAAATCCATAAAAGAAGAATTTGTGGAATCAGTTTGGTAGTTTTCCTAAAAATGATGAAGTTATGAATAAAAGGAAATAAATAGTTAAATGATGTCATAAATAAGGAAAATGTGATTTTAATGCTTGGATACACCTAATATTGTATATTCTAACTATGAAGAGGTATTTTGGTAATTATTGATGAGAATTACTATTTATGACCCTTTTATGGGTATTAAATAAGTGGTTTAATAAATGGTAAATGATTAAAATAAATTGTTTATTGGCCTAATAAATTATTAAAATGTTATGATGATATTAATAAAGTTAGAATCGATATTTTTTAAATAAATAAAATATTGGGATTAAAGTTTAATTTAAGATATTATTAGATGACTAATAATATTAGATTAAAATAAAATATTATTAAAAGATTAATAATATTATATTAAAGTATTATTAGATGATTACAATATAATTAAATAAAATGTTATTAAAATATAATAACATTAGTAAATGAATAAAATACTAACACATGAATAAAATTAAAAGGTTAATAATATTAGTAAATGAATAAAATATTATTAAGAGGGTAATAATATTAGTAAGTGAATAAAGTATTATTAGTTGATTAATAATAAGGAGTAAGTAAAGTATTATTAAATTATGAGTGAAGATAATGTTTACATAATAGTAATATTATGAAGAGATAATAATGTTACTAAGGAATTAATGTAATAATTAATATTTAACCGCGTGACTAAATATTAGGCAATTTAATATAGAATGATGATATTATGAATAAGTATATGATTTGCTTAATCGAGAGGTCAATTAGAGGTCATTTCAAGGAAGGTAGATAGTACTTTAATTTGATATATTTATTTTCATAGCAGATAGACTACTGAATAAGGCAAGTTTCCTAACTTTCGAACTCGAGTTATTAATTTTCAAGCATATTAGTGGATAATTGTTGTTTATTATTCCACATCTAATATTATTATTGAATATTAGCATTATGGCAAGTCTCCTAACTCGAAACTCGAGTTATTATGTTTCAAGCATGCTAGTGGATTAATTATTGACAATTATTCCACATCTTTGATTATTGATTAGTACTCGGTTGCGTATTGCATATATTCATCACGTATGAAAGGTTGATAACCTTCATTACCATAAAGTTCGATTAAATTTATTCATAGTGTCATTGTTGACCACTCGGCATAATTATTCAATTTTTCAGTTATTGAAGTTTTTATTCACGTTCTTTCTCAATTATATTACATTGTTGAAAACTTGAAAGCTTATTCCTTTTCAATCATGATATATCTTCATTATACGTAAACTTGCTAGGCAAAATAGTTGTTCATCCTTGTTATATCATGATAACAAATTTGATTAAAGCGAAGGTTCGAAGAGCGGCGATTAGTAAAGGTGAATTCCAAGTTTAGATTATTATGCATTTAGAACTATTAAGTTATCGATCTGAAAATGACATTGTAAACCTTTTAAGTTATTGAAGGTATGTATTAAGTTAAGGTTGTAGACCTTGGGAATTATGTTGTAAAAGTTTTTGTATAAACAATTTATGTTTATATCTTAGTAGTAGTTATAGAAATGATGTATCATAACGTGCGAGATCTAAAGGTAAAAAAAAGTATCCGGATTTGGGGATGTCGTAGTTGGTATCAAAGTCGTAGGTTATAAAACTTAGGTAGGAGTACCTTAGGCTATAACCGCGGAGACGATGATAGGGAATAAACTCAGATTGAGTTTAAGTGATAAGAGATGAATTTAGAAAATTCATCATTAAAGTAAAGAAAATGATAAATAAGATTAAAAAAAATGAATCTTGAAGAGATATAAAGATAAGAATTTGGAGTTACGACTCCGATAATAAAGATGAAAAGTGATAATAAATAAGCGATGTACATAAGATGAAAAGTGTAAATAAAATCATAATATAATATGATTAAAGTGAAGAATAAGAAGATCGTAGAATAAAAGCGATCGTAAGTATAAAGAGAAATGATTGCAAAATAAGATCACGACGTGATCAAATTAAATTGTTGAATAACATATGATATCTTAAGTGATTAGAATGATATAGCTTTATTCTATAAAGAGAATGTACTATTAAATGCTTTCGATGTAAACTCGGTAAGAGTGGTAAATGTTAAGATAGGGATTAAAGAAAATTCGTATAAAGAAAAGAGAAAGTTAGGATTATGTGGGATTTCAATTGAGGACTCATGTCAGCAGCTAAGTTATATGATTCTTTGTATGGGCGGGGAATTGTACTTGGTGTAACAACCACTTAGTTTCTTACACTGATAATCATTAAAATATTTGTGTCGCGTTATTTGCTATATACATGTTGAGAAGGCAATTCTTTTCTCATGTATTATAGCGAATAGGTAGAGAATATAAGGTTAGGTTCGAGTTCTTAAAACTCATAATTATGGTAAGTTTGTGACTCATAATTATATAAAATGTTTTTGGACCCCTCAGCGAAGTATTCAGTTTTTCAGTTATTGAAGTTTTGATTCATGTTCTTTCTCAATTATATTACATTGTTGAAAACTTGAAAGCTTATTCCTTTTCAATCATGATATATCTTCATTGTACTTAAACTTGTTAGGCAAAATAGTTGCTCATCCTTGCTATATCATGATAACAAATTTCAGATTAAAACGAAGGTTCGAAGAACGGCAATTGGTAAAGGTGAATTCCAAGTTTAGATTATTATGCATTTAGAACTATTAAGTTATCTGATGCAAATGACATTGTAAACCTTTTAAGTTATTGAAGGTATGTATTAACTTAAGGTTGTAGACCTTGGGGATTATATTGTAAGAGCTTATTGTATAAACAATTTATGTTTATATCTTCCACGATGAGTTATAGAAATGATGTATAAATAGCGTGCAGGATCTAAAGTTAAAAAAAACGGATTTGGGGATGTCACAAGATTTATAACTTCGACTTTGATACCAACTGTGGCGTCCCCAAATTGAAACCACACTTTGTCTCAAATTTGGTGGTCACGTACTAACTCTAATAACATACTAAAATCATTATAAGCGGAATAATAGAATAAATTACATTGTTATAATATAATTATTCTCGTCCCAAGGTTAATAAACTTAAACATCTCTTACATACCTCCAACATAATTAAACATAATTTAGATATAAATAATACATAACCTGACTTATTTCATTACATGAATATAATAATCACCACTAAATATAAACTACTCGATAGCATTGCCCTTGCCCATTATCAATGCACGAGGGTCGCCTTCTTTCTGTCTTAAGCGAAATGTTTTAGGAAAACAAGAATGAGAAACAAGTTTGCCTAGAAAATAATATAGCAATAAGGGTGTTTCAATATAGTTTTAAATTTCTCAAGGGTACAATAATAATGATAGTTCAAGGATAGTAAGAAATATCATTAATTATCAACAATAATCGTTAGGACGAGAAAATATCAATAATATTCAACGATTAATCAATTCAAGATTTCAAATTAATGAATCTTTGAGTAGTCACTAAGGACTATGAACTTCTCCTAGAATTAACAAAGAGTAAACCGATAATTCTACAAAATGAGTACAAGTGATCGACTAAAATACCTATGTATGTATAACATTTAATCATTCTCATGTATGCGTCGTTTCCCAAACAAATATATAATTTCCCCTACCAATAGGGTTGTTCATCTTAGTTATAAAAATACGCACCAAGTTAATTTGATTTGGATAGCTTTCGATCATATATCGATAGTCTGGCCATAGAATCAATAAGCTAAACAACTTTCTTTTAAAGTATATGCATGAACAATTATCGTTCGAAATCAAGGTTTGAAAACAATTTCATTTCTAATCTTACAAGTATCAAGTCATGAGATATGAGTCATACTTTCAAGGATTTACTTGTCTGACCAATAATAGTACAAGCTCAAGTAATGCTCGATAAAGTAGTAGGTTCGAGTACTTGTCTCAAGTGTAGTTTACCAAAGTATTTCTCATCAATGCTCTTTGAATCCTAACATAATATAGGTATGCGTATAGGATATTCATTAGCTACATATATAATATTTAAGTTTAAACACATACATAAATCTCTAACTTAGTTGTATGATCTATACATACTACATCCCATATCTTACATATTCATAGTACACTGATCGGTTTATAAATCATTACTAAAATCAAACAACATAGTTTGAAATCCTCCTTTAACTCGATGTTCAAAAGTTTATAAATATATGTCCTCTTTATGATCTTTTATCATTAGCATGTTTATAGATATTTCAAATATGGGTGCTTAAACATGTAGTCAGATTAGACATCAACACGGGCATGCATCACACCTCATATCTCAAGCAGTTAAATAGGTAACAACTGCGAGGATGGCAATTTGCGCATACTGGTTGAAGCTTAGGGACGGTATGACTCGATGTCCCCTAGCCAGACCAGAGTTGAGCCTTTCATTTCCTGCTTTTGTCCCATACCTTAGCATACCTAAACAATTACACTTAACATACATTCATGCTAGAGGACTTTTCATAAGCGTATGACCATCTTAAGTTCACTTTTATATGTCATGGTCTTAGTTTAGGATTTCCACGGAATTAAGGCCAAATAGGGTTATCTGCAATCCTGATGTGTACTAATTAGCCATATGTTCATATAAAGAGATCACCTAATCATACTACACATGCTTATAAGTGTTCACATCTTTTGTTCATAGCTAGCATCATTAATCACTTTAAAACATGTTTAAATTCATGTTTGGTTTAATTTCATTATGTTTAACATATAAGAATTAGGTTTAGAGACATAATGAACATAAACATATCATCTTTAAATCCTCGAACTTAACTACTCACACTAATGCAATTTGGTGTGAAAACATTTCGAGTTTACTTTTGAAATCACTTTAAACTTGAACATTGCAATCTAACACATACAAGATATCTTTAAAGCTCTTATCATGTGTATCTAAGTCATGTTAATATCACTATAAAGTCAGCACATACTTCGTATAGTATTCATGTATATTAGCTTCAATATGTCAAGTTTTTCTTTGAAAAAGTTCACTAGCTCAGAGCCTAACAACTTGGTCATGAACAAAGAAACTATAAATCATAAATCATGCTTGTTCATGTTCGAAATCGATCATGTATGTATACTATCAAGCTCATAATTTGTAGAACATGAGTTCCATTAAAGTTCATTTCAAAACTTTGAGTTTTTGTTATAAATCTCCCACTAAGTCATGTTGAACAACTCATATCTCATAAGAAAACTTTATCTGACATGTTATACTTCTTTTCATGCATTTTTAGGTGTAAATATCAAATTAGAAACAACACATTAATGAAAACAACATTATGGTTATGGGGACGGCCGCAATTTATATTTGCACTTAATATATATAAGCCGGTGCTTGATTGCGCCTTCCTGAACCGAACGAACCGAGAAAGGTACTCTATTTTGTAGAGTCTCAAACCAATATTGATTTTCTCTCATTAATCATACATAAACTCATTCTTAAAGGTTCTACATGTGTATTCTAACTTCATAAACAATTTGGTAACATGGTAATTCATACTAATTATCAAAGAATTCATGTAATTGCTAAGAATTCAAAAAAACTTAAACTAAGAACAAAAGTTAGAATTTTATACCTCTTGAAGCTTAATTGAATTCCTCGACACACTGATTATAATATCCTAATGCTTAGCAGCTCTTACTCTCAAATCACATTTATCAAATAATTTTCATGCAACAAAGAAATGAGAAGGAAAGGGTTCTTTATATAGATAAATGCATAACCGATTAGTGTTCTTCTACCATGGTTTGAATCGGAGGAAAATAGAAGAGCACTGCTGGGTATACATAAGTTAATGACGACCACCATCTTGGCCATCATCACGACTAATTCTAGCTTTTAAATCTTGGAATTAGTTTATACCTGATAGAGTTAGGCTCTTTGTTCATGTCTCGTGATGAGCAAAGATTTTGGGACACGGTTAAAATCCCAGCTATTATATTACATAAGGCTTAGTTTGATTTCTTTAATTCCCAAAATGTACTTTTAATGTGTTAATGCTACTACAAATTGGAAAGTTAGGGATTATTTATGTACCCATATCATATAATTCATGAACATTAAGTCCACATAATTTAATATTTATAATATGTATGGACTCCATTTAATTGGTTACTAGCAATTTAATATCTCCTTTTATTATTTACTTACACATCAGTATTGGAATAAATATTTTAATAGCACATATTTATTTACTCCCATATTTTCGAGTACACACTTAATTGTCTCATCACACATGATGAGGTACCAAAACTTATTTAAATCAACTTCATGATTTAATTACTTTTTACTATATATTTTTTATAACATTGTCCACAATCAAATGTCACACCTCATTTAATCTTATGATGTAAGTAATCATATGATACTATTGTCCACATTTTCCCGTATATGAAATAATATTTAGTAATAATGTTCACACTAATAATAATAGTAAGCGGTCCATTATCTTTCTCATCTTTTATTAATGCTAACAAACCATCTTTATAACTTTCATTACTTTACGTGGAATTTATTTTTCAGTCTTCTTTTCTAAAAAGGCAATTCTTGCTCGTTCTGATCTGAGGTGGCGGCAATTGCGCCACTCTGAGAACTCTCAAACTCGATAATTTATCTCTCCATTTAATTATTAGTATACTCATTTTATCATTTTTCCATACTATACACTCAATATAATTATGTAAATTTACTTCACATTCATTAGTATTCTATTATTCACAATATCGATTAATTAATTATTCACTTCTTAATTTATTCATCTCTTAATTAAATTAAACCACTTAAATTTCCATTCTCATATCACACAAGGCATTCCACGGTTCTCAACACTGACTTTACATTTTTCTTAATTCTCATAAATTCAATTTGAATTAATCGAATTACTCGTCTCATAACATATCAATATTTATATTCAAATAAATATTCATTTTAAATATTATATCAA
Source organism: Panax quinquefolius (assembly GCA_020205615.1). NCBI lineage: Eukaryota > Viridiplantae > Streptophyta > Magnoliopsida > Apiales > Araliaceae > Panax > Panax quinquefolius. The sequence goes on along the minus strand of JAINUW010000488.1, from coordinate 582,683 downwards.
AATAATATTTATTTCATGAAATTCATAGTTCTTACAAGGATCCACAATCTTCCTAATAATAAATTATATCCAGTGGTAATGTTTAGTACTTGGAAGGATAGGTAGAAATTATGGGGACTAATCTCTAACAAAAGTTTGATTTCTCCCACAGCCTCTCGTCGATATCCATCAAAGGCCCTTATGACTACATGACTAGTCCGGATTCAATTTGGATTGATCTTTATTCTTTCAGCGTGGCATAGGGACATATTTTCATGGGCGATCCTCCATTTATGAACACACCTCCTACCACATATCCACGAGGACATCATGGTTATGTGCGATAACTTCTGATGACCCATACCTTCTAATAAAATGTCATCATCGGTGAAAGATATCACATTCTTTGTTGAAAATGTGATCTATCAAATGATTAAACTTCTCGATATCTATCGTCTTTAGCATTTGAGCTTCTTCTTTTACTTTCACAAAGACCTTGCGATGATCTTTCGAATATAAAACCAAATCAAGAATAGATATCTGTTGGTGTGCTTCTTTTAATCTTTGCCTTACTTTGGCTTCATTATGCCTATCTTCTTTGAGAATTCTTTAATTTTCTCTTTTGACACTCTTCCGTGGATTTAATGATGACTTCATTACTCGCTAAAGCGGATACTGACGGTTTGATTTGAAGTTGATCCCTCATCTTTCCCATAGTTCCATGGGACTCTTTTCAAGTCAATTACAAGATACTACGGTCTGAAGGGCAACATCAGAGGCTCGGGCGCAACCACTTTCACATGATTCTTTACTCCTTTGATCTTCATTCCTTGGATTGTCAGAGGTGATGTAGACAAGTCTCGTTCGGAGGATATGATTGCTATAACTCCTTTCGATCTCTATGTTTAGGAGGAAATATCTCCTCCTCTTGAGCGGGGTTTTAACTATTTACCATTTACAGTCACCGCTATCGATCATATTTTTGGATCGGGTGACAAAGTGCTAACAACTTCTTGTCTATGGCGAGAGTGTTGGAATGATATTAAGCATATCCGGTAGCATCAAACCTATTGGAATGGGGATTGATTGGAGGCAGCGATTCTGTGATCTTCCCTTCATTGATCAACATATATAGGATCTCCTCCAACGGTTGACCTATAGGGTGAATTTTCTTTTATCTCTGTATATTCTCGGCGAGCACAGGATCTAACTTTCCTTCTAAGTTTTTCTTCCCAAGTTTTATTCTCTTAGAATCATCATTGATTCCTTGTTATGATAGAAATGAGATTTGTTTACCTCAAATTGAGCAATTTGTGGAGTTACTTGGTGTTTGATGTACCATCAATTCTTCTAGTTGACCCATATGTTCCTTGAAAGATTTTATTTATCATTCTATAAGAAATTGACTTCTACGAATATTCCCGATTACTAGAGTTTTCCTTGTTTTCTTGGGATGAGTCCCCTCGTTACTTGAGTACTTGGAACCTTTTCCACTTCCCATCTTGATCATGTTGACATTCTCTTCATTGTGTCGAGGGAGGGATTATCTTGAACATGTGGTTGCTTTTGTGTAGTCACCACAATTTCCCCATTATCTATCGTATCTTTAATTTTATGCTTGAGAGACCAACAATTTTGGGTATCATGGCCCAAAGTTTCGAATGATAAGCTTATTTCTTACTTGAGTCAAAATTCCTTCCACTGGATTGGTGCAGGGAAGGAAATGGACAATTACTATTACGTGTTATCGAGTTTTAGTACATTTTCCAATGAGTCCGCTAAAAATTGTTAAAGTTACGTGACATTTAACTTCTCTATTTTTTGAAATAGAGGATTTGAAGATTGTCTTGAAGTTTGGAAGCGAATAACTTCTCCTTTGAATGGGAAAGTTTGATTGCCTCTTTGATTTTGTCCTTACAATACCAATGATATTTCTTTTTCCTTCTTTTATGAACCCTCAGGGGTTATTGCCATAACTTCCGAACTATATGTATTCGCAATACGACTTCTAAAGTTGTAAGGTCTTTAATTTTCTAGACTTTAACCCCATTTAGCCATTTCTCTGTGTTTAATCATTTTTAGAATAGTTTTCATATCCCTACTTTAGGACCTTCTTGTAAAATGGAGCTTTATATATCGATAGATATGTCATTCTGGTTTACATCATTGATGGAATGACTTGGGCTGACCAGACGTCTCCTTCCTTGGGCATATTCACGGAAGGATTCACTACTTTTCTTATTAACCTCGGTGATTAGATACCTATCTTGAGCCATTTGTGATTGGAAGCTGTATTTATTTAGGAAGGGATGTCTTTAGCATCTCCCATTATGGATTTTGGAATTGTCGATCGGGTATACCATGCTCGGCCTCTTGATCGAGACTCTTTTGAAACAATTTGTATGTTAGTTTCTCATCTTGGCGTAGAACACAGGTTCTCCAATGAACACTTTCATTTTCATAAGTTATTAAAATAAGAATTTAATAATTAAAATTTTTATTATGAGATGTATATATTTTGAATTATGTGTTTTGGTGTGAAAGAAATTAAATATATATGAGATTTAATAGTTGGTTAAACTATTAAAGGAAATGAAGAGAATTAGTTATGTAAAGGAATATGGTGGAAAAAAGAATTAATCAATAAATATTGGTTAATTTAAATAGAGTTGGAAATTATATTATGAAATAATATAATTTTATTATCATGCCTTGATTGGCAATTGAATTGTAATGAATTAAATTTCATTAATAAGGTAACTAATTCACCTAATTAAAATAGTGAATTAATGTACATATATTTGTTTTAATAAAATGAGAAAGTAATACATATTACATATAAGCGTAATATGTTAATGTAATACGATTGTGAATCTTGTAAATAATTAAAATATTTATCAAATAAAATAAATATTTTAGTTGAAATATTTATGGAATAAAATAAATATTCAATGGAAATTATTATGGAATAATTTATTTAAGTATGATATAGTAAATAAATTGATGTTAAATAATTTTATAATTTGTGCGTATTTTATTACACTAATGTGTTAGTGATGTTCTACTTTAATTAAGTAATTAAATTAGAGGGCTAATGATTTGTTAAATAAAATTGGAATTATATTGATAAAGTAATTAAATTAAATAAAGTGTGACGATTGTGTACTATATAATAAGAAAGTTATAAAAATAAATAGGAAGAAATTTTATTTGAATAAGCCAAACAAAGCCTTGTGGCTGTTGGTTTTATAACTGCTAAGTTTATTATGTGGGTGTAACTCCTAATTGCAATAAGGGTGATTTTTACGTTATTCGAAAAGGCAGAGAGAAGGAGAGAAATAGAGAGAGTTCAGAGAAAATTGAGAAAGAGAAGAAATTCTCTGAGAAATTGAGAAGGTTTTTGAGAATCAAGAAGGAGGAAGACGATTAATAAAGAGAAATCAGATAATCTTCATCATCTAATCAAGGTATCAATCTAGTTTTAAAGCTTTAAAATATAGTTTTCAAGTTCTTCACATAAAAAGCTATTTTGGGTTGGTTGATGTGAAAAGATGTTGTATATATATGTTATGGGTTTGTATATTCCATATTATATCATCTAAAAGTGGTTTTGGAGTAATTAAATTCATGAAAATAGGTTGAATGATGAAGAATTTGAGTTTTGCTGAATATATAAATTTTGGTCAATTTTGAGACTAAAATTAGGTATGAAATCATACTGGAAACCTTAAATTGATGATGGATGTTGTAAAAACATTGAAAAACGAAAAGAACGCAAGTTGAATGAATTAATTTTGTTAAGAAATGAATTCGTAGTGAATGAATCCGCTAAATATGTTAAAACAAGAAAATTTAATATAAACATGAGTTTTGGGTCAAGAATTTGGGTTATGTAAATTGTTAATTCTTTGGTATATTGTATTTCTATGAATTACGAATCCATAGAGTCGAAAACAGACTGATTTGGGTGTGTATAACTCAAGTTATGAAGGTTGGAAGGAGAAATGGTCAAAAAATTCACAAGAACAGTAAAACTGGGAAAATATCGCGTACCTTACTGGTAAGGGGCGCTGCAGCGCAACCCCCAAGGCTATTTGGGGAGATGTAGCGCTGAAACAGTAGTCGGGGCTAGATAGTTTTGACCTTCTTTAGTAAAATAGCCATAACGTTTTCATACGAACTTCGATTGAGGTGATTCAAGATGATCCGGAACGAGGACGAGTAGACCTACAACTTTATGTCTTTAAGTTTTTCGATTTGAGGTCGGGAACAGGGGTTAAAATGGTCATTTGTGGGTCTGATATGTATTAGAAGGCAATCAGAGGGCGTCAGGCATCCATGTATGCAAGTGTAGTGCTCCTGACAATAAAAGATGTTGTCTTAAGTTATAAAACATGAATATTAGTAAATATAATGATGCTTAACATTAATAAATGATGTATTAGATAAGTTTTATAACAATACTAAGCACACACAAGAGAGACGAATTGGGCGTGTGACGAATGAACGTCGAAACGCCGTAATAAGTGTCAATGAACGTAAAAAGTGTATTAAGTCAAATGAAATGAATATTATAAGATATGAAATGGGGTTAATATAAAACCAATAATGATTCCTAGCAAGACTTAAACACTTGAATGAACTTCGAGTTTGACTAAGAAGAAATATAGTGAGATATAAGTCTAAAGTTAACACAAACAAATTGAACATCGTGTATTGATTAATAGGAAGGGTTATATATAGGATGTAGATTAAAGTTTATATTACAACTACTATGCATTGCTATGTGACTAGTAGTTGATGTGCATGATTATATAATTGTGTAGGGAACGTGAAGTGCAGATAGCTATAAGCTGTTAAACTATTATTGGTAAACCACGATCAAGGCAAGTCTTTCTGTTCCTATTTGTTATGTAAACTTGATGATGAATTGTTTTAAATCTTTATTTCAAAAAGCATGATGTATGATTTATGTTGCAAGTATCAAATGTTAAGGTCAATTTATGACTTGGTTGAGTAAGGAATGCTGATTGGGTTATGAAACTCAATCTTTATTTGGTATGTGATGTACAACATGTATAATGTGTTTAGATAGATGTTTATGATGTATAAGATGAGCATGTTATTTATGTGTTACGTGTTGTAGGAAAACTGCTAGATTTATTGGGTTGTCGAGCTCAACCTTGCAAATAACTATTTTTGCATGTTAAGTTTTTATGGTAACGCTATGTGCTACTTGAATGACATAGATCAGATGCAATGCATGAAGATTAAATACTTTAGCTATAGTTGTTATTCTTTTAATCCATGTTTAAGGTTTTGAGATATGTACTTGATGGTTTATGATGTTTAATAATTGTTGTGTTGTAAAGTTAAAGTTTGAACTATTCGATGTATAAAGGATATCGATTTGAGATGTAAGTATATATATATTAACTCTAATAAAGTGAATCATGGATTGTATAAGATTCAAAGACATGAAGATGATAAAGGTTGTGATTCAAGGAAAATAAAAGAAAAAGATAAAAAAATTTAAATTATTCCGCATTTTATTAAGGTTAACATCGTTTAATGATGTAATGTTAGAATAAATATGTATTGATAACGACCAAGGTCGAGAGTTGAGTTGTATGAATTTTGGGGTCGTTACAATTGGTATTAGATCTATAGTACAATCGTACTCTTTAATAGTTGATGTATGGTGTCTGGGCTAAACGATCTCTTCATAGAGTGGAAGTATATACGAACTAGCAACTCCGAACCTAGTTTGTTGGTTGTTTATGGGAAACCACTCAGCGTAACATATTGAAACTATTACAGACTCGATGTGTACCAAGTATAGAAATGGATACGTATGATGAAAATGTGAAACTCGAATGAAATGTTGAGCAATGTAAATGAGGTTAGAAATTCTTAAAGGAAGAATTGTTATATAAACAAGAAAATTCAAAGAAAAATCTTGAAGAGATATAAAGATAAGAAATGGGAGTTACCTAACTCCAATAGCCAAGATAACGAATAATGATGAATAAACAAAGTCTGTAAGATTAAAAGCATAAATAAAATCGTAAATGGTGAAAAAGAAAAGAAAAAGGATCGTAAAACAAAACGATCACGAGTTAGGAAAAGAATTTTTAAGGGAGATGATCTGCAATGTTTGAATAATTATAGCTTGATGCTATGAAGGTAAAGTACTATGATATAGTACGAGATAAACTCACGAGGAGTTATAGATAATGTGATACGAGAAATTCGTATTAAGTAAGTTAAGTGCAAGTTAAGAATAAGTTAAGAGTAAGGTAATGTTAGATGGGATTTCAATTGAGGACTCATATGGTGACTAAGTTGTAAAAACCTTTGTATGGGCAGAGATTTTGTGCATGTACTTGGTTTATCACATTGATAATCATTAGAATGTCGATGTCGCGCAATCAATGTATATGTGTTGGAAATTTGATTCTTTTCTCATGTGTATATTTGATAGTTAGAGGCTTTTAAGGTTAGGTTAGACGATATTAAGATTAGGTACGGTTCTTAAAACAAATTCACATGGTAAGTTTGTGACTCATAATAATATGGTATGTTTTGAACTCCTCAGCGAATGGACGTCTATGGTCTGACTAGGATAAGTTCTTAAACTCATATTATTATGGCAAGTTCCTGAACTTCCAATTTGTGGTAAGTTTGATGAACTATACTGGGGGTATAGGAAGATTGTAAGTTGAAATACAAGAATATTTAGTATAAGAGCATTGGTGGTGCTAGAAATAAAAAGAAGTAGTCAATAATGAGGTAATGAAGTAAAGATTGAAGTTGAAAGAGAAAATTAGATATTCCAAATCTTCTAGCTTTGTTAAATTTTTGAAATTTATTGACTTCGTGCTGATGTTTGCACTTCTATTTTTCTTGAAAAACATTGAATCAAATGATGGAACCAATGAGTTTTAAAAACAATACCGTTATTCGTATGTCTATGCTAATTATTTCGGCTAGACAAAAATGATTTTAAAATATCAAAATATATTTAGTTTCTCCGTAATCAATAAAGCATCAGTAAATATGATGCTGATATGACAAACGAGGAAGTCATCAATGCAATTGAACTTGGTGTTGGATGTGATCATAAGATCGTCAGCCCACTATGGTATGATGTAACATGAAGAAGTTATATAATGACTGAATCCTCAACGTACTATTAAAATAGTATTGTATCTTGACCATAAAAATTATTTTTGGTTTCCTTTTAACTAAGAAAGATATGCCACATGAATTGGCTAAAACTATTTCGATTGATGTCCGAGTTATTATTAGAAGTCTACGATATTTGATTCAGATAGACAAATATTGAAAGATGTTTATGCAGTTCAAGCATTTCTTGAGAAATTATGCCAAACCAAATTATTTTGGTGCAGATTCAGATGTTGAGAAATTGAGGTGAACAACCCTTTTATAGAGGATTATATTATGTGAAAGCATTAAAATGTTTGTGCACAAAATATTGTATGAAGGGCTGATTTCCCTGAGTACGAGAAGAAAGGTCCATATAGTCTTATGACTGTTAAAGGTTTAAGTAGAGATACTTGATAACCTGGGGACGTAGTTCAAGGTCTTGTGACCCCTCAGCATGATTCGAGAATCTTTTAAATTCCTGAGTTATTAATACTGCTTCCCAATTATTAAGCAATTATGGAAGATTCTTGTTATTATAAAAGGCGAATGTGGTAAGGATGATATTCTTTAGAAAGAAGTAGGTCGTAGAATGCGACACTGAATGATTAATATATTGAATAAGTGAGAAAAAAAAAATTTGAAATGAGAAGGAGATGATTTTTCAAAGAATAATGTAAAAATTTTAATATAAAAGTTAATAATTATAAGAAGATCTTTGTGGAAAGAAAGTGGTTATAGAAATCAATGAATGAATAAAGTATTAACGTAAAATCTATTTTGATATATTGAATGAATGAAGATTAATAAATAAAATTTCGAGGACGAAATTCTTAGAAGAAAGGGTGAATATAATATCTCGAGTATTTATGATAACGATCCTTAAAAAAGGAAATGAATGTGTTAAAGAATATATAATACTCAAAATATAATTTGGTTCAAGTGAAAGTTATGAAATAAAACCTAGAATTTGTTGAAGAAATGAATGTAGTAGGAAATATAAAACATATATTAAGGTAATGTGTTGAAGTTATTCAACGATAAATTTTTAAAAGTTTTATTTAAAAGAGATTGGTTGAAAATCGAGTAAGGTATTTCATTGATTCCGAGGAAGGAATCCTTATAAGGGGGAAGAATGTGACAACCCAAATTTTCATAAGTTATTTTGAAAGGATTGGTTGAAAATCGAGTAAGGGATGTTTTGTTGATTCCGAGGACGGAATCCTTATAAGGGGGGAAGAATGTGACAACTAGAATTTTCATAAGTTATTAAAATAAGAATTTAATAATTAAAATTCTTATTATGAGATGTATATATTTTGAATTATGTGTTTTGGTGTGAAGAAATTAAATATATATGAGATTTAATAGTTGGTTAAACTATTAAAGGAAATGAAGAGAATTAGGTATGTAAAGGAATATGGTGGAAAAAGGAATTAACTGAATAAATATTGGTTAATTTAAATAGAGTTGGGAATTATATTATGAAATAATATAATTTGATTATCATGCCTTGATTGGCAATTGAATTGTAATGAATTAAATTTCATTAATAAGGCAACTAATTCACTTAATTAAAATAGTGAATTAATGTACATATGTGACGCCCCCAAAATAAGGTATACATCACCCATCTTGGGTAGTCAGATACATGGTACAGAATTTAAATACAACTTACTAATATAACTGTCGTGTACAATACGACATAAACTGTGAGTTTGAATACAAATATTGTCTACTAGAGATCATACAAACTCAAAAGGAGTCCTCATTACAATTATTATCACACTATTTCACAGAATAGTGAGGACTACTAATGCTATCCTCTGGACCATTACTCCGTTCCCCGACTCGTCCCAGCTATATTCTCATTTCCTGAAGAGAACAGTGAAAGAAAGGGTGAGCTCAACTAGCTCAGTAAGAAATATTATGACTAAGATAATGTAGAATAAATTATCATTAGCCTACAACAGTGTTAAATTGATAAAATATAATGAACATCAAGTTTAACTACAGCGGAACCAGAAATCCATTAAAAGAGTCAAGTAGAAAATAAAATCTACTATCTTTTATGATTTTAAAAGGTTTTTCATCACTGTTAAAGCTGAGACTCAGCTTTAATAAATATTCCACATCATCGAATCACCCATGTACTATGGCCAAGGATATTCTTTAGTATCACGACCATAATTATTCATGCACTACGGGCTAAGAATATTTGTGTATTCATTAATGGTCCTGATCATGCCAACAACTGTCCATCAATGCACTACGAGCCACTGAGGATTTTTACCACATCATTTGTAACATTACTATTCCATGATTACATCGAATAGTCTCTCGGTCATAATCATACCAAGTCCATCTATGCACTACAGGCCACAGATGACTTTCAACATAATATAAACATGAGGATGATGACAATGATATTCAATAAAACAAGTTCAAGAATTAATTTATCTCGGAACCAATAACATCCAAACTGTCAACATGATACTGTTTGACGTCTGGTAAAGGTAATTATTATTGACGAAGGTAATTACTATTCATAAAGGTAATTACTATTGACGAAGGTAATTACTATTCACAAAGGTAATTACTATTGACGAAGGTAATTACTATTGACGAAGAGACTCTTAGATGATGACATACTGGCCCCCCATAAAATAATCAAACTCACCACAAACGTCTCATATTAGACTCTTTATATACATCAAGGATTGAATAAATATTACCACAAATCATTTTATTTTTAATCAACACATATTTAATCTTTCAACAATTATTAATCATTTATAACTTGTCGCCTCAATTATTGATTTAATACTATAACATATTATACGTATGATAATCGTGACAATAATTGAATCAATAATATAAGAGATATGATGCAAAGAATTATCGTAGTAATAATTGAGCATAGGTGAGTGACTTCTCACGTAAGCATCAATAATCAATATCGTGTGCTACTATACAACTACGCCAGACATCAGACTTTTACTACCGGATAGTTCAATGCTTTTTAAAGTAACACCTCTGCCGTTATTTTTATAGAAAGATAATTTTGTCGCTTTCTAACTACGATAATACTTCCGTTAGGGGTCCAATTAATGATTGAGCCATTGCGTATTAATATTTCCCGACAAAAAGAATATTCCCCACCAAACAAATATTTTATAACAACTTGCTTACTTTGCAAAATTTATAAATATTACCCACAACTATAACATTATATCAAATTTATTCCATAATATTCAAAAATAATATTTATAGAAAATTCATCTTTATTTATAAAAGTTGGGGTCTTACAACCTCCCCTTCTTATGAAATTTCGCCCTCGAAATTAGGGTACGTACCTCGTATGTCGAAGAGGTAGGGATACCTTGATTTCATTTCAGATCTAACTCCCAAGTCATTTCCTCAACATCGTGGTTCCTCCACAAAACTTTGACTTGAGGTATAACCTTGGAGCGTAGAATATGTTCCTTCTTATCCAAGATTTGAACAGGAACCTCTTCATATGTCAAATCTTCCGCTATTTCGTCCGGTTCTAACTCAATAATGTGGTTCGGGTCTTTCACATATTTATGTAACATGGATATGTGAAAACGTTATGAACACGAGACATACTTGGCAGTAAAAGCGAGTCTATAGGCCACGCTCCTACTCGATCGAGGATTAAAAATGGACCGATGAATCGAGGATTGAGTTTTCCTCTTTCCAAATCTTGTAACTCCTTTCCATGGAGCAACTCTTAACAACACATAATCTCCTATATCGAATTCCACGTCCTTTCGATGAAGATCAAGATAACTCTTTTGTCGATTTTCCGAGGTTTTTATACGTTGTTTTGATCGTTTGAATATTTTCCGTAGTCATACGTATCAACTCCGGCCCCAACAACGTTGCTTCACCCACCTCATCCCAAAGATACTAAAGAACGACACTTTCTTCCATACAACGCTCGAATGGAGCCATGCCAATACTTGCTTGATAACTCGCTGTTGTAGGAAAACTCCACCAATGGTAAGAACTTGTCCCAACTTCCTTGAAATCAAGGACACGAGTCTTAATAGATCTTCAAGAGTTTGAATAGTCCTCTCCGAATGTCCGTCCCGCCTCGAGGATGATATGCCGAAGCTAAATCGTAAGTCTGTGCTCATAGCTTTTTGCAAACTAACCCAAAATCGTGAAGTGAATCTTGGGTCTCGATCGTAAACTATGGATACCGCAGCATACCATGCAGCCTTACAATCTCGCTTATGTACATACGAAAGCAAGACGTTCAAGTGTATAAGTTTCTCGATTTCGGTAGAAGAAATGAGCGGACTTGGTCAATCTATCAACAATGACCAAAATCGCATTTATGCCTTGAGAAACCTTAGGAAGACCGTGCAGAACGAAATCCATGGTAATGTGCTCCCACTTCCATTCGGAATTTCAAGTGGTTGCAATGGACCTTTTGGTATATGATGCTTCGCTTTAACTCGCCGACAAGTTAGACACCTTGAGATAAACAAATGCTATCTCTCTCTTCATATTGCTCCACCAAAATGTATGATTTAATATCATGATACATTTTGGTACTCCCAAGATGGATTGCAAATGGTGTGTCAGGCGCCTCCATCATGATATTATACTTTAAATCGTGGTCGTTAGGAACACAAAGTCCGGAGTTGACTCAAGTATTCCTTCTTCATCGATTCTTACTTCCTATATAGCACCTTCTTGCACTTTCTTCCTCATACGCATCACCTCTAGTCCAGAGCTTGAGCAAATTTTTAACTTTATCGATTAAAGTCGGTTCTACTCAGATACTCGCTATCATCACATCGTCCCTGAGTCTTTAACTCTATCTCCATCCTTTGCAAGTCACACAAAATGGGCCTTTACGACAATATCGCACTCGTTTTGCATATGATCTTCTACTCAATGCGCCGCCTACCACGCTCGCTTTTCCGTGATGGTATTGGATGGTATGATCATAATCTTTCAACAGCTTCAAGCCAACGTCGTTGTCGCATGTTGAGTTCCTTTTGAGTGAAGAAATATTTGAGGCTTTTATGATCCGTAAAGATCTCCACTTTCTCCCTATACAAGTAATGCCTCCAAATTTGAAGTGCAAAGATAACAAATTACTAACTCTAGATCATGAGTAGGATAATTCCTCTCATATTCTTTGAGTTGTCGCGAGGCATAGGCTATAACTTTTCCATGTTGCATGAGAACACATCCCAATCCTTTGCTCAAGCATCATCAGAGATGACAAATCCTCCGAGCCGATGGTATTGTCGTAACAGTCTTTGAAATAAGTCTCCTCTTGAGTTCTTGAAAACTCTTCTCACATTCTTCGCTCCAACCGAACATCAGTATCTTTTGAGTTAGTCGAAGTCATGGAGTAGCGATTCAAGAAAATCCTTCCACGAATCTCCGATAATAACCAAATAAAACCGAGAAAGCTACGATTTCGGTCACTTATTTAGGTTGTTCCCACTTTTGAATAGCTTCAATCTTTGTTGGGTCAATAGATATTCCACGACTTGATACCACGTGCCCAAGGAATGCTACTTCTTTAAGCCGTAACTCGCATTTCTTCAACTTGGCATAAAGCTTATATTCACGAAGCTTTTGGAGTGTCGACCTCAAGTGTTGCTCATGATCTTCACGACTTTTGGAATAAATAAGGATGTCATCAATAAAGACGACCACAAAGTGATCCAAATATTCCTCAAATACTCGGTTCATCATATCCATGAAGGCGGCGGAGCATTAGTCAATCCAAAGGACATGACTAGGAATTCATAATGCCCGCATCGAAGTTCAAATCCGCCTTTGGAATGTCAGTGGTTCTAATCTTCAATTGGTGATATCCTAACGAAAGATCAATCTTTGAAAAGAATTTGCCTCCTTGCAAATCCGTCAAACAGGTCATTAATACGTGGCAATGGATACCTATTTTTGATGGTGACATGATTCAACTCCCGATAATCAATACAAAGTTGTATACTCCCATTTTTCTTCTTCAGGAATAGAATAGGAGCACCCCAAGGAGAAGTACTAAGACGAATAAAGCCAATGTCTAACAATTCCTGCAGTTGGGTCTTTAACTCCTGAAGTTCAATAGGAGCCATTCGATATGGGGCTTTGGAAATAGGTTTTGTACCGGGGTTCAAGGTCGATACAAAATTCAATTTCACGCCTCTGGGGTAGGCCAGAAGTTCTTTGGGAATACGTCAGAAATTTATTAACAATAGAAATATCGTTCAAAATTGACGTATTTTTGTTTAAATCTGTGACATGAGCTAAGAAAGCTTGACATCCGTTTTTCAATAAACGAATAGCTTTATGGCTTGAGATGACCGTGATTGATTTTAATGGTTTGGTCGCTTGAATTCGCATAATAGGTTGGTTAGGAATATGAAAGCTAACAACCTTACGAAAACAATCAATTTTTGCATGATAAGTAGTTAACCAATCAATCCCTAGAATCACGCCAAATGCAAGTATTTTTAATGAAATAAGATCGACAGGTAATGTGAGGGTACCAATTTGAACCAAACAAGACTTATAAACAGTGGATGTAATGAAGGTTTCTCCCAACGGAGTTTCCACAGATAAGTCAAAGTCTAATTTCTCCGGAGTCAAATTTAATCGATGAGCGCAAGTAGGAGAAATAAAAGAATGGGTAGAATCGGTATCAAATAAAGTATAGACTTCATTAGAGTTTATGATAAGCTTACCCGTGATGACCTCATTCTTGACCTTGCTCTCCGGGAGGTCACAACAAACACTCTCCCTTACCTACCTAGGCTTTGACTTTTCCGGGACGGCCTTTGGTTCATCCATCCTAGCTGAATTTGTCTTCGGTAAACGACAAAATCGAGCTAAGTGACCTTCTCTTCCACAATTATAACATGCTTTGGACTACATGGCGCAGTTTGGACTGATGTGTCCCTCTCCTCCGCATTTGAAGCATATGATAGGTGGTCTTTCTCCTTCCTTAACAACTAAAAGTGTGTCTTTGACGTCTTTCCATCATTGTTGAATCTCCTTTTCTTGAAATGTCCATTCTTATTGTTTTGGCCCGATTACCACCGGTGGTTACCATATCCGCCCATTGATTCCCTCCACGCTTGTTGTCACCGCTCGATGACTACTCTCGCCGGTATTATAATTTTCATTTTAACGCTTCTTTTTAGTTACGTTGACTCGTTATCGCTCCCACTAATCGAGCCCTATTTACAACATCCGAATACAAACACGCTTTATGAGAAATAAGATGTTGACGTATCTCCCTTTTTAAACCTCTTAAAAACATTCGCGCCATTCTTTTCTTCATTATCCACCAAGTGGGACGCAAAACGTGATAACTCCACAAATTTTGCCTCGTATTGCGACACGGCCATATTGTTTTGTTCCAACTTGATAAACTCCACCTCCTTCATGTGGCGAATACTTTCGTGAAAGTATTTGTCGTTGAATGACTCCTAGAACTTCTCCCAAGATATCTTCAAGACAAAGAAAGTTGAGTACGCTTTTACCGATTCCCACCAAGAATCTACCTCTCCGCAAACATAAAGGCGTGAGAAGGGAACCTTTTGCTCCTCGGAGCATCCCAAGACATCAAATATCTTGGTAATCTGCTTTATCCATGCTTCCGCCGAAGTGGTTTCGCTCTCCCTTAAACGCCGGTGGTCCCAGCTCCTTGAATCTGCTTAGCGGTGACCGCCGAGAGTTTTCCGTGTTTCCACCTACGTTTTGGGCGTGAGTCGCTCTCTTTGTTGTTGCAAGAATTGCATAAAGCCTCTCGAACATTTGATCATTCATCATTTGGTCGGTTGTTGTTTGCATGAGGATTGTCGCCTTCGATGCACATTATCCTCGATTATTGATATGTGGTGAATCAACGATCGCCTGCGTGCTCCATTGCTATTCTCAACATTCTCGGATGTCATTTTCGATTCTCGCCACAAAACAAAAGGTTAATTGACATGTAACATATTATCCATATATTCTCGATCGACCAATAAAATAGCACATAAACTTAGGTAGGTCATACTAGCGAAGGTATTCTCGCCTCCCCTCCTAGTACTATTCTCACATCTTAGCCAGTGGATCATATCCCTAAGCTCGATACTAACCGTGACGCCCCCAAAGTTAGGTATACATCACCCATCTTGGGTAGTCGATATATGGTGGTATGTAATTTAAATACAACTTACTAATATAACTGTGGTACAATACGACATAAAATCGTGAGTTTGAATACAAATATTGTCTACTAGAGATCATACAAACTCAAAAGGAGTCCTCATTACAATTATTATCACACTATTTCACGTAATAGTGAGGGACTACTAATGCTATCCTCTGACCATTACTCCATTCCCCGACTCGTCCCCAAATATATTCTCATTTCCTCAAGAGAACGGTGAAAGAAAGTGTGAGCTCAACTAGCTCAAGAAGAAATATTATGACTACGATAATGCGTAATAAATTATCATTAGCCTCACAAATGTTGTTAAACCGATAAAATATAATGAACATCAAGTTTAACTACAAATGAACCAAAGAATCCATTAAAAGAGTCAAGTAGAAAATAAAATCTACTATGTTTTATGATTTTAAAAGGTTTTTCATCATCAAGTAGCTAAGACTCACTTTTAATAAATATTTCACATCATCGAATCACCCCACTTACTACGGCCAAGGATATTCTTTAGTATCACGACCACAATTATTCATGCACTACGGGCCAAGAATATTTGTGTATTCATTAATGGTGATGATCATGCCAACAATCGTCCATCAATGCACTACGGCCACCGAGGATTTTTACCACATCATTTGTAACATTACTATTACGATGATTACAATCAATAGTCTCAGTCATAATCATACCAAGTCCATCTATGCACTACGCACCACGTATGACTTTCAACATAATATAAACATGAGGATGATGACAATGATATTCAATAAAAACAAGTTCAAGAATTAATTTATCTAGGAACCAATAACATCCAAACTGTCAACATGATACTGCTTTGTAGAGTAAAATTCAAGAATACTGAGAAGAATATTTTCATGAAAGGATACTGGATGAAGGGCAAATATCAAGTATATTCCACTAATTTCATGGAGTATAGAAGTCAAAGTTTTAACCAACTGGGTATAATAAATAATGGAATAACAAAAGAAATCACCATGCATGCGATAGACCAAGACAGCAAAAGTTATTCCAATGTAATAATAAATAATCTAACCAGTCCAAACAGAAAACGCATGCATGTGATATATTCTAACAGAATAATAAAGAATGGAACCAGTCCCACGTAAAACACACATGACGAGTGATGTTCCAATGTAATAATAATAAAGATTTTAACCAGTCCTGTGTAGAACACATGAGCGGTGATGTTCCAACATAATAATAATAAAGACGGAACCAGTGTCCTGTAAAAAACACACATATGAGATGTTCCAATGTAATAATAGAAGAATGTCACCAAGTATAGGGTAAACCATTATACAAAAGTTATTCCAATGTAATAATAAACAATGGAATAACAACAGTTCTCTTCATGAATAAGAAAGAATAACACCCCTTACTTTTGGTAGGAGATTGAATACTGCAGTAGTGTAGTAACAAAATACTCTTCTTCTTTCTCTCTTATTCTCTCTATACTTTCTCTCTCTATAGCTTGAATGAATTCGTGAGAAATAATGAAGCACTAGGCCTCTATTTATAGAAGATTTCTAGCTTAGCACCTCCCATGTGAAAAGGCAAGTGGCTTGACGACTGGTGATGTGAAAAGAAAAGTGGTTTGACGCCTGTAATGTGAAACGACAAGTGGTTCGATGCCTGTAATGTGAAACGACAAGTGGTTCGACGCCTGTAATATGAAACGGCAAGTGGTTTGACGTCTGGTAAAGGTAATTACTATCGACGAAGGTAATTACTATTCACAAAGGTAATTACTATTGACGAAGGTAATTACTATTCACAAAGGTAATTACTATTGACGAAGGTAATTACTATTGACGAAGAGACTCTTAGATGATGACATATGGCCCCCCATAAAATAATCAAACTTACCACAAACGTCTCATAACAGACTCTTTATATACATCAAGGATTGAATAAATATTACCACAAATCATTTTATTTTTAATCAACACATATTTAATCTTTCAACAATTATTAATCATTTATAACTTGTCGTCTCAATTATTGATTTAATACTATAACATATTATACTGACGATAATCTTGTGACAATAATTGAATCAATAATATAAGAGATATGATGCAAAGAATTATCAGAAGTAATAATTGAGCATAAATGAGTGACTTCTCACGTAAGCATCAATAATCAATATCGTGTGCTACTATACAACTCACGCCAGACATCGTACTTTTACTACCGGGTAGTTCAACAATTTTAACTTGTAACACCTCTGCCATTATTTTTATAGAAAGATAATTTTGTCGCTTTCTAACTACGACAATACTTCCGTTAGGTCCACTTAATGATTGAGTAGTCAGTATGAATATTCCCCCGACAAAAGAATATTCCCCACCAAACTAATATTTTATAACAACTTGCTTACTTTGTAAAATTTATAAATATTACCCACAATTATAACATTATATCAAATTTATTCCATAATATTCAAAAATAATATTTATAGAAAATTCATCTTTATTTATAAAAGTTGGGGTCTTACAACATATATTTGTTTTAATAAGATGAGAAAGTAATACATATTACATATAAACGTAATATGTCAATGTAATACGATTGTGAATCATGTATATAATTAAAATATTTATCAAATAAAATAAATATTTTAGTTGAAATATTTATGGAATAAAATAAATATTTAATGAAAATTATTATGGAATAATTTATTTAAGTATGATATTAAATAAATTGATGTTAAATAATTTTATAATTTATGCGTATTTTATTACACTAATGTGTTAGTGATGTCCTAATTTAATTAAATAATTAAATTAGAGGGCTAATGATTTGTTAAATAAAATTGGAATTATATTGATAAAGTAATTAAATTAAATAAAGTGTGACGATTGTGTACAATATAATAAGGAAGTTATAAAAATAAATAGGAAGAAATATTATTTGAGTAAGCCAAACAAAGCGTTGTGGCTGTTGGTTTTATAACTGCTAAGTTTATTACGTGGGTGTAACTCCTAATTGCAATAAGGGTAAGTTTTACGTTATTTGAAAAAGCGGAGAGAAATAGAGAGAGTTCAAAGAAAATTGAGAAAGAGAAGAAATTCTCTGAGAAATTGAGAAGGTTTTTGAGAATCAAGAAGGGGGAAGAAGATTAATAAAGATAAATCAGATAATCTTCATCATCTAATCAAGGTATCAATCTAGTTTTACAGCTTTAAAATATAGTTTTCAAGTTCTTAACATAAAAAGCTATTTTGGGTTGGTTGATGCGAAAAGATGTTGTATATATATGTTATGGGTTTGTGCATTCCATATTATATCATCTAAAAGTGGTTTTGGAGTAATTAAATTCATGAAAATAGTTTGAATGATGAAAAATTTGAGTTTTGTTGTGTATATAAGTTTTGATCAATTTTGAGACTAAAATTAGTTATGAAATCATATTGGAAACCATAAATTGATGATGGATGTTGTAAAAACATTTAAAAACAAAAAGAACTCAAGTTGAATGAATCAATTTGGTTAAGAAACTAATTCATAGTGAATGAATTCGCTAAACATGTTAAAATATGAAAATTTAGTATGAACATGAGTTTTGGGTCAAGAATTTGGGTTAGTTAATGTTTCTGTAAGTTGTTAATTCTTTGGTATGTTGTAGTTCTATGAATTACGAATCCATAGAGTCAAAAATGGACTGATTTGGGTGTGTATAACTCAAGTTAGGAATGTTGGAAGGAGAAAGGATCAAAAAATTCGCAAGAATAGTAAAACTGGGAAAATATCGCATACCTTACTACTAAGGGGCATTGTAGGTGACCCCTAAGGCTATTTGGGGTGCTGCAGTGCCGGAATAGTAGTCGGGGCCGAACAGTTTTGACCTCCTATAGTAAAACGACCGTAACATTTTCATACGGACTCCGTTTGAGGTGATTCAAGATGATCCGGAACGAGGACGAGTAGACCTACAACTTTAGCTCTTTAGGGTTTTCAATTTGAGGTCAGTAACATGGGTCAAAATTGTCATTTATGGGACTGATATGTATTAAGAGGCAATCGGAGCGCGTCGGGCATGCACGTATGCAAGTGTAGTGCTCCTGGCGATAAAAGATGTTGTCCTAAGTTATAAAACATGAATATTAGTAAATATAATGATGCTTAACATTAATAAATGATGTATTAGATATGTTATATAAGCACACTAAACACACACAAGAGAGACGAATCGGGCTTGTGACGAATGAACGTCGAAACGCCATGACAAGTGTTAATAAACGTAAAAAGTATATTAATTCAAATGAAATGAATATCATAAGATATGAAATGGGGTTAATATAAAACCAATAATGATTCCTAGCAAGACATAAACACTTGAATGAGCATTGTGTATTGATTAATAGGAAGGGTTATATAATGTAGATTAGAGTTTATATTACAACTACTATGCGTTTCTATGTGACTAATAGTTGATGTGCATGATTATGTAATTGTGTAGGGCACGTGAAGTGCAGATAGCTGTAAGCTGTTAAACTATTATTTGTAAACCACGATCAAGGCAAGTCTTTCAGTTCCTATTTGTTATGTGAACTTGATGATGAATTGTTTTAAATCTTTATTTCAAAAAGCATGATATATGGTTTATGTTGCAAGTATTAAATGTTAAGGTCAATTTATGACTTGGTTAAGTAAGGAATGCTGATTGGGTTATGAAACTCATTCTTTATTTGGTATATGATGTACAACATATATAATGTGTTTAGATAGATGTTTATGATGTATAAGATGAGTAGGTTATTTATGTGCTACGTGTTGCATGAAAACTGTTAGATTTGTTGGGCTGTCGAGCTCAACCTTGCAAATAACCATTTTTATAGGTTAAGGTTTCAAGGTAACGCTATGTGCTACTTGAATGACATGGATCAGATGCAATGCATGAAGATTAAATACTTTAGCTATAGTTGTTATTCTTTTAATCTATGTTTAAGGTTTTGAGATATGTACTTGATGGTTTATGATGTTTAATAATTGTTGAGTTGTAAAGTTAATGTTTGAACTATCCGATGTATAAAGGATATCGATTTGAGATGTAAGTATATATATTAACTCTGATAAAGTGAATCATGGATTGTATAAGATTCAAAGACATGAAGATGATAAAGGTTATGATTTAGGGAAAATAAAAGAAGAAGATAAAAAAAAAATTAAAATTATTCAGCATTTTATTAAGGATAACATCGTTTAATGATGTAATGTTAGAATAAAGTTGTATTGATAACGACTAAGGTCGAGAGTTAAGTTGTATAAATTTTGGGGTCGTTACAATGAGGAAGACAGAAATCGTCTCATATTCCTTTGAGGACTTAAAATATTTGTTATTGTATTTTATATGGCATTGTAATAATTTGAGTATGAATATTGTCGTATTATATACATTACAATATTTGTATTAAAACTCACAGTATATTTGTCGTCGTATTCTCCACGACAATTCAATTATTGTAATAGGAAAGTTTGCGTCAGTAGTGTTGTTTCTAGTGACCCAACATAGGTTGTGTGGACCTATTTTGGGGGCATCACATTTGGTATCAAAGCTTAGGAATATGATCTCTGGCAGAGATCCGGGGTTAGAACTAGGAAGGGAAAGACAAGTAATATCTTTCACTAGCGTGTATCCTACCTAAGCTAAATTTTTGTTACTTACTTAGTTGACAAATTATGATATGTCAATTAACCTTTGTTTTGAAGTTGTATTCTAGAATGATGTCTAAAATCCAAGAAATGAGCAATGGATGAACCATGATACAAAGGAAATGACCTAAAAGCTAGAATTTGAAATGAAAGCTAAATATCATTATCTCTTCAGATTACCAAGTACGTACGTAAATTTCGAGGAAAAATTTCATACAGATGGGAGATTGTAAGACCCCGACTTTTATAAAATAAAAGTCTAATTTTCTTTATGATTAATATTTTAAATTTTAATATCCCAGAATTTTCAATTAAGGAAATGAGAATTATAAATAAGAAGTGAGTAACGAGAATTAAGGTTTTAATGTAAAAGATAATTTTTAAAAGTCGTATTGATCAAATGGGAAATTAAACAGATAAATGAACAAATTAATGAGGAGAGTGAATTAATTTCTTCTAGAAACCACTTGTGTGGCATATGAAATGCTGATAATAGAGAAGAGGGGGAGGAAGTGGAAATTAATGGGGGAACATGTGGGAGACAAGGAAAAGAAAAGAAAGGAAGAAAAGAGGAAAGAAAACAAAAAGAAAAGGAAAAAAGAGAAAGAAAGGGAAAGGAAATAAAGCAAAATAATTCACCCATTTCCTTCCATTCACGGGGCTCAGATCAGTGGAGAGAGAGAGAGAGAAATAGAATTTTTGCTGAAAAATAGCTAAAGAATAAGAAGAAGAAGGAAATGAAGAAATAAAGAAGAAATGAAAAAGAAATCAAGAAAGGTATTTTAAAAATCTTGATTATTTTAGTTTTTATAGATTTTATGTAAAGGGTACATATTTATGTATGTATTGGATGATAAACATGAACCAAACGAATAAATCAAGAAATCAAAAGAAGAACAAAATATGAAAATTTTTTAAAAAAATAGTTTACTACTTGATTTTGTAAAATCCATAACTCTTTGTGTATAATGAGTTAGGAGATGAGTGTTATATCAAAAGAAAGCCATGGAAGTAAGCTAAACATAGAATCAAGAATTACGCAAAAAACTCCTTGTGGGTTATTCGTGGTGACTGTTTGAATGAAACTGGTCTGAATGACTCATATTCCAAAAAATCAGTGTTCTTAAGCTCTATTGCGTGAGTTATAATTTTTAATCTGACCGTTGGATCATTGAATTTTTTTGATATGTTATACATATATAAGTTAATTATATTCCCATAAATTTTGAACCATTAAAGTTTAACGTATGATTTGTTATGAATTTCGTGAGGTGGCTGGTTCGGAAATTTTCAAACAGAATGTTTAGCAACAAACTTTAAGTTTTAAAAATGTATAACTTAATGATTTTAAATTCGATTTGGGTGATTTTTGATGCTAAATTGGAGTATTTGAAGTCTAGTTTCTGTTAAAATTAATTAAATTGATAGTTAAGTTTTGGTTAATGGTGAGAATACCATAACAGTTGACTGATGTTTTTAAAATAAATTGTCATATATGGGTTTCTTTAGTTTTGTTATTCATTTATAAGTTTTGGAATATAATGCGATAAATAAAGACAACTTGAATGAATAATGAATTATTAGTGGAATAAAAAATATTTGTTTGGTCGGGGCATATTCTTTTTTTGTCGGGAATATTCGCAAACCAAGACAATCATCAGGACCACATAACTAATAACCGCTTGGATATAAAGCGACATAAATAACCTTTTTAAAAATTGACGACAAAACTTTTACCGTTAACTATTGAAATACTGGTGATAAAAAATAGTAATACGCGTGATTCCACAGTAGTACACGGTATTCCACAGTAGCACACGATATTGCAAAGTAATTCATATTATTGATTATTACGTGAGAAGTCACTCAATATTTCATTTAATAATTGTCACATTAGTTATTGAAGAGTGATTCATATTATTAATTCTTACGTAAGAAGTCACCCTGTCTTTCATTCAATAATTGTCGTAGTAGTTATTGCACAATACTCATATTATTTGATACAATATAATTAGACCAGTTGAAAGTATTGTGAGTCTATGTTAATAATTGTGAATAATTGTTGAAAGATTGAAAATGTGTAAATAAGTGATGAATAAAAGGTGTTGATTAAAGATAAGTATGATATGCAAATGTTTGTTCAATTATTTTCTTTTTACAAAAGGAAGTTTGGCATGACTTGTCGACACTCTACTTTTCCTAAAGTATTATGGACCACAACTCTATTATTGAACAAATTTTGTTAAAACATGTACAAGTGGGTTTAATTTTCTTTGTGGGACCATAAATTCTACTACCAGTATTATTATATACCTCATTTGGTTATTTGGGAAAAGCATGTGTGCTAGTTGTTTCCTCAATTTCTAGTATAAATAGAATGCTTAGATGAGAAATAAAACACACCATCACTACACTACAAATATAAAATTATTTTACTATAATATTGTGAGTATTTTTGTTAAGTGTAAGGTTACTCCAAGTGTAGATAAGGAATACAAGCATTGTTTAAGTTGATCAATTTCACAAAAAGCAGAATTAAGTCACGTGCTAAGGTAAGGGGTGTCATTTTTTTTATGGTAAAGGTATATCATTTTCTTTCATACTCTATATTATGGTAAGAAATTATTATTCGTTTCTTCAGCTTATCATTAAATGGTGAAAAGTTCTAAAATGATTAGAATATCCTTAATAGTTTGTGCTTCATCTAATATCTTGACCTGAATCTTTCAATTCAGTTTAAGTTATTATATTTGAGCCGGGAATCTTCACATTTACTTGAACTTTATATTGTATCAAGAATTCTAATAGATTTTCTAGATATCATGTTGGAAATTTGGACTCTAGTTAATTAAGTTAAAAATTACTAAGATTTATTTTATCTTATTATTCTGATTATTTCTGTCCATTCATTATATATATATATATATATATATATCATTGTCATCATCATCATGCTTATATTATAGTGAAAGTCATTGTAACGACCCCAAAATTCATACAATATAATTCTCAACTTTGGTCGTTAATAACACATCTACCTTCTAATTTTACATCCTTATTCGATGTTAAACTTTATAAAATGTGGAATAATTTAAACTTTTATGTCCTTTTACTTTAATTCCCTGAATCAAAACCTTTATCATCTACATGTCTTTCAATCAATCTTATTTTATGATTCACTTTATCATTGTTATTATATAAAATTTTACATTTCAATTCGATAACCTTTACATATCGAGATAACTCTAACTTTAGCTTTACAACTTAATATAAAACTATACATCATAAAACATTTATATCGAGATAACTCTAACTTTAGCTTTACAACTTAATATAAAACTATACATCATAAAACATTTAGTACATCTCATGAATCTTAATCATGGTATTAAGAAATAACAACATTAGCTAAAATATTAATATTTGTGTATTATTTCTGATCCACGTCATTCAAGTAGCACATAGTGTTACCTTAAATCCTTAACCTGCAAAAATGGTTATTTGCAAGGTTGAGCTCGACAGCCCAGCAAAATCTAACAATTTTAATGTATCATGTAGAACATAATAACATGCTCAACATATATCTCAGAAACATTGGACTAACATAACATACATGTTACAGTTCATATAACAAGTATAGAGATTGAGTTCCTTACTCAATCAACATGCTTTACTCAATCAACATAGTTATAAGTTGACTTTAATATTTCATACATTCAACATATATATAACACATCATGCTCTTTGCAATAAAGATTTAAAACAATTAATCACCAAGTTCACATAATAAATAGGAACTGAAAGACTTGCCTTGATCGTTGTTTACCAATGATAGTTTAACAGCTTACAGATATCTGCACTTCACGTGCCCTATACAATTATATAATCATTCACATTAACTATTAGTCACATAGCAACACATATTAGCTGTAATCTAAACTTTACTCTACGCCTCATAACCCTTCCTATCATAGATACACAATGTTCAATTTGATTGTGTTAACTTTCAACTTATATCTCACTATATTTCATATTCGAAGTTCATTCAAGTGTTTAAGTCTTGCTAGGACTACTTATTGGTTTTATATTAACCCTATTCAATATCTTATGATATTCATTTCATTTGATTTAAAACACTTTTTACGTTCATTATCACTTATCACGGCGTTTTGACGTTTATTCGTCACACGCCCGATTTGTCTCTCTTGTGTGTGCTTAGTATGCGTATTCAACTTATCTAATATATCATTTATTAATGTTAAACATTATTATACTTCATAATATTCAGGTTCTATAACTTAGAACAACATCTATTATCGTCGACATCACTATACTTGTGTATGTGCATGTCCGACGCCCTATGATTGCCTCTGAATACGCATCAGTCACAAAGATTACCATTTTAACTATTGTTCCCGACCTCAAATTGAAAAAATTAAAGAATAAAAGTTGTAGGTCTATTCGTCATCGTACTGGATCATCTTGAATCACCTCAATCGGAGTTCGTATAAAAACGTTATGCCTATTTTACTAAAATAGGTCAAAGTAGTCACACCTGACATACTTTGGGCGTAACTGCGCCTAATTAAGCCTTGGGCACAGTAAGCACTTACACCTACAAAGGTCTTGTTGTGCTCCAAATGACTTAGGGCACAATGCAACATACTTGCTAGCGTAAAACGACACACAAGCTATTGTTCTTCGTGATTTTTGACACTTTTTCTCCTACTAATCTTCATAACTTGAGTTATACACATCCAAATTAGTCCATTTTTGATTCTATGGATTCATAATTCATAGAACTATAACATAATAGAATTCTAGCAATTTATAAAAACATTAACCAACCTAAAATTTGACCCAAAACACATGTTCATACTCTATTTTCATGTTTTAACATCTCTGCCGAATTCGATCGGCATGACTTCGTTTTTTAACAATTGACACGATTTAAACTATGTTGTTTTCATTTTTTCTCATACTAACATAATCCAACATCAATTTATAGATTATAACACATATTAAACATGAAATTTTATACTTTCTTAAGCCATTTTTTATACATAAACACTGTTATCCCAATTTTGTCCTACAATCCCAATTTCACGTGTTTGATACTCAAACAACACTCATATATGATAATTAACCGATTATACATACCCAATAATCTTTATAAACCAATTCTTTACTCAAATCATGCACCATTCGATATGGGGTTTTAGAAATGGGCTTTGTACCAGGTTCAAGATCAATAAAGAATTCAACTTCACGTTCTGGGGGTAGACCGGGAAGTTCTTCAGGAAAGTCAATAACAATAGGAATATTATTCAAATTTGACGTGTCTTTATTCAAATCCATAACATGGGCTAAGAAAGCTTGACATCCGTTTTTCAATAAATGAATAGCTTTATGATTAGATATGACAGTGATTGATTTTAATGGTTTAGTTGCTTGAATTGCATAAACAGTTGGTTAGGAATATGAAAACTAACAACCTTACGAAAACAATCAATTTTGGCATGATGAGTAGTTAACCAATCAATCCCTAAAATCACATCAAAAGCAAGTATCTTTAAAGAGATAAGGTCAACGGTGTAAGGTGATGGTGCCAACTTGAATTAAACAAGATTTATAAACAATTGGATGTGATGAAAGTTTCTCCTAACAGAGTTTCCACAGATAGGTCAAAGTCTAATTTCTCCAAAGTCAAGTTTAAACGTTGAGCACATGCAGAGAGATAAATGAATGGGTAGCACCTAGTCATCAAGTAAGGTATAAACTTCAAGAATTTATAAATAGCTTACCCGTGATCACCTCGTTTGGGTTCCTCGCATTATGACCAATCCACACAAAACGCTCTTCCGGAATCGTTGACTTTGACTTTTTCCGGGACGATCTTTTGAGTCACCGTCCCCCATTGAACTAGGTTTCATTCTCAGTATAATCTCGAAATGCGATATGTCCTTTCTTTCCACAATTATAGCATACCTTGAACTATTGTGGGCGCTTTGACCGATATGTCCCTCTTTTCCGCATTTATAGCATATAACCGGTGGTCGTTCTCCTCCCTTAGAACCAGATTCTTGCGCCAAGACTGCCATCTTCACATAGTCGTTGTTAAATCTCCTCTTTTTAAAATCTCCCCGACTCGCTTCTTCTATTTTCACGGCCATGATTACCACCGAGTGGTAACCATTTTTGTTCGTCTGTTTCTTTCTCCGCCGGGTTATCATTATTACGCTGACCGCTATCTCTCGATACGATCCTCGGTTGTGGTCCTCAATTGACCGTACTCGTTATCTCGCTCTAATAATTGAGCCCTATTTACAACATCTCAATAAAGAGAAATTTATGAGAAATGAGATATCGACGTATCGCCGGGTTTGAAACCTCTAAGAAACATCCGCGTCATACGCTCCTCATTCTCCACCAAATGAGGTGCAAACTCGATAACTCTGCAAACTTTGCCTCGTCTTCGAGACACCGCGCATGTTGTTCTTACGCTTAATCTGATGAACTCCACTTCCTTCATACGACGAACACTTTCGTGAAAGTATTTGTCATTAAATAGTTTCTGAAACGCTTCCCAAGACATACCGAAAAGCGGTGGATGGGTACGCTTCACGCACTCCCACCAAAGATCTGCCTTCGCCACGGAACATAAAGGTGGCGAATGGAACCTTCTGTTCTCCGTGCATCCCAAGACATCGAATATCTTGGTAATTTGCTTGACCCATGTTTCCGCCGTGATCGGATCCGCTTTCCCTTAAATTCGTGGTCCCAACTCTTTGAATCGCTTGGGTGTGACAACCCGTGAATTGCTATCATTTCCTCCTCAGATTTTGAACACGAGTCTCCTCGTCGATTTTGCATGAACCGCAAAAACTTCTAAACATCCCCTCGCTCATCATCTCGCTTAATGGTGTTGTTCACGGGAGGAACATTGCCACTGCTGCACGCTCTCCTCGTTGGTGAGTACAGCATCTCCACTGGTCTCATTTCCATTGTTAATATTCTCAATCGACATTCTCAAATCACCGCCATAAAACAAGGGTTAATTAAGGAAATCAATATATCACATAATATCCCTATATACCGACCAACTAACAAATAAGCTTAGGTAGGACACACTAGCGAAGGATTTACTCGCCTCTCCTCCTAGTTCTATTCCCCATCTCCGCCAGAGATCATATCCCTAAGCTCGATACTAACCAAGTGACGCCCCCAAAATAGGTATACATCACCTATTCCGAGTTGTCAATACATGGTACGTAAACAACTACAACTTTATTATTACAACAAGAAACTGTGAGTTTGAATACAAATATTATTTTTAGACAATATCTATACTCAAATAAATCCTCATCACATTTATTGATACATTATTTTACAAAATGGTGAGGACTACTAAACAATCCTTTCTAAAACCTTCATTCCATACCCAGACTGCATCTCGCTATATTCTCGCCTCCCGAGAAAAAATGGAACAAAAGGAAAAAGGGTGAGCTCAACTAGCTCAAGAAGAATATTATGACTAAGATAATATACAACAAATTATCGTTAGTCTTCAACAGGGAAAAATATAATAGAATACAATAGACAACAAATTTTAAATCAATATTCATAGTTGAAATAATAATTCATTAGAAGAGTTAAGTAGAGAATGCAAACTACTATCTTCTATGTATGAATTTAAAAGTTCATCGCCTATCTTTTATCCTCAGTAACATCAATCAATATACATCCTGAATCAAATATTCATCTTTTACACTACAGCCAAAGATATTCATCGATTAGTCATGTTCATTTAAACACTGTTCATCTTTGCACTACGGGCCAAAGATATTCTTCAGAATCATTCATCTTTGCACTACAGCCAAAGATATTCTTTAAGAAATCATTCATCTTTGCACTACAGCCAAAGATATTCCATAATATCATCATTTAAGACCGAGGATGATGAAAATATTTTTTAAAAGAAACGAATCCAAAGGAAACAAAATGACAAGGATTAAGGATTAAGGATTCGTACTTGGTTTTATCCACGTCCAAAAATACCTCAAAAATAATCATAGTGGTGTAAAATTCAAGAATGATCAAAACATGGATACACTCGAGTTAGTATCCGAATAGATGTTTTGGACGAAAAGAAGAAATTTTATTTTTCTATGAATAGTCAGATATCGTGAATAGTGTCGTATACGTGAATAGTAACTCCGACACCAAAAGATAGAAATTCCACAAAAACATCTTCACGCTTCATGAATAGTACTCGTGAATAGTAACTCGTGAATAGTAACTCATGAATAGTAACTCATGAATAGTAACCCATGAATAGTAACCCCGACATGAAAAAGTTCCAAATTTGATAAAAACTTCAGATCAACATTTCAGCATAATGATATTGAAGAAATAATATCATTACGAAAAAAATAATATTCCTTACCTCGAAAGATCAAGATTTCTAAATTTGAAACACCTGGATATAGGCTATGACTTGGACTTGCACCAGTATAGCAATACTCAAAGTATACTCAAAATACTCACAAGAATACGCCGATAATATAGAGAGAAAACTTCATTTAAATTGTGATTTTCAATTCTAACCCAAGACCCTATTTATAGAAATTGATAAGAACACCAAAGCGTAAAATTTAATATATAAATAATATTATTTTTCCACATCTTCCTACGCACACCATCAGCTGAAATCATCCACTAACACATGTCCCATAAGTGACAAAAACGTTTTCATGCAAAACTTACTTAAAACTCCAAAAAAATGATAATCAATTAATCCTAACTTCAATAATTCATAATAAATAGCCCTTTCATCGTAAAATTCGAATCTCGCGTGTTCTTATAGGAAATTCAATTCTCTACAACTTTGCGTAAGAAAGTTTTTCCAAATTCCAAATAGAAATTGACCAAAATCCACAAACTACCGATTTTACAAAGTTATAATCAAATTTCAATTCAATAAATGAGGTCCAATCGACATGTTTTAAACATTTATTGCAACAAAAATACTCTTCCTCCTCGTATACTCATATATCCCACATTCGTTGTAAAAATATCACCGTTAATATATTATTAAAATAATATATTTAAATAAATTATTTTATCAAAAAAGATAAAATATTAATTTTCAACAATTGTCATTTTAAAATTTTCTCCATCTATATCCACATAAAATCAATATTTTCCTCATCATATAAATCAATAATTAATTATTCACAAATAATATTACGTAATCACAATATTGACAACCAGTGCGCCCTCAGGAAAGAGGGAGCTTTCCATAAGAATTTCTTCTTCTTGGCGTGCGATTAGGTGACCAAACCTCTCCTTAGATGTAACTTTCTAGACATTGCCAATAATGTTATCTAATAATATTATTCAGATAATATGAATTATTGCTTCGATAATGAAAAATCTTGTGTAATGACAATTATCAAACAACGTGAATATAAAATATCAACGCAACAATTATTAACTCAATAAAATATCGAATAAGAATTACAGAACCATTATTGAGTAAAGCCTTCTTCACGTAAGAATCAATAATTGGTGCAATACCGTGCTACTTCTTGTTCAACAACGCGTATTAGTGTGTTTTAACCACCGGGTATTCCAACAATATAATCTGGTAATAACTACGCCGTTATTTAAAAACAACTTATATTTGTCGTTTTCTTCCATTCGCTTTTTTCAGCATGGGCCCACACACGGTCATACCGTCAGCATTTAATATTCCCCGACAATCATTTAATATTCCACGACCAAACGAATATTCCCCGACAACAATGAATATTTTATAACCACTTGCTTATTTTGAAATATTTGCGTATTTAACCCTTAACTATCCACATTAATCAAATCAACGCTTACTATTTCAAAATAATAAATAGAGTAAATTCCTTTTTATTTAAAAATTTCGGGGTCTTACACGTAACCCAAAATAACTGAATATTAGTCTTTACTTAGTTTTATCAATTATACAAACCAAGAGACCCATCTGTTACAAAAGGTAAAGGGTCACAAGGCCATGTTTGGCTAGACCCACAAACCCTTTTTAATTTATTTTGATAATATTATATTATATAGTTTTTATTTGTCACACCATTGTACTAATTTACATAACTTACAATAATAATTATAATAATTATAATTTTTATTATAATTCTTCCGATTATTAATAAATAATCATATATCTAATTTAATTAATAAATTAGATTTAAACAACGCTTTTATTTAATTTAATTATTTTCTTTAATATTAAACAACTCATTTAATTTAATTAATTCTTTAAATTAAATCTTTCAAATAAAATGAACATTATTCAATTTCATTACTAAATTAATGCACCACAATTCATCCATTATTTATTTATCTCAATAAATAAATTAATTAAAATATTTATTTAATTCAATAAATATTTAAAATTAATTATAAAATTCATTTAATTCCTTCAATAGTTAACTTAACTATTAAATCTCACTTCCCAATATATGAATATATATTTCTCTTCACCCCAGATCACATGTTTCAAAATATATAGCACGTATATATAAATACTCAAACTCAAAATATCTCATAATAAGAATTTTAATTATTAAATTCCTATTTTAATAACCTATAAAAATTCGGGTTGTCACAACCTTCCCTCCTTATAAGGATTCCATCCTCGGAATCACCGAAACCCTACCTTACTCAGGTTTTCGTCCAATCTCTTCATTGAATAACTTCAACACATTAACTTAATATAGGTTTTATATTTCCTACTCCCGCCATTCTTGATAATAAATTCTTGCAAGTTTTATTTCATAACATTTACTTAGACTCAATTATATTTAAGTATTATATATTCTTTAACCCATTCATTTCCTTTTCTAAGGATCGTTATCACAAACACTCGGGATATTACATTCACCCATCCTTCTAAGAATTTTGAGGACGAAATTTTATTTATTAATCTTCATTCATTCAATCTTATCAAAATAGATTTTATGTTAATATTTTATTCATTCATTGGATTCTAAAATCACTTCTTTCCACAAAGATCTTTCTACAATTATTAAACTTTTCTATTATTCTTTGATAACTCATTTCCTTCTCATTTCAAAATTTCTTTTCTCACCTATTCAACATGTCCTTCATTCAGTGTCGCATTCTATGACTTACTTCTTTCTAAGGAATATCATCCTTACCACATTCGCCTTTTAGAATAGAAAGAATCTTCCACAATTGCTCAATATTTGGGAGGTAGTATGAATAACTCAGGAATTTTAAAAGATTCCAAATCATGTTGAGGGGTCATAAGACCTTGAACTACGTCCACGATTATAAGTACTCTTTCAACTTAAACCTTAACAATCATTAGATTATAGGGACTCCCGTACTTAGGGTGTTAAGCCTTTCGTACGATGTATTATGCATAAACATTTAAACGTTATGCGTATGTCCATAGTTATAAGTAATCTTTCAACTTAAACTTTAACAGTCATAAGACTATAGGGACTCCTCATACTTAGGGTGATCAGCCCTTCGTACAATGTATTGTGCACAAACATCTAAATGTCTCCGCGTAATCCCCTATAAAAGGGTTGTTCATCTCAGCTTTTCAATATCTGAATCCGCACCAAAACAATTTGGTTTGGCATAGTTTAACAAAGAACGCTTGAATTCCATGAACATCTTTCAATATTCGTCTAGCTAAATCAAATAGCATAGACTTCTACAACAATTCAGACATCAATCGAAATATACATATATATATATATATATTCTCATATCTTAAAGAAATCTCAAAAATCTTTTTATGACGTCATGATACCGCACTGTATTTACAGTATGTTTGAGTATTCCGTCATTTGGTGATTTTATCATACTACATCATACCATAGTGGGCTGACGATCCTTAGATCACATCCAACACTAAGTAATATTGCATTGATGACTCCATCGTTTTTATCATCTCTGCACTAGGTTCCATGATGCATTGATGATATAAAAAAAATACATTTTGATATATTTCAAATCATTTTTGTCTAGACGAAGCAATTAGCATAGACATACAAATAACGGTATTGTTTTTAAAACTCATTGGTTTCATCATTTGATCCAATATTTTTCAAAAAAATAGAAGTGTAAACATCAGCACGAAGTCAATAAATTTTAAAAGTCTAGCATAGCTAGTAGATTTAGAATATCCA
Organism: Panax quinquefolius; assembly: GCA_020205615.1. Taxonomy (NCBI): domain Eukaryota; kingdom Viridiplantae; phylum Streptophyta; class Magnoliopsida; order Apiales; family Araliaceae; genus Panax; species Panax quinquefolius. The sequence continues at coordinate 549,434 of JAINUW010000488.1, read as the reverse complement.
GGTATCCATCAACTTCAATCATTACTCCATTACTTCATTACTTAACCATTCTATCAATCTTCAACTTCATCAAGGCTCTCTATACTATTACCGTTTTCTACCCAATATAGTTCATCAAACTTACCGCACATTGGAAGTTCAGGAACTTGCCACAATAATATGAGTTTAAGAACTTATCCTAGTCAGACCATAGGCGTCCATTCGCTAAGGGGTTCAAAACATACCATATTATTGTGAGTCACGAAATTACCATATGCATTAGTTTTAAGAACCACACCTAATCTTAATAACATCTAACTAATCTTAATAGTTTCTAACTATCAAATATACACATGAGAAAAGCATCACCTTTTCGCCACATATACATTAATAGCGCGACACTAATATTCCAATATTTATAAATGTGATAAACTGAGTGCAAGCACAAAACCCTCCCCCATACAAAGATTTGTACAACTTAGCCATCACATGAGTCCTCAATTGAAATCCGACCTAACTCTATTTTACTCTTAACTTGCTCTTTGCTCGATACGAATTCCTCGTATCACATTATCTATAACTCCTCGTGAGTTATCTCGTACTATTTCATAGTACATCATCTTCATAGCATCAAGCTATAATTATTCAAACATTACATATAACTTAAACAGATCACGTCGTGATCTTATTATATAATCATCTCCCTTAAAATTCTTTTCTTAACTCGTGATCGTTTTGTTTTACAATCCTCTTTCTTTCCTTTTTCATCATTTATGATTTCATTTATGCTTTTAATCTTACAGACTTTGTCTATTCATCATTATTCGTTATCTTGGCTATGGGAGTTAGGCAACTCCCATTTCTTATCTTTATATCTCTTCAAGTTTCTTCTCTGAATTTTCTTGTTCATGTAACAATTCTTCCTTCAAGAATTTCTAACTTCATTCACATTGCCCAACATTTCATTCGAGTTCCATATTTTCATCCTACGTATCCATTTTCCATACTTGGTACACATCGAGTCTCTAATAGTTTCAATATGGTACGCTGAGTGGTTTCCCACAAACAACCAACAAACTATGTTCCGAGTTGCTAGTTCGTATATACCTCCTCTCCATGAAGGAATCATTTAGCCCAGATACCATACATCAACCATTAAAGAGTACAATTGCACCATACTTAAATATAATTTTTTGATTCTTAACTTATTTATCATTCTCTTCTTATAGACAACACATTACATTCTTATTATTGGAGTTGGGTAACCCCACATTCATACTCCTTATAACTCAGCGAGATTCTTCTTTGAATCCTTTCACGCATGTTTTAATCCGTTCTTTATAAATTTCTTAAATTATTTCTTATTATTCAAACTCTACTTGAGCTTATTCTTTCATTATCTTCACATTCCTTCTCTAAGGTTATAGCCTATGGTACTCCTACCTAAGGTTTATAACCTACAGCTTTGATACCAACTGTAACGACCCCAAAATTCATACAATATAATTCTCAACTTCGGTCGTTAATAACACATCTACCTTCAAATTTTATATCCTTATTCGATGTTAAACTTTATAAAACGCGGAATAATTTAAACTTTTACGTCATTTTACTTTAATTCCCTGAATCAAAACCTTTATCATCTACATATATTTGAATCAATCTTATTTTATGATTCACTTTATCATTGTTATTATATAAAATTTTATATTTCAATTCGATAACCTTTACATATCAGATAACTCTAACTTTAGCTTTACAACTCAATATAAAACTATACATCATAAAACATTTAGTACATCTCATGAATCTTAATCATGGTATTAAGAAATAACAACTTTAGCTAAAATATTAATATTCGTGTATTATTTCTGATTCACATCATTTAAGTAGCACATAGTGTTACCTTCAATCCTTAACCTGCAAAAATGGTTATTTGCAAGGTTGAACTCGACAGCAAAGCAAAATCTAACAGTTTTCATGCATCACGTAGCACATAATAACATGCTCAACATATATCTCATAAACATTGGACTAACATAACAGACATGTTACAGTTCATATAACAAGTATAAAGATTGAGTTCCTTACTTAATCAGCATGCTTTACTCAATCAACGTAGTCATACGTTGACTTTAACATTTCATACATTCAACATATATATAACACATCATGCTCTTTGCAATAAACATTTAAAATAGTTAATCACCAAGTTCACATAGCAAATAAGGAACTGAATGACTTGCTGCGACGCCCCCAAAACAGGTATACATCACCCATCTTGAGTCGCCAAATACATGGTACAAAATTTAAATACAACTTAATAATACAGCTGTCGTGTAAACAATACGACAAAACATAAACTGAGAGTTTTAATAAGAATATTGTCATCTAGACAATATCCACACTCAAAGGAGTCCTCATTACATTTATTGTCAAACTATTTAACAGAATAGTGAGGACTACTAATGTTATCATCTTGACCATCACTCCGTTCCCCGACTAGTCCCTACTATATTCTCATTTCCTGAAGAGAACGGTGAAAGAAAGGGTGAGCTCAACTAGCCCAGTAAGAAATATTATGACTAAGATAATGCAGAATAAATTATCATTAGTCTTCAACAATGTTAAACTGATAAAATATAACAAACATCAAGTTTAACTGCAGCGGAACAAGAAATCCATTAGAAGAGTCAAGTAGAGAATAAAATCTACTATCTTCTATGATTTAAAAAGTTTTTCATCACTTTTATCGCTGGGACTCAGCTTAATAAATAATACACATCATCAATTCATCCCCACACTACAGGCCAAGGATATTATTTAGTATCATGACCACGAATTATCCAAACACTACGGGCCAAAGATAATTATGTTTTCATCAACGGTCCTGATCATGCCATAAAATAATTCATCTTTGCTCCCTTGGCCGAAGAGAATCCATAGACATAATCATACTAAAAACTGTCCATCAATGCACTATGGGCCAATGAGGAGTTTTTCCACATCATTTGTAACATTACGGTCATGATTATACCGAATAATCCCTGATCATAATCATACCAAGTCCATCTATGCACTACAGGCCACAGATGACTTTCAACAAAATATAAACATGAGGATGATTACAATGATATAAGAAATCAATAAAATAAATTCAAGAATTAAATTATCTAGGAACTAATAACGTCCAAATTGTCAACATGATACTTCTTTGTAGAGTAAAATTCAAGAATGCTCAGAAGAATATTTTCATGAAAAGATACTAGATGAAGCGCAAATATCAAAGATATTCCACTAATTTCATGGAGTATAGAAGTCAAAACTTTAACCAACTGAGTATAATAAAGAATGGAAAAACAAAAGAAATCACCATGCATGCGGTACTTGGCATAGACATGTTATTCTAATAGAATAATAAATAACGGAACCAGGTCAGGCGTAATACGCACCGACGGGATATTCCAACAAAATAATAAAGAATGGAATAACAACAGAAATCACCATGCATGCGGTAATTTGCATAAACAGGTTATTCCAACAAAATAATAAATAACGGAACCGGTCGTGAAATTACGCACCGGCTGTGATGTTCCAATGTAATAATAAAGAATAGAATAACAACAAATCACCATGCATGCGGTGCATTGCCCATGACGTGTTATTCCAACAGAATAATAAATAATCTAACCAGTCCCACGTAAAATGCATGCACGTGATATTCCAATGAAATAATAAAGAATGGAATAACAGAAGAATTTCACCAAGTATACCACGTATATAGGTTATTCCAACAAAATAATAAAGAATGGAATAACAGAAGTTCTCTTCATGAATACGAAAGAAATAATGAAGGAATGAGCTTCTATTTATAGAAGAATGGACTGAATAATAACTAATCCATGAACGGTCCAGATTGATTTACTTTTAAACGGACGGTCCAGATTGGTTTACTATAAAATATTCTAATAAAACACAATCTTTTAAATAAAATATAATATATTCTATTTATTGTCTAATAAAACAAATAACTTTATAAAAGTATTCTATTTTATATAAAAAGATTTTACTATGCAAAACACTATGCAGACACTATGCAAATACTATACATAATAAAATATAATATATTCTAATTATTGTCTAATAAAAAAAATAACTTTATAAAAGTATTTTGTTTTATATAAAAAGCTTTTCTGTTTTATTACACTAATAATACTAATAAAACAAAACTTATATATATAATATAAGAATCGACAATAATTGAATCAAATAACGTGAGATACTATGCAACAATTATTGTAGCAATAATTGAACAAAACTGAGTGTTTTCTCACGTAAGCATCAATAATCAATACCGTGTGCTACTATGCAACCACGCCAGACATCGTATTCTGTACTTTACTACCGAGTAGTTCAACAGTATTAACGGTAAAACTTCCGCCGTTATTTTCATAAAAATATTTTTGTTATTTTCTCAATCCGACAATAATTCCGTTGTGGGGACCACCAATGATTGCATCGTTGTACGAATATTCTCTACTAAAACGAATATTTCCCGACCAATTGAATATAATACAACAACTTGCATACTTTGCAAAATTTATAAATACTACCCATAACTATAACATTATTTCAAAACCATACCATAATATTAAAAAAAATATTTTGAGAAAATTAAATCTTTATTCGTAAAATTTGGGATTTTACAATCTCCCCTCCTTATGAAATTTTGCCCTCAAAATTTACGTACGTTCCTGGTATGCCAAACAGATGAGGACACTTCGTCAGATTCTAACTCTTGAGGTATAACCTTTAAGCGTATAATATATTCCATGATTTTAACAGGTACATCTTCATACGTTAAATTATCTGCTATCTCATCCGGTTTTAAATCAATAATGTGGTTCGGGTCGTCCACATATTTACGTAACATCGATACGTGAAAAACGTTATGAACACGTGACATACTTGGCGGTAAAACGAGTCTATAAGCCACAGTTCCTACTTGATCGAGGATTTCAAATGGACCAATTAAATCGAGGGTTGACATTTCCTCTCTTCATCAATTCTTGCTTCTAGAATAACGCCCTCTTGAACCTTCTTCTTCACATTCATCAGCTCTAAGTATATAGCTTGAACGACTTTAACTTTATCGATTAAAGTTGATTCTACTCGTATATTCGTTATCTTCACGTGGGTTCATATATTCGCACTCGTAAACGCATATGATCTTGTACTCAACGCGTCAGCTACCATGTTTGCTTTTCCACGATGGTATTGAATGGTACGATCGTAATCTTCAACAGCTCGAGCTAACGTCTTTGGTGTATGTTACGTTCGTTTTGGGTGAAGAAAATATTTGTGGGTTTAAGAAATGGGTTTTGTACTAGGGTCAATACAAAATTCGATTTCACGCTCTAGGGGTAGGCTAAGAAGTCTTCAAGAATACGTCAAAAAATTTATTAACAATAGAAATATCATTCACAACTGTAACTCTCATCCAAGACTTGGATAACATGTCACATTGATACCTATCAACTTGCCATCGTTATTCACAACGTCCCCTATAGAAAGTCTGGCTTCGGTGCATTCCACACAAGGAAGTCAACAACGAAAGGACCGGGGCTCTTTACTTATGGCTTGATATGACAATGATTGACTTTAGTGGTTTGGTTACTTGAATTTGCATAATAGGTTGGTTAGGAATATGAAAGCTAACAACCTTACTAAAAGTATGATGAGTAGTTAACCAATTGATTCCTAAAATCACATCAAAGGCAAGTACTTTCAAAGAGATAAGATCGACAGGTAACGTGAAAGTGTTGATTTGAATCAAACAAGATTTATAAATAGTGGAGGAAACGAAGGTTTCTCCCAACTAAGTTTCAACAGATAAATCAAAGTCTAACTTATCCGGAGTTAAATTCAATCATTGAACACTAGGAGAATTGAAAGACTGAGTAGAACCGGTATCTAACACGGTATAGACTTCGCAAGAGTTTATGATTAACTTACCAGTGATAATTTTTTTCAGGTTCCTCGTCACAAAAAAAAACGCTCTCTCTTAAACTACCGGCTTTAGCTTGTCTGGGACATCGTTTGGCATCACCATCCCAGCTGGACTTGACTTCACCATACGATAAAATTGAGCTAGGTGACCTTCTCTTTCGCAATTAAAACACGTTTTCGATTGCTGCGTACAGTTTGGACGGATGTGTCCCTCTTGTCCGCATTTGAAACATACGACCGATGGTCGTTCTTCTTCCTTTGAAATGGGTGTTGGTGCTGCTGTCTTTCCATCATTACTGAACCTTCTCTTCTTGAAATTTTCACTTCTATTATCTTGGCCATGATTACCACCGAAGTGGTTACCATTCATGGCATGATAATTTCCCCCACGGTGGTTATCATTGTTCCGATGACCGTTGCCACTGGTATGATTATTATCGTGTTGTTGGTCGTTGCCTTTTCGTTGTGCTGACTCATTATCGTGTTCCAATAACTGAGCTCTATTCACAACATCTGAATATAAACAAAGTTTATGAGAAATCAGGTATTGACGTATTTTAGGTTTCAAACCTCGTAGAAACATTTGCGTCATTCGCTCCTCATTATCAACCAAATGGGATGGGACAACTCTGCAAATTTAGCCTTATACTGCGACATGGTCATATTATTTTGCTCCAGCTTGATGAATTCCACCTCCTTCATGTGATGAATACTTTCGAGAAAGTACTTATTGTTGAACAGCTCTTGGAACTTCTCCCAAGAAATCTTGAGTGCGTTAGGTTGGGTACGTTTTACAGATTCCCACCAATGATCTGCTTCTTCACGCAACATAAAGGTGGCGAATGGAACTTTTTGCTCCTCTGAGCATTCCAAGACATCAAATATCTTGGTGATCTGCTTAATCCACGTCTATGCCTTAAGTGGGTCTGGCTTTCCCAAAAACTCCGGTGGTCCCAGCTCCTTGAACTACTTAGCAGTGACCAACCGTGGGTTACCATTGTTTCCACCTGCATTATGAACAGGAGTCTCTCTCGTTTGGTGTTGCATGAATTCTAAAAAGCTCCTAAACGTACCATTATTCATCATTTGATCAGTGTTGTTCTTTATAAGAGGATTATCACCTTCCTGTTGCACATTATCCTGATTATTGATCTGTGGAGACTCAATGGTCTCCTGTGCTCCATTGCTATTCTCAACATTCTCGGATGTCATTTTCAAATACTGCCACAAAACAAGGGTTAATTAACATATCACATATTATCCCTATACTCTGACCGACCAATTAAATACCAAATAAACTTAGGTAGGTCATACTAGCGAAGGAATTCCCCCTCTCCCCCCTCCTAGTTCTTTTCTCACATCTCAGCTAGGGATCATATCCCTAAGCTTTGATACCAACTGTGACGCCCCCAAAACAGGTATACATCACCAATCTTGAGTCGTCAAATACATGGTACAAAATTCAAATACAACTTAATAATACAGCTGTCGTGTAAACAATATGACAAAACATAAACTGAGAGTTTTAATAAGAATATTGTCATCTAGACAATATCCACACTCAAAGGATTCCTCGTTACATTTATTGTCACACTATTTAACAGAATAGTGAGGACTACTAATGCTATCATCTTGACCATCACTCCGTTTCCCGACTAGTCCCTACTATATTCTCATTTCCTAAAGAGAACAGTGAAAGAAAGGGTGAGCTCAACTAGCCCAGTAAGAAATATTATGACTAAGATAATGCAGAATAAATTATCATTAGTCTTCAACAATGTTAAACTGATAAAATATAACAAACATCAAGTTTAACTGCAGCGGAACAAGCAATCCATTAGAAGAGTCAAGTAGAGAATAAAATCTACTATCTTCTATAATTTAGAAAGTTTTTCATCACTTTTATCGCTGGGACTCAGCTTAATAAAAAATCCACATCATTAATTCATCCCTGCACTACAGGCCAATGATATTATTTAGTATCACGACCACGAATTATCCATGCACTACGGGCCAAAGATAATTGTGTTTTCATCAACGGTCCTGATCATGCCATAAAATAATTCATCTTTGCTCCCTTGGCCGAAGAGAATCCATAGCCATAATCATACCAAAAACTGTCCATCAATGCACTACAGGGCCAATGAGGACTTTTTTCACATCATTTATAACATTACTGGTTATGATTATACCGAATAATCTCTCTCGTCATAATCATACCAAGTCCATCTATGCACTACAAAATACACGAGATGACTTTCAACAAAATATAAACATGAGGATGATGACAATGATATAAGAATTCAATAAAACAAGTTCAAGAATTAAATTATCTAGGAACTAATAACGTCCAAATTGTCAACATGATACTTCTTTGTAGAGTAAAATTCAAGAATGCTCAGAAAAATATTTCCATGAAAAGATACTGGATGAAGCGCAAATTTCAAAGATATTCCACTAATTTCATGGAGTATAGAAGTCAAAACTTTAACCAACTGAGTATAATAAATAATGGAAAAACAAAAGAAATCACCATGCATGCGGTACTTGGCATAGACAGGTTATTCTAACAGAAAAATAAATAACGGAACTAGGACAGGCGTAATACGCACCGACAGGATATTCCAACAGAATAATAAAGAATGGAATAACAACAGAAATCACCATGTATGCGGTAATTTGCATAAACAAGTTATTCTAACAAAATAATAAATAATGGAACCAGGTCAGGTAAAATTCGCACCGACGGGATGTTCCAACAGAATAATAAAGAATGGAATAACAACAGAAATCACCATGCATGCGATACTTCACATAGACAAGTTATTCTAATAGAATAATAAATAACGGAACCGAGTCCCACGTAAAAGCGCATGTACGTGGATATTCCAATGAATAATAAAGAATGGAATAACAGAAGAATTTCACTAAGTATACCACGTATACAGGTTATTCCAACAGAATAATAAAGAATGGAATAACAGATGTTCTCTTCATGAATACGATAGAAATAATACCCCTTACCTTAGAATAAAACTGGATATAGGAGTAGTGAAGTAGAAGAATACCTTTTTTCTTTCTCTCTATAGTTTCTCTCTCTAGAGTTTCAGTGAATTTGTAAGAAATAATGAAGGAATGAGCTTCTATTTATAGAAGAATGGACTGAATAATAACTAATCCATGAACTGTCCAGATTGATTTACTTTTAAACGGACAGTCCAGATTGGTTTACTATAAAATATTCTAATAAAACAAAATCTTTTAAATAAAATATAATATATTCTATTTATTTTCAAATAAAACAAATAACTTTATAAAAGTATTCTATTTTATATAAAAAGATTTTACTATGCAAAATATTATGCAGAGCACTATGCATAATAAAATATAATATATTCTAATTATTGTCTAATAAAATAAATAACTTTATAAAAGTATTACATTTTATATAAAAAAGCTTTTCTGCATTTTATTACACTAATAATACTAATAAAACAAAACTTATATATATAATATAAGAATCGACAATAATTGAATCAAATAACGTGAGATACTATGCAACAATTATTTGTGGCAATAATTGAACAAAAGCTGAGTGTTTTCTCACGTAAGCATCAATAATCAATACTGGTAGTACTATGCTATGCGCCAGACATCGTATTCTTTATTACTTTACTAATGAGTAGTTCAACAAGATTAATGGTAAAACTTCCGCCGTTATTTTCATAAAAATATTTTTGTTATTTTCTCAATCCGACAATAATTCCGTTATGGGGTACACCAAAGATTGCGCCGTTGTAGGAATATTCTCTACTAAAATGAATATTCCCCGACCAATCGAATATAATACAACAACTTGCATACTTTGCAAAATTTATAAATACTACCCACAACTATAACATTATTTCAAATCCATACCATAATATTAAAAATAATATTTTGAGAAAATTAAATCTTTATTCGTAAAATTTGGGATTTTACACTTGCCTTGATCGTTGTTTACCAATGATAGTTTAACAGCTTACAGATATCTGCACTTCATGTGCCCTACACAATTATATAATCATTCATATTAACTATTAGTCACATAACACCACATATTAGTTGTAATGTAAACTTTACTCTACGCCTCATAACCCTTCCTATCATAGATACACAATGTTCAATTTGATTGTGTTAACTTTCAACTTATATCTCACTGTATTTCATATTCGAAGTTCATTCAAGTGTTTAAGTCTTGCTAGGACTACTTATTAGTTTTATATTAACCCTATTCAATATCTTATAATATTCATTTTATTTGATTTATAATACTTTTTACGTTCATTATCACTTATCACGGCATTTCGACGTTTATTCGTCACACGCCCAATTTGTCTCTCTTGTGTGTGCTTAGTATGCGTATTCAACTTATCTAATATATCATTTATTAATGTTAAGCATCATTATACTTCATAATATTTAGGTTCTATAACTTAGAATAACATCTATTATCGTTGACATCAGTATACTTGTGTATGTGCATGTCCGACGCCCTCTGATTGCCTCTGAATACGCATCAGTCACAATGATTACCATTTTGACTACTCTTCCCGACCTCAAATTGAAACACTTAAAGAATAAAAGTTGTAGGTCTATTTGTCCTCGTTCTTAATCATCTTGAATCACCTTAATTGGAGTTTGTATGAAAACATTATGCCTATTTTACTAAAATAGGTCAAAACAGTCACACTTGACATACTTTGGCGCAATTGCGCCAATTAAACTCTCAGGCATAGCGCAATGCACCCTACAAAGACATGACTATGCCCCAAATGACTTAGGGGCACAATGCACCGCACACAGTTAGCGTAAAAGCGGGACACAAGCTCTTGTTCTTCGCGATTTTTGACTCTTTTTCTCCTATTAATCTTCATAACTTGAGTTATACACATCTAAATTAGTCCGTTTTCGATTCTATAGATTTGTAATTCATAGAACTACAACATACGAGAATTCTAGCAATTTTGTGAGACCCCAGATTTTATCAATAAAGATTTAAATTTTGTCGAAATAATTTTTAATATTATGGTGTGAATTTGAGATAATATTATAGTTGTGGGTAGTATTTATAAATTTTGCAAAGTATGCAAGTGGTTATATTATATTCGATTGGTGGGAGAATATTCGGTTTAGCGAGGGAATATTCGTACAACTACTCAATCATTGGTGGACCCTACAATGTAATTATTGTCGGATTGAGAAAACGACAAAAATATTTTATTGAAATAACGGCGGAAGTTTTACCGTAGTTCTTGTTGAACTACTTTCGGTAGTAAAAGTACGATGTCAATACGTGGTTGCATAGTAGCACACCTGTATTGATTATTGATGCTTATGTGAGAAGTCACTCAGTTTGATTCCATTATTGTTTATTAATAATATGAATTATTATAATGCGATAATGACGTTTTGTTTTATTCAGTATTATTAACGTAATAAAGCGAAACATCTTTTATATAAAATAGAATACTTTATTAAAGTTATTCTATAAATAGAATATATTATATTTTATTATGCATAGTGTTGCATAGTGTTTTTGCATAGTGTTTTTTTGCATAGTATTGCATAGTGTTTACATAGTAAAATGTTTTTATATAAATAGAATATATTATATTTTATTTAAAAGATTTTTCTTTAAATATGGACCGTCGATTAAAATAAATCAATCTGACCGTTCATGGATTAGTTACTATGCATTCCATTTTCCTATAAATAGAAGCTCATTCCTTCATTATTTTTCTTATGAATTCATTGAAACTCTAGAGAGAGAAATTATAGAGAGAAGCTATAGAGAAAAATTATAGAAAGAAGAAGAAGAGTATTCTCGCTACTTCACTACTTCTATATTCAGGTTCTTTTACGGTAAGGGTTATTATTTGTTGTACAGTAAGGGGTGTTATTCTTTCTTATTCATGAAGAGAACTTCATATTCCATTCATTATTATTCATTGGAATAACTTTTGTAAAAGTGGTATACCCTATACATAACCTATATACACTACAGCATACCCTATACTTGGTGAAATCCTTATATTATTCCATTCTTATTTATTCTCATTGGAATAACTTTGTATCATGCCAAAATCCCTATACTTGGTGATCTTCTTACATTATTCCATTCTTTATTATTCTCGTTGGAATATCTTGTTCGTGTGTTTTACACCGGACCGTTCCATTGTTTATTATTCCGCATTTATTATTCTCGTTGGAATATCCATGTACGTGTGTTTTACATCGACCTGGTTCCATTATTTATTATTCAAAGATTTATTATTCTGTTGGATCATCCCATTTGATTGTGAATTTCACCGACCGGTTCCGTTATTATTATTCTATTGGAATAACTTTGTCTATCTGCTAAGCAATCGCATGCATGGTGATTTCTTTTGTTATTCCATTCTTTATTATACCCAAATGGTTAAAACTTTGACTTCTATACTCCATGAAATTAGTAGAATATCTTTGATATTTGCGTTTCATCCATATCTTTTTTCATGGAAATATTCTTCCGATTATTCTTGAATTTTACTATACAAAACAAAGATCATGTTGACAATTTGGGCGTTAATAATTCTTGGATTAAATAATTCTTGAACTTGTTTTATTGAATTATTATGTCATTGTCATCATCCTCATGTTATATTATGTTATCTTTGCTTACGTGCATAGATGAACTTAGTATGATTATGACCAAGGATCATTCAAGATAATCACGGCTTGATATAAATGATGTGACAAAAGTCCTCGGTGGCACATGTAATGCGTTGATGGATAGTTTTTGGTATGATTATGACCAGGGGTGATTCGGTATAGTCATGACCATTGATAATTTGATGAAAATCCTTGACCGTGGTACAGGGATGATTAGATATTGTGGTTTATTCATTAAACTGAGTCTTAGTGATAAAAATTGATGAAAAGCTTTTAAAACCTAAAAGGTAGTAGACTTTATTCTCTACTTGACTCTTTTAATGGATTGCTTATTCCGCTTGCAGCTTAAACCGGTTTGTCTATTGTATTTTATCGGTTTAACATTTGTTGAAGGCTAATGATAATTTATTCGCATTATCTTAGTCATAATATTTCTTCTTTGGGCTAGTTGAGCTCACCCTTTCTTTCACCGTTTCTCTCGTGAAATGAGAACATAGTCGGGACGAGTCGGGGAACGAAGTAATGGTCCGGAGGATAGCATTAGTAGTCCTCACTATTCTCGTGAAATAGTGTGATAATAGTTGTAATGAGGACTCCTTTTGAGTTTGTATAATATCTAGTAGACAATATTTGTATTCAAACTCACGATTTATGTCGTATTGTATACCTACGCTTATATTAGTAAGTTGTATTTGAATTTATGTACCATGTAAGTGGCGACCCAAGATGGGTGACGATATACCTAATTTTGGGGGCGTCCACAATTGGTATCGAGCTTAGGGATATGATCCCTGGCTAAGATGTGAGAGAAGAACTAGGAGGGGAGAGACGGGAAATTCCTTCGCTAGTATGACCTACCTAAATTTATTTGGTATTTAATTGGTCGGTCAGAGTATAGGGATAATATGTGATATGTTAATTAACCCTTGTTTTGTGACAGTGTTTGAGAATGACATAATGAAGCACATGAGAGTGTTGATTCAGCACAAACAAAAGGTAACGACCAACAACACGATAATAATCATACTGGTAACAACGACTATCAGAACAATGATAACCATCGTGGGGGAAATTATCATGCTAAGAATGGTAACCACTTCTATGGGTAATCATGGCAAAGATAATAGAAGTGGAAATTTCAAGAAGAGAAGGTCATTTAGCTCGATTTTGTCATATAGTGAAGTCAAGTCCAAATTTGGGATAGTGGCACCAAAGGCGGATACTGACAAAACAAAAGTCGGTGGTTTTTAGGAAGAGCGTTTTTAAATGACTTCTCAAAAGTGGGTAACCCGAACGAAGTTAGCACTCAAGTTAGTTAATTATAAATTCTTGCGAAGTCTATACCTTATTAGATACCCGGTTCTACCCATTCTTTTATCTCTCTCTTGCTTGCTTCAACGTTTAAATTCGACTCGAGGAGAAATTAGACTTTGATTTATCTATTGAAACTTCGTTGGGAGAAACCTTCGTTACCTCCAATCGCTTTATTAATCTTGTTGTTTCAAATAAACACTTTCACGTTACTGTCGATTTTATCTCTTTGAAAATACTTGCCTTTGAGGTAATTTTTGAAAACGATTGATTAACTACTCATTATTCTTTTTGTAAGGTTGTTAGCTTTCATATTCCTAACCAACCTGTTATACGAATTCAAAGTAACCAAATCCTAAAGTTAATCACTGTTATATCAAGCCATAAGTAAAGAGCCCGATCCTTTCGTTGTTGACTTCCTTGTGTGGAATGCACCGAAGTTTGACTTTTCAGTAGGCGACACATCGTGAATGAAGATGGCAAGTTTATAGGTATCATTATGAGGTGCTATCTAGGTTAAGGGATAGAAGTCACAGTTGGTATCAATGTGACGTACTATCCAAGTCTTGGATGAGAGTCACAGTTTTGAATGATATTTCTATCATTAATAAATTTCTTGACGTATTCTTGAAGACTTTCTAGCCTACCCTAGAACGTGAGATCGAATTTTGTATTGACCCCAGTACAAAAACCCATTTCTTAAACCCTCAAATATTTTTTTCAACTAAAAGGATCTGTTTACGTGGATTATGATGAAAGTCATAATAAAAGCATTGGACTAATGAAAATCATGGGTATACGTGGTATTAGTTATAATGAGTTATGTAGGTTATTATGAGAAAACATGAAAGTTTCTTAGAAATCACAAAGAGTTGAAAATCAGATTTTGGTGAAAAACGTAACATGAAATTCAATTGACCATATCTCCTATTATATTTTGAATTTTTGAGTGTGGTCAAGTCCTAGAGTTAGATCTATGAGTTACCTAACTAATCCAAGTGGAATTACTGAAAATAGTGTTGTAGATTTTTGTGTGGACTGATTTTAGCAAAGGAGGCCAAAGCTGTAAATTTCAAAAATGCTACTGCCCAGAAACTTTAAGGGGCTGTTTCGGCCACTTAAATTATGAGAAAAATTCTGGCCTTTTGGGACATGAAAGTATATGGTATAAAGTACCTCCTGTCCAAAAATGAGCTCATTCTGACTTAAAATGAGCATGTTATGACTATTTCAATATTTAGGTTTTTCCGATAAAAACGCTATAACCGGAGTTCTATAACTCAATGACCATGAAATTTAAACTAGAAGCTCACGTTAACATGTGTAAGGTCCTGCCAAGATTTGGGAATTTTTGGAGTTAAACTTGAGGTAGCTAATTTCTTAAGGAATTAATTAGAAATTGATTTTTGAAAAATAGTAAATGAATTTTAAAATTCCTAGAAAAATATATTTTCATTATGGGACTATATTATGCTAAATCCCAGAAAAGAAATATTTTTGGGACTGATTTGGTATTTTTCATGAAAATAGTTTAGTTATTCTGAATATATGAGTTAAATATGTTATGTGAAGTAACAAAGTTGAAAATAGGATATTATGGCTAGAGAATCCTATATAGAGTATATGCATATTTTTTGAGAGATTTGATAATTGGTGATGATATCTTATGAGTATGGCATTTTGAATGATTAAATGCATTATATGGTAAAGCGTAAACAATTAAGATAAATTGTTTATAAATTTAAGAAGTGATTAAAATATTTTCATAATATTAATGATATTAGATTATGAGATTATTAAGTGATTGATAACATGGGGATATTCTTGAATCTCGATAAATTATATTATAAATGTTTAATATTTATCCTTTATCTCATTTGATTGATTCTTTATATCATTATCCTCATGTTTATATTATGTTGAAAGTCATCTCGTGGCTCAGTAGTGCATAGGTGGACTTGGTATGATTATGACCGAGGATTGTTCGGTATAATCATAACCGTAAATGAATACATACGTTATCTTTGGTAGTAGTGCATGGATAATTTGTGGTCGTGATACTTAATGAATACACAATTATCTTTGGTAGTAGTGCGTAGATAATTTGTGGTCGTGATACTAATGAATACACGATTATCTTTGCTAGTAGTGCATGGATAATTTGTGGTCGTGATACTAATGAATACACAATTATCTTTGGTAGTAGTGCATGGATAATTTGTGGTCGTGATACTAATGAATACACGATTATCTTTGGCCGTAGTGCATGGATATTTGTGGTCGTGATACTAATGAATACACAGTTATCTTTGGCCGTAGTGCATGGATAATTTATGGTCGTGATACTAATGAATACACGATTATCTTTGGCCGTAGTGCATGGATAATTGTGGTCGTGATACTAATGAATACACGATTATCTTTGGCCGTAGTGCATGGATAATTTGTGGTCGTGATACTAATGAATACACGATTATCTTTGGCCGTAGTGCATGGATGATTCGTGGTCGTGATACTAATGAATATCCTTGGCCTGTAGTGCAGGGATGATTCGATGATATGGATTAATTATTGAGCTGAGTCTCAGCAATGAAATATTAATTCATTGATGTGGTAAAAGTCATCTTTGGCCGTAGTCCATTGATAGACTTGGTATGATTATGACCACGGATTATTCGGTATAATCATGACCGTAATTGAAAACACGAATATCCTTGGCCAGTAGTGCGAGGATAATTTGTGGTCGTGATACTATTAAGCTGAGTTTCAGCATTATTGGTTTTACAGTTGTATACTTTGGCCTGTAGTGCAAAGATGAATTGTTAATGAATATCTTTGGCCGGATTGCAAAAATGAATTTAATGTTTTCAACGATAAAGGTATTCAAGGTATCCTCATCTCTTTATCATACCAGGTACGTACCCTAATTTCGAGGGCGAAATTCCATAAGGAGGGGAGATTGTGAGACCCCAGATTTTATCAATAAAGATTTAAATTTTGTCGAAATAATTTTTAATATTATGGTGTGAATTTGAGATAATATTATAGTTGTGGGTAGTATTTATAAATTTTGCAAAGTATGCAAGTGGTTATATTATATTCGATTGGTCGGGGAATATTCGGTTTAGCGTGGAATATTCGCAACAACTCAATCATTGGTGGACCCTACAATGTAATTATTGTCGGATTGAGAAAACGACAAAAATATTTTATTGAAATAACGGCGGAAGTTTTACTGGTGGTTCTTGTTGAACTACTACTCATAGTAAAAGTACAAGATGTCGTGTGGTTGCATAGTAAAGCACACGATATTGATTATTGATGCTTATGTGAGAAGTCACTCGGTTTGATTCCATTATTGTCGATTAATAATATGAATTATTATAGCGATAATGACGTTTTGTTTTATTCAGATTATTAACGTAATAAAATGCGAAACATCTTTTATATAAAATAGAATACTTTATTAAAGTTATTCTATAAATAGAATATATTATATTTTATTATGCATAGTGTTGCGTAGTGTTTTTGCATAGTGTTTTGCATAGTATTGCATAGTGTTTGCATAGTAAAATGTTTTTATATAAATAGAATATATTATATTTTATTTAAAAGATTTTTCTTTAAATATGGACCGTCAGATTAAAGTAAATCAATCTGACCGTTCATGGATTAGTTACTTATGCATTCCATTTTCCTATAAATAGAAGCTCATTCCTTCATTATTTTCTTACTTAATTCATTAAAACTCTAGAGAGAAAATTATAGAGAGAAGCTATAGAGAAAATTATAGAAAGAAGAAGAGTATACGCTACTTCACTACTTCTATATTCAGGTTCTTTTTACGGTGAGGGGTATTATTTGTTGTACCCGTAAGGGTGTTATTCTTTCTTATTCATGAAGAGAACTTACATTATTCCATTCATTATTATTACATTGGAATAACTTTTGTAAAAGTGGTATACCCTATACATAACCTATATACGCCAGCATACCCTATACTTGGTGAAATCCTTATATTATTCCATTCTTATTTATTCTATTGGAATAACCAAAGATAATCTGAATCCCCTATACTTGGTGATCTTCTTACATTATTCCATTCTTTATTATTCATTGGAATATCCTGCATGTGTTTTTACACCTACACAGTTCCATTGTTTATTATTCCGCATTTATTATTCCATTGGAATATCCTCATGCGTGTGTTTTACACCGGACTGGTTCCATTGTTTATTATTCAAGATTTATTATTACATTGGATCATCCCGCTTGGTGTGAATTTCACGACTGGTTCCGTTATTATTATTCTATTGAATAACTTTGTACATGCTAAGTACCGCATGCATGGTGATTTCTTTTGTTATTCCATTCTTTATTATACCCAGTTGGTTAAAACTTTGACTTCTATACTCCATGAAATTAGTAGAATATCTTTGATATTTGCGTTTCATCCAGTATCTTTTCATGGAAATATTCTTCTGATTATTCTTGAATTTTACTATACAAAACAGTATCATGTTGACAATTTGGACGTTAATAATTCTTGGATTAAATAATTCTTGAACTTGTTTTATTGAATTATTATGTCATTGTCATCATCCTCATGTTATATTATGTTATCTTTGGCTTACGTGCATAGATGAACTTAGTATGATTATGACCAAGGATCATTCGGTATAATCATGGCTTGATATAAATGATGTGACAAAAGTCCTCAGTGGCCTGTAATGCAGTGATGGATAGTTTTTGGTATGATTATGACCAGGGGTGATTCGGTATAGTCATGACCATTGATAATTTGATGAAAATCCTTGACCGTGGTACAGGGATGATTAGATATTGTGGTTTATTCATTAAACTGAGTCTTAGTGATAAAAATTGATGAAAACCTTTTAAAACCTAAAAGATAGTAGACTTTATTCTCTACTTGATTCTTTTAATGGATTGCTTATTCACCGCAGCTTAAACCGGTTGTCTATTGTATTTTATCGGTTTAACATCATTTGAAGGCTAATGATAATTTATTACGCATTATCTTAGTCATAATATTTCTTCTTGGGCTAGTTGAGCTCACCCACCTTTTTCCACCGTTCTCTTGTGAAATGAGAACATAGTTTGGACGAGTCGGGGAACGAGTAATGGTCCGGAGGATAGCATTAGTAGTCCTCACTATTCGTGAAATAGTGTGATAATAGTTGTAATGAGGACTCCTTTTGAGTTTGTATAATATCTAGTAGACAATATTTGTATTCAAACTCACGCTTTATGTCGTATTGCATACCTACATGCTTATATTAGTAAGTTGTATTTGAATTTATGTACCATGTAAGTGGCGACCCAAGATGGGTGGCGTATACCTAATTTTGGGGGCGTCACAAATTTATATAAACATTTACCGACCTAAAATTTGACCCAAAACACATGTTCATACTCTATTTCCATGTTTTAACATCTCTAGCGAATTCGATCGGCACGACTTTGTTTCTTAATCAATTGACACGATTTAAACTATGTTGTTTTCATTTCTTCTCATACTAACATAATCCAACATCAATTTATAGATTAAAACACATATTAAACATGAAATTTTATACTTTCTTAAGCCATTTTTTATACATAAACAATGTTATCCCAATTTTGTCCTACAATCCCAATTTCACGTGTTTGTTACTCAAACAACACTCATATATGATAATTAACCGATTATACATACCCAATAATCTTTATAAACCAATTCTTTACTCAAATCATGCACCATAACTAATTAAAGAGAAGAAGTTTTGATAAAAACACAACTAAAAACTAGGGCTATATTATTACCTTTTTTAATTTCTCCATAAGTCGGAATTAGTTGGTTTTCGATTCTATGAACTCGTGAAACACTGAACTACTCATCTACAGAATAATTTTAACATTTCAAAAACTTTAACAAATCAATTTAAGGGTTCCAATTTAATGTTCATGCTATATTTTCATGTTTTAAACACATTTAACGAATTCGATCGCCACAGCTTCGTTTCTTAACCAATTAACACGTTTTAAACTATGTCGTTTTTGTTTCTTCACATACTAACATAATTCAATACCAATTTACAGATTATAGCAAGTATTGATCATGAAATTTTGTACTTTCTAAGCCATATCCTATAAACATAAACACTATTTTTACAATTCCTTCCTACAATCCCAATTCTCACGAATTTGACAAACAAGTATCAATCTTATATGATGGTTAACAGATTATACATACGCAATAATCTTTATAAACCAATTCTTTACTCAAATCATGCACCATAACCAATTAAAGAGAAGAAGTTTTGATAAAACACAACTAAGAACTAGGGCTATAATATTACCTTTTTTAATTTCTCCATAAGCTTAATTAGAGGATGAAAATAGCTTGATTATCATTCCTCTTCCTTCTTTAATTCTCACAATCACCCTTTTTTCAATTTAACAAAGGATTTCTTCTCTTTCTCTCTCAATTTCTATCATATTCTTTGTTTTCTCTGTTCTTAGGCTTTAGGAACAAAACACGTATATCAATATAATTGATATAAACATAATGTGAATGCATTAAGGGTTCTTCAGTTACAATAACAAAGGGTCACTAAGCTATGTTTGGCTAGCACCCAAAATCTCCTTTTTCAATTTATTTTAATACTCCTCTATTATATGGTACATTTATCACACATAACCAAACCTAACCTTATAATTTCATATTAAGTTACATTGTGTTTATTAATAACTTAATTTATCAAATCACTCCTTATTATTTAATAAATTATTCATCCTCTAATTTAATTATTTAATTAAATTAGAGCCTTGTCATTCCATTAGCGTAATAAAATACGCACCGATTATAAAATTATTCATCACCAATTAACTTAATATTATCATACATGAATAAATTATTCCGTAATAATTCCCATCAAATATTTACTTTATAAAATAAATATCTCAACTAAAATATTTATTTTACCTGATAATTATCTTAACTATTTATAAAATTCACAATTAAATTACATTAACATATTATATTTACATGTAACACATTACCCTCTCAAAAATAAATATATTTATAATAATTCACTATTTTAATTAAGTGAATTACTCTCAATATTTATGAAATTTAATTCATAACAATTTCATTGCCAATAAGGCATAATAATCAAATTATAGTATTTCATACTCAAACTCAAAACATCTCATAATAAGAATTTTAATTATTAAATTCTTATTTTAATAACTTATAAAAATTCGAGTTGTCACATTCTTCCTTCCTTATAAGGATTCCGTCATCGGAATCACCAAAACCCTACCTTACTCAGGTTTTCATCAAATCTCTTTGTTGAATAACTTCAACACTTTACCTTAATATAGGTTTTATATTTCCTACCCCCAACATTCTTGATAATAAACTCTTGTAAGTTTTATTTCATAACTTTCACTCGAACTCAATTATATTTTGAGTATTATATATTCTTTAACCCATTCATTTCCATTTCTAAGGATCGTTATCATAAACACTGGGGATATTACACATAGAGTTCGGGGGCTTAATTAAGCGAGGGGAAGGTGTTAGGCACCCCCCCTGACTTCCGTAAAACACGGTTACCACTCTTTTTATTCCCTAGTTTGTGTGTGTGTGTGTATTGTAGTTAATTGGGCCTTAGTGCTTTATTTGAAAGTAGTGTTATGCCTCTTTTGCGCCTATATACAAAGGGTATGACTTATATAAAAGTTCAATTTTAATACAAGGCATATAAAGATATGTTTTGAAATCAACTTTTTCAAACCCTTGTGCTCACATAGGAATTGAGGCCTTTGATACTTCCATTTTATTCTGTATTCGACTTATTCTAATTTTTATTTTCGAGATGCGAAGCATATTCGACAAAATATTATATATATATATATATATATATATATATATATATATATAAGTGTCGGGCTCCTTAAGGGTATTAAAACCATCAAAGTATGCCCGAGCACCACACATAGGATTTTCATTATCACGGAGACCTTAAATCCGGATAACCATTTTAAGGTCCTAGATTTACAAGTACAAAATTTGCAAGCTAGCTGTACAACTGAAAAGGGTCCATCATGAGAGCCAGATCTAGATTCGTCAGTTGAATCTTAGATCATGTGGCTCCTAGGCTCGCATAATATCACATAAATAGCCTAAATATCAAATATACTAAAATAAAATAGATATTTATACTAAACATCATTAGACGAAGGATTCATCAGTTAAATCCTCGTTAGCGAGTAGCCCATAGCTTCCAGTTTCCTCTAGATACAGATTTAGAGTCACATGTTTGCTAAAACTTATAAAAACTAGAAAGAAAACTAGATCTGTATAGATCTTAGCCATTCTAGCTTCCAAGTTCAAGTTTTACAACTTTTGAACCGGTCAAAAGCTAGATCTGGCTAGATATAGTACAGATCTAGTCAATAAAGCTCAAATATTGACTATTTACAAGAAACAAATGGTTAAAACTTCAGATCTGATGAATATTAACCGCTAAAAAAGTATATATTACGCTTATATATGTATTAGAGTAAGTGAAGATGTGACGCCCCCAAAATAGGTATACATCACCCATCTTGAGTCGTTAAATACATGGAACAAAATTCAAATACAACTTAATAATACAACTGTCGTGTAAAATATGACAAAACATAAACTGAGAGTTTTAAAACAAATATTGTCTTATAGACAGTATTCAACTCAAATGGAGTCCTCAATACATTTATTATCACACTATTTCATAAAATAGTGAGGACTACTAATGCTATCATTTGGACCGTCACTCCATTCCCCGACTAGTCCCGATTATGTTCTCATTTTCTGAAGAGGACGATGAAAGCAAAAGGGTGAGCTCAACTAGCCCAGTAAGAAATATTATGACTAAGATAATGCAGAATAATTTATCTTTAGCCTTCAACAGTGTTAAACTGATAAAATATAATAAATACCAAGTTTAACTACAGCAGAATAAGCAATCCATTAGAAGAGTCAAGTAGAGCATAAAATCTACTATCTTCTATGATTTAAAAGGTTTTTCATCACTTTTATCACTGAGACTCAGCTTAATAAATAATCCACATCATCGAATCACCCCTGCACTACGGCTAAGGATATTCTTTAGTATCACGAACACAAATTATCCATGCACTACGGGCCAAGGATATTTGTGTAATCATCAATGGTCATGATCATGCCAACAACTGTCCATCAATTTTGAAATGTTTTTACTTCAAACCTTCATAACTTCTTCGTTTTAAGTCGAAATTAGTTGGTTTTCGATTCTATGAACTCGTGAAACACTGAACTACTCATCTACAGAATAATTTTAACATTTTAAAAACTTTAACAAATCAATTTAAGGGTTCCAATTCAATGTTCATGCTATATTTTCATGTTTTAAACACATTTAACGAATTCGATCGCCACAGCTTCGTTTCTTAACCAATTAACACGATTTAAACTATGTCGTTTTTGTTTCTTCACATACTAACATAATCCAATACCAATTTACAGATTATAGCAAGTATTGATCATGAAATTTTGTACTTTCTAAGCCATATCCTATAAACATAAACACTATTTTTACAATTCCTTCCTACAATCCCAATTCTCACGAATTTGACAAATAAGTATCAATCTTATATGATGGTTAACAGATTATACATACCCAATAATCTTTATAAACCAATTTTTTACTCAAATCATGCACCATAACCAATTAAAGAGAAGAAGTTTTGATAAAACACAACTAAGAACTAGGGCTATAATATTACCTTTTTTAATTTCTCCATAAGCTTAATTAGAGGATGAAAATAGCTTGATTATCATTCCTCTTCCTTCTTTAATTCTCACAATCACCCTTTTTTCAATTTAACAAAGGATTTCTTCTCTTTCTCTCTCATTTCTATCCTATTCTTTGTTTTTCTCGTTACTAAGGCTTTAGGAACAAAACACGTATATCAATATAATTGATATAAACATAATGTGAATGCATTATGGGTTCTTCAGTTACAATAACAAAGGGTCACTAAGCCATGTTTGGCTATCACCCAAAATCTCCTTTTTCAATTTATTTTAATACTCCTCTATTATATGGTACATTTGTCACACATAACCAAACCTAACCTTATAATTTCATATTAAGTTACATTGTGTTTATTAATAACTTAATTTATCAAATCACTCCTTATCATCATAATAAATTTATTTAATAAATTATTCATCCTCTAATTTAATTATTTAATTAAATTAGAGCCTTGTCATTCCATTAGCGTAATAAAATACGCAATCGATTATAAAATTATTCATCATCAATTAACTTAATATTATCATACATGAATAAATTATTCCGTAATAATTCCCATCAAATATTTACTTTATAAAATAAATATCTCAACTAAAATATTTATTTTACGATAATTATCTTAACTATTTATAAAATTCACAATTAAATTACATTAACATATTATATTTACATGTAACACATTACCTCTCTCAAAATAAATATATTTATAATAATTCACTATTTTAATTAAGTGAATTACTCTCAATATTTATGAAATTTAATTCATAACAATTTCATTGCTAATAAGGCATAATAATCAAATTATAGTATTTCATACTCAAACTCAAAACATCTCATAATAAGAATTTTAATTATTAAATTCTTATTTTAATAACTTATAAAAATTCGAGTTGTCACATTCTTCCCTCCTTATAAGGATTCCGTCATCGGAATCACCAAAACCCTACCTTACTCAGGTTTTCATCAAATCTCTTTGTTGAATAACTTCAACACTTTACCTTAATATAGGTTTTATATTTCCTACCCCCAACATTCTTGATAATAAATTCTTGTAAGTTTTATTTCATAACTTTCACTCGAACTCAATTATATTTTGAGTATTATATATTCTTTAACCCATTCATTTCCTTTTCTAAGGATCGTTATCATAAACACTGGGGATATTACACATAGAGCTCGGGGGCTTAATTAAGCGAGGGGAAGGTGTTAGGCACCCCCCCCCCCCGACTTCCGTAAAACACGGTTACCACTCTTTTTATTCCCTAGTTTGTGTGTGTGTGTATTGTAGTTAATTGGGCCTTAGTGCTTTATTTGAAAGTAGTGTTATGCCTCTTTTGCGCCTATATACAAAGGGTATGACTTATATAAAAGTTCAATTTTAATACAAGGCATATAAAGATATGTTTTGAAATCAACGTTTTCAAACCCTTGTGCTCACATAGGAATTGAGGCCTTTGATACTTCCATTTTATTCTGTATTCGACTTATTCTAATTTTTATTTTCGAGATGCGAAGCATATTCGACAAAATAATATATATATATATATATATATATATATATATATATAAGTGTCGGGCTCCTTAAGGGTATGAAAGCCATCAAAGTATGCCCGAGCACCACACATAAGATTTTCATTATCACGGAGACCTTAAATCCGGATAACCATTTTAAGGTCCTAGATTTACAAGTACAAAATTTGCAAGCTAGCTGTACAACTGAAAAGGGTCCATCATGAGAGCCAGATCTAGATTCGTCAGTTGAATCTTAGATCATGTGGCTCCTAGGCTCGCATAATATCACATAAATAGCCTAAATATCAAATATATTTGAAATAAAATAGATATTTATACTAAACATCATTGAGCGAAAGGATTCATCGCTTAAATCCTCGTTAGCGAGTAGCCCATAGCTTCCAGTTTCCTCTAGATACAGATTTAGAGTCACATGTTTGCTAAAACTTATAAAAACTAGAAAGAAAACTAGATCTGTATAGATCTTAGCCATTCTAGCTTCCAAGTTCAAGTTTTACAACTTTTGAACCGGTTAAAAGCTAGATCTGGCTAGATATAGTACAGATCTAGTCAATAAAGCTCAAATATTGACTATTTACAAGAAACAAATGGTTAAAACTTCAGATCTGATGAATATTAACCGCTAAAAATGTATATATTACGCTTATATATGTATTAGAGTAAGTGAAGATGTGACGCCCCCAAAATAAGTATACATCACCCATCTTGAGTCGTTAAATACATGGAACAAAATCCAAATACAACTTAATAATACAACTGTCGTGTAAAATATGACAAAACATAAACTGAGAGTTTTAAAACAAATATTATCTTATAGACAGTATTCAACTCAAATGGAGTCCTCAATACATTTATTATTACACTATTTCATAGAATAGTGAGGACTACTAATGCTATCATTTGGACCGTCACTCCATTCCCCGACTAGTCCCGATTATATTCTCATTTCCTGAAGAGGACGATGAAAGCAAAACGGTGAGCTCAACTAGCCCAGTAAGAAATATTATGACTAAGATAATGCAGAATAATTTATCTTTAGCCTTCAACTGTGTTAAACTGATAAAATATAACAAATATCAAGTTTAACTACAGCGGAATAAGCAATCCATTAGAAGAGTCAAGTAGATCATAAAATCTACTATCGTCTATGATTTAAAAGGTTTTTCATCACTTTTATCACTGAGACTCAGCTTAATAAATAATCCACATCATCGAATCACCCCTGCACTACGGCTAAGGATATTCTTTAGTATCACGAACACAAATTATCCATGCACTACAGGCCAAGGATATTCGTGTATTCATCAATGGTCATGATTATGCCAACAACTGTCCATCAATGCACTACAGGCCAATGAGGACTTTTACCACATCATTTGTAACATTACGGTCATGATTATACCGAATAATCCCTGGTCATAATCATACCAAGTCCATCTATGCACTACAGGCCATAGAAGACTTTCAACATAATATAAACATGAGGATGATGCCAATGATATAAGAATTCAATAAAACAAGTTCAAGGATAAATTTTTAAATATTTATAATTTAATTTATCCAAAAATAAATAATGTGACACCCCCAAACCCAGGTACTTCATTCCCACAGGATTTGGTGCTCACTAAATCAAACATTCATATCTAACTACCCATCATAATAAAATTGGATAAATAAAACCTTTCCCATTAAAGGGTTACATAATAAAAATCTCCCAGGTTATCTAACCTTTAAATACAATCATTTAAATGCGGAAAATTAATAAACTTCTTTACAACCATTCAATTAAAATCTGAAAATCAAATATCAACATATTACAAGTCTTCAATACTTGTTCATCTTTTCTTTTTCCTTACTGGTGCTAGGTACATTAACCTTCTCGTCTTTAACTGTAATAGTTATATAAGCAAGAGTGAGCAAACAAAGCTCACTTGAAACAATAAGGAATGAAAATCTTTACAACAACTGTCAAATAAGAGGCTCGAAAGAATTAAACAGTATGATTTATCAACATTCTGAAGTATATAACTGAGGGTCCTAAGACCACGAACTATGTCCATAGTTATAAGTAATTTTTCAACTTAAACTTTAACAGTCATAAGACTATAGGGACTCCTCGTACTTAGAGGGATCAACCCTTCGTACAATGTATTGTGCACAAACATTTCAACGCTAAGCGTAAGTTACCCCTAATAATAGGGTTGTTCATCTCAGTATTTAGAGTACAAGTCCGCACCAAAGTGAGTTTAGCTTGGATACATTTCAGGGTAATTTGGAATTCAATGAACATCAACTCTAGATTAGTTGAATAAAACCAATAACATCATACTATAGAATAATCGTAATTGAATCAACATGGTAAATTAAAGTCATGCTTTAGGAATAATCTAATAGCATACAACTTGAATAACTATAACACACCTTGCTTGAATAATGTTAATCCAAGGTTATTTAAAATGGAATACTAAGCATGCATAGCAATTTGAACGATAAAACTATTCAACATTAGTATGTATAATTGTTCATGCTAAACAACAAGTTAAATACAAGAATAACTTGTTCAATATAAAAATCAAAGTTTAGAAAGCTTGCATCATTTATAAGGTAATCGAATTGGAAACGATAATTGGTTCAACAAGATAATAGATTAGGGAACTTTCCTTGCTCGTAGGCTAAACCGAACAATTTGAATCTCAATACCCTATATATATATATATATATATATATATATATATATATATATATATAGGAAATGATCCATAGCAAGTATTTGCTATGGATGAAAAATGGGCAAATAGCATCATAACCCTCCATTGCAATAATCAACGGCGGATATTAAAAAGGGATTTACGAGGTCCGCTAGTTGAACTAGCAGACGCTGCTTAATAAACTTTCCCCTCACGATGGAACAGAGCCTGGATCTCCTCCCCTCAGCACTCCTAGCTATAATAATTATGAAGCTCGACATCCCATCCATCTGCTCTGTCGCCTCCACTTGCAAAACCTTCAATTCCTGCAATTCCCAAATCCAGTGACACCCCCAAATCTAGGTACTTCATTCCCATGGGATTTGGTGTTCACTTAATCAAACATTCATATCTAACTACCCAATCACAATAAAACTGGATAAATAAAACCTTTCTCATTAAAGGGTTACATAATAAAATCTCCCAAGTTATCTAACCTTTAAATACAATCATTCAAATGCGAAAATTAAATAAACTTCTTTAAAACCAAGTCTAAGATCATCATAATAAAAGTCTAAAGTAAAAATTACAAGTCTACATCACTTGCACATTTTTCCCTTTCCTTTGCTAGTCGAAGGTTCATGTACCTTCTCTTCTTTAGCTGCAATGAGTTTATAAATATGTAAGAGTGAGCAAAACAATTGCTCACTGGATATAATAGAGAATCAACAGGAGTATAACAATAATAACTGCCAATAATAGGTTCATCAAGATTGCATAGTAATCTAACAATGAAAATTAGATACTGGAATCCAAAATATGGAATATACATCACTGAGGGTCGTAAGACCACGAACTACGTCCACAATTGCAAGTAATCTTTCAACTCCAACTTTAACAGTCATAAGACTATAAGGACCTCGTACTTAGGGGGATCAGCCCTTCGTACAATATATTGTGCGCAAACATTTTAACGCTATGCGTAAGTTAACCCCTAATCATAACAATAGGGTTGTTCATCTCAGTATTTAGAGTACAAGTCTGCACCAAAGGAAGTTTGGTTTGGATAAGCTTTCAAGGTAATTTGGAATTCAACGAACATCAACTAAGGATTGGTTGAATAAAACCAATAACATTATACTATAGAATAATCGTGATTGAATCAATCATAGTATACTAAAGTCATGCTTTAGGAATAATTTAAGAGCATACAATTTGAATAACTATAACACCTTGCTTGAACAATACTAAGCCAAGGTTAATTAGAATTGAATACTAAGCATGTTGATCGATAAAAATGTTCAACATTAGAATATATAAATTTTTTCATGCTAAACAACAAGTTAAATACAAGAATAACTTGCTCAAGAATAACTTACATCATTATACCATAATCGAATTAAAAACAGTAGTTTGATTAACAAGATAATAGATTAGAAAACTTGCTTAAAGAAAATTTAAGCACTTGCACAATTATAAAAGTAGAGTTAGAGAACTTGCCTTGCTTGTAGGCTAAACCAAATCAATACGGATCACAATATCCTATAAACATATGTCATCATGACATAATTAGTCATTACCATCTTACAAACATAACTAAGTACGTTCATCATTTATAAATTGGATTTTTAATCACATAATCGAGTTATAACACAAGTTAATTGTTAATAACATACTTATGCATATTATAGATATACTAAAATCAACATTTAGCAGTCCTACTATCATCACATAACTTTTCTTAAAATTTCGTGTACAAAAAGTACAATTGTTAGACCATATTCGCTAACTTCATGACGCAGCGCCACGCTTTACATCGTGGGTCGTGACTGCCAAGTAAACATGGCATTCTGACACATGAACAAAGGTATAAAGCCGTCTCTTTATGGTAAGGCGCCATTATTTGTGGTCTGCTAAAACTAACATCGCTAAACTATGTATGCATGGCCTATGGCTAGCTTTCGATGATAACTTCGGCAATGCGAGGCGGAAAAAGCCAATTTTAGCCTACAAGCTCGTTTCTAACAGACTAAATAGCATATAAATCATACAACAACTTCATGTAAACATATTTCACAAACTCTAAACATGATTCTACCCATACAACCACATAAACAACAAAATTAACACACCCAAATTCAATGTTTTTGGCTAAAACTCATTTTTTTTTTATATTTCAATGAAAATCAACACTGCAACTTTTGTTTTTCAACCAAAACCACTAATTCAAAGTGTCTTTATCAATGATTAAACATACTCAAACAAATTAAATGATCAATTTATCAACTAAACCATTAATTCACCCTTAATTTCTACTTTAAGCTAAACAATAAATTTTCATAAAAACTCTCTGTAAAAAAAAACATTTTCTTCACAAACATATACATAACAACAATTCTTTGATTATAACCCATGAAAATAGTTTTAACATCACTATTATGACATATAAAGCCACATAACAACAAAAATTCATGCTTACACAAAGATTCTACAGAGAATTTGGGAAGATAAAACTAAACTTTTAAGAACTAAAAGGAATAGGAGAATACCTTGATAGAAGATGATATGGCTAATCTTTTCTACTCTCAAGCCTCCTTCTCCAATCTCAAGCCTTCTTTTCTCTCTTCTTTCTTCTTTTCTTCTTCTTCTCTGAGTTTTCTTTTTTTTCTCTCTAACCTCTCTCCTCTATTCTTACGTCTTATGATATAATGTATATAAATATAATATATATTGATTATATAATATAAATATAAAACATATAACTGATATCAGTTATTCAATTTTTGAAAACCAAAAGCCACAAGGCTTGTTTGGTTACTTATTAAAAATATAATCATTTATTCCTTATGCCTTGTTTGGTAAAACATAATTAGATTAAAGACTTAATAGGCATTAGGCCTTGTTTGGCAAAACTGAATTAAAACTCCTTTAAGTTATTATAATAACTACTTTATAAATGGTTATTTGTCACACATTAATTTAATTAAATTAATCTTAATAACAATTTATTAAATTACTTCATCACATAAATCAATACCACCAAAATTATAATTTTCTATATAATTATAACTTTATTTAATCAACTAACACATCCTTTTAAATTTACAAATTCCAATTAAAAGAATAGTAATTCAATTAATCAAAATTCTCTAACTTAATAATTAAATTAAATTAGCAAAATAATTAATTTTCCTTAATTATTTGTTTAACAAATAATTAACCACATCAATTCAAATTTGAACAATTATTTATTCAATAATAAACACATCCATTAAATATTTAAATAATTCAACAAATATTTAATATCACAATTAAAATTCTAGAATGTTACATCACTCCCTCCTTACAAGGATTCTGTCCCCAGAATCATAATTTAAACATTCACAATTCAAACAATTCATTCGTCACATTCTCCCCTACTTACAAAGATTCTCCCCCCAGAATCGAAGACACAGATTAAATAAATAACTCAAGGGTAATTCTTCATAATTTCAGCTTCGAGTTCCCACGTGGCCTCTTCGACATAGTGGTTCCTCCATACTACCTTTACAGAAGGTATCACCTTATTCCTGAGCACTTGTTCTTTCCTGTCGACTATCTGGATAGGAACCTCTTCATAGGACAAGTCTTTATCAAATTGTAATGGTTCGTACTCAATTACGTGCTTGTAATTAGGTTTATATGGTCGTAACACCGAAACGTGAAAAACATTATGAATGTTTTTCAATTCTGGAGGTAGAGCTACCTCGTAAGCCACCTCTCCAACCTTTCGCAGCACTTCTAATGGTCCAATAAATCTCGGGCTTAATTTCCCCTTTTTACGAAACTAAAATTTTCCCTTCCAAGGAGAAACTTTTAGAAATACGTAATTTCTTACTTCAAATGCATGATCTTGTCTGTGTTGATCAGCATATTTCTTTTGTCTGTCTTGAGCGACTATCAATCTTGTTCGAATGAGTTTGACAACCTCAGCAGTTTGTTGTACCAGTTCTGGTCCTAACAGTTGACGTTCACCGACTTCATCCCAGCATAGTTGAGTTTTGCACTTTCTGCCGTATAATGCTTCGTAAGGCGGCATGTCGATGCTAGCGTGGTAGCTATTATTGTAGGCAAATTCCACCAATGGTAATTGTTTATCCCAGCTTCCTTTAGAATCCATGACGCATGCTCTCAACATATCTTCTAATGTCTAAATCGTTCATTCGCTTTGGCCATCTGTTTGCGAATGATATGCACTACTCATTCGCAACTGGGTTCCCATACATTCTTGTAGTCTCTTCCAGAAGTTTGATGTGAACCTCGGATCTCTATCTGACACAATTGATACTGGAACTCCATGTCTCGATACAATCTCTTTAACATATAACTTTGCCAGCTGATCAAGATTGAATCTAATCTTTATTGGCAAAAAGTGTGCAGATTTTGTCAATCTGTCCACTATCACCCATATCACATTGTATCCTTTCTGAGTTGTTGGAAGACCTACCACAAAATCCATTATGATATGTTCCCATTTCCATTCCGGTATCTCCAATGGTTGAAGTAACCAGTTTGGTCTTTGATGCTTGGCCTTGACTCTCTGACATGTCAAGCACTTTGCAACGCATTCTGCAACGTCTCTTTTCATATTTAGCCACCAAAAATGTCGCTGCAAATCTTGATATATTTTCGCACTTCCTGGATGAATCGAATATCTCGAGTTATGAGCTTCAGTCAAGATTTCTTCTTTAATCTCTGGTACTGCTGGAACCCATATTCGTCCTTCAAATCTCAGCATCCCATCTGTATCAATCTTGTATTTCACCTCTTTTCCCTCAACCACACCTTCTCTTATTTTTCTGCATTCCTCATCCTGCAGTTGAGCCTTCTTCACTTTGTCCACCAAAGTTGGACTGGCTTCCATCTGGTAACATCTTTCATTGGATTCTCTTGGAAATTTGATTTCCAACTCTAACCTTGACATTGTTGTAATAAGCTCCTCCTTATCAGTTAACAACAT
Source organism: Panax quinquefolius (assembly GCA_020205615.1). Classification (NCBI taxonomy): domain Eukaryota; kingdom Viridiplantae; phylum Streptophyta; class Magnoliopsida; order Apiales; family Araliaceae; genus Panax; species Panax quinquefolius. The sequence goes on along the minus strand of JAINUW010000488.1, from coordinate 516,378 downwards.
CAACTTTTCCCTGCCTTTCCTACTCAAGGCATCTGCAACCACGTTTGCTTTGCTTGGATGATAAAAGATCTCACAATCATAATCTTTTATCAGTTCCATCCATCTTCTTTGACGCATGTTCAGGTCCTTCTGTGTGAAAATATACTTCAGACTTTTATGGTCTCTATAAATCTCATATTTCTCTCCGTAGAGATAGTGTCTCCATATCTTCAGAGCAAACACAACCGCCGCTAACTCTAAATCATGAGTCGGATACCCTTTTTCATAATCTTTCAATTGTTTTGATGCATACGCAATGACTTTGCCGTTTTGCATAAGGACACACCCTAATCCCTTGTGTGAAGCATCACTGTACACCACAAAATTTCCTGTATTATCTGGTAATGAAAACACAGGTGCCATACTTAACTTCTTTTTCAATTCCAGGAAACTTTCTTCACACTTCTCCGTCCAAACAAAATTTACAGATTTCCTCATCAAATTTGTCAATGGAGTGGCAATCTTAGAGAAGTCTTGGATAAACCTTCTGTAATACCCTGCCAATCCTAAGAAACTTCTTACTTCTGACTGAGTTCTTGGTTGTTCCCAATTTATCACAGCTTCGACCTTTGATGGATCCACTAAGATTCCATCCTTGTCAATTACGTGTCCAAGAAATTGTACACGTTCTAACCAAAATTCACATTTAGAGAATTTTGCGTACAACTTTTCCTTTCTTACTGTCTCCAGCGTTAGACGTAAGTGTTCTACATGTTCTTCTTGAGTTCTAGAATACACCAGAATATCGTCAATAAACACCACCACAAACTTGTCTAAGAATGGTTTAAACACTCTATTCATCAAATCCATGAACGCTGCAGGGGCGTTTGTCAAACCAAAAGACATCACCAAAAACTCGTAATGTCCATACCGAGTTCGGAATGCCGTCTTCGGTACATCCTCCTTCCTTACTTTCAGTTGGTGATACCCACTCCTCAAATCTATTTTCGAGAAATATCTAGCACCCTTCAACTGGTCAAATAAGTCATCTATTCTCGGCAATGGGTACTTATTCTTAATAGTGACTTTGTTTAACTCTCTATAATCAATGCAAAGACGCATTGACCCATCCTTCTTCTTTACGAATAACACCGGTGCTCCCCACGGTGACACACTCGGCTGAATGTATTTCTTGTCCAACAGCTCCTATAGTTGTACCATCAGTTCCTTCATCTCCACCGGAGCCATTCTGTACGGGGCTTTCGATATCGGAGTGGTTCCTGGAGCTAAGTCAATCACTAACTTGATTTCTCTGTCAGGCGGAAGTCCTGGCAAATCCTCTAGAAACACGTCCACAAATTCCCTAACCACTGGTATTTCTTCCAGTTTCGCACCCTTCTTCTGAGTATCGACTATATAAGCTAAATAACCCACACAACCTTGACTCAACAACTTCTTGGCCTGCATAATCGTCAGACATCTCATTTGTCTAGGCGATTTGCTACCATTGAAAACTACCTTTGACGGAGTCATAAGGTTTACACATTTCTTTTGGCAGTCAATTATCCCTCCATAATTGAACAACCAATCCATTCCTAAAATAACATCAAACTCTCCTAGCCTGATCGAAATCAAATCTACCATTAAAATATTTCCCTTAATGTTCACTCTACAGTTCTTGTATACAAACCTAACAGGAATTACTTCCTTATTCGCAATTTTTATGTTTAGAGGGAAATTCAATTCTTTACTAGGCAATCATAATCTCATAGCAAATTCATCAGATATAAATGAGCAAGTAGCACCTGAATCAAATAATACATAAGCATCAATATCATTGATTGGGATAATACCGACACCACATCCTTTGATTGCACAAACGATCTTGCATACGTGTTCAAGGTTACTGTTGTGGGCTTATTTGTTGTTGTTGGTCCCGCAATAGCCAACGCACCTCCACTAGCATTTCCCTTGCTCCCATTTGTCTCACCAGATCTCTTCTTGGGGCATTCACGAGCAAAGTGATCCTTGGATCCGCATGTGAAGCACACATTCTTCTTAGCTTGAGTGCAATTTGGGGCGATGTGACCCTCCTCGCCACAATTGAAGCATACTCGTTTCCCCAGCAAACACACTCCCTTATGAAACTTTACGCACGTAGCACATGCTTCGAACTTCTTATTTTGCTGGTTTCTTTACTGATTTCCAGCTCCTCCATTCCCATTCCACTTCCTCTTCAGGTTGTTGCCATTACTACTGTTACCACCACTCTTAACTTCACCTTCACTTTTCTTCTTTCTCTACTCTTGATTATGCTTTGTTACCGCCTCGCCTCCACTTTCAGCGAGAATCGCCTTCTCCATCACTACTGCAAATGTCTTCAATTGGAACAGGGAGACCCTACTGTACAACCAGGGTTTCAGTCCCTGCTCAAACCTCTTTGCCTTGCGCTCGTCTGTGCTGACCTGATATGGCGCAAACCTCGCCAACTCGTTGAATTTTGTGGCATACTCCGACACCGACATTGTTCCCTGCTTCAACTCCAAAAACTGGACCTCTAGCTGACTCTTCGAAGTCTCTAGGAAATAAGTCTCGAAGAACAACTCCTTAAACCTATCCCAGGTCATTACACCTGGTCCTTCCCGAGTTTTATTGGTCTGCCACCAATAACTAGCCTCTGCTTTCAACATGAACGTTGCAAAAGCAGTCTTCTGATTCTCCTCTACCCTAGCCATATCAAAAACCTTCTCGATTTCCATAATCCAAGTCAGTGCTTCAACTGGATTCATGGATCAACAGAATTCTGGTGGCCCAAACGCCTTGAAGTCCTTAAACGTAGCACCTTGGTTACGAGGTTGATTCTGCGGTTGATTTTTTGCAAAGGCACTGTCGATAATATCACCACCGCTTAATCGGGATTAGCTTCAGCATTATCGTTGTTGGTTCTTTCAGCGGTTCTCTGACGGGGTGGTTGACGTCTTGGAGGCATTTTCTGTTAAAAATACACTCATTAGATTATTACTCAACTCTTTCAAGTAATTGCTAATTAACTTGCCCCCATAAAAGTAATCACCACATAACACATAACACTTTGGATAAAAGAAGATAATAACTTTTATTCATACTTAATTCTTTGAAAACATCATATTCATAGCAGCATCACTTTGCTATTTACATTATTTTCCTGAACTACTAAAGTTTCAGGACATCATCATCATATCCCATAAGTTGCATAACACTTAGGATTTACATAATACTTATCATAACATAAATCATAAATCAAGTTCACTTCCTAAGTTGTCCTATTAAGATACTGCAAAGCCTTACGACACTCTACTTCCATAATTCGGAACATGGTTCGACGATCTAGTATGTACGAGGGTAGCGTCTCGAACTGAATTGGGTAACCCATGACCCGATCCTGAGCTTGATTGACTGCAATGTTGAATACGTTATCCATTTCCTGCATCTTCATTCTCTTTTCTTGTTCGTCTCCCTTTACTATTTCGGCTTGTTGATAAGCTTCACTGTACGCGTCTTCAGCTCTTGCCCTTTTTGCAGATTCTTCTCTCAACTTGCTCTTCAACTCTGCAACCTCTGCTCTCATTTGATCGTTCTCTTCTTCAGTGTGAACCAGCTTCTCTTCAACATTGTTCAGTCGTTCTTCTCGATCCTGAATCTCATCGTCCTTCTGTGCCAACGAAGTCTGTTGTTCAGCTACTATCTCTTGCAATTCCTCAATAGTATCTTGAAGTTCCACGTTGCGGTCATGCACCTCATCGTATATACGGCTAGCTATCGAGTTAAGTGGAATCCTTTCCTCCTCGTCCTCTTCATCTGTCTGTGGCAGCTCCAAAGGATCTTCCTCATCCATCTCTATCTCATCATCCTCATCAGGTACTCTCTCTCTTCTTCAACTATGTGACCAACTAAATCTGCTTTCCGTGGCCGTAATTGTTCCCAAACTACCTGAATATCTCGAGGCTCCTCCTCCCTAGCTTGACTGGTTCCTCCTATATTAGACATCCTGTCAACCAAAGTTTAAGTCTTAATTACTAATCATTACTACTCAAATCTCACGAGCACATAAGTTATAAACACATAAGCACGTAAGTGTTTTATTACTTCTTCCTTAAAACTCGATAAGAGTTTATCATTACTATCTTTTCGAAGGTTACTTCCTAAGGCCTTTTTCCCCCACCTAAGGTTCATAACCTAACGCTTTGATACCAACTTGTGACACCCCCAAATCCAGGTTCTTCATTCCCATAGGATTTGGTGTTCACTTAATCAAACATTCATATTTTACTACCTAATCACAATAAAACTGGATAAATAAAACCTTTCCCATTAAAAGGTTACATAATAAAATCTCCCAGGTTATCTAACCTTTAAATACAATCATTCAAATGTGGAAATTAAATAAACTTCATTAAAACCAAGTCTAAGATCATCATAATAAAAGTCTAAAGTAAAAATTATAAGTCTTCATCACTTGCACATTTTTCCCTTTCCTTTGCTAGTCGAAGGTTCATCTACCTTCTCCTCTTTAGCTGCAATGAGTTTATAAATATGCAAGAGTGAGAAAAATAATTGCTCACTGGATATAATAGAGAATCAACAGGAGTATAACAATAATAACTGCCAATAATAGGTTCATCAAGATTGCACAATACACTAACAATGAAAATCAGATACTAGAATCCAAAATATGGAATATACATCACTGAGGGTCGTAAGACCACGAACTACGTCCACAGTTGCAAATAATCTTTCAACTCCAACTTTAACAGTCATAAGACTATAAGGACCTCGTACTTAGGGGGATCAGTCCTTCGTACAATGTATTGTGCACAAACATTTTAACGCTATGCGTAAGTTAACCCCTACTCATAACAATAGGGTTGTTCATCTCAGTATTTAGAGTACAAGTCCGCACCAAAGGAAGTTTGGTTCTGATAAGCTTTCAAGGTAATTTGGAATTCAACGAACATCAACTAAGGATTGGTTGAATAAAACCAATAACAATATACTATAGAATAATCGTGATTGAATCAATCATAGTAAACTAAAGTCATGCTTTAGGAATAATCTAAGAGCATACAATTTGAATAACTATAACACCTTGCTTGAACAATACTAAGCCAAGGTTAATTAGAATTGAATACTAAGCATGTTGATCGATAAAAATGTTCAACATTAGAATATATAAATTTTTGCATGCTAAACAACAAGTTAAATACAAGAATAACTTTCTCAAGAATAACTTACATCATTATACCATAATCGAATTGAAAACAGTAGTTTGATTAACAAGATAATAGATTAGAAAACTTGCTCAAAGAAAATTTAAGCGCTTGCTCAATTATAAAAGTAGAGTTAGAGAACTTGCCTTGCTCGTAGGCTAAACCAAATCAATACGAATCACAATATCCTATAAACATATGTCATCATGACATAATTAGTCATTACCATCTTACAAACATAACTAAGTACTTTCATCATTTAAAAATTGGATTTTTAATCACATAATCAAGTTATAACACAAGTTAATTGTTAATAACATACTTATTCGTAGTATAGATATACTAAAATCAACATTTAGCGATCTACTATCATCACATAACTTTTCTTAAAATTTCGTGTGTACAAAAGTACACCGTCGTACCATTATGCTAACTTCACTCACATGCATTTCCACACGCTTTACAACGTGGGTCGTTGATTTCGAACAAAGTATAAAGGCATGATCTTGGCGGCAAACAAGATATGAAAACTAACTAACTTCATTGGTCAAAGCATGCATGCATTGAAATCGAGTTTCGACTGACAACTTCGACAACAGTGCAAGAAAAAGCCAATTTTGGCCTACAAGCTCGTTTCTAACAGACTAAATAGCATATAAATCATACAACAACTTCATGTAAACATATTTCACAAACTCTAAACATGATTCTACCCATACAACCACATAAACAACAAAATTAACACACCCAAATTCACTGTTTTTGGCTAAAAATCATTTTTTTTATATTTCAATAAAAATCAACACTGCAACTTTTGTTTTTCAACCAAAACCACTAATTCAAAGTGTCTTTATCGATGATTAAACATACTCAAACAAATTAAACAATCAATTTATCAACTAAACCACTAATTCACCCTCAATTTCTACTTTAAGCTAAACAATAAATTTTCATAAAAACTCTCTGTAAAAAAACATTTTCTTCACAAACATATACATAACAACAATTCTTTGATTATAACCCATGAAAATAGTTTTAACATCACTATTATGACATATAAAGCCACATAACAACAAAAATTCATGCTTACACAAAGATTCTACAGAGAATTTGGGAAGATAAAACTAAACTCTTAAGAACTAAAAGGAATAGGAGAATACCTTGATAGAAGATGATATGGCTAATCTTTTCTATTCTCAAGCCTCATTCTCCAATCTCTAGCCTTCTTTTCTCTCTTCTTTCTTCTTTTCTTCTTCTTCTCTGAGTTTTCTTTTTCTCTCTCTAACCTCTCTCCTCTATTCTTACGTCTTATGATATAAAGTATATAGTTATAATATATATTGATTATATAATATAAATATAAAACATATAACTGATATCAGTTATTCAATTTTTGAAAACCAAAAGCCATAAGGCTTGTTTGGTTACTTACTAAAAATATAATCATTTATTCCTTATGCCTTGTTTGGTAAAACATAATTAGATTAAAGACTTAATAGGCATTAGGCCTTGTTTGGCAAAACTGAATTAAAACTCCTTTAAGTTATTTTAATAACTATTTTATAAAAGGTTATTTGTCACACATTAATTTAATTAAATTAATCTTAATAACAATTTATTAAATTACTTCATCACATAAATCAATACCACCAAAATTATAATTTTCTATATAATTATAACTTTATTTAATCAACTAACACATCCTTTTAAATTTACAAATTCAAATAAAAAGAATAGTAATTCAATTAATCAAAATTCTCTAACTTAATAATTAAATTAAATTAGCAAAATAATTAATTTTCCTTAATTATTTATTTAACAAATAATTAACCACGCCAATTCAAATTTGAACAATTATTTATTCAACAATAAACACATCCATTAAATATTTAAATAATTCAATAAATATTTAATATCATAATTAAAATTCTAGAATGTTACAAATCCTCTCCTTCCTCCCCAATTTTTATCTCCTAGTGAACTATTTCTCTCTCTCTTATATCTAGATCTTTTATCTTTAATTCCATATATGGATTGTAAGTTTTGATGAATCTGACATTGATAAATATTGGTAACAGGACATAGCTCCATCAATCGAACTATTGAAGCCTTTGTTACCTCCGAATAACCTTACCTTCGAACTCTAAAAGTTGATTGCACGAGACTCGATGATTCCTCCATTGATTATCTCCTTCGTCCTTCCCTCGCACGACCTTTCGGCTCCACAAATATACCGATTTTAGCGGAAGCTTCTCTCGAGGGTCATGAACGATGCAAAGACCTCAAGTCCATTATTTTCCTCAGTTTGACTCCCATTATATTGTAATATGTAGCAATTTAATCTGGGAGAATTTTTTTATTACCGTCCGCTAGTTCAACTAGCGGACCGCGTAATCCCTTTTTAATCTCTGTCATTGATTATTGCAATGGAAGATTAGGATGCTATTTGCCCATTTTTCATCTATAGCAAATACTTGCTATGGATCATTTTCCTATATATATATATATATATATATATATATATATATATATATATATGTCGCATATGACATAGTTAGTCACTACCACTATATAAACATAACTAAGTACATTCATCATGTAGGTTTGATTATTTAATCACATAATCAAGTTATAACACAAGTTAATCGTTAATAACATGTTTATTCTAGATATAGAAATATTAAAATCATAACTTAACAGTCCTATTATTAACACATAACCATTCCTTTAGACTTTGAGTACAAAATTAACATTGTCAGACCATTCTGCTAACTCGCATTGCGGTGCCACAATTTATATCATGTGGGATGGCATGTTGCATGATGATAATGAATACACATACGAGAATTATACTACTAGGCCGTCCTGCGGCATGGCGTCGGCTGTGCTTTGTGGCATGGCGCTTAGGTCTTTGCAATGAGAATTATATCTGACCAAGCCACATTGGTGCGCTAATTGCGAGAACATCAACCAATAGCTACTAAATCATATGAACAAAGCCAATTTTGACCTACAAGCTCCTTTATAACAATCTAATTAACACATAATTCATATAGAGACCTCATATAAACATAATTCAAAGACTCCTAACATGTTTCTACCCATAAAACAACATAAACAACGAATTTAAAACATATAATTTCACTATTTTTGATAAAAACACACTTTTTGATGTTTTTAATGAAAATAAACACTGTGATTTTATTTTTCAACCAAAACAGTTAATTCAAAGCACTTTATCAATATTTATACATACTCTATCAAATTCAACAGTCAATTTATCAACTAAACAACTAATTAACCCTTAATTTCTACCTTAAACTAAACCATACTCATTCACATAAACTCTCTGTAAAATAGTTTTTATGCACAAACCACATACATAACATCAATTCATTGACTATGCTTATATATAACTTATGAAAATAGTTTTACAACACTAGATTATCATATAAAACCACATACATAGCAAATAATTCAATTTCTACAAGCTTTTATGGAGAAAAATTGGGAGAGAAAATACAACTATAACTTTGAAAAGAAAACAATAATAGAGTTTAGATGATACCTTATTTGAAGAAGATGATGGCTAACCCTTTTTGATTCTCAAGCTTCTTTTCTCCAATTCCCTAGCCTTTTTTTCTCTCTTCTTTTCTCTCTGTAAACTCTCTTCTTCTCTCTTACCTCTCTATTCTAACCTTACGTCTTAGAAATATAACGTATACTAATAATATAGATATTAAGTATATAATATAATTCTAACTTAACTGACATCAGTTATGTTTTATTTGAAAATCAAAAGCTATAAGGCTTGTTTGGCTAACCACTAAAAAAATAATCAATTAATCCTTATGCCTTGTTTGGAAAAACTTAATTAGAATAAAGACTCAATAGGCATTAGGCCTTGTTTGGAAAAACTGAATTAAACTCCTTTAAGTTATTTTAATAACTCCTTTATAAAAGGTTATTTGTCACACTTTTATTTAATTAAATTAATTATATATAATAATAATTTATTAAATTACTTTAACACGTAAATCAATACCACAAAATTATAATTTTCTATATAATTATAACTTTATTTAATCAACTAACACATCTTTTAATTATAAATTCAAATAAAAGAATAATAATTCAATTAATCAAAATTCTCTAACTTAATAATTAAATTAAATTAGCATATAATAATTAATTTTCTTAATTATTTATTTAACAAATAATTAACCAAATCAAATCAATTTGAACAATTACAAATCCAACCATAAACACATCCATTAAATACTTATATAATTCAACAAATATTTAATATAATAATTAAAAAATTTGGAATGTTACATCATTCCCTCCTTACAAGGATTTTGTCCTCAGAATCACAACTCAAACAACTCATTCGTCACATTCTCCCCTACTTATAAAGATTCTGTCTCTAGAATTGAAGACACAAATTATACAAATAACTCAGGATAATTCTTCATCATTTTAGCTTTGAGTTCCCACGTAGCCTCTTCGACATTGTGGTTCCTCCATATTACCTTCACAGAAGGTATCACTTTATTTCTGAGCACTTGTTCTTTCCTGTCGACTATCTGGATAGGAACCTCTTTATTGGAAAAGTCTTTCTCAAACTGCAATGGTTCGTACTCAATCACGTGCTTGTAATCAGACTTATATGGTCGTAACACCGAAAAATGAAAAACATTATGAATGTTTTGCAATTCTGGAGGTAGAGCTACCTCGTAAGCCACCTCTCCAACTTTTTGCAGCACTTCGAAGGGTCCAATAAACCTCGGGCTTAGTTTCCCCTTCTTACCAAATCGAATTTTTCCCTTCCAAGGTGAAACTTTTAGGAAAACGTAATTTCCTACGTCGAATGCACGATCTTGTCTGTGTTGATCAGCATATTTCTTTTGTCTGTCTTGAGCAACTATCAATCTTGTTCTGATGAGTTTGACAACCTAAGCAGTTTGTTATACCAGTTCTGGTCCTAATAGTTGACGTTCACCGACTTTATCCCAGCACAGTGGAGTTCTGGACTTTCTGCCGTATAATGTTTTATAAGGCGGCATGTTGATGCTTGCATGGTAACTGTTATTGTAGGCAAATTCTACCAACAATAATTGTTCATCCCAGCTTCCTTTGAAATCCATGACGCATGCTCTTAGCATATCTTCCAATGTCTGAATCGTTCATTCGCTTTGGCCATCTGTTTGTAGATGATATGCCGTACTCGATCGCAACTGTGTTCCCATACATTCTTGTAGTCTCTTCCAGAAGTTTAATGTGAACCTCGGATCTCTATCTGACATAATTGACACTGGAACTCCCTGTCTTGTCACAATCTCTTTAACATATAGTTTTTCCAGCTGATCAAGATTGAATCTAACCTTTATTGGAAAAAAGTGTGCAGATTTTGTCAATCTGTCCACTATCACCCAAATAGCATCGTATCCTTTCTAAGTTGGTGGGAGACCTACCACAAAATCCATTGTGATATGTTCCCATTTCCATTCCGGTATTTCTAATGGTTGAAGTAATCCGCTTGGCCTTTGATGCTCGGCCTTGACTCTCTGACATGTTAAGCTCTTTGCAATGCATTCTACATTGTCTCTTTTCATATTTGGCCACCAAAAATGTCGTCGCAAATCTTGATACATCTTCGTACTTCCTGGATGAATCGAATATCTCGAGCTATAAGCTTTTGTCAAGATATCTTCTTTAATATCTGGTATCTTTGAAACCCATTCGTCCCTCGAATCTCAAAGATTCCATCTCAGATCAACCTTGTATTTCATTTCTTTTCCCTCGACCACTCGTTCTCTTATTTTTCTGCATTCCTCATCCTGCAGTTGAGCAATTTTCACTTTGTCCACCAAAGTTGGACTGGCTTCCATCTGGTATAATTTCTCATCGGATTCTTTTGGAAATTTGATTTCCAACTCTAATCTTGACATTGTTGTAATAAGCTCCTCCTTATCAGTTAACATCGTCAACTTTTCTCTACCTTTCCTACTCAAGGCATCTGCAACCACGTTAGCTTTGCCTGGATGATAAAAGATCTCACAATCATAATCCTTTATCAATTCCATCCATCTCCTTTGACGCATGTTCAGGTCTTTCTGAGTGAAAATGTACTTCAGACTCTTATGGTCTGTGTAAATCTCACATTTCTCTCCATAGAGATAGTGTCTCCATACTTTTAAAGCAAACACAATCGCCGCCAACTCTAAATCATGAGTCGGATACCCTTTTTCGTAGTCCTTCAATTGCCTTGATGCATACGCGATGACTTTTTCGTTCTGCATAAGGACACATCCTAATCCTTTGTGTGAAGCATCACTATACACCACAAAATTTCATGTATTATCTGGTAATGACAACACAGGTGCCATACTTAGTTTCTTTTTCAATTCCTGAAAACTTCCTTCACATTTCTCCGTCCAAACAAATTTTACAGATTTCCTCGTCAAATTTGTCAACGGAGTGGCAATCTTGGAGAAATCCTGGATAAACCGTCTATAATACCCTGCCAATCCCAAGAAACTTCTTACTTCTGATGGAGTTCTTGGTTGCTCCCAATTTATCACAACTTCGACCTTTGATGGATCCACTGAAATTCCATCCTTGTCAATTACGTGCCCAAGAAATTGTACACGTTCTAACCAGAATTCACATTTAGAGAATTTCACGTACAACTTTTCCTTTCTTAGCGTCTCCAGCATTAGACGTAAGTGTTCCACGTGTTCTTCTTGAGTTCTAGAGTACACCAGAATATCGTCAATAAACACCACCACAAACTTGTCTAAAAATGGTTTAAACACCATGTTCATCAAATCCATGAACGCTGCAGGGGCGTTTGTCAAACCAAAAGACATCACTAAAAATTCGTAATTTCCATACTGAGTTCGGAATGCCGTCTTCGGTACATCCTCCTTCCTTACTTTCAATTGGTGATACCCACTTCTCAAATCGATTTTCGAGAAATATCTAGCACCCTTCAATTGATCAAACAAATCATCTATTCTCGGTAATGGATATTTGTTTTTAATAGTGACCTTGTTTAATTCCCTATAATCAATGCAAAGACGCATTGACCCATCCTTCTTCTTCACGAATAACACCGGTGCTCCCCACAGTGATACGCTTGGTAGAATGTACTTCTTATCTAGCAGTTCTTACAGTTGTACCATCAATTCCTTCATCTCTACCGGAGCCATTCTGTACGGGGCCTTCGATATAAGAGCAGTTCCTGGCGCTAAGTTAATCATGAATTCAATCTCTCTGTCAGGCGGAAATCTTGGCAAATCTTCCAGAAACACATCCACGAATTCCCTAACCACTGGTATTTCCTCCTGTTTCACACCCTTCTCCTTTTGAGTATCGACTATGTAGGCTAAGTACCCTACACAACCATTACTTAACAACTTCTTGGCCTGCATCATCGTCAGACATTTCATTTGTCTAGGCGATTTGCTACCATGAAAAACTACCTTTGACAAAGTCATAAGGTTTACACACTTCTTTTGACAATCAATTATCGCTTCATAATTGAATAACCAATCCATTCCCAATATCACGTCAAACTCTCCAAGTTTTATCGGGATTAAATCTACTTTCATGACATTCCCTTTAATGTTCACCCTACAATCCTTGTACACAACCCTAACAAGAATCACTTCCCTATTCACAATTTCTATGTTTAAAGGGAAATTCAACTCTTTATATGACAACCCGATATTTTTTCTATATAAAAAAATCATAAATTTTACGTATAAATTTTTTTTTTTATTAAAATAAATATGGGTGATATTTGCCAAGGTAATATGTATATATTTATGTGTGTGATAAATAAAATTAATTTATTACATTAATTATTGCAAATAAATTTATTTTAGAATTATTGATTATTATCAATTATATTCTTATAATAATTAATTCCATATTGAAATGTCTTTATTAATTATTTTCTATGAAAATATAAGTATATATTATTTAAATAATATATGAAATAATTTTAGAGTAATTATAATAATAATTATTTTATTATATGATTTTTGTTTAGGTTATTAAGTTAATTATTTTAACTTAATTAATAAGATTAATTACGACAGATAAATCAGATATGGAATCCAAACCCTAATTATGGGTTTTGATCAATGTATGAGAATAATATTATAATATTAAATATATTTTGATTTTTCAAAGGCTATAAATATGTATCAGATATGTGTGAATCATTGATGGTTGGTCAATTATGGTGTATATTGACCAAACCTCAGACATCAAGTAAACCCTAATTACAAGTCAAATAAGACTGGAAAAGTCTGTCAGGACACCGTAATATGTGTTATATGATTGGTATTTTTGGTCGAGCCTTATTTTTTATGGAAAACCATAACTGTGAATGAAACCCCTAATTTCAGAAATTAGAAACCCTAATTGGAAACCTAAACCGGAGATTTTGATCAGTTAGGAATTGTGTTACTGTGATTAATAACAAGGATGATAGACTTTAATTACTAATTAAGGTAAACCTAATTAGTAAATTAAAACCCTAATGATTAGAACCCTAATTTGATAATTATAAAACCCTAATTGTATTTTAAAAATCCTAATTATCAAAACCCTAAACCCTAATTGCTTTATTAGCAAGGTTAAATACGATTAGTGGTACTAAACCCTAATGTTCATGTATAATATAATTTTTTAACCTAATCTAATTAAGAAAACCCTAATTATAAAATTTAGAAACTAAAATTTTATACTTTACAAACCCTAGTTGCTAAATTTCTCCAAATTGTTTTGTGCTAAACCTTAGGGTTAAACCTTAAGGGTTTGTCATTTTACAAAATGGCCATTAAAAATGCAATGCATATCGACTATAAGTGCCTTTTTTTAAATTTTTTTTTTATGAGCTTGCTTGTAGATCTAGATATATTTTGAGTTGTTAACCAACTCATACTAACCCTTGTGACTTAAAAACACTGATTTCAGCCACCTATGTCAGCCAATTCATGCACCTTGTTGGTCTATTTATAGATTGCAGGAGAGAGAAATGCATTTGTTATCAATTTTTTTACAACACTCAACCAAGAGCTACTCTCACTAGAACCAACGAAAATTTTAAGTTTTAAAGTCACAAAATCAAGCCCCATGAATTTCATAACTACATCAGTAGCCAGAAATCAGAAATTAATCTTAGAAAGGTATAAAACCCTACCTCAAAATCTGTCCAAAAATTCTGTGTTAGATGTTAATTTTGATTGTTAAAATATGTTAGTTATAGTCTATTTTGATGATCTGGGTTGGTAGTTTACATATTCATAACATCTAAGTCTTCTAATTGATGATTTTTCAAAATTTGGAAAATTTATTTTTGGGTCTGACAACCGAATGTCAGATCGTTTAAATCTTAGTGTGTTTATTGATTTGATATTTTAAGTGCTGAGTATTGTAGTATGATATGAGATCTTTACTCTGGAAGTTGAATCAAGCTCATAGCATGAACAGATTGTCAGATATGGTTGGTCAAAGGTCGTTGACCGACCATGACCAAACCATTTCTGGGCAACCTAGAAGGTCATTTCCAGAGTCTGACAACGTTTTCAATTGCTTTGATCTGACAGGTTTTGTACGATTTGTTGGTGTTGTTGTAATTAGATTGGTGTATGTTGTATAAACTTTAGATCTATGCCTCTTGATTCTGTAATATATCAACAGAATCTTTGTAGTAGATGGTCAAAGTAGACCATCCAGTAACATTTTCCATTTTCTAGAATTTCCAGAAATTGTATGAACGAGTTTTCTGACATAGTTTGATATTCGCCGTATATCGCTTTTATTTGTTGATGTTATGACAAGGTTATGTGATAGATCTGTAGTCGTAGGTGTTGTCTACAAGCTGGAAATGATAGATCGCAAAAACATTTCATGTATTGCAAGTTATGAGGATCGTAAGTTGCTTACTTCTTGATTTGTTTCTTCATTTGTGGAAACCCGTAAAATGAAGAACGACTTCAACGAGGTTTTCATGACCTCAGATCTTTTTGGTTTCTTATGTTTTGGCCATGTTTCTTGTTAGATAATGTAGTGTTGAATTTGAACTACATGATCTGATGTTTAGCTATTCTAGAAACATTATAAGTTATGAATTATTGTTGGTCAAACATGCCTACTCGGTAACAAGCTTGAAGGTTCTGCGTTTGGCCAAGAACACGAAGAACACCTATAGCGACGGTTATATCGCTATAGGTGGTCTTTAGCTTACGCTTTTGTACAAAATTAATTATTTTTATTAAATAATTAGTATTAATTAGTTTTTAATTCTGAAAAATACAAAATAAATTATTAAAAATTATTTTAAAGTCCGAAAATTATATTTTTAATTATTTTAAATATATTTCATAAATATTTAATATTTTTGGAATATTAAAAGTATTTAATTTATTTAATTATAATATTAAATAAATTATTTAAAAATGATTTTAATACATGAAAAATCATTTAAAATTATATTATGATATAAGAAAATATTTTAAGTTATTTTTAATGACTTTTAATATTATGTGATAATTTTCATTAATAAATAAATATTAATGTTAATTAAGTTATTTATTAAATGAATTAAATAAATAAATTAAAAATGATTTTATTATATTAAAAATCATTTTAAATAATAATAAGGTATTTAAAAATATTTTATGTTATAAAATATAACTTTTAATATTTAAAGGTTAAATTAATTAATTAATTATTATTAATGATATTAAAGTTATTTAATATTTATATTAAATAAATTAGTTTAAAATGATTTTATTATTATAAAAATCATTTTAAATAAAAATAAAGTGTTTAAAGATATTTTAAGTTATAAAATATAACTTTTAATATTTAAATGATAATTTCATTAATAATTTAATATTAATGATATTAAGTTAATAGTTATGATATTAAATTTATTTAATAATTATATTAAATAAATAGTTTAAAATGGTTTTATTAATTTAAAATCATTTAAAAGGGAATATAAATGAATTAAAAATATTTTAAGTTATAATTAATAACTTTTAATATTTGGATAAATAGTACATTAATATTTAAATATTAATGGTAATTATTTAAAAATGATTTTAAATCTTTTAAAAATCATTTAAGGGTAACTTAAATGTTTTAAAAATATTTTGAGTTATTATAAATAACTTTAATATTTTGGCAATGGTTTCATTAATAGTTTATTATTAATTAAATATTAATGATAATAGAATTGTTTGATATTTAAATCATTTAATAATGATTCTAATATTTCAAAAATTTATGATAAATTATAATAAATGTTTTAAAATTATAAGTCATTTAAAAATTATATGACTGATATTTACGGATGTTGAACTTCGAGATAGAGTCTTAGACTCGATAATTACCTGATAAAGCTGTCGGTAGACGAAAAAAGTTTCAGAAATTGATCTGGACTTAGATAGGTTGACTTGTTAACTGTTTATTTATGATTCAATGGTTGTTAAAGTTATGTGACAATGTGATTAGGAATGTACTGACTGCAATAAGCAGTATTATGTGATATGATATAATTCTAATCAATAAAATGATCTTATTACTGATAGGTGATTTCATAAAATATAAAACTAAGTTGAGAATTGTAAGCAACGTATTAGGCAAGTATCCTACCTTTGCATTTTCTTTATGCAATGGACATGAGTAAGAAGTTCAGAATTATATTATTATTGTATAGATTGTTAAACCTATATTATATATGATCATTGATTATCAACATGTTAGTATATGGTAATTCAGATACATATATTCTGTTCGTTAATTTCTATAAATGGTTATACAAGTGTCCCCACTTGGATAATCATTGTATTTAATCACATGTTGATACACCTTTGTCAATTACACGTGTGTATATATATATATATGTTGAATTATAGATTATTGTTGAACAAGATAAGACCTTTGTTATGGAACCCCGACAAGTATGAACATCCCGTACACGGGAAAACTTTTATGCACCCAAAGTGGACAGAATGAACGATAACATCGTTCTTAAAATGTAGTATTGATCAATGTAGGGCACAACGGGCTGATCACCCCCGTGTCCGTGAGTTAGGACGGTTTGCAGATGAATTTCTGTTTAACCCTTTCGAAAATGAAAACAATGTTCATAGTATGTTACATAAACCATATATATAGTCAATATGTAGTTTCAAAAATTTAAAAGAGGGTTGTTATGTTATTATTATCCTTGGTCTAGATTACTTCACAACTATTGACTTGTTGTAGAAGGATAGTATAAAAAAAACATTTAAATTCTTTCAGCATATATATATATATATATATATATATATATTGTTAATACTTGCTGGGCACTCAAATACTCATCCTTGCTTAATTTAAATGTTTTCAGCTAAGAGCGAACAACCTGAAGGCTCTGCCAAAAACAAGGGGAAGGGAAAAATGGCTGATTGATTTCAATACTATAGTTTGTAATAGTTTAAGATTATGAAGACTATGATATCTATTTATATATTATGACATTTAATGAATGTTTAAAGGTCTCATACCTGGGGAATAGACTCTGATGAATATGTAAATTTAAGTTTAATATTATATTATTGTTATTATTATTAGTATTATTCTGCTCATAGAAATGGTATCGTGAAGCACCGAGTTTGGGTTTCAAGTATCTGAAGTTTGGGGCGTCACACTTCACTAGGTATTTCTAACTTCTTAGAAAAATCATCAGATATAAACGAGCAAGTAGCACCCGAATCAAACAATACAAAAGCATCAATATCATTGATTGGGATAATACCTGACACCACATCCTTTGATTGCACAGCATCTTGCACAGTCATGTTGAAGGTTCTTGCTGTAGGTTATTTGTTGATGTTGGTCCAGCAATAGTCAGCGTACCTCCACTAATATTTCTTTTGCTTCCATTTGCCTCACTAGATCTCTTTTTAGGACATTCACGAGCAAAGTGATCCTTGGACTCGCACGTGAAGCAAACTTTTTTCTTAGATTGAGTGCAATTTGGGGCGATGTGACCCTCCTGGCCACAATTGAAGCATACTCGTTTCCCCATCAAGCACACACCCTTACGAAACTTCCCGCATGTAGTACATGCTTCAAACTTCTTATTTTGCTGGTTTCCTTGCTGCTTTCCAACTCCCACATCCGCATTCCACTTTCTTTTCAGATTATTATTACCATTCCCACTACCACCACCTCCATTCTTCACCTCCACTTCATTCTTCTTCTTTTTCTATTCCTGATTGAACTTGGTTACCACCTCACCGCCACCTTCAGCAAGAATTGCCTTTTCTATTATGGCAGTAAATGTCTTCAACTGGAACAAGGAAACCCAACTAAACAACCAGGGCTTCAGTCCTTGTTCAAACCTCTTCGCCTTGCGTTCATCTGTACTGACTTGGTATGACGCAAACCTCGCCAACTCATTGAATTTTGCAGCATACTCTAACACCGTCATCGTTCCCTACTTTAGTTTTAAAAACTGCACTTCTAGCTGACTCTTCGAACTCTCTAGGAAATAGGTCTCGAAGAACATCTCCTTGAACATATCCCAAGCCATAACCCCTGGTCCTCCTCGAGTTTTATTGGCATGCCACCAATAACTAGCCTCTGCTTTCAACATGAATGTTGCAACAGCAGTTTTCTGATCTTCCCCTACTCCTGCAACATCGAACACTTTTTCTATCTCTATGACCCAGGTCTGTGCCTCAATCGGGTTCATGGACCCACAGAATTCTGGTGGCCCAACCGTGTTGAAGTCCTTAAACGTTGTAGCTTGATTTTGTTGTTGGTTCTGCGGTTGATTCTGCGATTACTGTCGAAGAACGCCACCAAATGCTAAATGTGGTTAGCTTCAAAGATTATTATTGTTGGTTCCTTCAAAGTTCTTCTCTGTCTGGGTGGTTGACGCCTTGGGCGTTTTTCATTAAAAAAATACACCCATTAGATTATTACTCAACTCTTTTCAAGTAATTTCTACTTAACTTGCCCCCATAAAAGTAATCACCACATAACACATAACACTTTGGATAAAAGAAGATAAAAACTTTTATTCATTCTTAATTTTTTTGAAAACATCATATCAATAGCATCACTACTATTTAAATTATTTTCCAAAACTACTAAAGTTTCAGGACATCATCATCATATCCACAAGTTACATAACAATTTGGATTTACATAATACTTATCATAACATAAATCCTAAATCAAGTACACTTCCTACGATGTCCTACCAAGATACTGCATAGCCTTACGACGCTCTTCTTCCATAATTTGGAACATGGTTCGACGATCTAGTATGTACGAGGGTAGCGTCTCCAACTGAATTGGGTACCCCATGAACCGATCTTGAGCTCGATTGATCACTGTGTTGAACACGTTATTCATTTCCTGCATCTTTATTCTCTTTGCTTGTGCTTCTCCCTCTGCTATTTCGGCTCGTTGATCAGTTTCCTCGTGCGCATCTTCGGCTCTTTCCCTTTTTTACAGATTCTTCTCTCAACTTGCTCTTCAACTCTGCAATCTCTGCTCTCATTTGCTTGTTCTCTTCTTCACTGTGAATCAGCTTATCTTCAACATTTTTCAGACGTTCCTCTCGGTCCTGAATTTTGTCATCCTTCTGTGCCATCGAGGCCTGTTGCTCAACTACTATCTCTTGCAATTCCTCGACAGTATCTTGAAGTTCCACATTGTGGTCATGCACCTCATCGTATATACGGCCAACTATCTAGTTAAGTGGAATCCTTTCCTCCTCGTCCTCTTCATCCGTCTGTGGCAGCTCCACTGAATCCTCCTCGTCTGTCTCTATCTCATCATCCTCATCAGGTACTCTCTCCTGCTCAACTACTATGACCAACGGAACTGTTTCCCGTGGCAGTAATTGTTCCCTAACTACCTAAATATCTCGAGGCTCCTCCTCCCTAGCTTGACTGGATCCTCCTATATTAGTCATCCTGTCAACTAATGTTTAAGTTTTAATTACTAATCATTACTACCCAACACTCACGAGCACATAAGTTGTAAGCACATAAGCACATAAGTATTTTATTACTTTTTCCTTAAAACTCGATAAGAGTTTATCATCACTATCTTTTCGAAGGTTACTTCCTATGGCTTTTCCCCACCTAAGGTTCATAACCTAAGGCTTTGATACTAACTTGTGACACCCCCAAACCCAGGTACTTCATTCCCACGGGATTTGGTGCTTACTAAATCAAACATTCATATCTAACTACCATCACAATAAAACTAGATAAATAAAACCTTTCCCATTAAAGGGTTACATAATAAAAATCTCCCAGGTTGTCTAACCTTTAAATACAATCATTCAAATGCAGAAAATTAATAAACTTCTTTACAACCATTCAATTAAAATTTGAAAATCAAATATCAACATATTACAAGTCTTCAATACTTGTTCATCTTTCCTTTTTCCTTACTGGTGCTAGGTACATCAACCTTCTCGTCTTTAACTGTAATAGTTATATAAGCAAGAGTGAGCAAACAAAGCTCACTTGAAACAATAAGGAATGAAAATCTTTACAACAACTGTCAAATAAGAGGCTCGAAAGAATTAAACAATATGATTTATCAACATTCTGAAGTATATAACTGAGGGTCCTAAGACCACGAACTATGTTCATAGTTATAAGTAATTTTTCAACTTAAACTTTAACATTCATAAGACTATAGGGACTCCTCGTACTTAGGGGGATCAGCCCTTCGTACAATGTATTGTGCACAAATATTTCAACGCTAAGCGTAAGTTACCCCTAATAATAGGGTTGTTCATCTCAATTATTTAGAGTACAAGTCCGCACTAAAGTGAGTTTGGTTTGGATACATTTCGTGGTAATTTGAATTCAACGAACATCAACTAAGGATTAGTTGAATAAAACCAATAACATCATACTATAGAATAATCGTAATTGAATCAACATGGTAAATTAAAGTCATGCTTTAGGAATAATCTAATAGCATACAACTTGAATAACTATAACACACCTTGCTTTCAACAATGTTAATCCAAGGTTATTTAAAATCGAATACTAAGCATGCGTAGCAATTTGAACGATAAAACTGCTTCAACATTAGTATGTATAATTGTGCATGCTAAACAACAAGTTAAATACAAGAATAACTTGTTCAATATAAAATCAAAGTTTAGAAAGCTTGCATCGCTTATAAGGTAATCGAATTGGAAGCGATAATTGGTTCAACAAGATAATAGATTAGGGAACTTGCCTTGCTTCATAAAGGCTAAACCTAACAATTCCAATCTCAATACCCTATATATATATATATATATATATATATATATATATATATATATATCATCATTATGACATAGTTAGTCACTACCACTATACAAACATAACTAAGTACATTCATCATGTAGGTTTGATTATTTAATCACATAATCAAGTTATAACACAAGTTAATCGTTAATAACATGTTCATTCTAGATATAGAAATATTAAAATCATAATTTAACAGTCCTATTATTAACACATAACCATTCCTTTAGAATTTGAGTACAAAATTAACACCGCTGCACCATTCTCGCTAACTCAAGATCATGCAATTGCCACAGCTTTATCTTTGTGGTGGGTTACATTATGGATTAATGATATGGCAATCATGCATGATGAGAATTATACTACTAGGCCATCATTGCTGCGGTATACGGCAAATAAGCAATCACGAGAATTATACTTTTAAGTCAGCGTTGCGTTGTGGCGCAGAATTTGCGCACTTCTACAGACATGACCACGAAATCATATGAACAAAGCCAATTTTGGCCTACAAGCTCCTTTAAAACAGTCTAATTAACACATAATTCATATAGATACCTCATATAAACATAATTCAAAGACTCCTAACATGTTTCTACCCATAAAACAACATAAACAATGAATTTAAAACATACAATTTCACTATTTTTTATTAAAACTCACTTTTTGATGTTTTTAATGAAAATAAACACTGTGATTTTGTTTTTCAACCAAAATAGTTAATTCAAAGCACTTTATCAATGTTTATACATACTCTATCAAATTCAACAGTCAATTTATCAACTAAACAACTAATTAACCCTTAATTTCTACCTTAAACTAAACCATACTCATTCACATAAATTCTTTGTAAAATAGTTTTTATGCACAAACCACATACATAACATCAATTCATTGACTATGCTCATATATAACTTATGAAAATAGTTTTACAACACTACATTATCATATAAAACCACATACATAACAAATAATTCAATTTCTACAAGCTTTTATGGAGAAAAATTGGGAGAGAAAATACAACTATAACTTTGAAAAGAAAACAATAACAGAGTTTAGATGTTACCTTGTTTGAAGAAGATGATGGCTAACCCTTTTTGATTCTCAAGCTTCTTTTCTCCAATTCCCTAGCCTTTCTTCCTCTCTTCTTTTCTCTCTGTAAACTTTCTTCTTCTCTCTTACCTCTCTATTATAATCTTACGTCTTAGAAATATAACGTATAATAATAATATAGATATTAAGTATATAATATAATTCTAACTTAACTGACATCAGTTATGTTTTATTTGAAAATCAAAAGCCATAAGGCTTGTTTGGCTAACCACTAAAAAAAATAATCAATTAATCCTTATGCCTTGTTTGGAAAAACTCAATTAGAATAAAGACTCAATAGGCATTAGGCCTTGTTTGTAAAACCAATTAAACTCCTTTAAGTTATTTTAATAACTCCTTTATAAAAGGTTATTTGTCACACTTGTTATTTAATTAAATTAATTATAATAATAATTTATTAAATTACTTTAACACGTAAATCAATACCACAAAATTATAATTTTCTATATAATTATAACTTTATTTAATCAACTAACACATCCTTTTAATTACAAATTCAAATAAAAGAATAATAATTCAATTAATCAAAACTCTCTAACTTAATAATTAAATTAAATTAGCATATAATAATTAATTTCCTTAATTATTTATTTAACCAATAATTAACCAAATCGAATCAATTTAAACAATTACAAATTCAACCATAAACACATCCATTAAATACTTATATAATTCAACAAATATTTAATATAACAATTAAAAATTCTGGAATGTTACAAATAATGTCCAAATTGTCAACATGATACTGCTTTGTGGAGTAAAATTCAAGAATAATATTGTACCAAAAATAATTTGGACCGAAAACGAATTAATTTTTATCATGAATAGTACCTCGGGTGAATAGTACTCGAGTGAATTATACCCCGTGAATAGTTGTAAGACCCCAGCTTATTATAAATGAAATTAAATTTTCTCTATTTATTATTTTGAAATAGTAAGGGTTGATTTGATTAATGTGATTAGTTATGGGTAAAATGCGCAAATATTTTAAATAAGCAAATGGTTATAAAATATTCATTGTTGTCGGAGAATATTCGTTTGGCCGTGGAATATTCTTACTGTCGGGGAATATTCGTACGACGGCGCAGCCTTGTGTGGGCCCCATAACGGAAAGTGATTGGATGAAGAAAATGGCAAGTATAAGTTGTTTATAAATAACGACGTAGTTGTTACTGTTAATATTGTTGAAATACCCGGTGGTTAAAACATAGTAGCACACGGTATTGTACCAATTATTGATTCTTATGTAAGAAGGCACTACTCAATAATTGTTACAGTAGTTACTGTTCAATATTTTATTTTATTGATTCAATAATTACTACGTTGATATTTTATATTATTGTTGTTTCAATAATTGCCACTACACAGTATTTTCATTATCATATCAATAATTCATATTATTTGAATAATATTATTAGATAACATTATTGGCAATGTCTAAAAAGTTCTGTCTAAGGAGAGGTTTGGTCACCTAATTACGCCACCAGAAGGAAAAAATCCTTATTGAAAGCCCTCTTTCCTTCGGAACGGCACCGGTTGTCGATATTGTGATTCTGTAATATTATTTGTGAATAATTAATTATTAATTTATATAATAAGAAAAATATTCATTTTAAAGTGACAATTGTTGAAAAATTGATATTTTATCTTTTCTGATAAAACAATTCATTTAAATATATTATTATATTGTAATAATATAATAATGGTGATATTTATACAATGAATGTGGGATATATGAATATATGAGGAGGAAGAGTATATTTATTGCAAAAGTTGTTTAAAACATGTTAAACATGTCTGTGGGCCCATTTGTTGACTGAAATTTGATTATAGCACAAAATCGCTTCTGGCGTCTGTGGATTTCTTTCGGGTTTGCTTGGAATTTGGAAAATCTTTCTTCTGCAAAGTTGTAGAGAATGAAATTTCCTATGGAAAAGACATAAGGTTTGAATTTTTCTGATAAAAAGACTATTTATTATGAATTATTGAAGCTCCAAAGTTCCGAAATAATTGATTTTTGGAAGTTTTAATTATTTTATTTATGAAAAATGTTTTTCTTACTTTTTCTAGAAGGTGGGCATGTGGGAAATGCTAAGATCTGATTTCTAAGGAGGCGTATGAAATTTTATTATTAATAATATTATTTTATTAAATTTTCTGCTTTGGTGTTCTAAGCATTTTCCTATAAATAGGGTGCTTAGGTTAAAATTGAAAATCACACCGAAATCAAGTTTTCTCTCTATATTATCGAGTTTATTCTTGTGAGTATTTTGAGACTTTGAGTGTTGCTATATCTGGTATGAAGTTCCTTCAACACTATATCCAAAGATTCCAATCGTAATGCACCGCCTTTTTCGAGGTAAAGGATGTTATTTTTATTTTAAAATGATATTATTTCTTCTAATATCATTATGCCGGAATATTAGTTATATTTTTCTTATGAAATTCTTGTCTTTTAGTGTCAGGGTTACTATTCATGTATACGGTACTATTCACGTATATGACACTATTCACAGAAAAATTAAAATTTTATTTTTTTTCAAAAATATCAATTATGGATACTAGCTTTGATTATATCCATGTTTTGATCATTCTTGAATTTTACTTCGCTATGATTATTAATGAAGTATTTTTGAACTCGAATTGTTTAAAGTACGAATCCTTAATATTTGTTCTTTTGTTTCACTGGATTCGTTTTCTTTAAAATATTTTTCATCATCCTCAGTCCTAAATAACGATATTACTGAATATCTTTGGCCTATAGTGCAAAGATGGTTGAATTTCTTATGAATATCTTTGGCCCGTAGTGCAAAGATGTACAGGTGTTGAGATGAACATGACCAACTGATGAATATCTTTGGCCTGTAGTGCAAAGATGAATATTTGATTCAAGATGTATATTGATTGATATTACAGGGATAAAATATTGATGATGGACTTTTAAATTCATAGATAATAGTAGATATCATTCTCTACGTAACTCTTCTATGAATTATTATTTCACCGCAAATATTGATCTAAAACTTGTTGTCTATTGTATTTTATCGATTTTTCCTGTTGAAGACTAACGATAATTTGTTCTATATTATCTTAGTCATAATATTCTTCTCTTGGGCTAGTTGAGCTCACACTTTTCCTTTTGTTCCATTTTTCTTCTCGTGAGTCAAGAATGTAGCGAGTACTAGTTAAAAGGTATGGAATGAAGGTTCTAGAAAGTTGTTTAGTAGTCCTCACCATTTTTGTAAAATAATGTACCAATAATTGTAATGAGAACTTATTTGGGTGTGAATATTGTCTAGATGGCAATATTTGTATTTAAACTCACAGTTTTTATGTTGTATTAATAAAGTTGTAGTTGTTTCTATACTATGTTATTGACGACTCAAAATGGGTGATGTATACCTATTTTGGGGGCGTTACAATAGTACTTTGGAAATAGTAACCCCGTGAATAGTACTCTGGCATGAAAAAATTAAAACTTATTAAGAATACACATAATAATATTTCCATGAAAAGATACTAGATGAAACGCAAATATCAAGGATATTCTACTAATTTCATGGAGTATAGAAGCCAAAATTTTAACAAAATGAGTATAGAATTCAAAATCTGAAACAAAATAATATTACTTACATACTACAGAGTATGGAAGAAAATATTATTTTAAGTGAATATTGAACAAAAATAACATCCCTTACCTTGAAAAGATCAACTGGTATAGTGGGGATATTCTTGAAGAAAACTTTCACTATTTTCTATGCTCAAAGCTTTCTAAAACTCGAAAGAAATACGCTCAAGATTATAGAAGAATAATTCTCTGATTCTGGTGTGATTTTCAATTCTAACATAAGCGCCTATTTATAAGAAAATGCTAGAACGCCATAGGAGACTAAATAATAAAATAATATTATTTATTTATTTTTCCACGCACATTTTCTTGACCAAAACTCAGCCACCACTAGTAGGCCCCACCAAAATCAGCAACTTTCCACACAAACCAAAAAGTGGGGTCCACCAAGTTTTTAATAAAAACATTTATTTTCCAAAACTTTAATAATTCATAAAAAATAGCCCTTTTATCAGAAAAATACGAATTTTATGTCCATTCCACACGAAATCGAATTCTCTACAACTTTACAGAAGAAAGTTTTTCCAAATTCTAAACAAAAAATATCTGAATTCCACAAACGGACAATTTTCAACACCTCTTAAAATTCATAACAAATCATACGTTAATTTTTAACGGTTCAAAATTTGTGGATAAATACTCAACTTATATATACATAACATATCCAAAAATCACAACGATCCAACGGTCGAATTAAAATTATAACTCACGCAATAGAGCTTTAAGAACACCAATTTTATTTTTTTAATACCTCCAATCCGACAAAATACTGATAAAATACCTCAACATTAATTCCTTCATTTATAACCACATAAAATAAATATTTTCCTATCCATCATTTATGTCCACATAAAATAAATAGTTTCTTATCATATAAATCAATAATTAATTATTCACAAATAATATTACAGAATCATAATAATGACAACTAGGCCGTTCCCAGGAAAGAGGGGGCTTTCCGATAAGGATTTCTCCTTACTGGCGCGCAATTAGGTGACCAAATCTCTCCTTGACAGAACTTTCTAGACATTGCCGATAATGTTATCTAATAATATTATTCAAATAATATGAATTATTGAAATAATATGAATTATTGATTTGATAATGAGAAATACTGTGCAGTGACAATTATTGAAACAACAATAATATAAAATATCAACGCAGTTGTAAGACTCCAAATTTTATGAAATAAAAGTATTTAATTTTTCTTATAATTGTTATTCAGTAAATGGTTAAATTGATAAAAAGTTAAACTTAAGGGTGAGATATGAAATTTTTTTCAAAATAAGCAAGTGGCAATAAAAGACTCATTGTTGTCGGGGAATATTCGTTTGGTCATGGAATATTCTTGTTATCGGGGAATATTAAATGCAATGTACGCGACCCGATTGTGGGCCCCATAATGTAATAACCATCGAATAAAAAATGACAAGTTTGAGTTTTTATAAATAACGACGTAATCGTTACCATTAACAACTTTATCAAATACCCGTGGTTAAAATACAAGATGTCTGGCGTGGTGGTTGCACAAAGAGCACATGGTATTGCACAATATTTTTTGAATTATTGATTCTTACGTAAGAAGGCACTACTCAATAATTATTACAGTAATTACTGTTCAATATTTTATTTTATTGATTCAATAATTGATGCGTTAATAATTTATATTATTGTTGTTTCAATAATTGTCACTGCATAGTATTTCCCATGATCAGATCAATAATTCATATTATTTCAATAATATTATTAGATAGCATTATTAGCAATGTCTAGAAAGTTACATCGAGGAGAGATTTGATCACCTAATTGCGGCGCCCATGAGAGAAATCCTTATCTGAAAGCCCTCTTTCACAGGAACTACCGGTTGTTATTATTGTGATTCTGTAATATTATTTGTGAATAATTATTTATTGATTTATATGATAAGGAAATATTTATTTTATGTGGATATAAATGATGGATATATTTATTGGGTGGGACCCACTTTTGGTTGTTGGGAAAAATTGGGTGGGCCCCACTTGTGGTGGCTGAGTTTTATTCAAAGCATGCATGCATAGAAAAATTATATTATTATTTTATTATTTTAGTCTCCTTTGGCGTTCTAGCATTTTCCTATAAATAGGCGTTTAGGTTAGAATTGAAAATCACACCAGAAACATAAGTTTTCTCTCTCTATATTGTCGAGCGTATTTTTGTGAGTATTTAAATACTTTGAGAGTTGCTATTCAGTACAAGTTTCCTTCGGCATTACATCCGATATTCCAGTCAGAAGTACTGTTCTTTTGAGGTAAGGGATTGTAAGGGTTATTATGTTTTTCATGTTTCGTAATTTTTCCGACCTTCAAAAATTTTGGAAAAATTTGAAATGATAATTTGATGAGTTTTCTAGATTGTGTCCAAAAATGGCGATTTTTGGATGTATAGATTAGGAGTTATGAATTTTATGGGAAAAGACTATTTTAAAAGTAAATGTGACACCCCCAAATCCAATACTTCCATTTCCACAGGATTTGGTGTTCACTGTACAAACATCATCTATCTATCTACCCATAAATAAATGCAAACCATGCAATAGATAGAAATAAATAATAAATCTCTCCCCTTATGGGGTTACATCAATTGCATAATAAATAAATCCCAGGTTACTTTAACCTTAAATCATCTGTGTAGAAACATAAACAAATAAGTCTTAAATAACATCAATTATAAATATCATTACATAACCACATAAATAATCAGTCTTCATTACTTGCTAAGCTTGCCCTTGCCCTTACTAGTGGAAGGTTCGTCTGTTCTTTTGTTCTTAACTGCAATGTTATTATTAGCAAGAGTGAGCACGATTGCCCATAAGTATAACAATATAACAATGAATAATACATGCGAGAAAAATAATAACTTCGAATATAAAAGCTCAACTTTTGAATCAAGAATGAATAACAAGAATCAAAAGAATTTCTGAGGGTCATAAGACCTTGAACTATGTCCTAGGTTGTCAAGTGTTTTTACTTGAAACCTTTAACAGTCATAAGACTATGGACTCTTCTTCTCGTACTTAGGGGGATCATCCCTTAGTACCATACTGTGCACAATATCTTAACGCTAAAGCGTAAATAATCCCCTATACAGGGTTGTTCATCTCAGTTTGACATTCGAGTCCACACCAAAGGAAGTTTGGTTTGGATAATTCATCAAGGGGTTCTGAAATTTAGAATGCTCATCAACTATGGACTAGTCGAATCAATAAGGGTTCACTAGTCTAACAAGGTTTAACAGTAAATGAATATTTAACTTGAATAACATCTCAAAAGGTATACAATAGAATAATTATTGTATAACAACATCATGCTTAAAGATTAATAAACTTTACTATACAAGACAGACTTGATCAATAAAATGAGAACTTGCTCAATATCGAAAGATGAATTAATCAACTTATATAACGATAACAAGTAGGGTTAGGAAACTTTTTCAACGAAAGTTTAGGGTAAGAAACTTGCTCAACGTAAATGTAGAGTTAGAAAACTTGCTCAATGTAACAAGATAAAGTTTAGAAACTTGCCTCGTGCGTAGATTACACTTAAACAAACTCGTTCTTTGAATTAAATCCTACATATCATTCATGTTCACAACACCAATCAATTATCACGTAATAAACATCACAAGTTTATTCTTTGTCTAACTCGAGTTCATGACTATACTTAGTCAATTACTACACTTATTGTCAAAAATTAAGACTTCATAAACAATAAGGTAACTATGCATTTGATCATTCAGTTCACACATAATTGTGTTATGGACATGTTAATAATTCATTTTAACACCTCATTATATGTCTAACAAGTTTTTATACTCATTAGATTAAGTTAATAGCACATTGCCACACTTAAACATTTTTAAAAACTCGTTTCTAGCCATTCTGCTAAGTGGTGGCTGCAGGCACCACTTTTTGTCTTTGGGTATTGGCGCTTACAATGGCCGAGGCGTTCTTGGTGTTTGAAGACATGGCGTATTTATGGCCATGGCGTTAACGGCGGCATGTAACCTTCTTGGTCTGAGTTTTGCTTGCGAGTTATATATGCTGCGACGAAACTCCAGATTTTGATTCTCGATTAGCAAAAACAACACGAGTTCAAATAATTCATCTTAACTTTAACACTAATTCCACCAAATTAAACATACTCACATGTTATAATTAGTACATAATCATTACCTAATATATATAGAGTGATTTTAATCCATAAAAACATATAATTACAGAATTAAAGCATGCAAATTGGACTGTTCTTGATGTTTTGAACACAATTTCCTAAAATTCAACGCCACGGATTCGTTATACAACCAAATCCAACCATTCAAACTTCGTTTTGTTCTCTTTAGCATGCATAATCATATACCATTGTGAATTTTGTAGAAAAAATTTATGGTTAACATATTAAAAAATACGTATAAGGGCCATATGGCCATATAACATACTCTAAAATCTTTTACTATATAATTTCATGAAACTGAAGATATGGAAACCCATATAATATATATTAAAACATGCTATACTACTCGAATCATTACATATATTCTTATATCAACTTTCCAATTTACAGAGATTCACAGAAGACTTAAGCCATATTCATGAAACTTAAAAGACGTAAAAATAATAATTGGGTTGAAGAGATTACCCAAGCGTAGATAAAATAATAGGAGATGAATTAAAGTCTTCCTCAATAATTCTCAAACACCAAGCAATCTATCTCAACAATTTTCTCAAACTCTCTCTCTCTGTGATGTTTTTATCAGACTTAGAAGAATAATAGAAAAGAAGAAGACGTATGATAAATAGAAAAGGAACTGACGCATTGGTGGTCAGTTACCCAGTCATGGGTTAACTGCCCATAACCTCCCTTAGTGCCATGTTTGGCTAGCAAGAAAATAATTCAAAAACTATTTAATTTAATAGAGCTTTATTATATAGTTTAAATAATGTCACCCTCCTTTATAAATAAAACCAATATCTAATTTAATAAAATATAAAAATTTCTCAATAATGCACATAGTCACATAATTAAATTTCTCATTTAATAATAATATCAAATTATTACATCTCTAATTAATAATTAAATTAATTAAAAAAATAACATTTAACTTATTAAATATTTCTTTTTATACAATAAGCTCACATAATCACATACTTCGAATAATAAAATTCTCCACATTAATTTAATAAATATAACACATATAATTAAATTAATCTATCACAACTTCATCAATTAATTAATTAATCTAATAATTAATTCATCAAAAAATATTTATTCAATCCAATAAATATTTAAATTAAATTATAAAATCTCGGATGTCACATCTTTCCCCTCTTAAAAGGATTCTGTCCTCAGAATCACAACTTAATAATTCGTCCCGTTACAGTAAACCCTTATAACTCCTTGTGGTTAACTCCAAAATTGGTGAAATTTTTATTGGGAGTACATGTATGTAACAGAAGTATACTCTGTAAATTTTGGAATTTTTGGACAAACGTACAGTTTTTGGTAAATGTCTAAATATTCGGTAGTTTTGGCCATATTAAAAATAGTCAATGAATTTTAAAAATTCCGAGAAAAATATATGTTCAATATGGGACTATATTCTGCTAAATCCCAGAAAAGAAAATTTGTTTGTACTGATTTGGTATGGACTAGTTATGAGAAAATGAATTAAATATGTTATGTGAAGTAAGAAAATTGGAAAATAGGATTTTATGGCTTGAGAATCCTATATAAGGTATATGCAGATTTTTGATGAGGGTTTTGGTTATTGGTGATGAAATCTTATGAGTTTGGCATTTTAGGATGATTAAATGCATTAATTAATAAAGTATAAACAATTAAAATAAATTGTTTATAAGTTTAAGAAATGATTAAAATATTGTTGTAATATTAATAATATTAGATTATGAGATTATTAAGTGATTTATAACATTTGGATTAAGGTGTTATAAATATTGATATGGTTTTTATTGTGAAACTTTATCTTTTCGTGTCGGGATTACTATTCACATATACAACACTATTCATGTATATGGCACTATTTAGGTATACGATACTATTTACGTATACGATACTATGTACGAATATGAGGTACTATTCATGACAAAATTAGTTTCTCTTTCTGACCAAATTATCGTTGATTTATGAATCTTACTCTTGAAATTAAATTCATCTTTTGATCATATTGTTTTTATTATCATATATAACATTTTTATAATCCTGGTGAAGAAATTTCTCTTTGACTTGAGTGTAAAGATGGATAGATTATTGGTATGATCGTGACTATGGGTTCTCTTTGGCCAGTAGTGCAAAGTTGAATCGTTGACTGGTATAATCATGACCATTGAATTTATAATTGAATATTTTTAGCTTAAGTGCAAAGGTGAATTGATCAACATGGTTATAATTATGGTTTATATAAATTCTGAAATGATTATGTATTTCTTTGAGATATTAATATATTTGGCCTGTAGTGCAAAGATGAATTATTGATGAATATCTTTGGCCCGTAGTGCAAAAATGACATGTTATTGAATATCTTTGGCCTGTAGTGCAAAGATGAATTTATTAGTATGATTATGAACAGGAACTGTGATTTGGTATAACCATGATCTTTGATGTTTCAGGTAAAGATAAGTGATAAAAATTATCTTTGTCCTGGATGAGAAGGGGAATTTAGAACTACAATTATGATTATGAGTTATTCAAATGATTGTGGACAGGAACTGTTGATTGATGTTACAGGGATAAAACATTATTGGTGGACTTTTAACATAGAGAAGATAATAGACTTTATGGTCTATTTGACTCTTCTAATGGATTGCTCGTTCCACTGCAACTATAGTTGAAAAGTTTTATCATCTACCATATGTTCTAAATCTCTGATTTATTACTGACAAAAGCTATTGATAATTTAATTATTTTAGTTATGATATTCTTTACTGGGCTATTTGTGCTCACCCTTTTGCTTCACAATTCCTTTCAGGTAATAAGAGTGTAGCTGGGTCGAGCGGGGATAAACAGGGGAATAGTGTGATGGTCCGAGACTGTCAAAGTTTCTCAACACATTATAAAACGGCATGACATACAATATATAATTGTATTGAGGACCTAAGATGTATTTGTCGTATATTATATGTCACTTAATAATTGATTTTGGTGAACAACAATAGGGTGAAGCGAACCCAACGTTGGAAGGGTATTTTGCCACTATCATACAAGATGTCTAATGACATACAAACTCGTGTTATCATAAAATAGGGTTGTGCACATCCACTTGCTGAATATATCTACGAGCACTACCTATATAATCTTGGAGTTTGGTTGAAATATAATTTTCAATTGCAGACAGTGGATATAGTTATATGTCAAGAGAAGACTCATCATTGGAAAGAACATGAAAGTAATCTTCTCATTTTTTTGGGGTCTATTGGGTCAACCAAGGATAATTTTGTGGGCATATGATATCTATCATAACCTAGACGCATGACCTCCCATGTACGAAGGTTTCCTTGAGCACTTCCCAAAGATTTTAACTTATAAAATAGTTATTGACTGTACCTTTATGTAAGGTGTCATTGTGATGTGCTAT
This sequence comes from Panax quinquefolius, assembly GCA_020205615.1. NCBI lineage: Eukaryota > Viridiplantae > Streptophyta > Magnoliopsida > Apiales > Araliaceae > Panax > Panax quinquefolius. Next base: position 482,444 of record JAINUW010000488.1, on the reverse strand, counting down.
CCAAGGTTGGGATGAGAGTTACAGTTGGTATATATTTGTATCAAAACTCACAACATATGTTTTGTTGTATTTTGCACGACAAATGTAGTAATAAAGTTGTATTTGTTATATGTACCATGTATTTGGCGACTCATAATAGGTTGGATGGATTGGACCTATTTTGGGGGCGTCACAGCAGCAATTATTGAATCAATAAAATAAAATATTGAATAGTAATTACTGTAACAATTATTGAGTAGTGCCTTCTTACGTAAGAATCAATAATTCAAAAATACTGTGCAATACCGTGTGCTACTGTGCAACCCCGCGTATTACTATATTTTAACCATTGGGTATTCTAATAGTTAACGGTAAAACTTTCGCCGTTATTTTTATAAAAAGATATTTTTGTCGTTTTCTCAATCCGATAATAATTTCGTTGTGGGGTCCACCAATGATTGTGCCGGCGTACGAATATTCCCAGTTAAAACGAATATTCCTTGACCAATCAAATATAATATAACAACTTGCGTACTTTGCAAAAATTTATAAATATTACCCACAACTATAACATTATATTAAATTCACTCCATAATATTCAAAAATGATATTTATAAAAAATTCATCTTTATTCATAAAAGTTGGGGTCTTACAACCTCCCCTGCTTATGAAATTTTGCCCTTGAAATTAGGGTACATACCTGGTATGATGAATAGGTGAGGATACCTTGATTTCATTTTAGATTCTAACTCCCAGGTCATTTCCTAAACATCATGGTTTCTCCACAAAATATTGACTTGAGGTATAACCTTGGAGCGTAAAATATGCTCCTTCTTATCCAAGATTTTAACAGGAACCTCTTCATACGTTAAATCTTCCGCTATTTCGTCCGGTTCTAACTCAATAATGTGGTTCGGGTCTTTCACATATTTACATAACATATATATGTGAAAAACGTTATGAACACGAGACATACTTGGCGGTAAGGCGAGTCTATAGGCCACAGTTCCTACTCGTTTGAGGATTAAAAATGGGCCAATGAATCGAGGATTGAGCTTTTCTCTCTTTCCAAATCTCGTAACTCCTTTCCATGGAGCAACACGTAACAACACATATTCTCCAATATTGAATTCCACGTCCTTTCGATGAAGATCAGCAAAACTCTTTTGTCGATCTTGTGAGGTTTTTATACGTTGTCGGATCGTTTGAATCTTTTTCGTAGTCATACGTACCAACTCCGGTCCCAACAAAGTTGCTTCACCCACCTCATCTTAGCATACTGGAGAACGACGCTTTGTTTCATACAACGCCTCAAACGAAGCCATGCCAATACTTACTTGATAACTGTTGTTGTAGGAAAACTCCACCAATGGTAAGAACTTGTCCCAAATTCCCTTGAAGTCAAGGACACAGAGTCTTAATAGATCTTCAAGAGTTTGAATAGTCCTCTCTGACTGTCCATCCATTTGAGGATGATAAGCTGAACTAAATCGTAAATCCGTGCCCATAGCTTTTTGCAAACTAACCCAAAATCTTGGAGTGAATCATGGGTCTCGATCAGAAACTATGAATATTGGTATACCATGCAATCTTAGAATCTCGTTTATGTACATACGAGCAAGACGTTCAAGTGTATAAGTTTCTCGTATAGGTAAGAAATGAGCCGACTTTGTCAATCTATCAACAATGACCCAAATCGCATCTATGCCTTGGGAAACCTTGGGAAAACCGGTAACGAAATCCATGGTAATGTGCTCCCACTTCCATTCTGGAATTTCAAGTGGTTGCAATAGACCTTTTGGTACTTGATGCTCCGCCTTGACTCGTTGACAAGTTAGACACCTTGAGATAAACTCCGCGATCTCTCTCTTCATATTGCTCCACCAAAATGTATGTCGAAGATCATGATACATTTTGCTACTCCCAGGATGGATTACAAACGGTGTGTTGTGCGCCTCCATCATGATTTTATACTTTAAATCAGGGTCGTTAGGAACACAAAGTCTGGAGTTGACTCAAAGTATTTCTTCTTTATCGATTCTTGCTTCCGGCATAGCACCTTCTTGCACTTTCTTCCTCATATGCATCAGCTCCAGGTTTATGGCTTGAGCAGCTTTAACTTTATCGATTAAAGTCGGTTCTACTCGTATATTTTCCATCATCATGTGGGTCCCTAGAGTCTTTAACTCTATCTTCATCCTTTACAATCATATAAAATGGGCCTTTGTGTTAATAATATCGTACTCGTACCCGCGTATGATCTTCTACTCAATGCGTCAGCTACTACGTTCGCTTTACCAGGATGGTATTGAATTGTATGATCATAATCTTTCAACAGTTCAAGCCAATGTTGTTGCCGCATGTTGAGTTCCTTTTGGGTGAAGAAATATTTAAGGCATTTATGATCCGTAAAGATCTCCACTTTCTCCCCATACAAGTAATGCCTCCAAATTTTAAGTCCGAAGACAACAGCTGCCAACTCTAGATCATGAGTAGGATAATTCCTCTCATATTCTTTGACTTTCTAAGAGGCATTGGCTATGACTTTCCCATGTTGCATGAGAACACATCCTAACCCTTTGCCTGAAGCATCACTGTAGATGACAAATCCCTCCAAGCCAGATGGTATTGTCAGAATAGGTGCTGATATGAGTCTCCTCTTGAGTTCTTAAAAACTCTTCTTCATATTCCATGCTCTAACCTAATTTTGTATCTTTCTGAGTCAGCTGAGTTAATGGAGTAGCGATTCAAGAAAACCCTTTTACGAATCTCTGATAATAACTAGCTAAGCCGAGAAAGCTACATACTTCGGTCACTGATTTAGGTTGCTCCCAGCTTTGAATAGCTTCAATCTTTGTCGGGTCAATAGATATTCCATGACTTGATACTACGTGCCCAAGGAATGCTACTTCCTCAAGCCAAAACTCGCATTTCTTCAATTGGGCATAAAGCTTGTTTTCACGAAGCTTTTGGAGTATCAGCCTCAATTGTTGCTCATGATCTTCACGGCTTTTGGAATATATGAGGATGTCATCAATAAAGACGACTACAAAGTGATCCAAATATTCCTTGAATACTCGGTTCATCATATTCATGAAGGCAGCAGGAGCATTAGTCAATCCAAAAGACATGACTAGGAATTCATAATGCCCGTACCGAGTTCTGAAAGCCGTCTTTGGAATGTCATCGGTTTTAATCTTTAACTGATGATATCCAGAACGAAGATCGATCTTTGAAAAGAATTTGGCGCCTTGCAACTGGTCATACAGGTCATCAATACGTGGTAATGGGTACCTATTCTTGATGGTGACATGATTCAACTCCCGATAATCAATACAAAGTCGTATACTCCCATCTTTCTTCTTCACGAATAGAACAGGAACACCCCAAGGAGACGTACTAGGACGAATGAAACCGATGTCTAACAATTCCTGCAATTGGATCTTTAACTCTTGAAGTTCAATAGGAGCCATTCGATATGGGGCTTTGGAAATGGGTTTTTTACCAGGTTCAAGGTCGATACAAAATTCAATTTCTCGCTCTGGGGGTAGGCCAGGAAGTTCTTCAGGGAATACGTCAAGAAATTTATTAACAATAGAAATATCATTCAAAACTGATGTATTTTTATTTAAATCCGTGACATGAGCTAAGAAAGCTTGACATCCATTTTTCAATAAACGAATAGCTTTATGGCTTGAGATGACAGTGATTAATTTTAATGGTTTGGTTGCTTGAATTTGCATAATAGGTTAGTTAGGAATATAAAAGCTAACAACCTTACGAAAATAATCAATTTTTGCATGATGAGTAGTTAACCAATCAATCCCTAGAATTACGTCAAATGCAATTATTTTCAATGAAATAAGATCGACAGGTAATGTGAGGGTACCAATTTGAACCAAACAAGACTTATAAATAGTGGATGTAATGAAGGTTTCTCCCAACGGAGTTTCAACAGATAAGTCAAAGTCTAATTTCTCCAGAGTCAATTTTAAACGTTAAGCGCAAGTAGGAGAAATAAAAGAATGGGTAGAACTGGTATCAAATAAGGTATAGACTTCGCTATAGTTTATGATAAACTTACCCGTGATGACCTCGTTCGGGTTCCTTGCTTTCTAGGAGGTCATGGCAAACGCTCTCCCTTGAACTACCAGCTTTAACTTTTCTGGGACGGCCTTTGGTGCCTCCATCCCAGCTGGACTTGTCTTCGGTGCATGACAAAATCGGGCTAGGTGACCTTCTCTTCCACAATTATAACACACTTTGGACTGCATCGTGTAGTTTGGACTGATGTGTCCCTCCCCTCCACATTTGAAGCATATGATAGGTGGTCGCTCTCCTTCCTTAACAACGGTTGCTAGTGCTGACGTCTTTCCATCATTGTTAAATCTCCTCTTCTTGAAATTTCCACTCTTATTGTCTTGGCCATGATTACCACCGAAGTGGTTACCATTTCTGGCATGTTGATTTCCTCCACATTTGTTGTCACTGCTTCGATGACTGCTACCACTGGTATTATCATTTTGCCGGCTGCTCTCTCTTGGTTGGGTTGACTCATTATCACGTTTCAATAACTGAGCCCTATTCACAACATCTGAATACAAACAAAGTTTGTGAGAGATAAGGTATTGACGTATCTCGGGTTTCAAACCTCTTACAAACATCCGCGTCATTCTCTCCTCATTATCAACTAAGTGGGACGCAAACCAGGATAACTCAGCAAACTTGGCTTCGTATTGTGACACGATCATGTTGTTTTGCTCCAGTTTAATGAACTCTACCTCTTTCATGTGACGAATACTTTCAAGAAAGTACTTGTCGTAGAACAGTTCTTGGAACTTCTCCCACGACATATTCAGTGCGGCAGGTTGAGTATGCTTTATAGATTCCCACCAGTAATCTGCTTCTGCCCGCAACATGAAGGTGGCAAAGAGAACCTTTTGCTCCTCGGAGTATCCCAAGACATCAATTATCTTGTTGATCTGCTTTATCCATGTCTCTGCCTTAAGTGATTTTGGCTCTCCAAAAAACTCGGTGGTCCCAGCTCCTTGAACTGTTTAGCAGTGACCATCCAAGAGTTGCCAGTGTTTCCACCTGTATTTCGGACAGGAGTCTCTCTTGCCTGATGTTACATGAATTGTAGAAAGCCTCTGAACATTCCATCTTTCATCATTTGGTCAGTGTTGTTGTTTGCATGAGGATTGTTGCCTTCCTGATGCACATTATCCTGATTGTTGATCTGTGGAGACTCAACGGTCTCCTGTGCTCCATTGCTATTCTCAACATACTAAAATAAAATAAGGGTTAATTGACATGTCACATATTATCCCTATACTCTGACCGACCAATTAAATACCAAATAAACTTAGGTAGGTCATACTTGCGAAGGAATTCCCCGTCTCTCCCCTCCTAGTTCTTGTCTCACATCTCAGCTAGGGATCATATCCCTAAGCTTTGATACCAACTGTGACGCTCCCAAAATAGGTATACATCACCCATCTCGAGTCGCCAAATACATGGTACAAAATTCAAATACAACTTAATAATACAACTGTCGTGTAAAATACGAAAAAACATAAACTGAGAATTTTGAAATGAATATTGTCTTCTAGACAGTATTCAACTCAAATGGGGTACTCAATACATTTATTATCACACTATTTCATAGAATAGTAAGGACTACTAATGCTATCATCTGGACCGTTACTCTGTTCCCCGACTAGTCCTAGCTATATTCTCATTTCCTAAAGAGGACGATGAAAGCAAAAGGGTGAGCTCAACTAGCCCAGTAAGAAATATTATGACTAAGATAATGCAGAATAATTTATCTTTAGCCTTCAACAGTGTTAAACTGATAAAATATAACAAACATCAAGTTTAACTGCAGCGGAACAAGGAATCCATTTGAAGAGTCAAGTAGAGCATAAAATCTACTATCTTCTATGATTTAAAAGGTTTTTCATCACTTTTATCACTGAGACTCAGCTTAATAAATAATCCACATCATCGAATCACCCCCACTCTACTACGAGGATATTCTTTAGTATCACGACCACAAATTATCCATGCACTACGGACCAAGGATATTCGTGTATTCATCAATGGTCATGATCATGCCAACAACTATCCATCAATGCACAACAGGCCAATGAGGACTTTTACCACATCATATGTAACATTACGGTCATGATTATACCGAATAATCCCTAGTCATAATCATACCAAGTCCATCTATGCACTACAGGCCACAGATAACTTTCAACATAATATAAACATGAGGATGATGACAATGATATAAGAATTCAATAAAACAAGTTCAAGGATAAATTTTTAAAGATTTATAATTTAATTTATCCAAAAATCAATAATGTCCAAATTGTCAACATGATACTGCCTTTGTGGAATAAAATTCAAGAATAATATTGTACCAAAAATAATTTGGACCGAAAATGAATCAATTTTTATCATGAATAATACCCCGGGTGAATAGTACTCGAGTGAATAGTACCCCGTGAATAGTACTTCAGGAATAGTAACCCCGTGAATAGTACTCTGGCATGAAAAAGTTAAAACTTATCAAGAATGCTCAGAATAATATTTTCATGAAAAGATACTGGATAAAACGCAAATATCAAGGATATTCTACTAATTTCATGGAGTATAAAAGCCAAAATTTTAACAAAACGAGTATAAAATTCAAAATCTAAAACGAAATAATATTACTTACATACTACAGAGTATGGAAGAAAATATTATTTCAATCGAATATTGAACAAAAATAACATTCTTTACCTTGAAAAGAAGAGTATTCCAACTGGTATAGTGGGGATATTCTTGAAGAAAACTTTCACTATTTTCTATGTTCAAAGCTTTCTAAAACTCGAACTTAAGCGCACATGTTGACAATTTGGACATTTTCTCTGATTCTGGTGTGATTTTCAATTCTAACTGAAGCGCCTATTTATAGGAAAATACTAGAATGCCATAGGAGACTAAATAATAAAATAATATTATTTTTTTTCCACGCACATTTTCTTGACCAAAACTCAGTCACCACTAGTGGGCCCCACCAAAATCAGCAACTTTCCACACCAACCAAAAAGTGGGGTCCACCATGTTTTTAATAAAAATATTTATTTTCCAAAACTTCAATAATTCATAAAAAATAGCCCTTTATCAGAAAAATACGAATTTTATGTCCATTCCACATGAAATCAAATTCTCTACAACTTTACAGAAGAAAGTTTTTCCAAATTCCAAACAGAAAATATCTAAAATCCACAAACGGATACTTTTCAACACCTCTTAAAATTCATAATAAATCATACGTTACTTTTTAACGGTTCAAAATTTATGGACAAATACTCAACTTATATATGTATAACATATCCAAAAATCATAATGATCCAACGGTCGGATTAAAATTATAACTCATGCAATAGAGCTTTATGAACACCGATTTGATTTTTTTAATACCTCCAATCCGACAAAATACTGATAAAACACCTCAACATTAATTCCTTCATTTATAACCATATAAAATAAATATTTTCCTATTCATCATTTATGTCCACATAAAATAAATATTTCCTTATCATATAAATCAATAATTAATTATTCACAAATAATATTACGAATCACAAAATGACAACCGCATCGCTCCTGTGAAAGAGGGGCTTTCCGATAAGGATTTCTCCTTCTTGGCGCCAAGCAATTAGGTGAACAAACCTCTCCTTGATGTAACTTTCTAGACATTGTCAATAATGCTATCTAATAATATTATTCAAATAATATAAATTATTGATTTGATAATGGGAAATATTGTGCGATGACAATTATTGAAACAATAATAATATAAAATATCAACGTAACAATTATTGAATCAATAAAATAAAATATTGAATAAAGAATTACCGTAATAATTATTGAGTAGTGCCTTCTTCACGTAAGAATCAATAATTCAAAAATATCATGCAATAATACCGTGCGTAATGCTTCCCTTATGCGACATTACTATATTTTAACCACCGGGTATTCTAACAGTTAACAGTAAAACTTTTTCCATTATTTTTATAATATGATATTTTTGTCATTTTCTCAATCCGATAATAATTCTGTTGTGGGGTCCACCAATGATTGTGCTGGCGCACGAATATTCCCTGTTAAAATGAATATTCCCTGACCAATCGAATATAATATAACAACTTGCGTACTTTGCAAAAATTTATAAATATTACCCACAACTATAACATTATATTAAATTCACTCCATAATATTCAAAAATGATATTTATAGAAAATTCATCTTTATTCATAAAAGTTGGGGTCTTACAGAAGAAACCATATCTGGCGAAATCTTATAGTGTTTCGCGAGAATGACTATCAAACGGCTTATGGCGCCTTTAAGAACAATTTCCACCAGTTAAAACTTGATATATTGTAGTATATAAGTATAAGAGTGTTTACAAAGAAGTTTTACATGAATTAAAGCACGATTCAAGCTCCATTTCGCTATTATAGCCTTTATTTCTCTCGTCAAGGCCTTCTTCTTTCCTAATCTTCTCTTAGAAGCTAAAGGGGGGAAGGGGTATATATAGATCCGGGTTTCCACGACACCACTTACGGCAACCGCAGGTTTACCTGCGGTTGGGCCTGGTGGGCCTAGTCCGGTGGGTCCCGTTCTCTCGAATTACGTGCACTCCAACCAATGCGCAGTCTGCTTGAACCTTCATAACTTTCAATCCGGGAATTTTTATGGAGGCGTGTTATACCTTTCCAGAAAGCCCTTTCTAAGAGCTACACAATAACATAGGATTCGACCTTTTCCGAATCCGGGAAGATGGGTCCATGACCAGATCTTTAAGTCTTCATAGTTTGTCCATTGAGCTGTCTTGCGCTGTTTTCACTCGGGATTGATGTTATGGTTCTGCATGACCTTCTTCATGATAATTTAATTTGATTTGATGTTGAGTTGGAAAAATTACTCATTTTCCCTTTCGATTTGGTTCTGGGCTTGACATGGCTACAACTTCCTTTCTCGGGGTTATCTCCGCAGTTTGACTCTTGTTTCAGGGTTATCTCTGAAGTTGATTTGATGATTTCCTGGTGCTGTCGTCGGGGTTTGGTTTAATGATTTCCCGGGGCTATCTCTGGGGGTCTGGTTTGATGATTTTTGTAACATTCTAGAATTTTAATTGTGATATTAAATATTTATTGAATTATTTAAATATTTAATGGATGTGTTTATTGTTGAATAAATAATTGTTCAAATTTGAATTGATGTGGTTAATTATTTGTTAAATAAATAATTAAGGAAAATTAATTATTTTGCTAATTTAATTTAATTATTAAGTTAGAGAATTTTGATTAATTGAATTACTATTCTTTTTATTGGAATTTGTAAATTTAAAAGGATGTGTTAGTTGATTAAATAAAGTTATAATTATATAGAAAATTATAATTTTGTGGTATTGATTTATGTGATGAAGTGATTTAATAAATTATTATTATGATTAATTTAATTAAATTAATGTGTGACAAATAACCATGTTATAAAGGAGTTACTAAAATAACTTAAAGGAGTTTTAATTCAGTTTTGCCAAACAAGGCCTAAGGCCTATTAAGTCTTTAATTTATTTGAGTTTTACCAAACAAGGTGTTAAGATTAATGGGTTATTTTGTTAGTAGTTAACCAAACAAGCCTTATGGCTTTTGATTTGAAAATTCACATAACTGATATCAGTTATGTGTATAATTATATTATATAATTAATATATATAATATCTATATACGTTATTTGGTTAAGACGTATGTTAAAGGAGAGAGGTTAGAGAGAAGAAAGAAAACTCAGAGAAGAAGAAGAAAAGAAGAAAGAAGAGAGAAAAGAAGGCTAAAGATTGGAGAAGGAGGCTTGAGAGTAGAAAAGATTAGCCATATCATCTTCTATCAAGGTATTCTCCTATTCCTTTTAGTTCTTAAAAGTTTAGTTTTATCTTCCCAAATTCTCTGTAGAATCTTTGTGTAAGCATGAATTTTTGTTGTTATGTGGCTTTATATGTCATAATAGTGATGTTAAAACTATTTTCATGGGTTATAATCAAAGAATTGTTGTTATGTATATGTTTGTGAAGAAAATGTTTTTACAGAGAGTTTTTATGAAAATTTATTGTTTAGCTTAAAGTAGAAATTGAGGGTGAATTAGTGGTTTAGTTTATAAATTGATCGTTTAATTTGTTAGAGTATGTATAATCATTGATAAAGACACTTTGAATTAGTGGTTTTGGTTGAAAAACAAAAGTTGCAGTGTTGATTTTCATTGAAATATAAAAAAATGAGTTTTAGCCAAAAATAGTGAATTTGGGTGTGTTAATTTTGTTGTTTATGTGGTTGTATGGGTAGAATCATGTTTAGAGTTTATGAAATATGTTTTCATGAAGTTTTTGTATGATTTACATTATATTTGGTCTGTTAGAAATGAGCTTGTAGGCCAAAATTGGCTTTTTATGTCTTTATTCTTTAGGCTTGTCTGTACGCGTCTATAATTCGGTCTTGTCATGCCATGGACTTACAGATACCTTTAATGGCCTTGCTAGTCATTTTCATGCTCACGCCAAGTGACCGCGGCCTTGTAGCCTCGATCTCCGTGTGATTGCTGACCCCCAAAATTAGGTATACATCACCCATCTTGGGTCGCCACTTACATGGTACATGAATTTAAATACAACTTATTAACATAACGTGTACAATACGACATAAACTGTGAGTTTAAATACAAATATCGCCTACTAGATATTATACAAACTCAAAAAAAAGTCCTCATTACAATTTTTATCACACTATTTCACGAATAGTGAGGACTACTAATGCTATCTTCAGACCATCACTGCGTTTCCCCAGACTCGTCTCGGCTATATTCTCATTTCCAAGAGAAAACGGTTGAAAGAAAGGGTGAGCTCAACTAGCCCAAGAAGAAATATTATGACTAAGATAATGCGAATAAATTATCAATAGTCTTCAACAATGTTAAACCGATAAAATACAATAGACAAACCGGTTTAATCTGCAATGAATAAGCAATCCATTAAAAGAGTCAAGTAGAAAATAAAGTCTATTATCTTTTAGGTTTTAAAAGGTTTTTCATCATCATTATAATTTGAGACTCGACTTTTAATAAATATTCTACATCATCGAATCACACCTGCCTTCTGACGAGGATATTCTTTAGTATCACGACCACAATTATTCATACGCTACGGGCAAGAATATTTGTGTATTCATTAATAATCATGATCATGCCAACAATCGTCCACCAATGCACTACTACCATCGAGGATTTTTATCACATCATTTGTAACATTACGGTCATGATTACACCGAATAGTCTCTGGTCATAATCATACCAAGTCCATCTATGCACTACAAAACCACGATGACTTTCAACATAATATAAACATGAGGATGATGACAATGATATAAGAATTCAATAAAACAAGTTCAAGAATTATTTTATCCGGAATTATTAACGTCCAAATTATCAACATGATCTTTGTTTTGTAGAGTAAAATTCAAGAATAATCGGAAGAATATTTCCATGAAAAGATCTTTGGATGAAACGCAAATATCAAGGATATTCCACTAATTTCATGGAGTGTAGAAGTCAAAGTTTTAACTAATTGGGTATAATAAAGAATAGAATAACAAAAGAAATCACCATGCATGCGATAGACCATGCAAGTGAGTTATTCAACGAGAATAATAAATAACGGAACCGAGTCCTACAGAAAACGCATGCATGTGAGGATGTTCCAATGAATAATAAAGAATGGAACCAGTCCGTGTAAAACACACACAGACGGATGTTCCAACGAATAATAATAAAGAAGGCGGACCCGGGTCCATGTAAAACACACATGTGATGTTCCAACAGTAATAATAAAAAGATTTTAACCAGTCCGGTAAAAAACACACGCATGTGATGTTCCAATGTAATAATAGAAGAATGTCACCAAGTATAGGGTAAACCGCATATACAAAGTTATTCCAATGTAATAATAAGCAATGGAATAACAACAGCCTTCTTCATGAATAAGAAAGAATAACACCCTTACATTTGGTAGGAGATTGAATCTGCAGACGAGAAGTAACAAAATACTCTTCTTCTTTCTCTCTTATTCTCTATACTTTCTCTCTCTATAGCTTGAATGAATTAAGTGAAAATAATGAAGCCCTAGGCCTCTATTTATAGAAGATTTCTAGCTTAGCACCGCTTAGTGTGAAAAGGCAAGTGGCTTGACGACTAATGATGTGAAAAGAAAAGTGGTTTGGCGCTTTTGTAATGTGAAACGACAAGTGGTTCGACATTTGTAATGTGAAACGACAAGTGGTTCGACGTCTGGTAAAGGTAATTACTATTAACGAAGGTAAATACTATTGACGAAGGTAAATACTATTCACAAGGGTAATTACTATTGACGAAGGTAATTACTATTGACGAAGGTAAATACTATTTATAAGGGTAATTACTATTGATGAAGGTAATTACTATCGACGGTGAAGGTAAATACTATTCACAAGGGTAATTACTATTAACGAAGGTAATTACTATTGATGAAGGTAAATACTATTGATTGAAGAGACTCTTAGATGATGACATATAGAGCCCCCATAAAATAATCAAACTTACCATAAATCATTTTTTTTATCAACACATATTTAATCTTTCAACAATTATTAATCATTTATAACTTGTCGTCTCAATTATTGATTTAATACTATAACATATTATACGAGATGATAATTGTGTGACAATAATTGAATCAATAATATAAGAGATATGATGCGGCAATTATCATAGCGATAATTGAGCATAATTTGAGTGACTTCTCACGTAAGCATCAATAATCAATACCGTGTGCTACTATGCAACCACGCGTATTCTCGTACTTTACCACCGTAGTTCAACGGTTTTAATTGAGTAACACCTCCGTAGTTATTTTTATAAAATATTTTTGTCGTTTTCTCAATCCGATAATAATTACATTGTGGGGTCCACCAATGATTGAGTAGTTGTGCACGAATATTCCCTAACAAAAAGAATATTCCCAGACCAAACGAATATTTTATAACAACTTGCATACTTTGCAAAATTTATAAATATTACCCACAACTATAACATTATATCAAATTTATTCCATAATATTCAAAAATAATATTTATAGAAAAATTCATCTTTATTTATAAAAGCTAGGGTCTTACAACAGTGCCATGCCCACGCCGCAACGCGACCCACAGTGTAAACTGTGGCGCCACGACGCGAGTTAGCAGAATGGTCTGACAATGTACTTTTTGTACACGAAATTTTAAGAAAAGTTATGTGATGATAGTAGGACTGCTAAATGTTGATTTTAGTATATCTATACTATGAATAAGTATGTTATTAACAATTAACTTGTGTTATAACTCGATTATGTGATTAAAAATCCAATTTTTAAATGATGAACATACTTAGTTATGTTTGTAAGATGGTAATGACTAATTATGTCATGATGACATATGTTTATAGGATATTGTGATTCGTATTGATTTGGTTTAGCCTACGAGCAAGGCAAGTTCTTTAACTCTACTTTTAGAATTATGCAATCGCTTAAATTTTCTTTGAGCAAGTGTTCTAATCCATTATCTTGATTGAATCAAATATTGTTTCCAATATAATAATGCAAGATTTCTAATTCTTTATCTTGTTGAACTATTTATTGTTTCAATTCGATTACCTTATGAATGATGCAAGCTTTCTAAACTCTGGTTTAATGTTGACAAGTTATTCTTGTATTTAACTTGTTGTTTAGCATGCACAACTATTTATACTAATGTTGAGAAATTTCATCGTTCAAACTGTTATGCATGGTTAGTACTCAATTCTAATTGACCTTGACTTAATATTGTTCAAGCAAGGCATGTTATAGTTATTCAAAGTATATGCTATTAGATTATCCCTAAAGCATGATTTTAGTTTACCATGTTGATTCAATTATGATTATTCTGTAATAAGATGTTATTAATTAAACTAGTCCTCTAGTTGTTGATCGTTGAACTTCAAATTACCCTTGAAAGCTTATCCAAACCAAACCCTCTTTGGTGCGGACTTGTACTCCAAATACTGAGATGAACAACCCTATTATTATTAGGGGATAACTTACGCATAGCGTTAAATGTTTGTGCACAATACATGGTACGAAGGGTTGATCCCCCTAAGTACGAGGAGTCCATATAGTCTTATGACTGTTAAAGTTGGAGTTGAAAGATTACTCGCAACTGTGAACATAGTTCATGGTCTTATGACCCTCAGTTATATTTATTCCACATTTTGGAATTCAGTTCCTGATTATTGTTGATAGAGTACTATTCATTGTTGATGAGCTTATTACCGGCCATTATTATTGCTATACTCCTATTGATTTCATATTGTATCCAGTGAGCAATTATTTTGCTCACTCTTGCATATTTATAAACTCATTGCAGCTAAAGAGAAGAAGGTAGATGAACCTTCGACTAGCAAAGGAAAGGGAAAAATGTGCAAGTGATGAAGACTTGTAATTTTACTTTGATTGAGTTGTTAGATTTTTATGATGATGATCTTAGACTTGGTTTTAATGAAGTTTATTTAATTTCCTCATTTGAATGATTGTATTTAAAGGTTAGATAACCTGGGAGATTTTAATATGTAACCCTTTAATGGGAAAGGTTTTATTATCCAGTTTTATTGTAATTGGGTAGTTAGATATGAATGTTTGATTAAGTGAACACCAGATCCTGTGGGAATGAAGTACCTGGATTTGGGGGTGTCACAAGTTGGTATCAAAGCTCTAGGTTATAAACCTTAGGTGGGGGAAAAAGCCTTAGGAAATAACCTTGGAAAAGATAGTAATGATAAACTCTTATCGAGTTTTAAGGAAGAAGTAATAAAACACTTATGTGCTTATGTGTTTATAACTTATGTGCTCGTGAGAGTCGAGTAGTAATGATTAGTAATTAAGACTTAAACTTTGGTTGACAAGATGTCTAATATAGGAGGAACCAGTCAAGCTAGGGAGGAGGAGCCTCGAGATATTCAGGTAGTTTGGGAACAATTACTGCCACGGGAAACAGTTCCGTTGGTCACAGTAGTTGAGCAGGAGAGAGTACCTGATGAGGATGATGAAATAGAGACGGATGAGGAAGATCCTTTGGAGCTGCCGCAGACGGATGAAGAGGACGAGGAGGAAAGGATTTGGGGGTGTCACAATTTTGACTTCCAAGGTTATCTCTAGAACATGAAAAATGATTCTGTCGTCCTGCATAGTTAGTAACAGGAATGCAAAATTTTGAGTGTCTATAGATGCCCCTATTTATCATGTTTATACAATTTAATAGAATGAACAGGATAAAGATTGTTAGACACTGGAAATATGAGAAATGCAAATGTAATGCAATGCATGGTATGATATGCTATGAATGTTATATGCCTCTATGGGTTTAGCTGCCACAGGTTGTATCAACGACCATTCTCTATTCTTTGTTGGGGATGATTTCTATGGTTGATACCATTGGACCTTTCTTAATTCAATGTTAGGGTTGTCACCAACGCTCTTTGTCTTCAAATATGTTTCCTAACTTTACCTCCACTGAGGATATTCTTCTTTTTCCGAGTGACCTCATTAGAGATTCTCGATGCTCATCCTGATGATAACTTGCACCGATTTACATTATCGGATCCTTCCCGAAGCTATGTTGGGGTTGTCCCCAACGATTTGGATTTCTATCTGATTGATGTCGATGTTGTTGTTGGGGATAGAGCTTACAATGATTAATATCATAACATCTTCTCAATGCCTACTCGAATGGTACTTTCCAAAGGTTGCCCATCAACAAACTTTCTCAATGCCTACTTGAACGGTAGTTTACAAGGGTTGACCATCACCGAACCTCATCGATGCCTACTCGAATGGTAGTTTACAAGGTTGACCATCACTGAACCTCCTCGATGCCTACTCGAATGGTAGTTTATAGTGGTTGACCATCACCGAACCTCCTTGATGCCTACTCGAACGGTAGTTTATAGTGGTCTATCGTTACTGAACTGATTTGACTCAGCAGAGATTTTTTTGTAACAAATTCCACCATCGGTTCTCCTCGATGAAGATAGTTTTCCATGGTCGTTCTCGCTAGGTCTATAGGATGCCATGCTGGGTTGATGCTAGTGACTTGTAATGTCAAATCCGTTGATATTGATGGAAGCAGCTTCCAACAGTTTACCACATCAGTCTTTTCCTGATGTTATGTTGGAGCAGTTACCAACGGTTTAAATCACCGGATCCTTCTCTGATGCTACACTAGGGATGTTACCAATGGTTTGCAGAAGTTTTTTATACTTTGAAATTTGACGCCCCATTTTAGGGTTTCAGGCCCTTTCTACTCAATCGCGTAGAACCTTTTTTGCTGATTTGAGTTTTTGGCCTTAGGGGACCTTGTTGTAACTCAAGTTTGATCAAGTCGGAGGGAGTGGGGTCCACCCTAGATTGTCACAGGTCTACCTCCCTAGCCTTTTGAAATATCAGTTTCAACTGGAAATCCTCTTCGAAATCAGAAATTCTTTCTCATATCTAGTCAGTTCAGGATGCTTTTCGCAGAATCCACCACCGTACATGCGTTCTGTACAACCCTGGTAATGTTTACATCCTTTCTTTTCAAGTTTTGACCGTTAAAATGCTAGTTTTCATGCAGTATGAGTTTAAACGCAATGTATCAAATATGTATACATAGATGACTTAATAAAATTGAACGAGCCGGGTAAATACGTGTATTTTACCATGCTAAACAATTCGGGATGATAAATTTTCATTTTCCCGACAGTCAATTTGCACCCTTTTTGACCGGCTTAGTCATCCTATTTGAGGGTAAATAAGCATCGATTTTCAAATAAAATACACATGGTAATTTGGCTGCCATGGTGAGTTTAATTTTAATATTTTTCATACATATAAAATCCTCATAATTTTGGATTGATGTGCTACATAATGGCCACCTAGTCACGCCTATGTGCATGCGGATAGTCCGTTTTATAAAGGAGACTCTAACGAAATTTTTTCAAGAGTATGGGCATTTAATATGCATGCAATTTTAACTCTACTGGGGAAATATGTTAAAGTAATGCATGTTTTCACATAGGCTATGCATGATGCAATGATTTGAATTTAATTTCTTTAATTTCGAAGCGTACCTCACCCTTTCTGAGGTGTTTTGGAGATTTTGTTCAGGTTATGAACTCAGACAGACCGAGTAGTTCTCATCGAGTTTCCTCAGGCGTGAGGAGGAGGGCTTCTGATATCCTTGTGCCTCATCCGGGCCGGCAGCCTCGCCGATTGACCAAGTTAGTGATTCTTTCCATTCAGGTGGATAGGACAGAGGCTATGGACGAGAAGGATGATGTTCCTATTGAGGACTCAACTCCTTCTGCTTCCATTCCCCATTGTGAGCTTCCAACTATTAGCGTGACGATTTTAGATCTTCTGGATGATTTGAGATGTCATCCATCGATCTATCTTCATACAAACGAGGTAATAGTTATTTTTATTTTTACCTTTCTTCTTTTCCCACTTTTGGGGCAAGGGTTTGATCTTGATTTTAAACTTGATGCAGGTTCCCGACTTCTCTCAGCCCAAGGGGGAACTGGTTTAGCATTCATTCTTTATACCAGACCCTTCATCTGGAGTACCAGGTTATTGTCCACTCTTGGGGTTTTGAGGCCTTCTTTTCCATTCATCCCCGTCACTCTTGTGACACCCCCAAATTTGGGTACTTCAATTCCCACATGATTTGGTGTTCACTATACAAACATCATATGTCTATCTACCTGTAATAATTGAAAGCATAAATAGATAGAAATAAATCCTCTCTTAAGGAGTTACATTATCTGACTTAAATACATAAATCACAGGTTATACTAACCTTAAATCTCAAATGCGGAAATATAAACAAATAATAGTTTTACAAAACATTACCATAAGTCTGAAACATAAATACATAAACACATAAGTAACAAGTCCTCATCACTTGTTAATCTTGCCCTTGCCTTTGCTAGTAGAAGGCTCGTTAGACCTTTCATTCTTAACTGCAATGTTATTATTATACGAGAGTGAGCATGAATGCCCACAAGTATAATAATGAAACAACAATATAATAACATGCGAGTGAATCAAAGACTTCTGGAATGAAATTCAACTTTTGAATCAAGAATGAATAACAAGATTCAAAAGAACTTCTGAGGGTCATAAGACCTTGAACTATATCCTAGGTTATCAAGGGTTATACTTGAAACCTTTAACGGTCATAAGACTATGAAATCTTCTACTCGTACTTAGGGGGATCAACCCTTAGTACCATACTGTGCACAATATCTTAACGCTAACGCATAAGTAATCCCCTATCAGGGTTATTCATCTGAGTTTGACATTAGAGTTTACACCAAAGGGAGTTTGGTTTGGATAATACAACAAGGGTTCTAAAATTTAGAATGTTCATCAACTATGGACTACTCGAATCAATAAGGGTTCACTAATCTTACAAGGTTTAACAATAACTGATATTTAAATCAAGTAACAACTCAAGAGGTATACAATGGAATAAGAATTGTATAACAGAAATCATACTTTGAAAAGATCTTTAATATAACATATTGAACTTGATCAATAATTCACAAGACTTGATAAATATAGAATATAAGTCTAGAATTTGCTCAGTGTAAAGATGTAAGGATTATAAACTTGAATAACGATAACAAGTAGGGTTAGGAAACTTGCCTCGTGCGTAGATTACACATTAATTATACACGTTCCTTGATTTAATCCTACATACCATTTACATTCACAATACCAGTTAATTATAACATAACTAGTTATCACAAGTTCATTCTTTTTGTCTAAATTCTGGTTATAACTATACTTAGTCAAATTACCATGCTTATTTTCACATAATATCACACTACACGAATAATAAGCTAACTATGTGTTCAACAATTCAATCAACATGTAAATGCCTTATTGACATGTTAAGAACCTACGTTAACATCTCATTATATGTCTAACACATTTTTATGATCATTAGATTAGGCTACAATTACATTCCTGGACATGAATAATCAAAAAAAAATTCATTTCTGAGCAATCTGCAGAGTGGCACTGCGCAAGCTTGTTCTTGGTGCGGTGGCGCTGCAGCTTGGGCTTTGGCACTATGGTACAGCTAGTGCTGTGGCGCGGGCCTTAAGGCATGGAGTTGGCACCGCGGCGCGAAACTCCAGTTTTGAATTTCCAGTTCGTGAAGAACACAGAGTCAGGCAAAATTATCATTACATGATCATTAAATACATTAAATTAAACATACCCATATACTAGAATTCGTACATAATCATTACCCAACCTTTAAAGAGTGATTTTAACAAGTTTAAACACATAATTACTTGAATAAGTCCTTTATGCGACGCATCACTATAAACAACAAAATTTCTTATATCATCCGGAATAGATAACACATGTGTTGTACTCAACCTCTTCTTTAGTTCTTGAAAGCTTTCCTCACACTTCTCCATCCAAACAAATTTCACAGCTTTTTGAGTCAAATTCGTTAACGGAGTTGCGATTGGAAAAGTCTTGAATGAATCTTCTGTAACATCCTGCCAATCCAAGAAAACTTCGTACTTCCGACGGTTTTCTTGGCTGGTCCCAGTTTATCATGGCTTCGACTTTGGATGGATCTACCAAAATTCCATCTTTATCAATCACATGTCCAAGAAATTGTACCCGTTCGATCCAAAATTTACATTTCGAAAACTTAGCATACAACTTCTCCCTTCTCAGCGCCTCTAACGTTACCTTCAAATGCTCTTCATGTTCTTCCTTGGTTTTTGAATATACCAAAATGTCATCTATAAATACCACTACGAATTTGTCCAAAAACGGCTTGAACACTCCATTTATTAAGCCCATAAATGTTGCAGGAGCATTCATCAGACTAAATGACATTACCAAAAATTCGTAGTGACCATATCGTGTTTTGGATGCTGTCTTCGGTACATCCTCTAGCCTCACCATTAGTTGATGATTACCACTCCTCAAGTCTATCCTGGAAAAGTATCTTGCTCCTTTCAATTGATCAAACAATTCATCGATCCTCGACAATGGATATCTATTCTTAATCGTGACCTTATTTAGTTCTCTATAGTCGATGCAGAGTCGCATCGTCCCGTCCTTCTTCTTCACAAATAACACCGGCGCTCCCCACGGCGATACGCTCAGTTGAATATACTTCTTGTCCAGTAATTCTTGTAGTTGTACCATCAATTCTTTCATCTCTACTGGTGCCATTCGATATGGTGCCTTGGATATTGGAGTCGTTCCTGGCGTTAAATCGATCACGAACTCAACTTCTCTGTCTAGCGGAAGTCCTGACAAATCGTCCGAAAATACGTCTGCGAAGTCCCTCACTACCGTTATCTCCTTTACTTTCAGATTCTCTTTACGATTGTCGACTATGTAAGCTAGATATCTTATACAGCCTTGTCTTAACAACTTCCTCGCCTGAATCATCGTCAGATAATTCGCTTGTCTAAGTGACTTGCTACCATAAAACACAACCTTTGACGGAGTCATAAGATTAATACGCTTCTTCTGGCAATCAAATACAGCCTCATAATTGAATAACCAATCTATTCCCAAGATAACGTCAAATTCCCCAAGTCTTATAGGGATAAGATCTACGTTCATAATATTACCCTTAATATCCACTCTAAAGTTCTTATGCACGTACTTAACAGGGATTATTTCTCTATTCACAATTTTTATGTTCATGGGGTATTCTAACTCATCCTTAGGCAATTATAAGTTCTTAGCAAAGTCATTGGATATAAATGAACAAGTAGCACCCGAATCAAATAATACATAAGCATTAACTTTATTGATCGGAATGATACCTGACACCACATCACGAGACTGCACAACATCCTGCACTGTCATGTTTAATGTCCTGGCGGTCGGTCGGTTGGTTGTGGTTGGTCCTGTGATAGTTAGAGTGTGACGCCCCCAAAACAAGTATACATCACCTATTTTGAGTCGCCAAATACATGGTACAAAATTCAGATACAAACTTAAATATACAACATGAGCTGTGAGTTTTAATACAATCATTGTCTTCTAGACCGTATACAAACTCAAAATAAGTCCTCATTACATTTATTATCACACTATTTAACAGAATAGTGAGGACTACTAATGTTATTATCTGGACCGTCACTCCGTTCCCCGGCTAGTCCCTGCTACGTTCTCATTTCCTGAAGAGAACAATAAAAGTAAAAGGGTGAGCTCAACTAGCCCAGTAAGAAATAGTATGACTAAGATAATGTAGAATAAATTATCATTAGTCTTCAACAATGTTAAACTGATAAAATACAATAGACATCAAGTTTAACTGCAGCGGAATAAGCAATTCATTAAAAGAGTCAAGTAGAGAATAAAATCTACTGTCTTTTATGATTTAAAAGGTTTTTCATCACTTTTATCACTGGACTCAAATTTTAATAAATAATCCACATCATCCCCGTGACTACTACTAAGGATATTCATTAGTATCACAACCATAAATTATCCATGCACTACGGCCAAGGATATTCGTGTATTCACCAATGGTCATGATCATGCCAACAACTGTCCATCAATGCACTACGGGCCAATGAGGACTTTTATCACATCATTTGTAACATTACAATCATTATTACTCCGAATAATCCCTGGTCATAATCATACCAAGTCCATCTATGCACTACAGGCCACAAATGACTTTCAAAAAAAATATAAACATGAGGATGATGACAATGATATAAGAATTCAATAAAACAAGTTCAAGAATTAATTTATTCAGGAACTAATAACGTCCAAATTGTCAACATGATACTTCTTTGTAGAGTAAAATTCAAGAATGCTCAGAAGAATATTTCCATGAAAAGATACTGGATGAAGCGCAAATATGAAGGATATTCCACTAATTTCATGGAGTATAGAAGTCAAAAATTTAACCAGCTGAGTATAATAAAGAATGGAATAACAAAAGAAATCACCATGCATGCGGTACTTCGCATAGACATGTTATTCAAACAGAATAATAAATAATAGAACCAGGTCAGGCGTAATACGCACCAACAGGATATTCCAACATAATAATAAAGAATGGAATAACAACAGAAATCACCATGTATGTGGTACTTCGCATAGACAGGTTATTCCAACAGAATAATGAATAACGGAACACGGTCCGGTGTAAAATGAACAGACAGGATATTCCAATAGAATAATAAAGATGGAACCCGTGTTCTACGAAAAAGCGATAAGGGATATTCAAATGTAATAATAAAGATTTTAAACCGTGTCCCAAGTAAAACGCATGACAGGTGATATTCCAATGTAATAATAAAGAATGGAATAACAGAAGAATTTCACCAATTATAGGGTAGACCGCGTATACAGGTAATTCAAATAGAATAATGAAAAAAAATTGAATAACAGAAGTTCTCTTCATGAATACGAAAGAAATAATACCGCTTACCTCAAAAGAAGACTGGATACTGGAATAGTGAGGTATCAGACTTCTCTTCTTCTTTCTCTCTATAATTTCTCTCTATAATAATGGCTCTAAAGCTTTAGTGAATTGGTGAGAAATGAAGGAAGAATGAGCTTCTATTTATAGAAAAATATAGTTTCGATAACTGCACGTTTTGGGGCTCAAAAAATTATAGTACAATACCTCCAACTTTTCTTTTATTTTTAATTTAGTCCTGCAAGTATTATCAAACTTGCACCACCTCCCCTAATAGTAAATAATGTGAATCAATAGTTCAATCATGTGAATCAATAGTTATAATCATGTAAAAATATGAAATACAGTATAGTACCTCCATCTATACCTCCATTTTTAACTTAGTCATGCAAGTATTATCAATCTTGCACCAACTCCCCTAATAGTAAGTGAATATGACTCAATAGTACACACGTGTGAACAAATAGTTATATAAGCATGTGAATTAGTAGTAATTAATTGCTCATTTATCCGATAAATTACCCGATTTATCAATATAACCCCCAGACATCAATTATCATTGAAATAGATGTCGATTTCAACTAACACCAATAATCCCAACATAATGGAACTATCAAATTCATCTTTAATCAACACGAACTTATTCATCATTAATATCATAACTCACAATATTTAACAACCAGGTCGTTCCCAGGAAAGAGGGGGCTTTCCAATAAGGATTTCTCCCTATCAAGCGCAATTGATTAGGTGACCAAACCTCTCCTCGATGTAACTTCTAGATATTATAAATATTGCAATTTAATAATATGAATAACTTTATCGTCTCAATTATTGATTTAATAATATATAAAATATTATGCGATGATACTCGACAATAATCGAATCAATAATATGAGAGATATGATGCAACAATTTCATTGTAGCAATAATTGAGTATAACCGAGTGACTTATCACGTAAGCATCAATAACCAATACTATGTGCTACTATGCAACCACGCCAGACATCGTACTTTTTACACTGTGTGTTTCAACAAAGCTTAAGGATAAAACTTCCGCCGTTATTTTCATAAAATATTTTTTGTCGCTTTTCAAGCCAACAATAATTACATTGTAGGGTCCACGATGATTGTCTTGCCGTAAATTTAATATTCCTGTTAAAATGAATATTCCCCACCAATCAAATATTATATAACAACTTGCGTACTTTGAAAATTTATAAATATTACCCACAACTATAACATTATATCAAATCCACACCATAATATTAAAAAATAATTCGAGAAATTTTAATCTTTATTCATAAACTTTGGGGTCTCACAACCTCCCCTCCTTATGAAATTTCGCCCTCGAAATTTACATACGTACCTGGTATGCCGAAGCGGTGTGGATACCTTGACTTCATTTCATATTCCAACTCTTGAGGTATAACCTTGAATACCTTTATCGTTGAAAACATTACACGTTGCATACGTGCATGCCTGATGTCCTCCGATTGCCTCTGAATGCACATCAGTACCTAAAATAGCCATTTTAGGACTTGATAACGACCTCAAATCTCAATACATAAAGAATAAAAGTTGTCGGTCTACTCGTTATCTTTCTGAATCATCCTGAATCACCTCAATCAGAGTTTGTATGAAAATGTTATGCCCAATTTACTGAAGGACGTCTGGATAGATTTTGGCTTAACACTTGACCAGCGCCTAGGCGCCCGAATTTGGCCTTCGGCAAGTGCCTAGGCACCCAAGAGCAGAATCTAAGTGTTGAGCCTAGCGCCTAGGTGCTCGACCCTTGACACTTAGCTCCAATTTTCAAGATTTTGCAACTTTTGACGCACATACTTTAAATCTTCATAACTTCTTCGTCTGTTATCGGAATTAGTCCGTTTTTGAGGCTATGGA
The DNA here is from genome assembly GCA_020205615.1 of Panax quinquefolius. Taxonomy (NCBI): domain Eukaryota; kingdom Viridiplantae; phylum Streptophyta; class Magnoliopsida; order Apiales; family Araliaceae; genus Panax; species Panax quinquefolius. The sequence continues at coordinate 457,950 of JAINUW010000488.1, read as the reverse complement.
AAGCTTGTAACATGCTCTATAAAACCCCTATGATTTCATAATTTTTTAGATTCATTAATTATTCCAAAATTTGGCTCCAAAGTCCCCCAAGACTAAGTTTTTACTAACAATGATATGTGAAAAATGTTATGAACACGCGACATACTTGGCGGTAAAAAGAGTCTATAGGCCACAGATCCTACTCGATCGAGGATTTCAAATGGGCCAATTAAATCAAGGGTTGAGATAACGCCTTCTTGAACCTTCTTCTTCACATTCATCAGATTCGAGTGTGTAGCTTGCACGACTTTAACTTTATCGATTAAAGTTTATTCTACTCATATATTCGTTATCTTCATGTGGGTCCCTGGAGTCTTTAACTCTATCTTCATCATTTGGAAGTTATACGAAATGGGATTTTATGTTAACAACATCGCACTCATAAACGCATATGATCTTCTACTCAACGCGTTAGCTACCACGTTCGCTCTTCCATGATGATATTGAATGGTACGATCGTAATCTTCAATAGCTCGAGCCAATGTCCTTGGCGCATGATACATTTGTTTTGGTTGAAGAATATTTAAGGGTTTTAGAAATGGGTTTTGTACTGGGGTCAACACCAAATTCAATTTCACGCTCTAGGGTAGGCTAAGAAGTCTTCAAGAATACGTTAGAAAATTTATTAACAATAGAAATATCATTCAAAACTGTGACTCTTATCCATGACTTGGATAGTACGTCATATTGATATCTATCAACTTGCCATCGTCATTCACGACGTCGCCTACAGAAAGTCTGACTTTGGTGCATTCCACACAAGGAAGTCAACAACGAAAGGATCGGGGCTCTTTACTTATGGCTTGATATGATAATGATTGACTTTAGTGGTTTGGTTGCTTGAATTCGCATAACAGGTTGGTTAGGAATAAAAAAGCTAACAACCTTACGAAAAGCATGATGAGTAGTTAACCAATCAATTTCTAAAATCACATCAAAGGCAAGTATTTTCAAAGAGATAAGATCGACAGGTAATGTGAAAGTGTCGATTTGAATCAAACAAGATTAATAAACAGTGGAGGTAACAAAGGTTTCTGCTAACGAAGTTTCAACCAATAAGTTAAAGTCTAACTTCTCTTGAGTTAAATTTAAACGTATAGCGCAAGCAAGAGAGATAAAAGAATGGGTAGAACCGGTATCTAATAAGGTATAGACTTCGTAAGAATTTATAATTAACTAACCCATGCTAACTTCATTCGGGTCACTCGCTTTTTGAGAAGTCACAAAAAATGCTCTTCCTGAAACCATCGACTTTGTTTTGTCCGTATTTGCCTTTGGTACCACCATCCCAGCTGGACTTGACTTTGGTGCATGACAAAATCGGGCTAGATGACCATCTCTTCTTGAAATTTCTACTTTTATTATCTTTTCCATGATTACCACTGAAGTGGATACCATTCTTGGCATGATAATTTTCCCCACGATGGTTATCATTGTTTCGATGGTCGTTGCCACCGGTACGATTATTATCGTGTTGTTGCTCGTTGTCTTTTGGTTATGCTGACTCATTATCGCGCTCCAATAATTGAGCCCTATTCATAACATCTGAATACAAACACTGTCACAAAACAAGGGTTAATTAACATATCACATATTATCCCTATACTCTGACCGACCAATTTAAATACCAAATAAACTTAGGTAGGTCATACTAGCGAAGAATTCCCCGCTCTCCCTCCTAGTTCTTGTCTCACATCTCACCAGGGGAGCATATCCCTAAGCTTTGATACCAACCGTGACGCCCCAAAATAGGTATACATCACCTATCCAATGTAATAATAAAGAATGGAACTGTGTCAAAGTGTATACGCGCGATAGGATATTCCAATGTAATAATAAAGAATGGAAGAACAACAAAATCACCATGCATGCGGTATTTGCATAGACATGAGTTATTCCAATGTAATAATGAATAACGGAACCAGTCCGGCATAAAATGCATGTATGGATATTCCAACAAAATAATAAAGACGAAACCGTGTCCCAAGAACGCATAAACGTGATATTCCAACGAGAATAATAAAGACGCGGAACCAAGTCCATGTAAAATGCACATCTGAGATATTCCAATGTAATAATAAAGAATGGAATAAAAGAAGAATTTCATCAAGTATAGGGTAGACCGCATATACAGGTAATTCCAATAGAATAATGAAAAAAAAATGGAATAACAGAAGTTCCCTTCATGAATACGAAAGAAATAATACCCATTACCTCAAAAGAAGACTGGATACTGGAATAGTGAGGTAGCAGACTTCTCTTCTTCTTTCTCTCTATAATTTCTCTCTATAATAATGGCTCTAAAGCTTTAGTGAATTGGTGAGAAATGAAGGAAGAATGAGCTTTTATTTATAGAAAAATATAGTTTCGATAATTGCACGTTTTGGGGCTCAAAAAATTACAGTACAATACCTCCAACTTTTCTTTCATTTTTAATTTAGTCCTGCAAGTATTATCAAACTTGCACCACCTCCCCTAATAGTAAATAATGTGAATTAATAGTTATAATCATGTGAAAATACGAAATACAGTATAGTACCTCCATCTATACCTCCCTTTTTAACTTAGTCATGCAAGTATTATCAATCTTGAACCAACTCCGCTAATAGTAAGTGAATATGACTCAATAGTACACACATGTGAACAAATAGTTATATAAGCATGTGAATTAGTAGTAATTAATTGCTCATTTATCCGATAAATTACCCGATTTATCAATATAACCCCCAGACATCAATTATCATTGAAATAGATGTCGATTTCAACTAACACCAATAATCCCAACATAATGGAACTATCAAATTCATCTTTAATCAACACGAACTTATTCATCATTAATATCATAACTCACAATATTTAACAACGGATCGCTCCTGTGAAAGAGGGGGGCTTCCAAAGAAGGATTTCTCCTATCATGGCGTAGCGATTAGGTGACCAAACCTCTCCTCGATGTAACTTCTAGATATTATAAATATTGCAATTTAATAATATGAATAACTTTGTCGTCTCAATTATTGATTTAATAATATATAAAATATTATGCAGATGATACTCTGACAATAATCGAATCAATAATATAAGAGATATGAGGCAGCAATTACTGTAGCAATAATTGAGTATAACTGAGTGACTTATCACGTAAGCATCAATAACCAATACCGTGTGCTACTATGCAACCACGCGTATTACTGTACTTTTAACACCAAGTGTTTCAATAGTTAACGATAAAACTTCTGCCGTTATTTTCATAAAATATTTTTGTCGTTTTCTCAATCCGACAATAATTCTGTTGTGGGGTCCACCAATGATTGTGTCGTCGTATTTAATATTCCCCGTTAAAATGAATATTCCCCACCAATCGAATATTATATAACAACTTACGTATTTTTGCAAAATTTATAAATATTACCCACAACTATAACATTATATCTGTACCATTCTAAAATTTTAATTGTTATATTAAATATTTATTGAATTATTTAAATATGTAATGGATGTTTTTATTGTTGAATAAATAATTATTCAAATTTGATTTGATGTGGTTAATTATTTGTTAAATAAATAATTAAGAAAATTATTTATTATTTGCTAATTTAATTTAATTATTAAGTTAGAGAATTTTGATTAATTCAATTACTATTCTTTTTATTGAATTTGTAATTAAAAAGGATGTGTTAGTTGATTAAATAAAGTTATAATTATATAGAAAATTATAATTTTGTGGTATTGATTTATGTGATGAAGTGATTTAATAAATTGTTATTATGATTAATTTAATTAAATTAAAGTGTGGCAATTAACCTTGTTATAAAGGAGTTATTAAAATAACTTAAAGGAGTTTTAATTCCGTTTTGCCAAACAAGGCCTAATGCCTATTAAGTCTTTAATCTAATTGAGTTTTACCGAACAGGGTGTTAGGATTAATGGGTTATTTTTTTTAGTTAGTAACCAAACAAGCCTTATGGCTTTTGATTTTTAAAACTCATATAACTGATATCAATTATATGTTTTGTATTTATATTATATAATCAATATATATTATATTCTATATACGTTATTTTATCTAGTACGCTCTAGAGTTAGGAAGAAAAGAAAAACTCAGAGGAAGAAGAAGAAGAGAAGAGAAGAAGAGAGAGAAGAAAAGAAGCTAGAGATCGGTGAGAAGAAAAGTTTGAGAATCAAAGAAGGGAATAGCCATCATCATCTTCTTCAAGGTTTTATCCTATTCTTTTCAAGTTTTAAAAGTTTTAGCTTTCTCTTCTCCTATTTCTCTGTCAAATTCTTGTGGTAGGATAATTGTTGATTTTATGTGTGTTCATATGATAAACTAGTGTTGTAAAGTTATTTTTATAGGTTATATATGATTATAATCAATGTATTGTTGTTATGTATGAAGTTGTGAAGAAAACCATTTTATAAAGAGTTTTGTGAATGAATATGGGTTAATTTAAAGTAGAAATTGAGAGTTAATTAGTTGTGAAGTTGATAAATTGGCTATTTAAATTGTGAGAGTATGTATAAATATTGATAAAGATTATTTGAATTAATTGTTTTGGTTGAAAAACAAATTTACAGTGTTGATTTTCATTGAAATATCAAAAAAGTAAGTTTTTTTATCAAAAATAGTGAAATTGGATGTTTTAAACTTGTTGTTTATGTTGTTGTATGGGTAGAAACATGTTAGGAATTCTTGAATTTTGTTTGCATGAAGTTTTTGTATGAATTATATGCTATTTAGTCTGTTAGAAACGAGCTTGTAGGCCAAAATTGGCATTTTCCTGCTCTGTTGTCAAGGTTATTAGTCGAAATCGATAGCTTCTTGCATGCACCCAAAATAGTGTTAGTTTCATGCCAAGATCTTCGGCGCCTAACGCCATGACACGGCTTTGTAGTTTTGTTCCCACTTCATGTCACCATGCTCACGCCATAAAGACGCACCCATAGTGTAAATCGTAGCCATGCATGAAAGTTAGTTTAAGTAATGGTCCGATAAAGGTACTTTTTGTACACGAAATTTTAAGAAAAGTTGTATGATGTTAGTAGGACTGTAAAATATTAATTTTAGTATTTCTATACTATGCATAAGTATGTTATTAACGATTAACTTGTGTTATAACTTGATTATGTGATTAAAAATCCAATTTTAAATGATGAACATACTTAGTTATGTTTGTAAGATGGTAATGACTAATTATGTCATGATGACATATGTTTGTAGGATATTGTGGTTTGAATTATTCGATTTAGTCCACGAACAAGGCAAGTTCTCTAACTCTACTTTTGTAATTGGAATCAATTATTGTTCTCAATATAGTAATGCAAGTTTTCTAATTCTTTATCTTATTGAACTATTTATTCAATTCGATCACTTAATAAATGATGCAAGCTTCCTAAACTTTGGTTTGATGTCGACAAGTTATTCTTGTATTTAACTTGTTGTTTAGCATGCGCAATTATTTATACTAATGTCGAGCAATTTTATCGTTCAAACTTTTATGCATGCTTAGTATTCAATTCTAATTAACCTTGACTTAATATTGTTCAAGCAAGGCATGTTATAGTTATTCAAAGTATATGCTATTAGATTATTCCTAAAGCATGATTTTGATTTACCATGTTGATTCAATCACGATTATTCTGTAATATGATGTTATTAATTCAACTAGTCCTCTAGTTGATGATCGTTGAACTTCAAATTACCCTTGAAAGCTTATCCAAACCAAACTCTCTTTGGTGCGGACTTGTACTCCAAATACTGAGATGAACAACCCTATTATTATTAGGGGATAACTTACGTGTAGCGTTAAATGTTTGTGCACAATACATGATATGAAGGGCTGATCCCCCTAAGTACGAGGAGTCCTTATAGTCTTATGACTGTTAAAGTTGGAGTTGAAAGATTACTCGCAACTGTGGACATAGTTCATGGTCTTATGACCCTCAGTTATATTTATTCCACATTTTGGATGTCAGTTTCTGATTATTGATGATAGAGTACTATTCATTGTTGATGAACCTATTATTGGCAGTTATTATTACTAAACTCCTGTTGATTTCATATTGTATCCAGTGAGAAATTGTTTTGCTCACTCTTGCATATTTTAAAACTCATTGCAGCTAAAGAAGAGAAGGTATATGAACCTTCTTCTAGCAAAGGAAAGGGAAAAATGTGCAAGTGATGAAGACTTGTAATTTTTACTTTAGACTTTTATTATGATGATCTTAGTCCTGGTTTTAATGAAGTTTATTTAATTTCCGAATTTGAATGATTGTAATTAAAGGTTAGATAACCTGTGAGATTTTATTATGCAACCCTTTAATGAGAAAGGTTTTATTTATCCAGTTTTATTATGATTGTGTAGTTAGATATGAATGTTTGATTAAGTAAACACCAAATCCTGTGGGAATGAAGTACCTGGATTTGGGGGTGTCACAAGTTGGTATCAAAGCCTTAGGTTATGAACCTTAGGTGGGGAAAAAGCCTTAGGAAGTAACCTTCGAAAAGATAGTAATGATAAACTCCTATCGAGTTTTAAGGAAGAAGTAATAAAACACTTATGTGCTTATGTGTTTATAGCTTATGTGCTCGTGAGAGTCGAGTAGTAATGATTAGTAATTAAAACTTAAACTTTGGATGACAGGATGTCTAATGTTGGAGAACCCAGTCAGGCTAGGGAGGGAGGACCTCAGATGCCTAGAGAGGAGGAATCTCGTGATATTCAAGTGGTTTGGGAACAACTGCTTCCACGAGAGTCAGCTCCATTACTCGCAGTGGTCGAGGATGATGATGATGATGAGATAGAGACAGATGATGAGGAAGATCCCGTGGAGCTGCCGCAGACGGATGAAGAGGACGAGGAGGAAAGGATTCCACTTAACTCGATAGCTGGTCGTATATACGATGAGGTGCATGACCGCAACGTGGAACTTCAAGATACTGTTGAGGAATTGCAAGAGATAGTAGCAGAACAACAGACTTCGTTGGCACAGAAGAACGACGAGATTCAGGATCAAGAAGAATAACTGAACAATGTTGAAGAGAAGCTGGTTCACACTGAAGAAGAGAACGATCAAATGAGAGCAGAGGTTGCAGAGTTGAAGAGCAAGTTGAGAGAAGAATCTGCAAAAAGGGAAAGATCCAAAGACGCGTACAGGGAAGCTTATCAACAAGCCAAAATAGCAAAGGGAGACACACAAGCAAAGAGAAGGAAGATGGAAGAAATGGATAACGTGTTCAACACCGCGATCAATCGAGCTCAAGACCGGGTCATGGGTTATCCAATTCAGTTCGAGACGCTACCCTCGTTCATACTGGACCGTCGAACCATGTTCTGAGTGATGGAAGAAGAACGTCGTAAGGCCTTGCAATATCTTAATAGGACATCGTAGGGAGTGTACTTGAGTTAGATCCCTTCTTAGGACAGTCCCTAGCAAGATGATCCTTTGAGGCACAAGTAAAGCAGGCACCCTTCTTCGGGTTAGCACAGTTAGGTGCTATGTGGCCTTCCTGACCACAATTATAGCACACTCATTTACCTTTCATACACACTCCTAAATGAGGTTTCCCGCAGGTCAGACATGCTTTGATCCTCTTCTTCTGACCTCATTGCTGATGTCCAGGTGATGAGTTGTCAGACAACCTTCTCTTCTGATTATTACTACCTCCCATGTTACTTCCACTAGCCTTGTTAATTCCTTTATTTTCACTCTTCTTCTTCTTCTGATCTTGATTATACTTGGTTACCGCATCGCTTCCACCTTCAGCGAGTATGGCCTTCTCCAGTACCCCAGCGAACGTCTTCAACTGAAACATCGACACTTTACTATATAACCAGGGCTTCAGTCCTTGTTCAAACCTTCTTGCTTTTCTCTCATCCGTGTGCACTTGAAATGTGGTGAACCTAGCCAACTCATTGAATCTTGCCGCATAGTCTGGTACAGACATATTCCCTTGTTTCAACTCCAGAAACTGGACCTCCATTTGGTTCTGCGAGCTGGTCGAAAAATACATCTCGAAGAACATCTCCTTGAACCTTTCCCAGGTGATCATACCTTCTCCTCCCAGACTTTATTTGCTTGCCACCAATAACTGGCATCGAATTTCAGCATGAACATCGCGTAAGCGGTATTCTGGTCCTCTCTGACTTTGGCGACATCAAAAACTTTTTCCATCTCCATAACCTAAGTTTAAGCCTTGATCGAGTTCATGGAGCCTTTAAACTCTGACGGTCCCACCGCCTTGAAATCCTTAAACGTCGTATTCGGTGGAGCTGGGTTGATTATGAATCGCTCTAGTTAATAAGTTGACCAATTGCTGAACGGGGTTAGCATTGGTGTTGTTGTTGTTATTCATTGATTCTTTTTGAGCTCGTTGACGGTTTTGCCTTCTTCTCGATGGCATATTTCTGTTAAAATATATGCTTATTAGTTCTTTATCCTATTCTCTAAATATTTAAGGCTTCATTCAATAATTTAACATAATCACTTAACACACTTTCTTAAACAACTTGATATATTTATTTAATCAAAAGTTTTAACAAACTACGATAGCATCACTGCTATTTACATCAACTATCCCGAGATAAAGAATCTTCAGGATTTAAAACATTAAAATATTCCTTTGTTTAAATACACATCAGAATTTACATCTTTAAATACCAGATAGGTTTTCACATAATTAAACTAATCCTATCACTGCTTGTTAAGGCGCTGAATAGCCTTGCTACATTCCTCTTCCATGATGCGGGACATCGTCCTGCGATCTAGTATATATGATGGTAGTCCTTCGAACTGAATTGGGTGTCTCATAACTCGATCTTGGGCCTCATCCATTGCATTTTGAAGTGTAGAGTACGTCTCCCCAAGCTTAGCCTTCTTCGCACGACAATCCTCTTCTGCAAGATCAGCACGACGTGATTCCCTTACCCATGCCTCCTCTGCTATGGTCAGCCTTGCTGAGCTCTCTTTCAGTTCATTCTTTAACTTCTCTATTTCCTCGGACTTCTCCTTAGTTTGACCCTTCTCATGAACCAAATCCCACTCTACGTTTCCTAGATGTGTGTGAAGAGTCACAACTTCCTTATCCCTCTACTCGATGGTAATTTGTTGAATAATTGTCCGCTCATTCAACTCCTGAACAGTGTCACGAAACTCTACGTTATGGTCTTACAGCTCATCGTACATCTCAGCATCAATAAAGTTCAGTTGGAACTCATCTTCTTCCTCTTCCTCCTCAGGATCCTCCTCTGGATCAATCTCAGGCTCATACTCCTGACCAAGAATAGTGATCAACGGAGATGGCTCTCTCTGTACCAACTGCTCCCAGACGACATGAATGTCTCGGGACTCCTCCTCTATAGGTACTCGGGGTTCCTCCTCCCCAGCTCGACTAGCTCCTCCAACATTCGACATCCTGACAATACAGTTTTAAGTTTTAGTTACTAAGTTGTACTAGCGAGCACATAATTAACACATAAACACATAAAGTCTTTTATTATCTTTAATGAATTAAGAAATTCATTTCCTAGAACTCAATAAGAGTTTACCACCACTATGTTCTTGATCTTCTATAAGGCTACTACTTAAGTTTGTTCCCCCACCTAAGGTTCATAACCTACAACTTTGATACCAACCTATGACACCCCCAAATCCGGGTACTTCAATTCCCACATGATTTGGTGTTCACTATACAAACAACATATATCTATCTACCCGTAATAATTGAAAGAGTAAATAGATAGAAATAAATCCTCTCCTTAAGGAGTTACATCATCTGACTTAAATACATAAATCCCAGGTCATACTAACCTTAAATCTCAAATGCAGAAATATAAACAAATAATAGTTTTACACAACATTAACATAAGTCTGAAACATAAATACATAAACACATAAGTAACAAGTCCTCCTCACTTGTTAATCTTGCCCTTGCCTTTACTAGTAGAAGGCTTGTCGGACCTTTCGTTCTTAACTGCAATGTTATTATTACACAAGAGTGAGCTCGAATGCCCACAAGTATAATAATGAAACAACAATATAATAACATGCAAGTGAATCAAAGACTTCTGGAATAAAACTCAACTTTTGAATCAAGGTTGAATAACAAGAATCAAAAAAACTTCTGAGGGTCGTAAGACCTTGAACTATGTCCTAGGTTATCAAGGGTTATACTTGAAACCTTTAACAGTCATAAGACTATGGACTCTTCTACTCGTATTTGGGGGATCACCCTTAGTACCATCATCATGCACAATATCTTAACGTTAACGCATAAGTAATCCCCTATACAGGGTTGTTCATCTCAGTTTGACATTAGAGACCGCACCAAAGGGAGTTTGGTTTGGATAATACAACAAGGGTTCTAAAATTTTTATGGACTAGTCAAATCAATAAGGGTTCGCTAATCTTATAAGGTTCAACAATAACTGATATTTAAATCGAATAACAACTCAAGAGGTATACAATGGAAAAAGAATTGTATAACAGAAATCATACTTTGAAAAGATCTTTAATATAACATATTGAACTTGATCAATAATTCACAAGACTTGATCAATATAGAATATAAGTCTAAAATTTGCTCAGTGTAAAGATGTAAGGATTATAAACTTGAATAATGATAACAAGTAGGGTTAGGAAACTTGCCTCGTGCGTAGATTACACGTTAATTATGCACGTTCCTTGATTTAATCCTATATACCATTTACATTCACAATACCAGTCAATTATAACGTAACTAGTTATCACAAGTTCATTCTTTTTGTCTAAATTCTGGTTATGACTATACTTAGTCAAATTACCATGCTTATTTTCACATAATATCACACTACACGAATAATAAGCTAACTATGCGTTCAACAATTCAATCAACATGTAAATGCCTTATTGGCATATTAAGAACCTATGTTAACATCTCATTATATGTCTAACACATTTTTATGATCATTAGATTAGGTTACTATTACATTCCTGGACATGAATAATAAAAAAAAAAAAATCATTTTTGAGCAATCTGCAGAGTGGCACTGCGGCGCCACCAGCAAGCTTGTTCTTGGCGCTGCGGCTTGGGCTTTGGCACTGCGGCGTGGGCCTTAAAGCATGGAGTTAGCGTCGCAGCGCGGAACTCCAGTTTCGAATTTCCAGTTCGTGAAGAACACAAAGTCAAGCAAAATTATCATTACATGATCATTAAATACATTAATTTAAACTTACCCATATACTAGAATTTGTACATAATCATTACCCAACCTTTATAGAGTGATTTTAACAAGTTTAAACATATAATTACTTGAATCAAATTATATAATTTCACTATTCTTGATGTTCTTGAAAGTTCTGAAAACAAAACATGAAGATTGGCACTACGGGTTCGTTATAACACTAAATCAGTCCTTTCGAAGTTTGTTTTCTTCGTTTTAACATACATAATTATATACAAGTGTAAAATTTATGAGACAACATATGATTGACGTATTAAATTTGCGTGTAAGGGCCATATGGCCATATGGCTATACTCTGTAATTTTGAAGAAACAATATAAGACATATTTTTATGAAACTGATGTTATGGAACCATACAATATATAGTAAAACATGCTATGATGACATATTATCACATATATTCACATAATCGTTACCCTTTCCAACTATAGAGACTTTAACAGAAACTTGAAAGCCATTTGTTTTTATAAAAACTTTAATAACGTAAAATAGAAATTGGGTTGAAGAGATTACCCAAAGTGTGGATGAGTGTGACAACCCGAAAAATCGGATTGTCCAGAATTTAATTTTAAAGAATTAGTTATTAATATAATGAATTTTTATTAATACTATTCTGTGCTAGGTGTTTATTAATAGTTCTATAACCTAGGAAGATTATTAATTGGGAGGATTCTGGCTACGAGCTAGACTGAACGAGTAAGAATTTTCAAGACGAAAATGAAAGTTTTTCGGGAACAACCTGGTTCCGTTATTTATTATTCTGTTGGTATAACCTTTCTATGCGAAGTACCGCATGGATGGTGATTTCTGTTGTTATTCCATTCTTTATTATTCTGTTAGAACATCCCGCTCATTGCCAATTTCACCTTTGACACAGTTCCGTTATTTATTATTACATTGGAAATAACTCCTATCATCGACATACCGCATGCATGGTGATTTCATTGTTATTCCATTCGTTATTATTCTGTTGAAATATCCCACAGTCGGTCGTATATTACCTCGACCGTTCCGTTATTTATTATTCTATTGAATAACTCCGCCTACATCGAAGAACCGCATGCATGGTGATTTCTTTTGTTATTCCATTCTTTATTATACTCAGTTGGTTAAAGTTTTGACTTCTATACTCCATGAAATTAGTGGAATATCCTTGATATTTGCGCTTCATCCAGTATCTTTTCATGGATATATACTTCTGAGCATTCTTGAATTTTACTCTACAAAGCAATATCATGTTGACAATTTGGACGTTATTAGTTCCTGGATAATTTAATTCTTGAAATTGTTTTATTGAATTCTTATATCATTGTCATCATCCTCATGTTTATATTTTGTTGAAAGTCATCTGTGGCCTGTAGTGCATAGATGGACTTGGTATGATTATGACAAGGGATTATTCGGTATAATCATGACCGTAATGTTACAAATGATGTGGAAAAAGTCCTCCTTGGCCCATAGTGCATTGATGGACAGTTTTTGGTATGATTATGGCTATGGATTCTCTTCGGCCAAGGGAGCAAAGATGAATTTTTTTATGGCATGATCAGGACCGTTGATGAAAACACGATTATCTTTAGCCCGTAGTGCATGGATAATTCGTGGTCGTGATACTAAATAATATCTTTGGCCTGTAGTGCAGGGATGATTTGATGATGTGGATTATTTATTAAGCTAAGTCCCAGCGATTAAAGTGATGAAAAACTTTTTAAATCATAGAAGATGGTAGATTTGATTCTCTACTTGACTCTTCTAATGGATTGCTTGTTCCACTGCAGTTAAACTTGATGTTTGTTATATTGTATTAGTTTAACACTGTTGAAGGCTAATGATAATTTATTCTGCATTATCTTAGTCATAATATTTCTTACTGGGCTAGTTGAGCTCACCCTTTCTTTCACTGTTCTCTTCAGGAAATGAGAACGTAGCCGGGACTAGTCGGGGAACGGAGTGACGGTCCAGATGATAGTATTAGTAGTCCTCACTATTATGTTAAATAGTGTAACAATAAATGTAATGAGGACTTATTCTGAGAGTGGATATTGTCTAAAAGACAATATTTGTATTAAAACTCACAGCTCTCTTGTTGTATATTAAAGATTGTATTTGTACTCTGTACCATGTATTTGGCGACTCAGAATAGGTGATGTATGCCTGTTTTGGGGGCGTCACATCAGGACAGACAGAAGAAATGTCCGGACTCGCATAGATTAAATCGAGAGTTTGAAGTAGGCTCATATGTGTTTCTAAAGGTATCTCCCTAGAAAGGAAAGATACGCTTTGGAAAGAAAGAAAAGTTAAGTCCAAGATTTATAGGACCTTTTGAAGTATTAAAACGGGTGGGAGAGGTAGCCTATGTGATAGCATTACCTCCACATCTAGAAAGAATACATAACGTATTCCATGTATCTGTATTACGTCCTTATAAGCCGGATTATAAGCACGTAATCGAATATGAGCCGATTCATATTGAGAAGGACTTAACGTATGAAGAATTGTCGATTCAAATTATCGATAGAAAGGAGCAAGTTCTGTGGAACAAAGTAATACCTTCGGTAAAGGTATTATTGAAGAACCACGATGCCGAAGAAGCAATGTGGGAATTAGAAGAAAAGATGAAGAAAAATTTTCCTCATCTATTTGATTAAAGTAAGACGAGATTCTGGGGACAGAATCTTTATAAGTGAGGAAGGATGTAACGACCGAGAAAATCGGATTTTATTGTAAAATAATTTTATTGAATTAAATAATAATAAAATTATATTTTATGTGATATCAAGATGGTTGTTATACTATAACCTAATAATGTTGGAATGTCGTAGTATTTTAGCTACGAGAAGGAATTAAAGTGTTTGAATTTCTAAGACGAAAATAAAAGTTTTTCGTGAAATTTTCTGAAAAACACTATTCATCGGTATTCGCTCGGGAATTATTTTTGAATTTCTGAGAAATACGTAGTGATAGAATGTCAAAATAAGATGGATTATGTAATAATAATCTAAGTATAGGAAACACAATATTTCGCTTGCGGACTTAAGGAAAGCGAAGTATTAGTAAGTAATTAATAATTGTATGATACTTAGGTATTGTACAAGGTAATGAAAATGAGTATAATACGAAGTATTATACAAGTTTGTATGAAGGATGGAATATCGTATATAATAAATTTCTATACGAGTTAGAATACGAGAATGATAAGTCAACAATATGTATATGTATTGAGCAATGATATTGGACTTGTAAGATTAGTTAGGAATTTGTACAAGCCCAAGTGAATTAATGGTGAGGCCCAAACTATTGATTAATAAACAAGTTAGTGTTTGTTAATGCAAAGCCCAAATGTTAAGTTAATTTAAGCCCAAGCTAGAATCAAAGGGGTTGATTGACCCATGGGGCAAACCATATTAATAAGGTTAATGTGTGGTGACCAAGTTAATGTGGTGATCAAGTTTAATGTGTAATGACCAAGTGTTAGGAGTAATGACCAAGCAAAGGATAAGATTTGTGATTAGCAAGTAATGAATAGTAAAGAAGTGGCTTAAGGAGGTGGGTTGGTTTATTGACTAAATTACTCTAACCTTGTGAATTCTATAAATAGAGGAAGCTTGCTAGCCATTTCTTACTTGTTCAAACAATCCAATATATTACAAAGTGCTTAAGTGTTAGGCAAAATAAGCCACAATAAGTTACTTTCATTTGTAAGAAGAAGAAGAAGGCTACTTTACAAAGACTTCAAAGAGTAAGACTTCTTCTCCAATTATCTTTTATCTCTACCATGATAGGTTGATAAGAAAAGTATGGATTAAGAAACATGAATGTTAAGAAGCAAGAAGAATGAGTAATCAGTGAACTTAAGCCGTATAAGTAAGAAATAAGTCATTTACACTTGTATAAGTTATGAACTTATGAAGAAGTTATATGAACTTAATATGAGTTTATCTTAAGAAGTAGTATGAAAGTGAAGAACTTGTATGAATATGTATCATGTATACATGAATGATATTATATGTTGAGAACATATAAGTATGGTGATTAAAAAGACCATAACTTTCATAAGTAATGAACAATGAAGCTATAAGTAGTTTATACTTTAATAAGTTATAAGCTCATGAAAGAATAAGTCAAAATCCTACATGAAAATAAATTATTATAGTAAGTATGTTGAGATATTCATATGATAAATTAAATTCATTTGAAGTAATTAACAAATCATAAGTAATGAGGATTTGCTTTAGGAATTGCATTTATTAGATTTATAATCGTCAATTAAATTAGTGAAATTTTCATAATAGAAGTTAAATTTTGTGTTTGAACTCGGAAACGTTGGTTTTCGATGGAGATAAGTCATATTTGGTATTCTAGAGTTGCGGACTCAAAAATGACCGAATTCCGACTTAGAACGAAGAAACGAACATTGAACGTTCGCGAACGTTTATCGTTTTCGTTAAAAATGAACTAATAGGTGAATTTTTAGCAAATGAAATCAAATAGATAAAATTCTTACATGAACGCGTAGAGTATATAATTTGTGAACCGTAGGCTTTTGAACGAGCCAATTCGGACTTATAACGAAGAAGTTATGAGCCCGGGAAATTCGCAAAGTTGAAAAACTGTCCAAACTATATGGTGCACAGAGCTGGTGCCGCGGCGCCAGCCCTAGGCCATTTTGTCACGCCGCAGTGCAAGACTAAAACCGAGCATACTAGAAACTCGCGCCGCATCGCGGACCATAGAGTAAATGATGGCGTGGCAGCGCCATGTACGCATGACACGACTCCTATCGCAGAGTGAGTAAGGCAATACGTGCTAATCGAGTAAGGACTCGCATTGCAGCGCCAAGTCCAGGGCATCCTCACTATTAACTCACGCCGTAGCGCGAGATGTAGGTATATGACTAGCGCCGCAGCACCAGCCCTAGAATAAAGATAGTGATGAATGTTTACAAACATAAAGCGAGGAATGTAATTGTTTTAAAAGTAAACACACCTTAAGGAACTTGAAGTAACATTGTTAAAACTTTGTTAAATTGTAAGGATAGTATATAAAGGTTGTTGATAACCTATTCAAATATGAATTTAAGTAGAAGGATAAGCCAGAACTGATTGTAAATAAATCTAATACATAATTAAATTGAGATGAAGGGTAAGATATAGTCATATACATACTTGATTATATATGACCTAATATGAGGCATTATTTGATCATGTGTTGTAGAGACTTGAAAGACTCAAACATAAAGTAATTATATCATAGCAGACGTTAAAGGCAAGTATTCTAACTCTTGTCTCAATTCATTCTGAACAAGTTTTGAAGTTCATGTATCCTTACGCATGAATTGATGTATGACGAAGTTAAAGCCAATCCTTTCGGCTAGACTTGATATATTGGTTGGATTATTGATAATCTATCCATCTGTTATCAAATATTGTTATCTTTTGTCAACTACTTGATATGGTTTTCAAAAGAAGACTGAGTATGTTAAACAAATGTTTTTGTCATCATACGACAGGCACGTGAGGTTGCCACAAATTAAACGTACATACGTTTAATGAATGTAGTGTTGATCAACATAGAGTACAATAGGCTGATCACCTAGAAGTGCTTGTAAGTAATACCAGGCTTACAGACTTAGTTCTGGGTTGTCCTTTTCAAAGAAAGAATGAAATGCTCAAGGTCTTGGACAAGAGTTAATGTTTTACGGAATATTGTTATTATTGTAAAACATTTTAAAAAAAAAGATGAAGTGTTATTTTGATTTATCAATAGTACTTCATAACTATTGTTCAGTTATTGAAGATATACGATTCTTATGTGTCAAGCACGTTGTTTATTGAAATTATCATACTTGCTGAGCTAGTTATGCTCACTCTTGCTTGAACCATATGAATGTAGCTAAAACTGAACATCTCGAAGGATCGAATAAGGATAAAGGAAAAGCTAAGGCAAATCGTTAAGCTGTCTATATAATAGTATAGGTTTAATGTTGTAATATAGTTGATATTATAACAAAGAACTTTTGTAATGGGTTTAGAACTTGGGAAAATGTAAATATTATTTTGATTATATAGAAGAGATATTCATTCTTTTGAGGTTTTTCAATTGGATGAATGTATGAATGTTAGTACAGTATAGCACCATCTGTCGGGTTGGAAGAAACCCGAATTTGGGGGCGCTACAGTTATTATACGAGTATAGTACGAAGATTAGTACGACGTATAATATGAATATCGTACAATCTATATACGAAGAGAATACAAGAATGAGATGCGTAGAATGCGATTAGTCTTAATGGACTTTGAGTTCATGGACTTTGAAGAATCCAATTGGACTTGGATTATATCAAACCCAAAGGGATGTGTAATCAAACCCAGAGAAGGCCTAGTAAGTCTTAATGTAAGGCCCAATGTTAGATTTAATTAAGCCCGATCCAAGAAAATAAACTGTGGATCGAACCGATGGGTCACCGGATGGGTAAAACCCATGGGGTAACCCATGGGGGAGACCCATGGGCATGTGGGGTGGCCACTTGGCCACCAAGTAAGGGCGGTGACCAAGTAAACTTGGTGGCTAAGCCTTGAATAGTAAGGAGGTTAGGGGTGAAATGACCAATTTGCCCTAAGTTTTGGTTTTCTATATAAACAAGCCTTAAGCTCATTTGTTTGGTTTGAAATTTCAACCAACACTTGAGAGATAGAGAGAGTGTTCGGATGGGAGAAGAAGAGGGAGAGGAATGAGGAAAGGCTAGCTCGATTGCACGCTTTGTCCGACGGAAGGAGATTAAAGAAGAACGGTAATTCGAACCCTAGTTTCTTCTAATTTTCTTTAAGTTTAATATGTTCAAAAACATAACTTAATGAAGATAAGAAGAAGATGAAGTTAAGAATGAATTCATATGGTTGAAATCATGAGAAAATGAAGAAATAAGAATTAGAAATTTAGTTTATAAATTTCTTAAGTAAGTATAAGATTCGTAAGGATTTTGAGCGATCTGAATGAATCTTATGAATGAATAGGTGAAATAAGTAAGGAATGATGTTCTATAAAATCAAATTCCAAGAAAAAGTAAAATCGTAATCCAAAATATCGATTAAAAACAAAGAACGCGAAGAACGCGAAGAATACGCGAAGAACGTTGTTGATGGACAAATTTAAAACCATCGTAGGATAATTGTTGTAGATGGAAAAGTTTAAAACCATCGTGTATAAGTTAGTTGCTTATTGCTTGGTTAGGAACGTTAGAAACGTTCATGAAGAACGGATTAAAACTGAGCTATAACGAAGTTATGGCGAAAAATTTCTTAAAAGAAGAACGAGAATTAGAAAGTTAGTAAATGAATCCGAACGTATAGGGTTTCATAAGAATGTAAGAGAATGTATAAAATACGATTCGTGGACTCAATAACGAACGAGTTCAGAGTTCGGATGACCGAATTACGGACGAACGAATAAAGAACGTTAATAACGTAAAACGAATGAAGAGCGTAGATTAAGCCAATTGAATGGCATGTTAACGGATTCAGAACGAAGTTCTATCCTAGGGAAATCGAAGTACGTAAGATAAGTAAGAAAATGGCTTTGGAACGACCTCGTTCCGAGTTATAACGAATAAGATATGAGATTTCAAAGTCAGCGTCTCAAGCTTGTAAAAGACTTAGAAAATTTTTCTAGGTTTCATGCTTGGCGCAGCAGCGCGAGTCATGCCTTGGGGACCATCATCCACCACATGCGAGCTCAAGCCATTAGCTATCGCTAAGTGGCGCTTCTGTCGTGAAAGAAAGGGAAGGGCACCGCAGCAATAGCAATCACGGCTCGAGGCAATGCCCAGAAATGAGATTTTTACTGCTCAATTACTAGGGGATGTGCAAGAAAGAAATATGAACATGTAATTCAACTAATGTAACACTTAATTAAGTGTATTAAACCTTTGATGAAGGTTGAATGAAAAGATTAAATGAGATTAAAAGAAAAAGAATGTTGACGCGGGTTACGGAACCAATGTCCGGGAACCGTAGTCACAATGAAACGAACGTAAGGGATTGCTATAATTGTGATTCCTTAAACGTTGATTGACTAGAGTAATGAATAACATTTCGATGTTATGTCATGGTCATGAGAGATGAATGTAAAGCATTTAGATGCTGTGAACACAATGTTGTTGCGATGAATGATCGGTCTTAACATATAACGAACCGTATGGCTTTGACATTAGGAAAGAGTTATGAACATGGGGTTCAGGTGACGAGTAATGAATGAAAGTAATTAAAACCTTGGATGAAGGTTTAATAGAATTAAGAGGCAAGTAACGTAAATGTT
Source organism: Panax quinquefolius (assembly GCA_020205615.1). Classification (NCBI taxonomy): domain Eukaryota; kingdom Viridiplantae; phylum Streptophyta; class Magnoliopsida; order Apiales; family Araliaceae; genus Panax; species Panax quinquefolius. The sequence continues at coordinate 438,379 of JAINUW010000488.1, read as the reverse complement.
GAATATGTAAACGATCCTTGTGAATCGCATTCACGTTGAGCGAACGTTCTAAGTATACATAGATTGTATGACTTAGACGTTGACGGGAGTAGTAAGTAAGATATGAATTATCAAGAAAGCCGTAGCGAACGGTAATAAGATTAATGAAAGCCGAATGTGAGTCAGATGAGAATGTTAGAATGAAATTTAAGCGTTGGACACTTGAACCGAGTTAAAGGTTAAGTGTAAGCGAATATTAAACGGGTAGAACCTACACCCCGTGTATGGTTTGACCGTAAGGTAATAAAGATCAATGATTAAACCCGTGAAACTATGAGAAGTTTGAATTAAGGACAAGTACGTATAACGTAAAAGAATCCGAGTTAATGTTTATAACTTGGATAACGTTCTGAGTCAAATGAATCGGACGTTGTAAGATAAGAATAAGGTAACGTAAAATGCTCAACGCTATAAATGCGTAGAATGAATATTGAATGATCGTCCTGAGTATACAAAAGATTGTATGACTTAGACGATAAAGAATGAATCCTGAGGTATGGCATTTAGTTGCCAAAAAGCCATAAGGAATAAGAAATTGACTTAACGAACATTATAATTTAATAGTTTGGGTAAGTTAAGATGAATTTAGGTTCTAGTACAATCGTAACCTTTGATGGTTGACATATGGGAGCTGGGCTAAACAATTCCTTCAGAGAGCGAAGGTATATACAAAATTGGTAACCGATCTAACTCACTGTTATGGGCAGTGTAGATGAGACGGGAACTTGTTTGTTGGTTGTTTGTGGGAAACCACTCAGAGTACCATATGGACTACTAGCAGAAACACGATGTGTGCTGAGTCCTAGGAGAGTTATAAGAACAAGATAAGAATGTAAATCATCAAAGATGATAAAGGTATTAAGTAAGACATCTCCGTATGTCACGAAGCCGTTAATCGATAAAGGAAGTTGGTCGCGTAAACTTAGTTTGTAAGAACGTGAACCCTAAGAAGTAAAGTAAACTAAACCAATGCATAAGTCAAGTATATAACTAATTGGTATATGTGTTATTTCCTTATGTGCTACATAGGAATTGGAATGAGTAGTTCAGCGTAAACTATAAGTTGTAGCTGTGCGTAAGGCAAGTTTCCTAACTTCATTCATATTTTAAATGAATGCTAGTTTCTAAACTTCTCAGATGTTGAACTTGAGAAGTTCTGTCTATGTACAAATGTGTGATATTTGTACAAGGTGTTAGAATATATGAGGCCTTGTGCCACAATGTGAACACTTTGGTGTTTCTATGATATGAACTGTTCTGTGATTGAACTGTTCAATATGAGCATGTTCTATTTATACATGAACCGTTATTGTTAAGTCTGTGCTATTGATTCTAGCCAGACAGAATGTGTATGAAAGAGAGTAGAGAATGAAAGTATTTCAAAGGGAATGTAACTAATGTTTTAAAATGATAGGAATCGAGATTATTCCTATTATTCAAGCTGCTTCACAACCTTTGTTCGGTTATTGAAGTCTTACAAGAATGTTTGAATTCTTAAAGTTGTTTGTTCAACTGTTATGACTTTCTGGGCAATTGAATGCTCACACTTGCTTTAAATAAAAAACATTTTTAGCGAATGATGTTAGAAATAACTTAAGGATCCCGGAAAGATCAAGTTGATTGGTATCCAGAAGAAGTGCCATTCATTATATGAATGTGCGTGAAGATCAAGTGAAGACTTGTAATATAGAATGATAGAATTTAACTATACAATAGTTTAATAAACGATTATGTATCCTTGGTGGCGGATAAAAGTCACTTGTACAATATATAAATAATAATGTAATTATCATTATTTGGAATGAAAGAGGTTTTAAGGTTTTAGAACCTGGGATTTGAGGATGTATGTTGTTATATTTAGCTATATAATGATGTATGTTTGGAAGAAGATGGGATCGTGACGTACGGAATCCGGATGTGAAAATAGATCGGATTTCAGGGCGTTACAATGAGTATAGATGAAACCCCTTTTCAGATACTTCTTCAACCATAGAGTTTCTCACAAAATTCCTCTAAATTCTCTCTGAGCTCTCAAGTTTTATTTAAAAAATTAACATACGTGAAAGAATAATAAGCCTAATGCGTATAGGAACTAGTGTGGTGGTGGTCAGTTACTCAATCATGGGTTAACTGCTCTCAACCTCCACTAAGGCCTTGTTTGGATAACTTATTAGAAGATTTTTCCATTTAATTTAATTAATCCTTTATAGTATAGTTTAATAATGTCACACCCAATTACACAATAAATCAAATATCTTATTTAATTTAATATAAATAAAATATAATATAATAATTTCTCATTAATTCACCTAGTCACATAATTAATTTTCTCGTTTATTAATTATGTCAAATTATTAATTCTCTAATTAATTATTAAATTAATTAAAATAACATTATGCTTATTAAATTTTTCTTTTAATTCAATAAGCTCACATAAATACATACTTTGAATAATAAAAATTCTCCACATTAATTTAATAAATATAACACATAAAATTAAATTAATCTACCACCATTTCATTAATTAATTATTTAATCCAATAATTAAATCATCGAAAAATATTTATTTAATTCAATAAATATTCAATAAAATTACAAAATCTCGTTTGTCACAGCTGCCCCTGGGGTTATTTAATACTTGGTCTCTCCATTAATTGGACTCTAAGGTTATGATGACACCGATGGATTGGCGGTTCATCGGGAATGGAATTTACAGGAGAGCTTGTGCCTTTGGTGGAAAATATTTCCCCGGCTATAGTTCGATCCCTCTAGGGAGTTCCTGCTTCAGCCATCAAGGGTCGGGTTGTCCGTTCTGACCCTTTGAGCATTAATGTTGTGAATGGCACTTTGTCCAAGCCTTTGCCTGCTGATCAGAGGGATAGAGATTGCATCCTTTGGCGACTATTTTTGGTTATCATCAGGGGTTGTTTCCTAGCAAATAACTTCTCGAGGGTCTCTTTTGCTTTGGTTAGTGACACTCGTGATGTGGACCGCATCAGAGATTTTGATTGGGGCTCATTCACCTTTGCCTATTTCCTTCGAGGGATGCGCCTACGCTCTGAGGGCATGACATAGGCTTGGCTAGGCTTTTACCCATTTCTGCTAGTGAGTAGTTTCTCTTTATCTTTTAATTTCCCTCGCTCGGGTTATCAATCTTCATGACTAAGGATATTTGATCTTTGCATTTACAGTTTTAGGCATATGAGAGGCTCCTTTGCCGACGCCCAGCTACTACTTTAGGTCTACAGACCTATCCACAGGGACGGCGATGACATTGTTCCACCTTGGCCGAGGTCCCTGTGGCAGAGGGGTTTACCCATTCTCGTTTACAACTAGAGTTGTTGATTGCCGACGTCATCACATGGGTTCCCTACACCCCAGATCATCTAACAAATGGCTTCGAGGATGGTTTTTCGACCAGTTAGAGTATGTATTATCCACTTGTTGGATCCCTTTCTTGATGGAGGGAGGCTGGGAGCTCTATTTAGGAGAACGTGTTATTAAGAGCATTAAAGGGGAGATTCGCATTCCATATCTTCCTCCTAATAGACGCCACTGGTCTTTATCTCAGACAGTCACCAAGATTCCCCTGGTGGGCTTAAATGGCTTTACTTTATCAAAGAGCCCTTACACTCAGGATGCCTTATATCATTGGTGGACTCCTCGTACCATTGGAGCTCAGACACGTGTCGCTCAGTTTATGGTAGATATAGATCCCGGCTCCGTGATGATGATAGACTGGATCGCCTATGTTAGACAACCTACTCATTGGGAGCATATTGTCAGCTTAACCTAGCGGTTAGACCGGGCATATTTTTTCATCCGGCATCTGGGCAGAGATCCATCGGAGGAAGATTCTTTTGATCCATCCAACTCTCACGCTGGCCCCTCAGGTGGCCTATATTCTGATAGTTTCATTGGAGCAGATCCCCCTCTTTATCGACCCGATGTTCCCTCTAGTAGAGATACGGTGACTCAAGTGGAGTTACAATAGGTTAATAGGCTAGTTGTATATATCATAGATTTCTTTTGATAGGCTCGTTATCTCTTTGATAGGCCTCTGTTAGATATTGGGCGGTTGTGCCCCATTTCCCTGTACTTTTTATTTTTACTTGTAAACAGAGATGATGTATTTAATCTTTATTGAGATGATAATGTATTAAGTAATTTATGGATAATGATTTCTATTTCTAGCATAATATTATCATTTATCATTATCATTTATCATGATGCATGCATTATATGTCATGGATAAGCATTTATATTGATGAGTTTAGCATTGACCCCTGGATGGTCTCATGATACAGTGCTACAGATGTCTTCATCTATTGTTAGCCATATTAAGCATAGTCCTCCTACTTTGATAGCATCGTCTTTGAGGACGTGGCATGATAGTCTGCCCTATTTAGATCGAGTGGCAGTTGATCATATGCTAAGACATTCCATGACCCTCGTGACCTTCCAGGTATCAGCGGCCTTTGTGGAGGGTATGATCTCGTGCTGGATCGTTGAGAGACATGTTTTTCAGGTTTGGGACCTATGAGTTGACTTCTACATTAGAGCAATATGAGCGCATTACAAACTTTCTGTTGGACTGGCCTTGTGCTAGGGTAGCTATTGGAGAGTCGAGGCGGCAATTCATGAATTTGACTGGTTTGCGATGCACTATTATCTTGGACGAGATTACCTCAGGGTATGTGGTATCCCTACATTTCTTGATCTACCATTTCGGATCATTAGACAACTATTTACTACACTCAGGAGATTTTTCCATTTTTGAGGATGAGTTGCGGGCTGCCCAAGTAGACATTTTGTTGATGTGTGTCATGGCTTATTTATATATGTCGTTGTATATGGATCATCTGGATATTGGCCTTATCACAGTAGTTAGTGCCTTAAGGGAGGGTCGGACCATTTTACCTATGATATTAGCGGAGACCTTGATGTCAGCCACGTTCTGCCGTACCTATCCTACTGAGGTCTTTCGAGGCAGTGCTATTTTGTTATTCATCTGGTTTATGATGCATCTGAGACCGTTCGACATTTTCAGACATCACGGATATTGCTTGATTGCATTTTCAGGCATTTTCGACTGGCTAATTGCATAGATGTCGCGTCTTGGTTTGTCTTCCTGACCGTGATTGAGTATCCTTTCTCCATCTTACATTGCTCAGGATTCATCTCCCCTTATAACTTTGTTACTCATGTCATGGGTATAGACTTTTTGCAATTGGCTGGTCTAAAAGGAGTGACTACATATCATCCTTTGGCTATAATGGGAAAGTTTGACCAATACCAGGATGTCCATGTTTTTGATGAAGCTTCAGGTCAGTGGTCATCAGCCTCATCTTTGTTAAAGGATGACCTGGCCAGAGTTTATGATTACTAGACCCATCGGGAGAGGGCTAATTTTTCATCAAGTCATCCGGGTCATTCCTCGAAGTATTCTGTGTGGCTATAAGCAGACATTGCATCATCCATGGTTGTTTATTCAGAGCCTAGCACTGATTCAGATGAGGAGGAGCCTATGGATAATCATGTTTCTCCCATAGAGGATGAGTTGTTTGCTGGTTTGACAGCAGCTCTGGTCAGTGACATTCCTAGCTCTTCAGCTGTTGTTGCCCCACCTTCTTTAGAGTCTTTAGAGCAAGTGATGTAGCTTCTGACCTTTGAGATGGATCAGGCTAAGGCATTGGTGTTAATGACCCTATCTGGCCAGTACGCTGCTTTGGTTGAGAGAGACGAGGCTCGAGCTACCAGGGATGCTTATGTTGCTGATAGTATTTCTCTTAGATCCTATATAAAGGGCATTGTCGCAGATATGAGTGCATTTATGGATGATCATGGCAATACTCTGCAGAAAGCCGCAGATCTTTTAGTTCGTATTGAAATTGCAGGTTATGAGCTAAGAGATGCACCTCCATCTTCAAAGAGGAATGCAATGTTGGATTTGTTGTCCCGTTTGACCGTGGGTTTATAGACTAGCTTTCATTTTCTTGCATAGACTAGATTAGCCATTTTTGTCATGTACAGGATACATTGTATATATTAAACATTATTATATGACAAGGAAATATATTTTGATTCACTTCCCTTTTGCATATGTTTTGATCTTTGCTTGGTGATTGCCATTTTCTTTGTGACTAGTTGTCTTGATGTATCACGAACTCTTTCTTGATGGATTGATATTGAGATGTCAGAGGGTCTCTCAGAAGGGTTCGTTGATTGTGTAAGCTTTATGGAATTTGGTTTTATGTAAGGTTTGGTGTCTTAAGACTAGTATTTAATTGGGTTTTTGAGTAACGTTAAGGGATTTGGCTTTTTCTTTTGAAGGTTAGACCGCACCATAAATGGCTGCCTACGTACTCTTGTTGAAGGGAGATTAGGTCTTACGGAGTTCAGGATTGGCCTGAAAGGTTTAGATTGTTATTTTGTATAGGGACTGGAGTATTTTGGAAAATCAGGAAATATCTATTTGGTCTGACTGCGCCATAGTTGGCTGCCTATGTACTCCCGTAGAGGGGAGATCGGGTCTTTCGTAGTTCAGGCTTTGTAGTGAAAACCTGAATTGATTTAATTTCTCTTTTCTTTTGTTCTTTTCTTTTTTTCTTTTTTTTTCAGAACCAAGATGTTAATTTACAAGTAATTCAGACATAGTACCTTTTCACAGTGTCTGAATTGATGAACTGGGGGAATTCTTCCCCATCCATTTCTTACAGTCTGAGGGCTCCTCCCATCAACACTTCTTTGACGATGAAAGGCCTTCCCAATTTGGGGCGAATTTTCCTCTGCCTTTATCTTGATTGTTGAGGATCTTCTTCAGTACCAAGTTATTTTCTTTGAATTGCCTAAACTGAACCTTCTTGTTGTATGACTGAGTAATCCTTTGTTGATATAGCTGACCATGGAAGATGGTTGTTGTCCTTTTCTCATCTATCAGAGATAGCTGGTGGTACCGCTCTTGCATCCATTGGTCTTCTTCCATCTGAGCATCTATCAACACTCTTAATGATTCCATTTCCACTTTTGTGGGGAGCACTGCTTCCATGCCATAGACTAATGAGTAGGGGGTAGTCACAATAGAAGTGCGCTCAATAAGTTCTGTAGGCTAACAGAGTGAGAGGCAATAAGTCAAGGCCACCCTTTGTGATTGGTTGACATCTTTTGCATGATCTTCTTAATGTTCTTGTTGGCCACTTCAACAGCACCATTAATCTTGGGATGATAAATGACGTAATTAAGATGTTTAATGTGGAATTTGCTGCATAATCCTTTCATCATCTGTTTGTTTAGATTTTTTGCGTTGTCTGATACGATCACCTCCGGTTGTCCATATCGACAAATTACATTATTTCTAATGAAACCAATGATTACCTCCTTAGTGACTTTGGGAAAGGAAGCAACTTCAACCCATTTGGTGAAGTAGTCGATCATGGTGAAGATAAACCAATGACCATAGCTGGCTTTGGGCTCGATTGGCCCGATCACGTCCATCCCCTACATAAAAAAGGGTCATGGTGAACTCATATTGTGTAGTTCACTTGGAGGAGTGTGGATGACATTTCCATGGACTTGGCATTGATAACATCTTCTGACGTGATCGTCACAGTCAGCTTTAAGAAATATCCAGTAATGCCATGTTCTTAATATTTTCTTAGCAAGTAAAGAACCGCTCATGTGTGGACCACAGACTCCACCATGGACTTCATCCATAAGTTTTTGGGTTTGATATTTGTCTAGGCACCTCAGTAAGCTTATCCCAACATCTCTTTTGTAGAGTGCATCTCCACTAAGATAGAATTTCATAGCCATTTTATGGATTTGCTTTCTTTCAACTTGACTTGCCCTAGCGGGCATAGATCTATCTCAGAGATATTCTTTTATATCCTGATACCAAGACTTTTTGATGAGAGACAATTCATCTAATACTTCTCCAATGTAATTCCCATAGGTTGGTGCCTTCTGGCTTACAAATTTGATATCAAGAATTTTTCCCCTATTTAATACGTGGATCAAGGAAGCCAGTGTTGCTAATGCATCCGCAAAATCTGTACTTAAAACGAATGTATCATGCGCCAAAGAAGTTGGCTCGAGCTGTTGAAGATTACGATCGTACCATTCAATATCATCGTGGAAAAGCGAACGTGGTAGCTGACGCGTTGAGTAGAAGATCGTATGCGTTTATGAGTGTGAATATACGAACCCATGTGAAGATAAAGAATATACGATTAGAATCGACTTTAATCGATAAAGTTAAAGCCGCTCAAGCTACATACTCAGAGCTGATGAATGTGAAGAAGAAGGTTCAAGAAGGCGTTATCTTAACCCTCGATTTAATTGGCCTATTTGAAATCCTCGATCAAGTAGGAACTGTGGCTTATAGACTCATTTTACCGCCAAGTATGTCGCGTGTTCATAACGTTTTTTTCACGTATCGATGTTACGTAAATATGTGGACAACCCGAACCACATTATTAATTTAGAACCGGACGAGATAGCGGATAATTTAACGTATGAAGATGTACCTGTTAAAATCCTGGAATGTATTCAACACTCAAAGGTTATACCTCAAGAGTTAGAATCGGACGAAGTGTCCTCATCTGTTCGGCATACCAGGTACGTATGTAAATTTTGAGGCCAAAATTTCATAAGGAGGGGAGATTGTAAAATCCCAAATTTTACGAATAAAGATTTAATTTTCTTGAAATATTTTTTTAAATATTATGGTGTGAATTTGAGATAATGTTATAGTTGTGGGTAGTATTTATAAATTTTGCAAAGTATGCAAGTTATTGTATTATATTCGATTGGTCGGGGAATATTGGTTTTAACAAGGAATATTCGTATGACGGCACAATCATTGGTGGACCCTATAATGTAATTATTATTTTGATTGAGAAAACAACAAAATATTTTTATGAAAATAACTATGAAGTTTTACCAGTTATCATCTGTTGAACTACTTTCAGGTAGTAAAAGTACAATGAATACACGTGGTTGCATAGTAGCACACGGTATTGATTATTGATGCTTATGTGAGAAGTCACTCTGCTTTTGTTCAATTATTGCTACATGAGTTCTTTGCATAGTATCTCAATGTTATTTGATTCAATTATTGTTGATTGTTATATATATATATATATATATATATATATAAGTTTTGTTTTATTAGTATTATTAATGTAATAAAATGTAAAAACTTTTATATAAAAAATGAATACTTTTATAAAGCTATTCGCTTTTATTAGGCTAATAGTAAATATCTTTTTATATAAAATAGAATACTTTTATAAAGTTATTTATTTTATTAGACAATAATTAGATTATATTATATTTTATTATGCATAATATTTGCATAGTACCTGCATAGTGTTTGCATAGTAAAATCTTTTTAAAAGTTACTCGTTTTATTAGATTATAAATAGAATATATTATATTTTATTGTAAACCAATCTGGATTGTCCGTTTAAAGTAAGTCGATCTGGACCGTTCATGGATTGGTTACTATTCAGTTCATTCTTCTATAAATAGAAGCTCATTCTTTCATTATTTCTTACGAATTCACTGAAACTCTAGAGAGAGAAACTTTAGAGAGAATTATTCTTCTATCTTGAGCATATTTCTTTAGTGTTTAAGAAAGTTTTGAGCGTAGTGCAAGTTTCTTCAAGTATATCCCCACCCTACCGTCGGAGTACTCTTCTTTATAAGGTAAGGGGTATTATTTTTTTCATATTCATGAAGAGAACTTCAGTTATTCCATTCTTTATTATTACTGTGGAATAACTTTGATACGCTGTGATCTACCCTATACTTGGTGAAATTCTTCATTATTCCATTCTTTATTATTCCATTTGGAATATCCTATTCATGCGTTTCTTTTACGGGACTGGTTTCCGCTCTTTATTATTCTCATTGGAATATCCATGCATGACGCTTTTACGCCGGACTGGTTCCGCTCTTTATTATTACATTGGAATATCCATGCATGTGTTTTACATTGGACCGGTTTTCGTCTTTATTATTCTCATTGGAATATCCATGCATGCGCTTTCTGCCGGACCGATTCCGTTATTTGTTATTCTGTTGAATAACTTTGCATCTTACCGCATGCATGATGATTTCTTTTGTTATTCCATTCTTTATTATACTCGGTTGATTAAAGTTTTGACTTCTATACTCCATGATATTAGTGGAATATCCTTGATATTTGCGCTTCATCCAAAGATTCTTTTCATGGAAATATTCTTCCGGAGATGTATTAGATGATGATATACTTAGGAATGTATGTACATTTTCCATTCCTATATCATATTGCCATCTATTAGTATCATGCATGTTATTATTATGTTATGCATATGAGATGTATTAGTATATATATATCGAGATATATTGCATTGACCTGGATGGTCTTATGACCTGAGATATTCACCATTGACCTGGATGTCTTCTTGACGATTAACGATGTTAGCGTATTGATCATACCCCACCATTTTGGTGGCATCGGTATATCTTATTATCATGGTATGATAGTATGTCACCACCATTCGAGACGGGGTGGCTGTAGATCATTCTTTGCGACACTACTATGACCTTGTTGATGTTTGAGTTCCCACAGGTTCATAGATGGTATGCTTGAAACATTGGATCTGCAGACGATAGACAGAGTTTTTCGGTTTGGGACCCGAGAGTTGACTCTACTACGGAGGGTATGCACGATTGATGATCTTTTGTCATTTGGATGGACCTTGCGTGCATATAGCGACTGGAGACATGAGTAGGCAATTCATGACCCTCACCGGCTTGAGGCGTAGGGTGGTACAGGATGAGATTACATCCGGCCACGTGATATCGACATTTTTGTTTGTGATTTGGCTCGAGAGATAGTTATGCACGGCATTCCAGGGATTTCACCACACCGGAGGATCAGTGGCGTTTGGCCAGAGTGGATGTACTACTGTTGTGCGTATTGTCATACGTCTACATGCCACGGTACATGGATGAGTTGGACATCGGCGTCATTATGGCAGTGAGAGCTCTCAGGGAGGGTCACACCATCCTACCGATGATTTTGGCAGAGACTCTGAGGTCGACCACATATTGCTGCACTTATCCGGCGAGAGTGTTCATAAGCGGCTTCGGTCATCTTTGTCGTGTGGTTTATGTCACACTTGGGACCGATTGGCACATTCAGACGGCATGGATATTGTTTCACCCATGATATAGCGATGTCGTACTCCTTTTAACTGCGGAGTGTCTGAGATGTTGCATCTTGGTTAGACTTTTACGGCGAGGGGATTGGAGATCCATTCACTATATTATTATGTCTGAGGGCTTAGCTCACCTACTGACTTCATTACTCATACTCGGGCATGGATTATCTACCTCTAGCGAGGTTTGAGAGGATGATCACCTACCACCCATTGGTAGTGATGTGTCGGTTTGACCGGTTTTAGAGATTTCCACCTATATGAGGGGCGGTGATTGACGTTTTGCTTCTCGCCATTTATCATCGGCCGAGACGAGATCCGGGTTGTATGCTGTTGGGATCGGCGAGAGCTAGCTGAGTTTTTTGTCAATCATCCGGGTTATTCTACAGAGTATTCTGCATGGATGGAGATAGAGACTGCATCGGCTGCGGTAGTATCCACGGTCACGAGGATATTGATTACGACGATGAGGAGCCTATGGAGGAGGCGACATTCCCATCGATGGGGACTTGATTTATTTGGAATTTGCCGACATTTGTGATGGATTCTCCCACCCAGTGCCACTTGTTACTCGATATTGACCTGACATTTGGGCCGAGCTTACATCGATGACCTATGATAGAGATCGGGGCTAGGGCCGCGATGTTGTGACTCTTGATGGGAGAGACACCACTTTATTAGAGAGGATGAGGCTAGATCGGCCGAGGGATGCATTGATCATGGGCGGGATGCATACTATCTGCTAGGGATGTGGCCATTGCGAGCGAGTACCTCGATGAGATCCCGATGGTAGCATTTTTGATGATATGAGTGCATACATTGATGAGCATCGAGCCATCATGCGATTAGCCTCGGATCTGCTAGCTCGTGTAGATACCATTGGGCGAGGAGCTTGCGACTTTACCTCCGTCTTGAGAGAGGGATGCTATGTTAGATCGATAGTCAGTATACACTACACGAGATCCGTAGATAGCTTTGTATTTTCTGCCACGAGACTAAGCTTAGCCATTTTGTCATGTACAACACAGATGTATATATCAAATAGTAGTATATATATGGCGAGAAATATATTTTGATTTACTTCCCTTTTAGTTATGCCTTGATACTTGCTTGATATTTGCCTGTTTCTTCAAGGCCTTGTGATCTTGATGCATTCTGAACTTATCCTTGATATGGGGACATTGAGCCATCGCAGGATCTCTCAGAATGGATCATTGATCTATATGAATCCCTACCATCTTTGGTGTCTTGGGACTGGTTTCTGTATGGAATGTGGAGAGGAATGTGGCTTTTCCTCTCTGAGATTGACCGCACCACAGATGGTCGCCAGTACTTCTATTTGTGAGAAGCCTAGTTAATTCCATCTCTTATGGATTGGTATTGCTCTTTGAGGCTGTACCATGACTTAGATGGTCACCGAATCTTCTATTTGTGAGAAGAGGTTGGGTAATTCCATCCCTTTGATGCAAGCCGATGAAATGTGGTGGATTGAAGGTTGATCCCGATCTTAGTGTGACAAATATTTTTGTTACGGTAGGGTTTAGGCTTTGAACCATAAATGGTACCTCGTACTCTATTGAAGAGAGAGATCAAGTCTGCGTAGTTTTGAACACAGTGTAAGAGGTTCAACCCCGAATGTGAAAAGGCGAGAGGTGTAGAAATGTTTTTGTTTTTTTTTTTGTTTTTGTAGAGAGAAGCGAAATGTTTTTGTTTTTTTTTTTTTATGCGGCCAAGGCCATATAGAATATAGTTGCCTACGTACTCCGGGTGTCGGGGAGATCGGTCGGCGTAGTTAAGCCCCTCGAGGCAATTGCGACCAAAGAGAGTGTGAATCCCATATGCGAGGCTATATCTGCGGGGAGAAAGAAAGTTTGATCCCATAATGGGGACAAAGCTGCGGATGTGGAAAAAGTTTGATCCGTCTTGAGGACAAACTGCAAGCGTAGAAAAGTTTAATCCGTCTTTAGGATAAAAAGCTGCGGGTGTGAAAGGTTTAATCCGTCTTGAGGATAATATGAAAGGTTTTGAATGAAATGAAACCGATTTTAATTGGTTTGAAGTGAAGTGAAACCGGTAATATGAAGTGAAAAAAGTGAAACCATTTGGTTGGTTTGAAGTGTATGTTTCCTTGAGGGGCGAAGAAGAGTTTGTAAAAGATAGGGTTCAAAAGCGGAAATGGTTGGTGATTGGATGATCAATACCGGGATGTTTGCTTGATGGTAACTTTAGGACATAGTACTGCATTTCACGGTGTCAGAGAGTTGATAAGTTGTGGAAATTCATCATCCATCCATTTCACATGTAGTGCGAGAGCACCTCTGTCGATACCTCCTTGACAACAAATGGGCCTTCCAGTTAGGAGCAAATTTTCCCTTAGATTGATCTTGGTTGTCAATGATCTTCTTCAAAACCAAGTCGTGTTGTTTGAATTACCGTAGCCGGACTTTTTTTGTTGTAGGATCGTGCGATCCTTTGTTGATATAACTGACCATGGAAGATTGTCGCGGTTACCTTTAATCTATCGAGAGACAATTGGTGATACTGTCTTGTACCCATTGGTCTTCGTCCAACTGAGCATCCATCGATACTCTGAGGATTCCATTTCCACTTCTATAGGGAACCTTTTTCCATCCATAGGCTAATGGTGAGGGGTTGCCCGATGTGGAATGCGCATAAAAGTTACGTAGGCTAATAAAGTCGGAGGCAAGAGGTCGAGGCCACCCTTTGTGATTGGCGGACATTTTTACGCATGATCTTCTTGATATTTTTATTAGCCGCTTCAACGACACCATTCATCTTTGGATGGTAGATGGCCGGAGTTAAGGTGTTTGATGTGGAATTTCTTGCATAACTCCTCCATCATCTTGTTGTTGAGGTTCTTAGCATTGTCTGACACAATGACCTCTGGTTGTCCATATCGACAGACTACATTGTTTCTGATGAAAGCAATGATGACTTCTTTGGTAACCCTGGGGAAGGAGGCTGCTTCTACCCACTTGGTGAAGTAGTCGATCATGGTGAATATGAATCGATGTCCATTACTGGCTTTGGGCTCGATGGGCCCGATCACGTCCATCCCCCACATTGAGAAGGGCCAGGGCGAACTCATATTGTGGAGTTCCTTGGAGGCGTGGATGGCATTCCCATGAATTTGGCATTGATAGCATCTCTTGGCGTGATCATCACGATCGACTTTGAGTGTAAGCCATAATGCCTGATACGAGAATTTTCTTGACAAGTAAGGGGCCGCTCATGTGTGGGCCACATACTCCACCATGGATCTCATCCATGAGCCTCTGAGCTTGGTCTTTGTCCAGACATCTGAGGAGACCTAATCATGCATCTCTCTTGTAGAGTGCATCTCATTCGGTAGAATTTCATAGCAAGTCGATGGATCCGCCTCTTCTCGGTTAGGCTCGCCTCGGTGGTGTAGATCCATCTCGAGATACTCCTTGATATCTTGATACCAAGGGTTGTGGATGGGAGGTAGCTCATCGATACTTCTCAACATAGTTCCCATAAACTGGGGCCTTTTGCATAGAAAATGTGATGCTTGGCATGTTTTCCTTGTCGGTATGTGAACGAGGAGGCCAACGTTGCTAATGCATCCATAAAATCATTCTATTATTACGAGGAATGTGTAGAAAGGAGATTTCTTGAACTCAAAGCCATCTGTAAAACTTAGCGATGGTAAGGCGACAAATGTAATTCTTTGGTTTGATAGATTCCGTGGATTGTTTGATCACCAATTGAATCCCCAAAGATAGTTAACCTTTGATGCCCATTGAGCGGGCAAGTTTTAGCCCCATGATCTGACCTTCATACTCACTTTGTGTTGTTGGTGCTGACAAACTATAATTTGTGACGACGACGGATCTTTGCTCCCCGTCTGGGACATTAAAAGCTGCTCGGCTCGAGGCCTTACGCATTAACAGCTCCATCAAAATACATTTTCCATGTGTGGCATGCATCGTCTTGATGGTGTTCTTTGAATGTCATTACCCCTTTCATCGGGAAATATGTTTCTAAGGGTTTGTAGTCCCTAGCAGGTGCGGCGGCGAGTTGATCCATAATTCCTTGACCTTTGACGGACTTTTTGCATCACGTGAGCGATGTCAAATTGTTGTAGGATCAAGCGCCATCTGGACGATCGACAATTCGATATGGGCTTCTTGAACACATACTTGAGAGGATCCACGCGGGATATATAGATGGGTTGTGTGACCATGGAGATAATGTTGTAATCTCATGGAAGCCCATGCTAAAAAAAACACAACAAGTCTTCTCAATCGAGTGTACTTGTGTTCACTGGTGCTGAATCTTTTGCTGAGGTAATAGATAGCTCGTTCTTGGCCTCTATCGTCTTTTTGCCCCAGCATACAGCCCATGGCATTGTCATTAATGGACAGGTACATAAATAGGGGAACATCATCCCTGGGAGGTACCAAAATAGGAGCATTAACCAACTTGCTCTTTAATAGTAAGGAAGGCTTTACGGCACTCATCATTCCATTTCATGGAGGAGTTCTTCCTTAACACTTGAAGATGGGCTCACCGGTTCTCTGTGAGTTGAGAGATAAATCTACTAATGAAGTTGATTCTTCCCAAAAATCCTCGTATTTCCTTCTCTGTCTGAGGAATGGGCATTTCCTTGATGGCATGGATTTTGGTAGGATCGATTCAATCCTTTGTGGTGACTAGGAAACCTAGCAACTTGCACGATTTGACACCAAAGGCGCACTTGGCTGATTCAACTTCAAGTTGTACTTACATGACTGTTGAATAGCTTTACGAGATGGTCTAAGTGGTCTTCCTCCTTTGGGATTTGATGATGATGTCATCCACGTAGATCTCTATCTCTTTATGCATTAAATCGTGGAAAAAGAGCCATCATAGCTTCATTTGGTAGGTTGCCCGGCATTGATGAGGCCGAATGACAACCGTCATAGCAAAAAGGTTCCCCAGGGCGTGATGAAAGCGGTTTTCTCACGGTCTTCCTCGGCGACCATAATCGATGATACCCATGAAAAGCAATCCGCAAAGGAGTACATGTCGTATTGCGCGATGATTGTCGATGAGGATGTGGATAAAGGGCACGAAAAAGCTATCTTTAAAGGCAAGCTTTGTTCAAATCCGGTAATCCACATAAACTTCGCACCTTTTCCTCGAGGTTTAGGCACGGGAACAATGTTGGATATCCACTCAGGATATATGTAGACACCATGATAATGCCGACTTGAAATTGTTTCACAATTTCTTCTTTGACTTTTAAACTCCACTCGGGTTTTGAATCGCTTTGAGTTTACCTTAACTAGCGGCTTGAATCCTTCTTTAATGGGAAGGCGATGAAGAACAATGTCAGTGGACAAACCCACCATGTCTTCATGAGACCATGCAAACACATCCTGGAATTTGGTTAATAGTGCAACCATGTCATTCTGTTGGTTTGGTGTGAGGTCTGAACCAATCTGGATTAGCTTAGGGTTTTCTAAGGTTCCAAGATTGAAAGAAGTGGTTTGGTCAAGGTTGGGTTTAGGCTTATCTACGACCCATTCCTTAATCTCCTGAGGTGTCTCAATGTCCTCTTGTATGTCCATCAAGTCTGAGTCCAACTTTGCATCAAAGTTCTGACCCTTGTGGAGAGAAGGCATATCACCGGCAAATACTGAGCACATCTATATTGAGTCCACGAAATCAAAAGATGCTTTCACTTAATATATGAAACTGTTTAATCATACAAAGTGTTAGCATGTCTTGATAAAATAACTTGCTAATCTTGTATAGAAAAGTAAGCAATTAAAGTTATCTCTACGAGGCGGAGGATTTTTACGCCCGTTTTACCCTCGTCGACCAATGCATGGAGTCTTTGCTCCAATTATCGAGGCAAAATCTGATGGATTTGCGATGATAGAGGGGTTATCATTGCCCTCCTTCTCTCCGAATGATAACCATGATATCTGGGCAATCATCGTCTAGGGTATATCGGTTTGTATATTTATCATGAACAATGATGCGTATGTTGGACATCATCAAAGCGATGTCATGTTTGCGTTTCCATTCCCTTTCTTCCACTTCGGGATCTGGAATCCGCACCTCTTTTTCTTTGAATGGTACTGGTTTGGGAAACAGCATAGTCATAACATGTGTTGGCACCTTAACTGGAGACTGTATCAGCTCATGAGGTGCAGATGGAAAACATCGTTGTGTGGCAGAAGTTTGAGGAATTGGCATGTGTTTATGTGGATTCCTATGACTGGAACTGGCAGAATAGCCTACTCCAGCTGTCTCAGTTTGACTGGACACTTGAATAGGGTGCTTAATACCTTGCTGATTTTTTCCAAGCCCTTGTCGCTGATGACCCAATGACATCATTTCTTGAGTGGTAAAAGCGTAACCTCGGCGAAAATCTTGGAGTGCGGGAAGTGGTGCTCCAATAGGTTGATATTGAGTGTTACTCACTTCGAGTATGAAAAGCTGGCTCAACTTGAGTTGAAATTGATGATTGGCGAGATCTCCTTGTTCGGGATACTCCAAAGCTCGGCATTGACGGTGACTAGGCTATTGTTGACAATGTATTTGAGTTGTTGATGTAATGTGGAGGAACGGCTCCGACCATGTGTATCCATGGTCTCCCCGATAGCGGTTGTATCCACGAATCTATTTTGAGGGCGTGGAAGGATACATTGAATGTATTTGGACCAATCTCAATTGGCGACTCAATCTTTTTGATGAAATTTCATTTGGGATCCATCGAAAGCTTTGATCACCGTATGGGTTTGCTTTGGATCCGCTTTGAGATTGACATTCATCTTCACCAAGGTGGCATAAGGACAGATATTGAGATGAACCTCCATCTATCAACACTCCGGCTAACATATACGGGAGGATAACAACTGCGATGTGCGGTGGCTTGCGATAATCGGTCCCTTGGGGAGGTATATCATCATCGATGAAGGATATCACATTGTTGTTGAAAATGTGATCAACCATATGTTGAAATTTTTCCACATCCACGATTTGATGTAGTAGGCTTCTTCCAAAACCTTGAGTAAAATCTTAGGTGATCTTGGAAGAAAACCAAGTCGAGTTGATATCGATGTGGAGCTTCTCTTAAGCTTAGAACCACCCTTGGCTTCATTATGGCCCATAGTGCGGAGAAATTTTTCAATCTTCTCCATGGGAATCTTCCCTTTGCTTTGAGGTAGGCTTGATAACCCTTTGAGGAAGATCTGATGGATTATCCTTGACACTTTATAGCGATAGTATGAGAGCGTGGATCCTTGACTTCTCCATAATTCCATGGAACTTTGTGTGGTGACAACGAGGATATTATGATGCGAAAGGTAAAGAAATTGGCTCGGTGCGGCCACTTTCAAAGGATTGTCGGCTCCTTTGAGTTGAATTGCTTGAATGGGAAATGCTTTGATGATCTTATCATCCTCGTCGGATATAAGCTCTTGATCCCTTCCATTTAGTAGGACATGCCTCCCCACCTTCAAGTTGCACATGTTATCATCGCCATTTGCGGAGACACCGCTATCAATAAGATTTTGAATGAGATGGCGGAGTGCCCGACATTTAAATGCATCTTTGTGACCACGAGAATAGGAATGATATTGACACACTCCATCGGAGTTAAACCGTCTGTCCGCGAGGGGATTGATTGGAGGTAGAAGGGATGTAATTCTTCCTTCATTGATCGACATTTGAAATATTTCCTCCATAGGTTGGCCCGGATAGGTGAACTCCTCGATTGGCAAAATCCCGATGGGCTTTAGCATTTGCTCTCTTTGCTGACCTTATCCTCCATAGCTTCACTTTACGAAGGTGAGGGTGGAGCATTCATAACAAATGGAAGGAGATAGGCATGCTCTGCTTTGATTAATTGGCGTGTGACTTGATCTTTGATGGGTCACCGATTACGCGATTACTCGATTTGTTTGCAAAGAGCTTTCATCTTTTGTTCCATAGTAAATTGGAACTTTGCATAATCCCATCTATCAACACCGTCTTTGATGGTGCGAGATGGCTCGCCATTAAAAGCTGGAATTTTGCCCGATGCTCCAATGATCATGTTGACCTCTTCTTCTTTGTGTTGAGGAAGAGGGTTGTCTTGCACATGAGGTTGATCTGGTTTGGTGACTACTGATCTCACCATTGTCTATCAAGTCTTGGATCTTGTGTTTCAAGGCCCAACAATCTTGAGTATCATGTCCAGGTGCTCTGGCATGATAAGCACACTTCAGAGTAGCATTAAAACCCCTCCCATTAGGGTTGGCTGGTGGAAGAAGACGTGTGATTTTCTTACGAGTGGTCGGAAAAGAGTAAGAATATTCTCGGCGAGAGTCCCCTAAGGGCGTGAACGTTCGAGGTCGCTTTGCTTATCCACTTTTAGGCAATGGAGGGTTTGAAGACTGTGCTTGGAAAGGGGAGTAGTTTCTCCTCTGTATAGGCATGTTTTGATTGCCTTTTTGACCTTGTAGTATCAAGGAAACATCCTCCTCTTTCTTTTTATGGACCCTCCGGGGGTTGTTTCCATAAGATCCGGATTGGATGTGCTCAGCAACAGCTTTAAGAGCAGCTAGGTCTTGAATCTTACCAGACTTCAATCCCATCTCAGCCATCTCTCCGTGTTTGATCATTTCAAAAAATGGTTTGCCAATACCAGCTAGAACTCTCTCATAGAAAGGAGCTTCCTGTACATCTATGAAAGTCATGACCATTTACGATTACATCATGGAAGGAATAACTTGACGACAAAGCGCCTCCACCTTTGAGCATACTCTCTAAATGACTCGTTAGGCATTTCTTGACCTTGGTAATTTGGTGCAGGTCGAGAGCCATCTGAGATTGAAAAGCTATTGAGTGAGGAAGGCGTGAGCTAGCTCTTCCCAACTATGGATCTTGGAGTTGTCTAATCTGGTATACCATGAGCGGGCTTCTCGATCGGACTCTTTTGGAGCAATTTGCATTACGAGCTTTTCATTTTCCGCATAAGATCCAGTTCTCCAATGAACACTTTCAAATGTGTATAAGGATCCCCTAATCCGTCATACTTTTCAAAATCGGGGGTTTTGAATTTCTCTGGATAATGAACACGGGGGAATATGCAAAGGTCGATATATGAGAACACTTCCATGTGTTCCAATCCTTTTGAGAACACGGATAGTTTCCTCCATTTGAAGGACCTTCTTCTGATATCATAGGTTATGCGGATCTCCTTTGAGATGGGTGTTTTTCGGGTCTTTGTTGGTTGTATCCAAGCGAGGTTACGGAATTGTTTTTTCCAAACCTTGGGCTCCCCCTTGTGTAGAGGATTACGTATGTGTGTAGGTATCTTTGTACCTGAGAGTAGTGATGCAATTCTTTTAAGTGAGCGCGACCAAATCGTGATTTGTTTACTCAATCCATCAAATTCTTCTCGAAAAGAGTATTAGGCTAGTCGAAAAAGAGACATGATTGGTTGTGGGCTCGTGGCCTTTTTTGGATTTTGAAGCGGATATGAGGCCCAATTGCTTCCCTACAAAAGACTTATGTAGTTTAGTCTTAGGGATAATGTAAATGTTATCATGATGTGTCCAGTTTTAGGAATATGGTCTGCAAAAATGGTTGTTAATTGATAACATGTCATGTATGCATATATTCTTCATATTTTCCATTACATATAAATGATCATGGAATGAAATTACAAGTAAATGCTTTTACAAGTAATTGAAAATGGAAAGCATGAAGAGACTTTCCTCGCGTTTGGTTTATCGGAGGTTGACCTATCTTAGGTTACTCTCGCGGCTTTTTTGGCATGAAGGTTCCCGGATCATCGCAATCTACTTGCGGGAAAGTTAATCCGGTCTTTCAACTTGGAGCGAATCTGGGTGGTGCCTTTCACGAGCCTCGTTGGAATTAGTCTTCCTCTGAGTCCGATAATCAAACAAACGGGATAGCCTCTGGTGGAGGAACCACACAACATACATTCACATCTGGCGTGTCTCACCGTTTATGCAAAATGATGACATGTGCGAAGCACTAATATCACAGAATAGATATTTAGCGGTCACGATAAGTAAGATGCGTTAGTACACATTCATCATAAATGTAAATGCAACATTCACACACAAGCATATAACAGTTTTGAAAAGCTTGTAATAGCGGCTTAAGCCCTCTTCTTTGGAGTCCCAGTGAGTCGCCACACATCGACGTCGGGATTTTTAGTGTCCTTTTAGTTACTTGTTCTTTGGTGTTCTCATGTTAATGTGAGATTTGTTTGAAAAAACAAGTGAAAAAGGTCCGACATGTGTAATGTCGACGATTTGACTTTAAGAGTCGCCGATTGGTGTTTTTAATTTGGTTGCACCAACCTTGATGAAAAAGGTTTGCACATTGACCCGATGATGTGACACTTTGCTAAATGCAGTGCATGAAATCAAGATTCATTAGGGTTAGGGGCTTGATTATGCGGAGGGAAGGTGTTAGGCACCCCAGACATCCGTGTTTACACGGTGACCGCCCACTTCTCAAAAAATTGTTATATGAATGTGTGTGTGTGTGTGTGGATCGATGTGCAATTATTTGAAAGTAGTGCGAGGCCTCGTTCGCACCTATATACACAAGGTTTGAATTTATAGAAAAATTCAGTTTTAACCAAGATATAGCAATGAAGTTTTGTAAAAGAGGTTTTTCAAACCACATGCTCAATAGGAATTGAGACCTTTTCATACTTCCATTTTATTGTTAAATGTTAAACTTGTTTGCTTTTATTTTTGAGATCGAGGCATCTTGAGAAAATAATATCTGATGATCTTAGAACTCCTTATAGGCATGACAACCATCGAGGAAATTAATACACTTTATAAATAATGTACAAAGTACGCTTACAATTTGAAAAAAGTCCATCACGAGAACCGAATCTAGATTGATGAAGTAAATCTGTGATCACATGATTCTAGGCTCACATGATCTTCTGCATTTGTATGGAAAAGCGATAGCGATTATATATATATATATATATATATATATATATATATATATATATATATATGTGTGTGTGTGTGTGTGTGTGTGTGACCACCACGAAGCAACTCCATGGGGGATCGAAATGTAAATAAAGCAAAGCGATAAATGCTATCAACATCACCACATACGAAGTAAACTCGGTAGGGACTTGAATGTAAATAAAAGTTGTAAAAAGCTATCAAGCGCCCACGAAGTAAACTCGAGCGAGGATGAAATGTAAAGAAAGTTGTAAAAGGCCACAAGTAAACTCCGAACTGACAAAAAATATATATATATATATATATATATATATATAAATATATATATCTAGGCTATATATATATATATATACATATATATATATAATATATATATATATAAAAGCAATTAAATACATGATATAAAATCCGGGCTCATCGGATATATAAACAACAATTATATATATATATATATATATATATAATAATATAATATAAATATATATAATATAAAATCCGGGCTCATCGAGATATATACAGCATACGATATATATATATATATATATATATATATATATATATATATATATATATATATATATATAAGCAAATAATAAGCGCTCGAGACATAAGTCAGGCTCAATCGAGGCATAACTTCGATAATGTTAGTCCATATAAAAATATATATATATATATATATATATATATATATATATACGAGAAAAAATGAAAAACCACGGACCAAAAGTCCAGGCATACACTTACACAACCCGACTCTCGATGTGTAGAATAGTGTGTGCAAATATGAAGAAGAAAGGCTTTATAGAGTGTAAGAAGGCTTACGGTGGGTTGCCAATCTGAGACTTCTATGACTCTATATGGATAAACACTCGACTCCCATGGTAAATTTATAATTATATGTGGGCTAACGGTGTTTAAAAAAGCAAGCACTTTCAATATAGGGTGTGTATAAAAGCAAATTGGACGAGGGCTTCCTCGCCTTTTTTTTTTTTTCAAAATGGCTAGCCCAAGCTCTATATTTATAGAGCTTGCTAGCCTATGCAGTGTACTGCTGGCACCCATTACACTGCGGTTGCCATGCCCGAGGAGGGTTCACGGGTCCCATCGTCTCGAAATGCGTGCACTCGTGCCTTTGTAATGTCCGCTCGAACTTGCGAACTTCAATCAGAGCATCCGAGCGAGGTATATCGACCTTCTTGAATTGCTTGTGTCGAGAGAGTATGCTGATGACATGGAATAGAGGTTGTGCGAAGTCGGGAAGAGGGGACCATGCCCATGGTCTTTAAGCTTCAAATTCTATCCGGTGTCTTTGCCACGCGTAATAGTCACTCGGGATTGGAACTCCACAGTTCTTGAAGGACATTGTTGTATGTATGTATGTATGTATGAAGCGTTGAGGCGGCCTGCGCGGTGTTTGAGGTAGCAAGATGACGTATGACTCCTCATCGGGGTTATCATGGATTTGAGTTGAAAGCGAGGCGTTGCTCGAGGGTTACATCGAGATTGGATTAACTGCAAAGTGTTGAATGCCGCATGATGTCATCTTGTGGATGCTGTCTGCGGTGTTAGCTCAAGGGTCGAGGTATGAGTGCCTCGGCGGGGAGGTTGCGATTGAAGGCGATAGCATGTATTTGAAACAAGCATTTACGGGGTTATCGCCGGAGCTATGACAACATTCCTTGGGGTTATCGCCAAGGGGATGAAACTTCGAGGTTATCTCAGGGTTGGAAATGATGTTCTTGGTGTGTGTTTGGGGTTGAGGCCCGATACTCCGGTGTATGGTCAGGTTGAGATTGAACTTCCGGTAGTATCGGAATGGATGTGAAGCTGTCTTCGAGGTTATCTCAGAAAGACGATTACGCCCTCTGTAATGTTAGTAACAGTTGTGCGAGAAAATTTGACAATATCAACACTCAAATAAGTCCTCATTACAATTATTCATACACTATTTTACGTAAATGGTGAGGATCAAGCTAAAACATCTTTCTAGAACCATCACTCCATACCCCAACTCGATCCTCTAGATGTTCTCACCTCCCGAGAAGAAAAATGGAACAAAAAGGAAAAGGGTGAGCTCAACTAGCCCAGTAAAGAATATTATGACTAAGATAATATACAACAAATTATCATTAGTCTTCAACAGAAAAAATCTGATAAAATATAATAGACAACAAGTTTTAGATCAACAAATGCAAATAAAATAAAGAATCCATTAGAAGAGTCACGTAGAGAATGAATTCTACTATCTTCTAAGATTTAAAAGTCCATCATCAATATTTTATCCCTGTAACATCAATCAATATACATCTTTAATCAAATACTCATCTTTGCACTACTGCACAAAGATAATCATTTATATCACCACCAAATAATATTATTCATCTCAACACTGCTTCATCTTTTTGCTACTACGGGCCAAAGATAGTCATCAATTAATCATTCATCTTTACACTACAAGCCAAAGATATTCAGTAATATCATCATTTAGGACTGAGGATGATGAAAAATATTTTAAAGAAAACGAACCCAGTGAGACAGAAGGATAAATAATAGGGATTCGTATAACAATTTATCCAAGATCAATAATACTTCATAATAACCAATTGCAAAACAGAATTCAAAAATAACGATCAAAACATGGATACAATCAAAGATAGTAGCCAAAATAGACATCTTGGACAAAAGGAAAATTTTTATTTTTCGGTGAATAGTGTCATATTCGTGAATAGTGCCGTATACGTGAATAGTGCCGTATACGTGAATAGTAATCCTGACACAAAAAGTTCTAAATTTGATTAAAAAATTCACCAATATTTTGGCATAATGATATTGAAGAAAATAATATCATTTAAGAAGAAAATAACATCTCTTACCTCAAAATAACGGTACTTCTGATCAGAATATCGGATATAAAGCCGAAGGAAACTTGTACCGAATAGCAACTCTCAAAGTATATATAAATACTCACAAAAATACGCTCGATAATCTAGAGAGAAAGAAAACTTGTTTCTGGTGTGATGTTCAATTCTAACCTAAGCGTCTATTTATAGGAAAATGCTAGAACGTCATAGGAGACTAAAATAATAAAATAATATTATTTTATATAAATCAAGCACGCCACTTTGAATTTGATTTTCAGCATACAACTTTGAATTTGCAGCCAACCATTCCATATTTTCCACAAAAAACAAAAGTGGGCCCCCCATGTTTTAGTAAAAATATTTTAATTTCCGAAACTTCAACAATTCATAGAAAATAGCCCGTTTATCAGAAAAATACGAATTTTATGTCCATTCTGCCTGAAATCAAATTCTCTACAACTTTGTAGCTTTGAGTTTTTCCAAATTCCAAACAGAAAATATCTGAAATCCACAAACGGATGATTTTTAATTCCTCCATTCTGACAAAATACTGAAAAAACACCTCAACAATAATTCCTTCATTTATAACCACATAAACAAATCCATCATTTATATCCACGTCAAATAAATATTTTCTTATCATATAAATCAATAATTAATTATTCACAAATAATATTACAGAATCACAATTATGGCAATCAGGCCGTTCCCAGGAAAGAGGGGGCTTTTCAATAAGGATTTCTCCTTACTGGCGCACAATTAGGTGACCAAACCTCTCCTTAACAGAACTTTCTAGACATTGCCAATAATGCTATTTAATAATATTATTCAAATAATATGAATTATTGATCTGATAATGGAAAATATTGTGCAGTGACAATTATTGAAACAACAATAATATAAACTATCAACGCAACAATTATTGAATAAATAAAATAAAATATCAAAGAGTAACTACTGTAACAATTATTGAGTAGTGCCTTCTTACGTACGAATCAATAAATCAACAATATTGTGCAATATCGTGTTTATCGTTGTGACAACGCCAGACATCTTGTATTTTAACCACCGTATTCCAACAAAGGTTTAATTGGTAATAACTACGCCATTATTTATAAAAACTCATACTTTGTCGCTTTCTTCATCCGAGCGCTTATTACATTATGAGCCCCACGAATGGTCATGCTGGCGCATTTAATATTCCCCGACAAAAAGAATATTCCACGAACAAAAGAATATTCCCTGATAAAAATGAATATTTTATAACCACTTGCTTATTTTGTAAAATTTGCACATTTCACCCATAACCAAAGCATTATATCAAATTAACACCTTATTAATTTAGAATAATGAATAGAGAAAATTCAATTTTATTTATAATAAGTTGGGGTCTTACATCTAGCCTATCCAGTTAAACTTTTCTGAAATAGTTGCATTCTCAACTATTGTCCTCTGCATAGGATCCGAGTTCTCCAATGAACACTTTCAAATGAGTATAACGATCTCTCAATCCGTCATATTTCTCAAAAATTCAGGATTTGGAACTTATCTGGATACCAAGCCCCGGGAAAAATGTAGAAGTCTGAGTAGTTAACACTCTCATATGCTCCAGTCGCTTTGATTGACCATATGATTTCTTCCATTTGCTGGACTTTCTTTCAGATATCACCAGTATCTCGATCTTCTTTGATATTGATGATTTCAGGGGTTTTGTTGGTTTTTTCATTGTTTTAAGGTTCTGGAATCTGAGCTTCCTTTTTCTTGTCAGTATCTTGACTGCCACCTTGTTCGGAGGTCTCTATTTGCATGGGTATTTGTTTACCCTGAGTACTTTTGCTCTGTTCTTTTAAGAAGACAGCTAATTCTGCTATCTGATTTCTAAGTCCCTCGAATTCTTCCCTAGACACGAAACCTGACCCCTGCTGGGTACTTTCTTCCATGTTAATGGGTAGGCTTTTTGCCTTCTTAGATTTGGATATGGTAATGGGACCAATCTTGCCTACAATAAAAGTAGGTAGTTTAGTCTTGATAGACCTGAACAGTAATCATGCTATACAATGTATCATGTTTAGGGGTTTTTTAATATTTTCTTGCAAAACAAAGGTCAGTTGTTTTGATGACAGGATATCATGATAGGATTTGATATTTGACAATGAATCTGAAATAATTGATATTTAATATCTTACAAGAATTGTCATTTATAACATTTAATATTTGACATGGAATTGAAAGGGAAAGGTATGAAGAGTCTTACTTTCGCGTTTGGTTTATTAGAGGCTAACATATCTTAAGTTTACTCTCATGGGCTTTTCGACATGGAGGTTCCCAGGTCATCGCAATCTACTAGATAGGAAGTTAATTCGATCTTTCAACTGGAGCGGATCTGAGTGGTACCTTTCCTGAGCCTCACTTGAACTTAATCGCCACTGGAGTCCAGTAATCAGTGACCGACGGGTTCGCCTCCTGGTGGAGGAATCACACAACATACATTCATCGCATCTCACCGCATGCAAAATGATGACATTGTGCGAAGCACTACTATAAAGTGCGATAAAGTGACATTCACATCTATTAAATGTAAAGACGTCATTTCACACACATGCACAAAGAAGGGAATCAAAAAGATTGAAATGCGACTTAAGCCCTGTACTGTCCCCAGCAGAGTCACCACATGTCGACGCCGAAAAAATTTCTCCCTCTTCCTAGGTGTTTCTTACCCTTTATATTTTTTCTGTGAATTTGTTTGATCTAAAGGCTGAGATTTTCAGGAAAAGATCAACATAAAATGTCGACGATTTGAAAAGATTTGATTTTTATTGGTCCGAATTTGACAGAGCCTCCAGTTGATATGAGTTAAATGGTTGTACAAACTCAACCGAGTTTTGAAAGATTTTGCAATATGGCTAAATATTAGACTCTGTTTAATTGGTCTTGGAAACCGAGATTCATAGAGTTCGGGGGCTTGATTAAGCGAGGGAAGGTGTTAGGCACCCCCTGACTTTCATGAAACACGGTTACCGCGCTTTTTATTCCCTAATTTGTGTGTATGTGTGTGTGTATTGTAGTTAATTGGGCCCAAGTGCTTTATTTGAAAGTAGTATTATGCCTCTTTTGCACCTATATACAAAAGATTTGACTATATAAAAGTTCAATTTTAATACAAGGCATATAAAGTGATGTTTTGAAATCAAGGTTTTAAAACCCTTATATTCGCATAGGAATTAAGGACTTTGATACTTCCATTTTATTTCATATTCGGCTTATTCTGATTTTTATTCTCGAGATGCGAAGCATCTTCGACAAAATTAATTATATATATATATATATATATATATATATATAAGTGTCAGGCTCCTTATGAGCATGAAAGCCATCAAAGTATGCCCGAGCACCACATATAGGATTTTCATTATCACGGGGACCTTAAATCCGGATAACCATTTTAAGGTCCTAGATTTACAAGTACAAAATTTGCAAGCTAGTTGTACAACTGAAAATGGTCCATCATAAGAGCCAGATCTAGATCCGTCAGTAGGATCTTAGATCATGTGGCTTCTAGGCTCACATAATATCACATAAATAGCCTAAATAGCAAATATGCTGAAATAAAATAGATATTTATGCTAAACATCACTGTACAAAGGATTCATCAGTTAAATCTCGTTAGCAAGTAGCCCATAGCTTCCAGTTTCGTCTAGATACAGATCTAAGGTCACATGGTTGCTAAAACTTACAAAAACTAGAAAGAATACTAGATCTATATAGATCTTAGCCATTCTAGCTTCCAAGTTCAAGTTTTACAACTTTTGAACCATTTAAAAGCTAGATCTGGCTAGATCTAGTATAGATCTAGTCAATAAAGCTCAAATATTGACTATTTACAAGAAATGAACGATTAAAACTTCAAATCTAACTAATAATAACCATTAAAAAAAGTATATATAATGTTTATATATGTATTAGAGTAAGCAAAGAAACCAGATCTGGCGAAATCTTATAGTGTTTCGCGAGAATGACTATCGAACGGCTTCTAGCGCCTTTAAGAACGATTTCCACCGGTGAAAACTTGATATGTTGTAGTATATAAGTATATGAGTGTTTACAAAGAAGTTTTACAGGAATCAGAGCACGATTCGAGTTCCGTTTAGCTATTATAGCCTCTATTTCTCTCGTCTTAGCCCTCTTCTTTCCTAATCTTCTCTTAGAAACCAAAGGGGGGAGGGGGTATATATAGACCGTTTATCATGCGCTCCACTTTTTGGCAGTACCGCAGTTCACCTCTCTGATTGGGCCTTGTGGGTCCGCCCTGTGGTCTCATTGTCTCAAGCACGCACTTCACTTCCCACCAACGCCAGATCTACTTAAACTTTCATAACTTTCAATCCGAGAATCCGATAGAGTCATGCTATACATTTCCAGAAAGCCCTTTCCGAGAGCTACACAATGACATAGGATGTGACCTTTTCCGAATCCGAGAAGACGAGTCCATGACCAGATCTTTGAGTCTTCGCAGTCTATTCGTTAAGCTGTCTTGCGCTGTTTTCACTCGGGATTGATGTTATAGTTCTACATGACCTTCTTCATGCTAATTTAATTTGATTTGATGTTGAGTTAGCAAAATTACCCTTTTGCCCTTCCGAGTTGGTTCAGGACTTGACATGGTTACAACTGCCTTTCTCGGGCTTATCTCCGAGGTTTGACTACTGTTGACTCTTGTCTGTCTCGAGGATTATCTCTGAAGTTGATTTGATGATTTCCCGGTGTT
The DNA here is from genome assembly GCA_020205615.1 of Panax quinquefolius. NCBI lineage: Eukaryota > Viridiplantae > Streptophyta > Magnoliopsida > Apiales > Araliaceae > Panax > Panax quinquefolius. The sequence continues at coordinate 408,519 of JAINUW010000488.1, read as the reverse complement.
GTCCCCTTGGTTTGGTTTGATGATTTGTTGGGGCTGTCTTCGGGAGTCTAGTTTGATGATTTTGACTTCTAGGGTTGTCTCTGGAAGATGAAAGATGATTCTGCCCTCCTGCATAGTTAGTAACAAGAATGCAAAATTTCGAGTGTCTACATAAACTTCATACATAGAATCCATAGGATTGATAATAAACATGTTTTGATACCAATGAAGGAATAATATGATCCATGTCATTTACGCAAACAAAATAATAAATTCATACCTCTAAAGCGTGATAGAAATTTTGGTGAGCAATTGATCGTCCTCATCAACCCAACAGTGTCCAAACTACGATACGAGAACGAAAACCAAATTCACGATTTATAACAACTTGCATTTGGTCTGTTTTAGGAGATGTTACTGATAAAAGTTTCTAGGATTTTGGGTCAACTAAACTAATCGTACCGAGTAGAGGAGACGTGAGTCTTATAGGACGAAGTAGTTATAACACTTCCCTACAATCTCTTCAACTCTCAGTTATGTAATTAACTTAGTCAATATCACAAGCTGACTAATAAACCAAATGGGTCAAACCTTCCGTGGGCGCCCCATTTGGATACCCAAAATCCAACAAAAAAATACATAATCATACAAATATAAGACTACTTCCAAGAACCCGAAAGAAGTGCAAATCTAATAATACTAGAAAAAAAATATTGCTACCTAAGTTTCAACCATAGGATTGTTAATCAAAAACATTTCATGTTGAACTACTTCAATATAATCCTTTCATAATTATAAAGTTTGCCAACAATATGATCAAGCTTAATTCTCGCAATTCTCCCAAGTGCCATATCTTGAGCTGAAGATCCCTCCTCCATGTTGTTGTGCATATTCACAAATAACTTCACGGACACAATCATCCCATGCCTTGGCTATCTTTCCAAGTGACATACGTTGCTTAAGGCTTCGAAGTGAGAGATCGAGCTTTAATTTTGCTCTAACTGAGAAATCTTCACCATCCCTATTATCAACAAACCATGGAAAAAAAATTAGGTATATTCAAGTAAGGAGAAACTTATCAAAAAGAGAGCGAAAGAAAAGGTGAAAGAAACAATCATTTAACTTTGCTAGATGACTGCACATAAGATATAGAAAAGGATGTTAACATGTAAAGTTTTCTGGAACCATGGAGAAACTAGCAATATCTTGGAAATATTCTCTCTATTCATAAATACAAGATAACTTGTTTGTTAAAATAGGGAGGTTGTACCATTACTTGATTGTGCAGAAAAGAATGCAATTCTGAAAAGCAATTGCATGACGTTCATTTCCAATCATCATAATGGTCAAGGGAGGAGCTCAAAATTTTTATTGGGGGATGGGGTTGGAGGAAGAATACAAAACAAAACAAAAAATAGAGATATAGTAATAATAATTCAACTTCGACTTTTGCAAATAATGTACCAACTGAAAGTTTTGCATGTTTAAATTTTAAATGTAAGTTTTGGGTAAAAAATCTTTCAATCCAAAAATAAAAATTAATTATAAATAAATAAATGTTTAACAAAGCTTATTGAATATTGTGTTTTAAGGGCTTCCCATCATCACTTCATTTATGATACATGTCAAGCAAGGGTAAACTGGAAACATAAGAATAATTAGTATATTCTAGCAGGTACTACATTTTGAGTATGCATGTGAGCACATGAGTAGTTAAAATTTCAAATAGTGTACCAACTGAAAGTTTTGCATGTTTAAATTTTAAATGCAAGTTTTGGGTTAAAAATCCTTCAATCCAAAAATTGAAAATTAATTATAAATAAATAAATTTTTAACAAAGCTTATTGAATATTGTGTTTTAAGGGCTTCCCATCATCACTTCACTTATGAAACATGTCAAGAAAGGGTAATTTGGGAATATAAAAATAATTAGTATATTCTAGTAGGTAGAACATTTTAAGTAAGCATGTGAGCACATGAATAGTTAGTTATTTTGTGAGTGAAGGATAAGTAGAGGTGTAGGTTAGGTGATTTTATTTTCAGTTTTTGTTCTCTTTAAATAGATGTAATGGGAAGAGTATTCCCCAAGTATGAAAAGATCAGTTATGTAATAAAATTAAGGAGAGAAGATTTCAGCTTCTTCTTCTCTCTCACGAACTCGGTGAAAAAACATTGAGCACTTCTCCTTCGTCCTCCATCCTTTTCTCTCTGAACCATCTATCTATATATCTGTTTCTCTCTTATTCTCTGGTCAGGTACCAAGTTGGGCCTAATAAATTGGTATCAGAGCTTTAGGTTTGACCCAGAACCATCATCTTCTTCCTCCTAAGCCTTTGTTTTTCTTCCTTATCTTCAACATCCGAAATCTTCTCTATCCCACTTCCAAACTAAATTCTATCTCTTCTAGTCTCTTATGTCCTTCAAACACTACCTAGAACCAGCCCAGAAACATCAACAACTTAAGATTACAACCACAAAGCAGTAGAAAAAGGATTTTCGGTGTTTTGTTTTCTAATGAACCTACAACCCGAAAAATTTAACCATTAAATCATTCATATCAAGTATAAAACTCTTAAACTCTACTCGTTTCAGCCTTATAGCAAAAGCCCATATTTCCCAAAAACAACAAGACAACATGTTTCAAGCCATAAATTGTTATTACTTCATGGTCAGCAAAAATTTCCAGATTCTATGAAATATTTTGGTTTAATCTGATTTTGTTTGTGTTTAAGTAACTTAATTTACTTTGTTTAGCATATCATTGTAAACATCTGAAAATCTAAAAATAAATTTATCATGTTACAAGAATTTTTTTCATTCCAAAAATAAACAGTTTAGCTTTAGTGTTGGTGTTAATACTTGTTACTCCCCTAGTAATTAGTGTTTATGCTAAGTTTTGATCCTTTGGCGCTCTAGTTGTTTGTGTGCTGAATTACTCTTTAAAAATTCAACGAAGTTGTAGCTAGTAGAGTTTACACTTCACTGAGGAGATCTGTACTTTCTCACATATAAAGCTACTCAAGCTCTATTACTCATAATCATGTATTGTTGCTACTTGATCATTTTTTTTGTTCATACACAGAATCACAATTGTTTTGAAAAGGAAGCTTGTAAGTCTAACTTGGGTTGCTATTTCAACGTCTTGGTATTCATATGGTGTGTTTATATACTGAGATGGTGTTTAGCATGACCAAGAAACTATTGAACATATTAATCCTAGTTTGGGCAAAGAATTTCAAAAGGAAACTAAAAGTTTTAAAAGTAACCTCAAAGCAAACAAATATGGAAACCAAAATTGGTATAAAGTCTTCCTTCATGTGTACATATCATGATTAAAGACATTAGAGTGCTAACAAGAGAACTAGACAATAAAAATCTTAGTTCTGGGCTGGTTAAAGAGTAGTTCGGCCGAACCACTCCCAAGGCATAAATGCAACGCGGTCGCGCCCTGCTGCAGAGTTGTCAAGACAAGTTTGATGTTTGACTGAATCTTAGAGCATGCTTGTAGTTCTCTTAAACTATAATGTATGAGATAAGACTTTTGATAACCCGACTACGGAATAAGCATGAGAATGCACTAGGTTAACAACAGGTGCATGAGGATCAAATTTATTTACAAAAAGACCATGATCAAAAAAAAGAAAATGAGGAAATGAAAAATCAAAAGAGAAACAAGAAAGAAAAAGAAAGAAAAGGAAAGAAGAAGAAAAGAAAACAAATATATTTACAAAAAAAAAAAGTGATGTGAGGCGAGCTTTGGTTTCTAAACAGTCTATGATTTTACTTCGGTATAAAGAGGCGCTTTTGAATACTAACGCTAATGATTTGTTGCCTAGTGTTGTTTCTTCTCTTCTATAGGATTTCAAAGATTTATTTTCCGAGGAGCTCCCTCAAGGACTACCGCCTATTTGGGGAATTGAAATCAAATTAATTTTGTTCTCGGTGCGACCATTCCAAACCGTCCGGCTTATCGGAGTAATCCTGAGGAGACAAAGGAGTTACAAATACAAGTTGACGAGCTGATGGGAAAAAGGTTCGTAAGAGAAAGTATGAGTCTGTGTGCAGTTCCAATGATCTTAGTGCCTAAAAAAGATGGAAAATGGACGATGTGCATCGATTGTCGAGCGGTAAATAATATTACGGTAAAATATCGACAACCCATTCCTCATTTAAATGACATGTTAGATGAATTATAACGCCCCCATATCTATACTCCCACGGTATCCGATATGGTGTTTACTACTAATCAATTAATATTACGCATTCAAATCTATACACCCATGGTATCCGATTCTATGCTTATATTTAACTGAACGACTATACAATTATTACAAGATACAATTCCCATATATCTAGGTTCACAGTATCCCATAACAGATAACAATTCCTTAGAGAACTATTGTTGTGTTTGGATACCCTCACTTGGATGTATAGACTGTATCTACGAATAGTATCTATCCAAAATTCAGAGTACTAGTAATAACATGAACAATTCATATTACCAATATCCTCACTCAGATGTATAGTCTATATCATGCGGATTACACTATCGTATTGATAGTACCTATCTATCTGAAATCCAGAGTATCAACAACAACATGAACAGTCCATGTTATTACTACCCTCACTCAGATGAATAGTTCCCAAGGATCTCAAACTAAATTGAAAATTCTAATTACATCTATTTATGTAAAGGAAACACGGTTGCGAAAATAAAAGATGTTATATATCATATATTAAAGTTAGATTACATGATCCTTCATAAAGAATTTCTTATTACAAAAGTATTACATTCAACTAGACAGTAAAATAATTTAATCTAAGCAGGAACGCTTCCCTTTATTTACTCCAGATGTGCTAGGGTTACCGTTTAATACTGCAAAGGGAATGATTTGCAAGAGTAAGCTATGACATGCTCAGCATGTTTTATAATTTATCACAATATAGGATTTGAAGAAGTATAACAATACAAAACTAAACTGAGTGTTGTTTACCATGTCTAGAATTTTTATATTTCAACCATTTCTGGACTTTTTATTTCTGTCAGTCACAAAGACTTAGAAATCTTGTTCAGATGTGAGATAAGGGATCAGCCTATTCAACATCCTAGAAATATGCATCTCATCCTAATCGTGCCCACTTGCACTAAGTGTCAGATTCAATTGACACACATTTATCCCTCTTGGGATATACAACTCAGTATAGGATGTCTTACCAAAACAATTTGGTTTGACACAACAGTTTATGCTCAATAAAAAATATCATATGAATAAACAATTCATTTCTTAGTTATGCTGAAGCTATAACAATAACTTTACAAAAATTGGCAATTCAAGTTTAGGTTTGGTAATACATATCAAAAGCAATTCAAGATAGGAATCTTGTTCAACTAATTATAATAGGGTTTAGTAACTTGCGAAAGTAATTAAGGGTAAGGAACTTGCTTAAGTAATAAATTAGGGTTTAGGATACTTGCATGAGCGAAGATCGATAAAGCAACGCTACTCGATTCGTTTATAAACACCTAAGATATTCATTCATACAAATCTAACACATTAGTATTGATAACAATACTCAAATACATAAACTATTTATGTTCGGGTTAAGTTCGATATGATTTCGGTGTCCTAAGACTTTACCGGGTAATTAATAAGTTAATATCTCGGTTAAAATTTATTTATAAGCTTTATTATATTTTTAGATAATTTATATATCTTTTATAATAATTTTTGGAAGCTTATAACAATTTTTAAATATTTATTTATTCATTAAATTATTTTTAAATCATTTATTTCTAATTCTAAATAATTAATATTTACCTAGAATATTATAAAAATCCTATTTATTATTTTTAAATAATTTATAATCATTTAATATGATTTTTACATCATTAATATTATTTTTAAATAATTATTTATTATTTATAAATAATTATTCTAATTATTATATTATTCATTTAATTATTAATAATATCCAAATAAATAAAATATTTATTGAATTTATGTAAAAATATTAAAATTTAATTATTATAACTTAATATAATTTTTAAAACTATTTTTATAATTATTTATATTTATTTATTAATTATTTATAATTTTTATTAATTTATTTATTAGAAATTATTTTCTGTCTGTCGTTAAAGCTCTATAGTGACAGAAAGTGCCGCTATAGGTGTTCTTGAGTTTCTAGAAATCAGTTGATCATGACTTAGATGTCACTTTGACCTTAGCTTAATTTCCTACCGTTAATAATTCTGGGTTTGGAAGTGCATGGGTGTTATAGTACTCATATAATAGTACAACATACCAATTTCATACTTTAACCTACATATAACAAAAAGTTATAGAGGCTCAAAATCACTGTCAGAGTTGTTCTTGAGTTTCTGGATAACCCAAAACAGTAGTCATGGTCAGTCAACGGTTTTGTGGCTTCTAGATCTTTTAATCCGTGTGATAGATTTGCGTTTTGATTGATGTAATATGTAGTCTATATAACAAGGTACGTATAGGTTACACTAGTTTGGACAGAGTATGATTCTAAGGTTTAGATCTATATTGGTCAAAGTACAGCCAAAGGTTGTTCTTCATGTTCAGTTTTCTGGGTAACCCAGAAAACGCAGTCATGCTCGGTCGACGACTTTTGACCATTAATTCTGGTAATCCTATGAATTGATTAAGCATTTGAATGTCATAGATATGTAGTATGTATGTCAAGGTATTAATTCATTACATTTAGACATCATAACAACAAACAGAAAGCGATTAAAAGGTTGGTCAAAGTAGCCGGCTCAACCCAGAAATCAGAACTTCGTGATCGGTCAACCAATTTTGACCACCTATATCTTGCAATATATGATTCTAATGATCCTGATTTCTTTTCCAGATTAAAGACCTCATGTAATACTACAACTAGCATACAATTAACAAACCTAACTATTAACATACACGGATCTACAGGCTCTGACATTCGACTGTCAGACCTGTTTTTCCAATTTCTAGTTTGCTTAAAACACCATTTTGATGCATCTAGATGTTATAAAAACATGTTCTATCAACTTAGCATACTTACTAACATGTTATTACACATACCTAAACTAAAAATTAAACATAGCATCAAAGATCTAGGTTAAAATTAGGGTTTCACCTTTTCATGCTTGATTTTGATTTCTGGTTACTGATTCTGTTGCTGCTATCACCAAGGCTTGTTTAGGTATGTTATAAGAGTGTATAGGTTTGAAAAATTCGTGAGTTTGCACTGAACTAAGGCTGCCTTTTATAGAATTTCTAAACTAGGGCTTTTGGTCATTTTTCACCAACTTGCCTCTCTAAATTTCTGATGTTTTGTTACTTGTGCTGCTTGGGAGTTACAAGCATGTCATGTGGTGTGTTGGAACTTGGTTTGATGACTAACTACCTGCTTGTGAGCTAGTTTGTACAAATTAGTAGCTTAATTATGCCCTAATCCTCTTTAATCTTGATTAGGGTTTTGATTTTTATGATTAGGGTTGCTTAATGATGTTTATTATCACCTAATTGAAGTTTAATAATCATGATTAGGTGTTAGGATAACCTAATTAGGGTTTAGTCTAACAAATTAGGGTTAGGGTTTATAAATCTAGGGTTAGGGTTTCCTAATTTTGATATTAGGGTTCCTAACTTAGATTTTTCACAAATCCTAACAAGCCCGACAAAGCGTTTTGTCAGTGTAAGCACGACAAAGCAGCTTGTCAAAATACATATATCGAAAAGTCCGTTTTCAGAAGAAAAATTTTAAGCACGACGTGTCAAGCACGTCAACTTTCGGACGAAAATTTATTTGACCTAATTTGTTTAACAGAGTATATAGTAACATAAAATGTTTTCAGAACGGAGAGATTTTATTAATATAATTGAATTTACATAATTGAATCTTATTAAGGTTTTGGGGTTTCACATGAATTGCATAGGCCTTGCATATTTTCAAAATTTGATTTAAAAGTCTTTATCATCAAATAAGAATGCAAGGGTGATGAATGGAAAACAATGTTTAAAACTAAGTATTGTCTTTATGAGCAGTTAGTATTACCTTTTGGTTTAACTAATGCACCCAGCACTTTCATGAGATTAATGAACCATGTTCTGCGTCCATTCATTGGAAAATTTGTTGTAGTTTATTTTGATTATATCTTGATTTATAGCAAAAACTTGAAAGATCGTGCATTACATTTAAAATATATTTTAGATGTAGTTAGGAAAGAAAAGTTATTTGCTAACATGGAAAAGTGCACGTTTTGTTCGATTTTTCTTGGCTTTATTGTCAGTTCACAGGGAGTCCAAGTTGATGAGGAGAAAATCCGAGCGATTCGAGATTGGTCGAGTCCTACAAATGTGAGTCAAGTGCGAAGCTTCCATGGACTCGCAAGTTTTTACTGATGCTTTGTTCGGAATTTCAGTGAGATTACAACACCATTGACCGAGGTCATCAAGAAAAGTGTAGACATTAAGTTGAGTGATGAACAAGAAAAAGCATTTAAATTGATTAAGGATAAATTGACAAATGCTCCTTTACTTATTTTGCCTAACTTTACTAAAATTTTTGAGATTTACTGTGATGCTTCAGGTTTAGGGATTAGAGTTGTTTTGATGCAAGAAGGAAAACTAGTGGCGTATTTCAGCGAGAAATTGAGTGGGGCAACTTTGAATTATCCTATTACAACAAGGAGTTGTACGCATTGGTTAGAACACTAGAGACATAGCAACACTACTTATGGCCCAAGGAGTTCGTGATCCATACCGATCATAAATCATTGAAATACTTGTAGGGACAACACAAGTTGAACAAAAAGACATGTGCGATTGATAGAGTATATAGAGAAATTCCCATATGTCATTCGATACAAGAAGGGTAAGAAAAATGTCGTTGTGTATGCTTTGTCTCGAAGGAATGTTTTGATAAATAATCTTGATTCAAAATTACTTGGTTTTGAGCGAGTTAAAGAATTGTATGCTAATGACCTTGATTTCAGTGAAAAATTTAAAACTTGTGAAAATAATGTTGTAGGTAAATACTTCAAAATGAATGGACTCTTGTTTCGTGAGAATAAATTGTGTCTCTGCATGTTCTTTGCGTGAATTGTTGGCTAGGGATCACATAGGGGTGGTTTAATGGAACATTTTGCTATGGATAAAACTTTGGTTGTTTTAAAAGAACATTTTTATTGGCCTCAAACGAGATGTTGAAAGAATGTGATAGATGCATTATTCGTCGACAATCTAAATCTCGTGTTCAACCCCATAGATTATATACACCATTGCCTATACCTAATGAACCTTGGATGGATTTGTCTATGGACTTTGTATCGGGTTTACCTAGGTCTAAGCATGGTAATGATTCTATATTTGTTATTGTGGCTAAGGAAATTATTCGATTGCATGGTATGCCTAGAACCATTGTTTCTGATAGAGATGCTAAGTTTTTAAGCTATTTTTAGAAGACCTTATGGTGTAAATTGGGAACTAAACTGTTATTTTTTACTAGTCACCCACAAACCAATGGTCAAACTGAAGTAGTAAATAAAACTTTGTCCGCGTTGTTAAGGGCTATCATTAAAAAGAATATCAGCCATTGGGAAGAATGTTTACCACATGTTGAGTTTACTTATAATCGTTCAGTTCATTTTGCTACTAAATTTTTACCATTTGAGAATGTTTATGGTTTTAATCCCTTGACTCCATTGGAATTATCACCATTACCTGTTTTTGAATTTACTAACATGGATGGAAAGAAAAAGGCTGAATTTTTTAAGCAGATACATGAGAAGGCGAGGCTCAACATTGAGAGGAGAACAGAGGAATACGCCAAACATGCCAACAAGGGTTGACATCAAGTTATCTTTGAACAAGGAGATTGGGTATGGCTGCATATGCGGAAAGAATGATTTCCAGCTCAAAGGCCTTCCAAATTGCTTTCAAGAAGAGATGGTTCATTTCAAATGTTGGAACGCATAAATGACAATACTTACAAACTGAATAGTAGACATTTCATTATCAAATTTGATTATTAAAGGAAAGTAGACATTTAACATGGGACTATCCAAAATAGTAATAAGGACTTTTATCATGGGACGGAGGGAGTATTTAAGACTCGTGGATGTAATTCATTAATTAGCAATTCAATATTATTCATATTTAATTACTTGTGAGATTATTATCTACTTTTGGTTCTTTGAAGAATTTCTAAGTAATTTTTTAGTTTATTCTTTGAGATTCAATTTGACTTATCATACAACAATACATAGTTTTGTGTGACGTCTTATACCGCATCAATCGTCGATTTCGCCGAGGTTCCTGTTTCAATATAAACAAGAGGTTTAGGCGTCGTTGGTGTTCCATTCAACGCAGATTTCATTGCTTGATCGATTGTACCAAAGTTCTCGTCTCAATATAGACGTTGGGTTGAGGTGTCGAGAGAATTTCACTCTATCAACTGTGCTAGAAACGATCCGGGCAACGACCACCTCACACAAGCGTGTCGTGGAGTCTATCAGTTTGCATACTGCATATTGTATTGTCAAAGCTCCCAACATAGAATTTACCGATCTTGTCTCATGATAGCAGAGTTCTCAATTTCATGTAAAAAGTGAAGAAGTCAATAGAGCAACAAAGAGTTGAGAAAGAGAGAAAAAAGTTTTAGTAAGAAAGAGGGCGTACAAGGGGCTTTTGGGATCGGGTAAGAAATCCAATTGTTTTGCCAATTATTGTACTACAGTCTCTCTAAAATCTAAATCTTCTAGTGGAGTTATCTCTCTTCGAGTAGGCAGAGATTTGCCGAACTACATTAAATTCTTGCCATCTTGTCTACAATTTTTCCTATAATATTTTCTTGTTCACTTTGTTTAACTAAATACAAGAGTAAGAATTTTTCTCACAAACATCAATGGGCTTCTGCATGCATTTGAAAAGGGATTAAATTCCCCACAAGTGCTACTAGAGCTCTGGTGTGTGAAAAATATCTATTAGGTAGTACTGGGACTCAATTCAAAGTGACTCCGTATGATGGTTAAGGAAGCTTTACCCTTTGCAAAGAAGGATAAAGGACCTCCTAGTTCAACAAAATCTGGCGAGGCCATAGAAGGGAGTGAAGAAAGAATGAAGAAGATTAGAAAGATATAAACTTTCAGTGTATGAGTACCATTAGACGCAATATAGTGGATAACATTATAACCAATGTTGTGGATAAAAGATACTCCTAGTTTGTGGGGAAGTTAGAAAAATTATATTGTGGCAGCAATATAATATGTCTTCCGGTGCTCTTCTTCTGGATTCGACTGATATTTATTTAGCAAAAAAAAATATATATCTCAAAAAGAACACGAGTACAGAGCTAAAGCTGAAGCGAGATTTATATCGACTGAAGATAGCGGAAGGAGAATATTATTGAGCACATGTTTGCTTCCATTGGTATTGTTGATCAACTTGGGAAGGTTAACGTGGAGATTAAGGAAGAAGATAAGAACCTTATTCTTCTTACCTCACTTCCTAATTCATATGACAACCTTATCACCACCATGTTGTATGGAAAAGAAACAGTGAAAATGAAAGAGGTTTAGTCAGCCTGTTATCTAATGATTAGAGGAAGAACCGCGATGGCGATGAAAGAGACACAAATAATGCTTTGTCGGTGCATGGCAGAATAAAAGACGAAGAGCTACTGGTAGGGGATCTCGCAACAGCAGTGGTAAATCCAAGCACAATGACAAGGGCAAACAGTGTTTTAGATGCTAGTCATATAAAGATATATTTTAGATGAGGAGTCATGTGAAGTGTTTTGATGAGTTCAGAGGGGGGAAATTGTTGGGTTCTGCATCCATTAACAAGTCTTCGATAGACATGGTGATATAAACAAAAAAATAATGTCGCCAGTTATGCATTTTCGTACATGGGAACTACGAAATATAAGTCATATATTGGCTTGTCATGGTGTAGGCAATTGAAGCACTGATTTTAGTTTGTTGTCGCGAGCATTTGAAAGGGATTAAATTCCAAACAATTAGGTGATTAATCCTAAATCTATATATTTATGAGATCCTTTAGTAAAGAGAGTGGATAATAGGCTGAATGGATGAGGGGTGCTTAATTTTCTGTAGAGGACAAGATTAGCTTGATTTGACTTCCCACGAGTGTAACTAATTCTTCAAAGACGAGAAGAAATTTCATGTAGTGAGCAACCTGAGAAGAGATCGCCAAAATTTTCACATATGTTTAGGAGGGTGGCATAGGGTTACTTGTTTACTAAAAATATTTCTGCTCCATATGCTTTGGAGATTCCCCTTTGAGCCTCGGTCCTTGTAGCAAAAGGTTTCAAGTGGGTTATACATATCCCAATCTGGAGACTTGTGTCTCTTGTGCGAGCTTTTAGAAGTTCATTTCCAAGGGTAATTGTTGTTGGAGGATGGTCAGCACATTTAATATGAGGAGGATAAGTAGGAGGGGTGGGGAGTAATCTTTCCTCGGACTTTTCCATGCTTCAGTCCCATCTCTAGTCCACAATGTGTTTATTTATAGCTTACTCAAGTGAGTTCCATCTATTTAAGAATTTAAAAAGGATGGGGAAATTGGTAGGAGAAAGAATGTTAAGATCTTTTTGGAAGGGTGGTCTTTATTTCTGTTTTTGTGTCGTATGGATTGAATAGAATGCCAAGTTTTTAAAACCCAATATCTTCCCGTTTTTTTGAGGGCCCAATTCACAATTCGGCATCACAGGGAACTTGAGGAAGGAAAAGGGTTCTATCAATAATCATCGTCTTTTTCAATGTAAAGCGAAAAACTTCTAGCATTTCAAATCATTGACTCTAAAGAACAAGCTTGAACAAACACATGTAATTCAAGATTATGGATATTAAATCATGTGATTGGTTAAATCCCATGGCTTAAACTCGGGTTATAGGATATGACACCGAAGCAAAGTTCTTTAAAACATGTTTTTCTTAGTCTAAAAATTGATATTTAATTGCATTATAACTACCAATGAGATCTATTATAACTACCAATGAGATCTATCTCTAGTGGTATACCCTTCTCTTTTTCTAACAGAGAGGTGTAGGGATCAAATCCCCTTAAGGGACTCAATGGTGAACGTATTATCTTGTTGAAGATACCTCCAATAGACTACACGGCCTACTTCTTGTAGGGTTGAGGTCAAGTTCTATGTCCCCCTCGCCCACCTTGCTAATAAATAATTCTTCTTATAAAAAAATTACACTATAACTAAGCTAAATAAAGTTATCTACTTGGTATTAGCCTACTTAGTTTTGTCTTAGTCATATATTTACTCATTTATAAGTACAAATTTTAGGAAGTCAAGGAAACTCTATGTATCATCAACGAACTCTGTATATTTGTCAATATAGTTAAACATGGATATGAAGAAAACTTGAGAGCTTCACCTGAAAATTAGGCAATATTTGTTAGTCAGAATAAACTAGACAAGTGTCAGCAAGGAAAGGTTAGTTGACTAATTAATAACGTTAGCTGGCCTAGAATGGTGAAACAAAATATATGTAGAAGTACTCCAGGTAGTGCATACATGATATGAAACCAAAATTTTCCATTCACTCACCTGGTTTCCGCTGATATATTTTCTAGAAGTATAGGGAAGTTTTTGGGATAGTTCGTCGGGACAAGCACCCATAGGGGCAGGATAGGTAACTGCAAACCGTAAAGTAAGAAGTTAATGCAAAAGATATGGAATAATTTAGAAACTAAAAGGTACAATAAGTTTGATAACGCACCAACTTTTCTGTAGGATGCTGTTCTACATCTGCACTGATAGAAACAGCAGTGAAAGAGCACTTGACAATGATCCCTTTGTCAGGAAAATCTGGGATTGGATTGACACCGTTATCACAGAAATCAACCACAGTGTCTGTTAATCGCTGGTTTATTTCCTCTACTTCTTTCAAGAGGAAATCATATGCCTGCAACACAATGTCTTAGTTCCTGTATTTAAGAAACAGAGATGACGTCTAACCCAATAATTATTAGAATCTTACAAACAAAGATGAGAGAATATATTATACTTGGCTAGCAATGTCTAGCTACAAAGGGAAAAATGTGATATCAAGTCTTTTTCTTTTTGTCAATAAAATGATATTAAGTCATAATCTGGCATGCTCAAAAATCAACCTAAATACATTATCTTACTAATGAGGAATGCATCATTATGAGATGTATATGCTAATGACCGCGTTGAGGGATTCTCCTCCAAAAAGAACTCTAGATACGATGTTCCGAAAACATAAGCATGTGATTTAGTAATTTAAAACCCCTTTTGGGATGCAACCAGGGAACAACTATAAACTAGTTTGTATAGTGCTACTATTTATTAATAAGTAATGTAAGTCATCTGTTGTAAGTTTCTAAGAGTTAGAGGCCCTTGATAAGGTGGAAAATTCCTTCAGTGAAGACCTAATGAGAGGCTGAATTAAAACACACCTAAGATCCGCAAGAATCGAATCATACAGACATCTATAGAGTGTAACTAGGAGACTTTGCTTCAGCACTTTACCTCACTCGATCCTACTAGCAAGTTTTAGGTTTATTAGTCTTTTTATGTTATACTATGTCGGAATCTTTCTGAGCATATTTATACTAGGTTTTTAATGTTTCAGATGTAGGGGTAATTTTGGTATTTTGGTATTTCTGGATAGGATTGTAGTAGTGACCCATCACCATTCGGTAAGCAGATTTTTTATTAGGCTTTATTGCCAACTGATTGGGGATATTTCCAAAACTGGTCACATAACGTTGACAGCAAGCCTAGCAGCTTCTCCTTGTACCTTGCTTATGAAAAGGTGTCTAGCATGTTTATTTGAGATTTTTTTTGATAGCATGGTGGAGGAGAAACGATTTGGCACGAGGTGGAGAGCTTGGGTGTATGGCTGTCAATCTTCTTCACTTTCCGGTCATTGCAGATCTGAGCCTAAGTCATGGTTAAGGTGTCTAGGGGATTAAGAGATGGGGCCTCGATGATTCCTTTTTCTACACTTATTGCCGATGTGTGGAGTAGGTGTGAGTGAGAAGGGGGGCGTGACAATTTTGGAGTGTCGAACCTTTAGTTTGCTGATGACATGAACACGTTTTTGTCTGAGGGTGTTAAGAGCTTTAAGGATGTCTTGTCCATTTTGAAGATTTTTGAAGTCTCTAGTCTCAAAGGAAATTTGAAATGTAGTTTAGTTGGAGTTAATATGGATAAGTCAAACCTTAGACATATATGTATCTTTGGTTGGTTGAAAGGTTTTCAGTTGGTTCAAATTTGATGATTCTTGGTTTGATGACTTGTAATCGGGAATTGAACTTGTTAGATTCTACCTTAATCAATTTGTATAGCTAGGGTTGTGTTGTTTGATCATAATTGTATTAATCTTTTTGGTGGACTGAGTACGAATTGCATGTTAACAACGGGGTTTTCTTCTAGATGATAGATAATGAAAATCAAATGACAAATTGCATCTGATAATTTGGAAACACATTGGCGGACACTAGTAAACTGTATGAAAAATCTCAGAGGGTCACTTGGTTGACATTTTGATTCTTTTTTTTTTTTTG
Source organism: Panax quinquefolius (assembly GCA_020205615.1). Taxonomy (NCBI): domain Eukaryota; kingdom Viridiplantae; phylum Streptophyta; class Magnoliopsida; order Apiales; family Araliaceae; genus Panax; species Panax quinquefolius. Next base: position 392,956 of record JAINUW010000488.1, on the reverse strand, counting down.
AGTTGTGAAAATTTATTCATCTATTGAATAATTTGTTGTTAAAAGCCAATGAGCTTCACTGTTGAACCTTTGTTGAATGTTGACGTAATATATAGTTGGTGAGTAATTTGTACTCATTCTGCTGTGTTTCATATTCTTTTTCTTACAGAAATGATTAGGGAATATGAGACGAGAACAAAGTGAGACATATAACTTCCTTTGAACCGTGTACTTTCCTTTAGGTCTACATATACATGGCAATATACATTATAAACTATTGGGTCAATCCAAATTAACTAGAACTATGTGGGTTAGTTAACTGTGATATCTTATTTGGATTGGATAAAGTTTACTCATATTTTCATAAAGAAAAATAGGTCCAAATTAGTTAACCATTATCAAACCCAGTTTTATATCCATACAAATTGAAGAGACCAATTATGCTTTTGTATCTTTTTCTTTCCACTGCGATCTTCTTCATCAGCAGCCCGACTACATTGCCCCTCCTTCATTTTTCCAAATCTAAATTTCTGTCGTTCGAACTCTCTCACACACATCCAGACAGGTGAAATTGGGTTTTGGAAGCACGACACCATGAACCGTTTGATTGGAAATTGCCACCTCAATGGTAATATGGGTTATGATGAGTGGTTGGAGAGAAAGTAGGCCCAATTCGTATTATCCAACTCATCTTGAATCCTTGATTGATTATACCAAACTTAGAGAGAGAAACAGGTTGGAGAATATGGCACATGAGAGTAGACCAAGTTTGTATTATCCAACTCATCTTGATTGATTATACCAAACTTAGAGAGAGAAACAGTATGCTTAAAATTTAAAAACTTGTTGCTGAAAGAACCTCAATCCAAAAGATTAAAAATATGTAGAAGGGGGGAGTACATAAAAATTTAGAGAGTATAAATTTTAGAAGGGGAGAGAGTATATAAAAGTTTTAGGAGAGTAATAAAACTTGATGTAAAGAATGCTTTTCTCCATGGGGATCTGGAATAAGAGGCATACATGGAAGTTCCTCCGGGATTTACTTCATCGAAAACAAAGGGAAAGGTATGCAAGTTGCGAAAAGCTGGTCGAAGTTGTCCCCTAGAGCGTGCTTTGACAGATTCTACGGTTTGGGTACAAACAAAGTCAAGCAGATCATACTATGTTGGTGAAACGGAGAAATGATAAGATTGTCATTCTTATTATTTATGTTGATATTGTGGTAGCTGGGAATGACGAAGAGGAGATAGTCAGCCTTAAGAACAAACTGAAAAGGGAATTTGAGCTCAAAGACTTTGGCACTCTAAAATACTTTCTTGGTATAAAATTTGCTAGATCTTCCAGTGGCATCCTCCTATCACAATGAAAGTATATTATAGATTTATTCACTGAAACAAATAAGTTGGGATGCAAATCTGTTGATTCTCCCATAGAGCTCAATCATCATCTAACAAGTGGCACGGGACCGATCTTTGAGCACTTAGTGGGCCGATTGATATATCTTTCCGACACTAAGCCTGACATTTTATATGTTGTGGGTATAGTGAGTTAATATATGCATGATCCACGGGTTTGTCATATGGATATTGTTTACAAAATTCTGAGATATTTGAAGTTTGCTCCTAGTAAAGGCATATTATTCTCGCAACATGGGCACATGAAGATTGAAGTCTTCTCGGACGCAGATTGGGATGGTTCTGTAGATTATAAGCAATCTACTCCCGGATATTTCTCTTTTGTCAGTGGCAACCTTGTTACGTGTCGTAGCAAAAAAAATCTATTGTTGCTTGATATAGAATCGAGGCAGAAAATCGAGCTTGCATTAGGTGTATGCGTAATGTGGCTTCGTATGTTATTAGATGATTTGGGAATAGCAACTAAAGAGCCAATGAGATTATTTTGTGATAATAAGGCAAAAATGTTTCATTCGTTACGTGTCAAGTTGGGCATGCAGGATTTATATGCACCAACTTGAGGGGGAGTGTTAGAATGTAAAAAGAATATTGTGTTAGAATATAAATAGAATATTCTCAGGATAATTGTAGCTAAATTATAAGGATACTCTAAGGATGAGTGTACCTAAATTAGAGGGATTGATTGTAATAGCTAGATTATAGGGATTAACTTAATTGTAGGGATTGCAATAGCTTGATAGTTGGAATTGTTGTAACCTATTTAGCACTATAAATAGAGAGAAAAAAAATAAACTTAAACTTATTAGGTCAAAGGTACTTCTCTTCCCACGAAACCCTAAACCACCTTTGCAAATCTACCGGACTACAAAAGAAGCACAACTTAAATACGGAATCAATTGACAAAATATTAAACAAAGCCTCAAGCATAAATACCAACAATAATATAATCTCCACAGTTTGAATAGAATTTAATTTTCAAACGATATAAAAAAAATAGTAACTTACCTTTTCCAATTCAATTATGCTTTTAGGAAAATTCAAATTAATATTTCATTATTAACAAAAATTCGAGTTATTACATTCTTCCCCATTAAAAATAATTCCGTCCTCGGAATTCAAATAAGCTACAAAAAGTATTATTTTTATTTTTATTTAAATTGCATAATTATTCATAAATTTTATTTAAGACGTAGCATCACCCATCAAGGCTGGTAAGTCCATCAGTCCACGCAATTATGTATGTACTTGTAGAAAATTCGCCAGTTAACGCGTCAAGCCCTGATAAGATTCTTCGTTTTGCATAGAATTAAATTATACGATTCATCTAAGTGGCCCCGCCAGTTTTTTTGAGTTTCATTTTTGCAAAAATACTTTTTAAGAACATAATTCAAAAACACATAATGTTCTCCACATCTATAATAGAGTTCGAATACCCAAAATATTCAAAATTCTCTTCAATTTGTAAAAAAAAAAAAGTTCATGTTCTGCACAACTAAGATCTAGCAAATTATGTTTATTTTTATTTAATTATTTTACATTAATTCGTACAAAACTCCAAGGACATCAGATAAACAAAACAATTCTACAAATTATATTACCAACTCTCCCTAGCACCTCAAGACCTTCAAAATAGCCTAACCTCAATCTGAATTAGTTCTCAAATATTGTTATACCTTTCAAGGAATATACCATTAAGATCTTTTTATCACCGTATCAAACTCCACATTCTATTATCAGCATAAGTAAACTGACTACTCTAAATTGTTCAAGGTCTCAAAATATATTGAATTTCATCACTTACTATATAATAATTTAATGAATCAATCCTTCTCTTAGTCCAAACCATAATCCACCAAATTCCAAGAACTCCTTTTACTATAACAAAGAAACTTCATATAACATAACTCTAATATCCTACTAGAAAATAATGGCAAAATTTATCATAAGCCTCAAATGATTAATCTAATTAACTCGAATATCTACAACTAAAGCTCACAAGAGATCTTCTATACTTAATAGTTTTCACTTTATCATATTATCCCATCAATACACATACCTCAAATTATCAACAAGCTTAACAATCATAAATCATAACCCAAACCCTCAATTCTAAGATAATTTTTACTAAAAACAACTAACAAATAATTCTCCAGAATCAAATACTTGTTGATACAAATACTCGCATCATAATCGTATTATATATATGATCATTTCTCAATAGTACAAAATATAACTTTATTCTCCTTAATGATCCAATCACAATTTTTAACTAATATCATTACTTCATCGCATAACAATAATAACCTTGGCAAATTATCAATTATCTCACTTTCCTCAAATCAACTACAAATCGAAAAGTGATCGACAGTTGGTCAACATCAAGACCAACCAAACAAAGAACCAAATCAAAACAAACTCTTATGTCTACCCAGTGTTTACCCATAACTCACAGGTCAAGCCTAAAGGCAATCTACAGAAACATAACCTAAACTCTGATATCATCTCTGTAACACCCCTTCCCGAATAGGAAAGGAAGGTCATGTGCAAAGCTCAACAAACCTCACAATAATAATTCGTTAAATATAATCCAAACTAATAATTCCATAAAAATTCGTAATCCATTCAAGATGCCTTTAATTATCGCCTAAGATCACTATTAATACTCCAAAACTTAAAAGTCAATAACAAAAATTAAGAAATCTTAGAACCCTAATATGACAGACGTCACTATTTTGGTCTTATCACCATTAATTAAAACTTATTTGTCAAATTAATTCCTTTTAACATAAACTAAACTTCAAACACTCCAATTTAGCCTCAAGAATCACCCAAATCAAATATAAAATCATTAAGTTATACATTTTTAAATATTTGAATTCATTACAGAAAACCTGCTTAAAAATTCCAGACCAGTCACATCTTAAAATTCATAACAAATCATATGTTAATCTTTAGCGGTTTAAAATTGGTGCACATATTCTCAACTTATATATGTATAACATATCCAAAAATCATAACGATCCAACGGTCGGATTAAGAAACATAAAACACGTAAAATACCTTAAAATATAGAAACTGATTTTCAGATTTTAGCGTTTACATTCAATCAAATTATATTCTTTTTTATAAATTTATTTCCTCTTTCCGATTATCATGATGTCTAATTCCATGTCTATATTTTATTTAAAAACAATCTCTAATTTAAAAACCTCATAACTAAACCTAAAATCAAAATACGAAATAATATTACCTTCCTTATTCACCTTTCTTCAATATGCAACAGTAAAGAACCTGACTTTCGGGTCTTCTAGAGTCTTCAAAATCTCTTCATGTCTTCACAAAAATTTTCTCTCGAAAAGATGCATGAAATCACTCGATTCAGAGTTAATATGACTGAGTTATGAATTTTCAAAACTATGGCTGAAAATAGTGACTAGAATCAGGACAGATTGCGATTTTCAGTAATTTAAGGCATGAAGATGATGTCAAATAACTTTTCATCCTCTTCATAATTGTAGAGAACGAAAAACTAAAGAAACAAGATTTGGGTTTATTCAATTCCGACATCAGATGAATTAATTATGATTTTTCTAATGAGTTGTAGTGCACAACTAATCAATTAGAATAGGGTTTCATCTCCTCTCTTTAAATATAAAGAGAAAAAAATATAGGAGTTACCAAAACACTAATGGACTCCTCAATTTTAATTAATTCAATTATTTAATTAGCTACTAAAAGAATTTAACTTTCCAAATAAAATTAAAAAAATAGTAACTTACCTTTTCCAATTCAATTATGTTTTTAGGAAAATTCAAATTAATATTTAATTATTAACAAAAAATCGAGTTATTACAGTTTATGAGAGAGAATGTTTGGTCAAGTATTTTTACTTCTCAGTTTATTTTCCACCTGTTTCATCTCTCCAATCCTCATAATGCTCTAATTGTGAGTTCTACTTCTCTTGCTAGTAATGAGTTGCCTTGAAATTTGTATATTGTCAATAACCTGGAAACTCTCGATATGTCCTCTCTCCTCGTCTTGCTTGATTAAAGCTCTTTATCCACCACTCCTGACTTGAAAGTCTTTATTTGCTCAAACCAATCCTTTGGCTAGGTTTCCGAGCAAATGATCTTTCTATTCATGGGGATTGAGATTACAGGTTTAGGTGGAACGGGAGTTTCTATAGAATTTTCAAATAAGATTGACAAATAGTAAGCTTATTCTTACATCCATGGGATTTAAAGATGATCAAAGAGCTTCATTCTGTTAAACATTCGTACATATCTAGGAATTTTAAATTTAAGAAAAAAATCAAAGCTTATAAATCAATGGAGATGACAAAAGAGGTGTTAAGTATCAAGCGCACACAAACACACTAGGATTACACACTCACACTACTGTATGAGATATAAAAATAATGACACAAGAATTTTACGTGAAAAACTACCATAGGGAGAGATATCAGAAACCCACTATGTAAAATATTTAAGAATACAAGCCTTTTTATCTGAGAAAATAAAACTCTCTACCTGCTTTCTCTCTTAGCTCAGCTGAGCTTTTCTCTCTCTTTTTCTTGTTGCTCTCGGTTTGGTGGATATAAAATGAGAAGCCAAAACTCCTTTTTTATAATGCAAGCATTCATTGATCTAAGGAAGCCAAAACTAATTGAGAGAATGAGTCACCAAGCTTGCCAAGAAACAAAGGACAAAGAGTCCTTTTCCTTTCCAAATTCTTGCAGCGAATAGCCCAAATGGAAGTATACATTTTTCATGCCAACTAATTTCATCACATGGATATATGTACTATACATATATTTTCCTCCTTGCCATGTAACTGAGCCATGTAAAACAAGATAGCAAAAGTACACGCAAATGTTTGAGAAAGAATGATGATGAGCCACCAAGATATGAACCAACTTCAACAAGAGGTTTTTGCAATTGAAGGCATTGGAAGTTGGAAGATTTGCTAAAATTATGAAGACTCGCAAGAAGCCCCTCAACTTTTATTTTTTCTAACATCATCTGCAAAATCAAGTTTAAAGGGGTATTGGAAGTAAACTTGATCTAGTACTTTGTGATATCTAGAAGTTTAATGAGATCCCTAGAAATCTAAGTGCATGGTATATGCATGTGCATATTTGTATTTAAAGTGTTTAGGGATACGTATCTGGTCTAGATACATGTATGACTGAGTTCATGATACATTAAACATGTACAAGTATTTGGTAAGTGGTGATTAAAGCAGTGACTCTAGAAACGTCCTAGGAGTAGTATTTAATAGGCTCATTTTGTTTAAGTGGAATTAACAGGAAAAAAGTGGAAAGAAGTGAAATCAAAAGAATTTGAGTGTCTTCTCCTACAAATCTCCAGTTACTCTATATTTTGTTATCCTTAGTTTCCAAATTCCAACACACCTCAACACCAAAAGCTTCATATGAAGCCATGGCTGCAGGCCTGCAAGTTGGAAGTTCAGGGATTATTCAAATTAGAAACTTCAAAACTCGAGGTCAAGTATTGTCCAACCAGCAGAAAACAATGAAGCCAATAAAGGTTTCAAGGAAAAGTAACTTAAACGAGCAAACTGGTACTGTTAACTGCCACTGCTCACAGAGTCAAAGACAGCCCCTGAACATGGCCTTTTTCATCCTTATTCTAGTCTCTAACCCTAACAATTTCACTATCCCCTTTTAAAACACTAGGCCCAATTTTCCTGCATGCTGCTTTAGCCCTTAAACCCCATCTGAAAAAGGCCTGAAACTCTACCTGTAGATGTCCTACATCATCATAAAACACATCTATGACAGCTTCAAAGTAAGAATACCCCTCTGGAAAAGTTCTTCAATTATTCAGAACTTCACAAACAGATTTCAATCATTAGCACTCTAAGATACCTCCTAACTTTTGAGAAACTGTGGACATTGGAGAAACTAAGTTAGCTCCACAGAATTTTCCCTTCAACTAGAAATCAAAAAGATCTTAAACAGTCATGTTCGTGGTGAATATGGATGCTAAAATTGATTGCCCTTAGACATAATTGTCTTATCAGGTCACTTTGAAGCATGCTCAGAAAATGTGCATTTAATATACAAGAGGATAAGCTTGTTTGACAGAAATATAACAGGAAATATGATCATCACATAAAACATTAATCTAGCAGAGAATAAAAAGTTCTTGCTTCTTAAGTATTTTCTTCTCTAAAATCAAGAGTTCAGTAATAATATGATTGATGCATAGTGATTGATGAGTATTAAGTTACCAACTACTCTAAAAGCATAAGCTGGTTGAGAGAGGGTCCAACAATGCATCATTCTTTAACACTCCCTCTAACATGCAACCCGACTTAGACGTGGTGAAAAAATCAAAGTGCATTAGAGTGCACAAACCAAGCAAAGGACCACTAACATGTAACAACATAAAGAGAGATTAATTGCATGCGAGAAGATATGACCCAAGATCTTGCACACACAAAACTGTGATACCATTTTAATCACCGACATCGAGGAACATTTAATAGGAGCTTCTTACCATGACAAACAAACTAACTATAGATGCCATACCTCAATCTTCCGCCTCTTGCTACAAGAAGTTGCAGTTGATTCCAAGCCATATATCTCAGTGTCGGTCAGCTGCTTGAGACTGTCATTTATGATTTCAGTTGATGATATAGTGTTTGAAGGCATTGGACTTGTGTAGCACAATAAGTTCCTCCTCTCAGGAACCAGGATTTGCTCGGTGGAATTTCCTAGTCTTGAATGACAAGTGGTAGCCATTAAATCCTCACCAACTGCAGCTCTTGATCCGTTACCTGGTTCTGTTCCTGCTGTCCTGTCAATCACATTGACGACTGACTCCATATCATCAACAGACAACCTTAACGCTTTACAAGATATTGATCCCACCTGTAATATACAATGAGAAAAATAACTTATAATCCGGAAATTTTGTATATTCCCATGCACCAGGCTTTCAAATAGGTAACCATGTCAGACTAAACTAACCGCTATCGTTAAGCGCTCAATAGGGTTCTTTGTAACATTTGACCCACAAAATCCTATTGCCATAATATTTTCGTGATTTCCATCCCAATCATTACACTCTGAAATCAAAGGTGAGGCTGATAACCCAGAAGTTGCTGTCAGGGAGGATGTGGCTGCCGCTACTGCACCAGGTGTTCCTTGAAATTCAGCATTCCCAGAATTTGCAATTGTAGAAGAAGTAAGAATTTCAGGATTCCCAATATTGTCTGATGGAGCCAAGGTCGTTAAAGGAATAATAGAGGAACTCAGAGACTGAAAAGAGGTTCCTACTTTTTCAAAGGAAGGTCGAAAATGTTTCTGGCCAACCTGTGGAGAAGAATGTTGAGGATTTTGAGAAGATGTCACCTGAATGAGTTCTGGTGAAGATGTAAGGGTCAAAAGTTCCCCCATCACCTGCTGATTGTTAATTTCCAAATGTGGCCCTGCAAATTGATGTTGCTGAAGAATCCCTCTATAAATTTCCTGTTCCACATTCATATCATTTAAATCATTCATTTTAAGAACCTGTGGTGTTCGGTGTGACATGAAATCTGCATGCTGATGAAAGAGTTGCTCTTGCTTCTGCTGCTTTTGTTGGATTAATTTATGCTTCAACTGGCACTGTTGCTTTGGCTGTCGTACCTTAAGCATTTTCTGTTCCTTTTGTTGCTTGAGATACATAGTCTGAACCATATTAGGATTTAATGGAATGGGGTCAGTGTACCGTGGACACTCTGATGAAAGGGTGTTACTTTGGGGAGGGCTTGCAGGATATTGTGAATTCATTATTACATTCAGATGTGAAGCTGGGGTCCCAGAAGAAATCATAGAATCGTGTCGTAAACTTGTTTCAGAGTTGTTCCGCACGTCATTCTTAGAGTGACACAAGTTCCCTGGTTTCGAGTGGGAATTATTTTGTTTCTCATGTGGCTGAACTTGAAGACACTGAGATTGTGATTGCAAAGGCCGTGACATGGTTTGCACATGAAGTTGGGGAATTTGACCTTGATGTGTTGGAGAAACGAACTTTTTGCTCCCAAATTTTATGATAAAATTCTTTATGCATCTCTCATATGCTCCAATTTTCCCTTTGATATCCAGTGGTAACTTATTTTTGGGTGCATTTAAGATTCCTATGAGACTCTTTAATACATTGAGTATCTTATGAAGCCTCTTTTGCTCGTCTGACTGGGAGTGTTCACGAAGGGAAGCAAGCTGAATATCATTTAGAAAACATATGACATGCTTGAAGAAATAACTAACAGGACATCACTAATGAATCTCAACTAACATGACAGCACTAATAAAGATTCATAATTTCTGGGTTCATCAACAATATCTACAATCAGTAATTAGAAAGCTATTGAACTACAAGGAAAATTTTCAAGGTGAAAAACTACCTGCTGATATCTTATGCTAATCTTCTGAAATATTTTTTTCAGTTCTGGCTGGAACATGTTACTCATAGTTTTGATCTGCAGTTAAGAAAATCATATAATTAGCATATAACAGTCATTCAGTACGCTGTAAAGACTTCTACATTCACCAATAACAGAGAAAGTCATAAGTTAGCATTTATTCATGGTTTTTTGTACACCTGTATGCTCACTTATTGAAAGAGTGTGTATGGACTAGGAAATGGTTGGGACTGACCTAAAATGCAATGTGGCATCCAGGCAGGCTTAATAGGTCATTTTGCAAAAACTATCACGCGGCTCTTCTCTCTCTAATTACTCACAAAAGAGATACACACCATTGATAATGGGATTTTGTCTGGGGAGAGATAGGGTTATGTTAGTAACTACCCTCTCAGCGACGAAGAATTCACAATACATGAGAATTGTACAACATATTGATGAAGAGTTTAGATAGAGAGGTAAGATACAGAGATCTTACATGGCATCAGTTTTCTAAAAAACGGTCTAGGTTGCCGCCTAGGCTCTAGGCCCCTTGGTCGCCTAGGTTCAAGGTGGCAAAAAAATCCCTCCAGAAAATTAGGCGGGGGCCTAGGCAGGCTAGGTGAGCAGGCGAGCCTAGGCGGGAAAGGCGGGCCTAGGTAGACAAGGTGGGGCCTAGGCAGGCAAGGCGGCGGAGAGTTTTTTTTTTATTTTAATAACTACCTAAACCAGATCTTGATATATTTATTTTTCTAATAATTTACCATATTCATAATGCAGGTAGTAGCATATCAAATCACAATAAGAAGTGGACAAAATCAAGTCAAAATGAATAATTTTATTATAGTTGTAATTTTTGAACTTGTACCAACTTCAAATTAATTATAAATGATGATACATTTGTAATATTTAGTTTAATTCAATATAATTCTTAAATTTATGTTTAGTTTCTTAAGTTTTAATATTGAATTGAATTCTTGAAATTTTAAATTTTATTATTTAATAGCAATCTTGTTTATGGAGACATTATCTTGGAGGGATATGGAGAAGAAGAGTTAGAGATATAGAGGGATATGAAGATGAGGACTATTAGTTTGCATGTTTGTGTTTGAACTTTGACATTGGCAATATAGATATGTGTTTAAACTTTAAACAAAGGCTTTTATTATCTTTATTATCGATTGTTTTGCTTTATATTATTGTTTTGTTTGGATAAATGTAAGATAAAATATTAAAATTAGCTTAAAATAAAAAATCTCGCCTAGGCCCCCCGGCCGCCCGCCTTCTGCCAAGCGGCTGGCATTTGGATTTCTTATTCAGGAAAACCTGTGAAGCCCCCAAATCCCATGCACTCGCTATAGCAGATCTGGAACTCACTTGTACATATCATACATAAAATCTACCGATAATTCTATTAGTTTAACTAATCTATTACAAACATTACATCAAATTCATTTCCTTCATCCCTGGACCGCAACATCGTCTCTACTTCTTTCTTTAATACTAAACTGTGACTCACCTCCATTTCTACGGATAGCACATCCCGTGATACCTATCAGCCCCCAAATCCGTGTACTTACTACAGCAGATCTGACGCTAACCTGTCCAACACTAAATCCTTTTGATTATATATATTATAAACTCACAACACTGACAACCACATCGTTCCCACAAAAGAGGGGGCCTTCCGTTAAAACGGCGCTCAATTAGACAAACACCTTTCTTTGTTAAAACTTTCTAAACATTGCCAATAATGCTAACTGTCTAATAGGGTAAAATGCAAATATGGCCACTGAACTTTAAGTGTTTTTGGGTATTGAGCTATTTTCTTTTGGTCAACGCAAATTAAGCCTCTTTCTGTCTAAAAATTTGGATATTGAGCCCCCAAGTGCCACATGTGCGTTGATTTGCTTACGTGTCACCGCTGATGTGTACTTAAACTCAAATTTCATCAAAAAAATTGTTGTTCCATGGATTTGATCCCAAAACCTCTTGCTTGCACCAATAAAAAAAAAGTAATAAAATTTTATTCTTAAGATCAATCAAGTTTATAAAATTAGAAAATAAAACAAAATATTTTATAATAAAATATGCTAAAAGTATAAGAAAATAATGACATTTAAACAAATTACAAAGTTACAATTAGAAAAACTTGTAAAAATTATTTACAAAAATTAAAAAATTACACTTAGAAAAACAAATATAAATATTATTACAAATTAGACAAATTAAAAAATTACAATTAGAAAAACAAATATAAATATTATTACAAATTAGACAAATTAAAAAATTACAATTAGAAAAACAAATAAAAAATTCCATCTCACCCATGTTAGTAGGGAGTATTCGACTCAATTGTGGCCTCTCCGGCAGCCCAAATCTGAACTTTCCGAACATCTTACGATATTATCAAGTCCAAGGGTTTTGATGGTTGTTGTGATTTCTGGTGAGCCTAGTACGGGGTGTCTTTTTGGTGATTTGGGCATTGAAGCTTTGATCTAGTATGGTGGTTAATGAGGGATGGTTCGTTGGTTTGGTTCTTGCAGAGTTTTGTCATATTTTAGATTTTGGATTTCATTGGCTTATTTTTTGCATTATTATGTTTGATTATTCTCTGCTTCCGGTATCTCTGTCGGTGATTTCACCGAAAATCATAATTGTTTCGTCGGTTATAAGATATGATTTTGGTGTGAATTTTCAGCTATATTGGATTTTCAAATTGATTTTGATGGGTCTATTCAATCTGTCTTTTTCCCAACCTATTCTTTATCGCATAATCAGTTGGATGTTGTTCAGATTTGTTTCATTTCAACTCATATTGGGATGGATCTAAATCAACCGATTCCATTTTAAGTTGATTTGGGGATTTTATTTTCTATCTTCGACTAATTTGGTGTTTCATTTTTGGGGATCTGTTGCAGTTGTATGTGGCTGCATATAGATCTGTGTAACCATTTATCCAGATTCGCTTCTAATTTGTTAATATGTTCAATTTGGATGATGGGTGTTCTAGTATAGGTGTTCTATGTGCACCAGTTGAAGCTATTCAAGGTTAGCCATTGAGGCTAAGTTGGCCGGAATCTATGGTGTTGTGTTGTTGATGAGTTGATGATCTAATGCCGACATCCAAGGCCACAATTAATTTTTCAGTGTAAGTTTTTAATTTGTCTAAATAATTTTATTAGTTTTTTAAGTAATTTTTTGAATTTGTTTAAATAATCTAATTAGTTTTTCTAAGTAATTTTTAATTTGTTTAAATAATTTTTTAATTGTAACTTTGTAATTTGTTTAAATGTCATTATTTTCTTGTACTTTTTTAGCATATGTTATTAGAAAAATTTCATCACTTTTTCTATTAGAGGAATCAATTGATCAAGTATATAAATTATTTTGTTGGGAAAACTAAACAATTAGGCTTTTGTTACTTGGGTGGTCTTGTGATTAATATTTCAAGAAAGAAGTTTTGGGATCAAATCCATGGAACAACAAATTTTTTGATAAAATTTGATAAGTACACATCAGCGATGCCACGCGTGTCACGTAGGCAAGTCAAAGCACATGTGGCACCTGGGGGCTCAATATCCAAATTTTTAGACAGAAAGGGACTCAATTTGCGTTGACCAAAAGAAAGGGGCTCAATACCCAAAAACAGCTTAAGTTCAGTGGCCATATTTGCATTTTACCCTTGTCTAATAATATATTATAATCATTGTTCATAGAACTTACCATACGTTATGAGTTTAGGAACTTGCCAAAATAATATGAGTTTAGGAACTCGCCATAGTAATATGAGTTCAAGAACAAATACGACTATGGATTCAAAAACTTATCATACTACTGTGAGTCACGAACTTGTCATAATAGTATGAGTTCAAGAAGTCGCATACAACCTTAAAATCCACTAGACTTAATTGTAAATTACACAAACAATATATTTTCATAATAATTCCAATTCTTTTATTCATATCTCCCAAGTTATTACAATTTACATTCTATTACAAATAAAGAAGACCATAATTATATGCTTCTTGTCCTAACTACTCGTTTTTAAGTTTTCCCTTTACTGCCAGACTTTCTGCTAATACTTCATTAACTGTAAAAGAATATTTGCAAGAATGAGCATAAGATAGTTCAACAAGTCTAAAGCTATGAATATAAAAGAATTAATACTTTTCTGATTCAAAGAATAAAACAGCTCAACAAAAGATTTAAACAATTGTCATTTAATAAACTGAGTTGTTGTTAAACCAAGAACTAATAATGTTCGTTATACATAACATCTGCAACACTGACAAAAACCGTTTTCAACAGCGTTTCCTATGTTATGCATCACACCTACTATACTGACAACAATCGTTTTCAACAATATAGAAGTCGATTACCCGACACATCATAAATCCCCCCATGAATCAATTACTAACATACAAATTCCGCCCAAAACAATTTGGTTTGGCACAATAAACAATCTCAAATTAAGAATTATAAAAATTTAATATCTCAACAATAATTATTCTGAAAGGCAATAATTGAGTTAAGCTGAATCAAATGGCAGTTAACTCTTCACAATAAAACATTACACATAAAACAATGAACTTCACAAATCAATTGAAATCCAACAGATAAAAGCACTTTATTGCACAGAGTGCAAAGGAGTAGAATAACTTGCATGATTCCATCTCTACCATTTACGCTAATTTTGCGTCTTCCGTACGGTCTACATAATTAATGAGGTTGACATATAAATTAGTCACAATATGACTCTTTACCTTAGCTCACTTTAATTGGCCTTAAATATGAACCTTAGTTCAATTCTTCAACTTTTACAATGTCCGATTATCAAAAACTTAACAAAACCTAGCTTCGCGAAATTGGACAAAAAGTATTCTGCAATTGCAGCGCCTAGGCGCCCACGAGCAGAGCCTCGGTGTTGCCCGCCCCGCACAATGCACAAAAAATAGTAAAAATTAGGTTTCATAATTCATGCTTTACTTGCTAGAATTAGTTGTCTAAGGCTTACTAACACTAACATACAAACTCATAAACCTAAGCATGCATTAATCCTAACAAAAAAATCTATGAATGAACTAACATACGAAATAAAGGAGCTAGTCCCATCACTGGACATGGCATAACATCAATCCACTTGCTGTAAGGAAGTACCCCAGGAATATATGAAATAAAAATATTAAAAAATAAAAAAGTTAAAAAGTATCTGAGTATTAGATACGTATGTGAAAATATTCGCGGCATTGTTCGACACATGTTGGACACGGATATGGTGATCTGCGAGAAATGTCCGTGCTTCGTAGGATCTTTATTCTTATTTTTTTTAGAAAAAAGAGAGGAAGAAGGACAAAGAATAAAATTAGAATGAGACTCTAAAAAAAAGAAAAAGAATCATTGCTCTAATACCATGTGAAGGACATAAAAGTTTATTCCATAACCATAAAATGTACAAATGGGAGTTGAGCCTTTTATAGACTTAGACTAGAAGGAAAGTAAATCAATAACCATGAACGATTAGCACAAATTACTCATGCTCTTGGATCCTCTAGAATCCCTAACAAAAAGGAAATACAGGAACTCAAGGCAATTTCAGTCAAGGATGAGAGGGAAGTACATCATGTTTCTAAATTTTCAATAAGGAAAAGATTGGTCACGAAGCTGCAAAAATCTGCAAGTTTCAAAATTTAAATTTGGCCTGAGTGGACTAAGAAAAGGAAGAGACCAAGCTGCAATGATTGTTAAGATAGTTGCAAAAGAGAGGATTCCAACAGACTTACTAATCCATGAGGACATGGATGCACTAAAGGGGAGGGAATGTTAGGCAAGGGCAGTATTGGTAGTTGATAAGTAATAGTATATTCTAGTAGCTAGCATGATTCATTTGAGTTAGTTACATAATGGGTGTAGGATAAGAATGTAAGTGTAGGATAAGGTTAATTTCCCAACAAGTTACCTTCTATAAATAGATGTAATTTTGAAGTATTTTGTAAGCATTGAGAATTAAGTAATGAAATAAAATGAAGATGTGACGCCCCAAATCCGAGTAACTTTAAACTCCGGATATGGTGCTCCACGGTACTAAATATAAATATTCATATCTATGCATTCATACTTGATAGGAAGGTAATTACTAGCTATTACAGTCCTATTATTACATTATCAGGTTCTAAGACATTTACATCTGTGAAATAAGATAATTAATATAGTAATTATTCCCAATTAACCTATCTATTACATATAGGAACCATATCTTCTTAAGCATTCAACTTGCCTTTGTCCTTGACCTATCCGAAACCTTCTATACGCTGAGTTTCCACTGAAAACATTTAATTTAAAGCAAGAATGAGCATTTACATGCCCAGCAAGTATAAAAGTTGCGTATAAAGCAACAAAATCAAGAATCATGTCTTCATACTTCTAAATCTTCAACAACTGAACAAAAGTTGTGAAGAAATCTCAAATGATAAGAAATTACTTCCTTTGTTTTCAAAACATATTTTTGAAATGACGTAGTGACTTTAGCTGAGCGGTCATAAGACCTCGAACTTTTATTTTCTTTTCGAAAGATTTTGAATAGCTATTCCGTTGTAAACCATCCTGACTCGCGAGTACGTTGGGTGATCTGCCCACTGTACCTTGTATTGATCAATACTACATGGCGAACGACTTAATTTGCATTCTTTCATCACTCGATATTACATGTCGACAACATAAAATATTTTCCCCAATATTAGGGTTGTTTATGCCCAATTTACTAAAGGGCATCAAAGCTAACTTTTCCTCACATTTGGGCCAGCGCTCCGGCGCCCAAATTAAGCCTAGACCAGCGCCCCAGCGCTGGTGTGCAGAACGGAAATAAGCCAAAAACTTGGTTTTTCACAAATCTTCAGTTTCGAACGATTTCAACGCTCCTACTTCAACACATCGTAACTTACTCGTCCGATAACGGAGTAACTTACTCGTCCGATAACGGAATGAGCTCGTTCTTGCTTCTATTTCTTCCTTATAACAAATTCTTCACATCCCCCTGTACAGAAAATTTTTCACAAGTCTCTAACTTGTCTGGAATTAGGCTCAAAATCCTTACGGGAGCCATTTTTCACAGAAAGATGTTTTCAACGTCAACTTTTCTAAACTTCGTAACTTGTTCATCCGATGTCGGATTGAACTCATTCTTGAGCCTATGGCTCACACATTCACCCAACTACATATCTCCCAGAAAGAAATAATTTTTCGAAGATCTCAACTACCCGTAAACTTGGTTCAAACAAAGTACCAAGCTAGGGTTTCCTAGGCTTGACACCTTTTACGGAAAATTTCGCCTGGCATATTTTTCCTCCATTCCACTTGGAATATTTCCACCACTTACTTAGCTATGATTTCATCTTTTGAAATAATTCATCAACATATAAACAAACACATTTAGGTCCATTTATAGTCTATTATTAGCTTGTTCTTCCATCCTCATGTTTGGGCTTAAGTTTTAATTATTTGATTCACTTGTCATACATCTTTAAGGTGTTTTACAAGGGTCTACTCCATATCCACCTTATTACTTCAAGATCACCCCCATGATCTTCACTTAACCAACAACCAACAACTACTTCAACAAGAAAAATAACAAGATGAAGAGATAGTGATTTAATGTTATTACCTTCTTAGCTCTTCTCCTTCTTCTTAGCTTTGATTATAAGCTTTGATTCTTGACCTTCTTCCTCTCCTAGAAGATCCGCCCCTTTTGCTCTCCTCCGCTCTATCTCTTGCTTTCTCTCAAGCTTTTCTAACACTTAGAATATTTAGGCAACTAATGAAAGTCTTAGACTTGATTTTGCTTATATAAAACATAGTTTCTTTTTCTTGTAAGTTGGTCACCCAACTTAAGGGACTTCCCCCTCATGTTTAATAACTTACTAATCACGCCCTTGAGTTCGCCTAATCAAACCACAATTAAAACTAACTCAAGACACTTAATAGCCACTTAATCGCTAAGACCACTTAATAGGGAACCAAGCATTCATGGCTATTCTCTTAGGTGTGGTGAGTCATGCCTCATGACACGCCAAATGTCCCCCATAAGCTCCATAAATCCGGCCATATAGGCCCCAAAATGCCCCTCATTATGCCACCTTGCTTCGTGACTCATTGCTACATTAACCCACATGGGATAATGCCCAATTCTTGCAACTTTGGCTCCAAGTCTTAGGTTTTAACCCTAAGGCCTAAGGCTTGAGCCATGGCTCAACCCTAAGCCAAGCCACTCCAAACCCTTGGCTTTACCTTTGGCTAAACCGCTCAAACTTTGGCTCAACCCTAGCAATTTTCCAAAATTCTTAGTCAAGTCTCTTAATTCTTAGGCTTAGTTAGTCTAACTAATTCTAGTTAAATTTTTTCTTATCCAGTTAGGTTTCCTAACTTTTTTAGTTACTTTCCGTAATCCATACGATTAGCCAAAAAACAGACTTTCGATTTTTCGAAAATCCAATTTCGCCATCGATCCCCCTTTTCTGAATAAACGTTATGCCGTAATTCGAAATTTCAAAAAAATGAGTTTTTAGCGTTAATAGTGCTTTTATGGCTTTTTCCCGAAAAAAACTTTTATTAGATATTTCATCTCTCCTTCTCAATTAAATGCTATAACATAATTCGAAATTCTCGAAAAAGAAAGTTTATTAGCGTTTTTTGCGTTTTTATGAATAGTGTTTTTACTTTCGCCTTTTTCTAGTGAAAAATTTTATTTTGCACTTTTACTCTCTAAACACTATTATACGCGTATATAAATCGTAGCGCCATCATACAACGACCATAAGTCACATAAAACATAAATTATCAATAAAATCTCATTTTATTAAATAATTTCTTATAAATCCTATTTACAAGGATATTCAATCTTTTGCGATCCTTACAGAAGAGAAGTTTGTTGAAGCTTTCTCCTTATTTTTCCTATTTTTAGTAGCTATGTTTAGGTTGTGTTTTTTTTTGGGAGTGAGATGTTGTGTTTATTTGAATTTAATTAATGTAATTTATAATTTTTATATTTTTAGTAGTTAGAAATATTTTATGCATGATTCTTGGAATTAGTTTATCAATTAGGGATTTTAAATTAGTATCAATTAGGAAGATCTTTGGAATAATCTAAGGGGATTTAAATTATGTATTTCATTTTTTATTTGACTTTCATTTTGAGTTGTAATCAACCCTTCTTATAAAAGGGTCTCCACTATTATATTGTAAGTTAGCTTTTGAATTAATAAAAAATATCTTTGGGTTTTGTTTCCCTCTCCCTCTTTGTTGGATTCCAAAATTCTATTTTCCTTGTGGATTCAAGGTCCCCCTAGTGGATTCTAGGTTTGGTCTACTAGAATGATATCTAGTGTTGTCCGCCGGTTGTGTTCTATGTCATTTTTAGTCATAAATAAGCATTGTAATCTCTACAAGGTTATTCAAAAATTTAATTGATTAGTATTGAACTAAGCCTTGTGCTTTTTGGCATTGGTTGCTATTTATCCTTTTTTGTATCCCCCTTCTTCCTCCATTTTGTCCTGTATCATAATATATTAATATTTGCTTCTTTTCCTGCAATAATCTCTTTTTGACCGCTGAAGATCACATTTTTATTACGCACTAAGATATATACTTCTTATGCAAGTTACTTTTTCCTCAGTAAACAAGACATTTTGGTTTTGTAATACCCCAAATATTTATTAGGCTCGAAAATGTGATCGTATATGATTAGAGGATAAGTTTATGATCTAAACTATGTGTTGTGGAGTTTAATGTGTGATTTAATTATATGTATAAATATAGAACATACATTAAAACATAACTAAGAAAACACTATTCATTTATACAGTAGGACATATTAGAACTAAGTATTTATACGACGTATAAATACAAAATTACTATTCACAAATATAGAAAGTCAAACTTGGAGGGGGGGAAAAGTCAACGATTGCAGCTAACTAAATTAGTTAGGAAAGCAAACTAGAAAGCTAACTAAAAAAAAAAAACCAAGTTTGGAGTAACTAAATGGGATTGGACCAAAGGGGGACCGAATTTGGGAGGGTTTTTTGGCCATTAAGGAAGTATGTAATACTTACAAAGCTTGAAGTATAATACTTGCCTTGCACTTAGAGTTATCAAGTTCATCTTTGCTTCCTTTACGTGTTGTCAAGCTCTCCATGGTGTGATGTGGCCCTTTTGTTGGCCTTGGGACTTTTTGGCAAGAGGAAAGACCAAGCCTTGGTGGCTAAGGCTTGGCATGGTAGGACATGAGGGCCTATGGCCTTGTTGGCCAATTAGATAGCCACTTATGTGTGGTATTAGTTGATGCAAGACTTGGAGGCTGAGTCTTAAGTTGCCTATAAATACAACCCCCCACCCTTGTTAATTAATCTTCACCAATTCACAAAGAAGCTTAAGAGAGAAAACTATAGTGAGAATACTTGTTAGTTGAGAGAAGGAAAGGAAAAGAAAAAGCCATGCATAAATCGAAAATCGTAAAGCTAGCACTTCAAGACTCTTATCGTTTGGCTATGTAATGATAAATTCAGTGCTAATAAACAATCCTTGGGAAAAATTACACATAGGATAAAAAAAATTAAAAATAAAAAATCCACGTGTACGACCTTTTTAACGCCTACTAACGGAAGGAGTAAGTTACAAACAAAAAATTCTTTCAAGGATGTACTACATTAAAATTTAGATGAAGGATCCAATTTCAAAAAGTGAAATAGTTCAAGGACAAAATAATTAATATATCCAGAAGGATAATAAACAGAATTCTAATAAATAATGGAAAAAGGATTGAAATAGTAAGAGTGCATAAAACAAATAGTATTGATGGGGGCATTTCGTTTAGTTGGAGTGCATTAACAATGCTAAAAATTTTGAAAAAGTTATGTAGTATTTGAATCATAAAGAGAATAGAGACTGCATGAAGCAAATTGTTTAGTACGAGTGAATTTGATATATGTTACCTTTTCATAAATCTCCTCTCCGCAGCCATCTTCATTCTTTTGTGCTGTCTGGGATGCCAAATCTAGTGTCATCGTAAATCAAGATTAAATGGAAGAATTAGCAGAAATACTAAATTAATTACGGGTTTTAAGTAAGTTTATCACATAAAAACATGCATAAATTTCATATACGTTGGACATAAGTGTAATGAGCAAGAATGGAGAACATAGCTTCTTTTTCTCTAGTTTTCTATTTCTAGTGCAAAGATCATCTCTACAAAATGTCTTCAGAAAGAAAAGGCTATTATTTACTAAAACAAGAAGTAGAAGCCAAGTCATTGAACAATTTATGCTGTTAGAATAATTAGCTTAAGAGTTAATGAGGAATGGCAAAACCCACATAAATGCAGTGGCGGACACATGAATTTTATTAGGGGGGGTAAAGTTTAAATTATTGAAAAAATATTTTAGAATAACAAAAAAAATTACAATAAAATTTTGAAAAAAAAATACAACTGTTGAAGGACCACAATAAAATTATCAAATACAAATCCTCAACAAAAAATCTCAGCCAAATAAATTAATATAAACAATTAAATACTTGTCTATCCTGAATCAACCAAGTGTTATAAATATTAAACAAAAGTCCTCAAGTATATCAACCAAGCTAATTGATATAAACAATTAAAAATAAATTAACAAAACATATAATTATAAAAATTAAACTAAAATAATTAGCAGTCTCTTAAAATAACGAAGTTACACTTCAACAAAATAAAGGAAGTTAAGAGTTCATTTACCTTCTTTAAGGATTTGATATATCTCTGAGACCGGAGACAATGAGAAGGTGTACATTTGTTTAAAAACTAGAGGACTAGACAAAATTTTAGGAGAAAGAATTGTGTGATGGATTAGGTGAAGTTGTCAATATTAATCATATGATTAAAATATTATTATTTAAAATTGGTCAGTTAAATTTATTTTATAAATTACCCTTATAACCCTAAAAAAATATTTTTAAAATTTAAGGGGGCGTCACTTGCCACAGATTGCCCCTATTTGGTCCCCCAAAATGCAAAATATATATGCATAAATGAGTATTCAGAACTACAACTTACCTGATTGCAACATCATAACCTCACAGAAAATCGTAATCTAGGGATAAAGGATGATAAAAAAAATACCAAAACCAATAGCCTGAGAGCCATATACCCATGCACTGAATTATATTCTATTTGTATTATTTAAGGACCACCTGTGGCCGTTATTCCCGTTGTTTAACTGTGATTTTTATCGACCATTCCACAGTATGTGACATGATAAGTTTATTAGAATGTAATTATATTCATGTTGTTTAACAACTTTGTCCATTTCCTTCGCCTTTTAAATTTCAAGATTTTCTTCCTAAAGCAGTATAGTGATAATTCATAATTCAATCTATTAGGAGGAATATGGCAACATTTGAAGATATATATCATAATATACGAATTCCATATACATCCTCTTTGAATAGTTATAATTTTGAGTTAGTATAATGGAGAGGGAAAGAGGAATTGGCTGCATTGGCATCATCTATTGTCTACATAAGCATGCTTATAGTTATCTGTGACTGCCTAGAATATAATAGAAGAGATACGTGAAGAGTGAAGAGTAGCAATGCAGAACAAGACCGTGTAAAAGAAAGGGATTGAGGATGAAGAGTATTTCACCCTCGCAAGGGATCCACGACGCCCGTAGGTAGGTTAAAGCACAAAGCCAAAAGTGCACAGCTTCGCTCGAAATATTTCAACACTAGTAACTAGTTAAGAAGATGAAGTTTAAAAATACTAAAGGACTCAAGAACCCTAATTCAACCTAATTCTAAATTTATTATATTACCTACAGTCCTAATATATTAAATAACATAAAATATAAATATCCGTAACACAATCTGATTTTCTTTCCCAAATATTTGATAGTCAAACTTTAATTCAAAAATTATAGAGGGGTCCAGAAGCATCCTCAAATTATTTGTGTGGTCTATGGATCGTAGTTATAGGGGACTAATTGTGTTAGGAAAGAATTATCACACTTAAGGTTGTAAACGAGCCAAACAGCTTGATTCGGGCTCGACTCGAAAAAATACGAGCGACTCGGATTCGTTAATAATATGATCCAAATCTGAGCATAAAAAATAGTTCGAATAAAAAATATAAGTAGAATCTAAGCAAGGTTATACTTGACTCGTTTAAGACTCAAACTACTTGAATTCTCGATTGTGATTCAGTACATACTCTATTGATACAGATTCGATTAGATACTCGATATATTCTCTTATAATATATACAAAATTAAATCAAATTAGGATAATTAATTATTATTATTTTGTTTTGTTTTTAATTTTAATTGTGATTTTATATTTGTAAAGTATAATAGTAAATATATTTTATCATTTCTATGTAAAATAACAAATTCAATTTATAATTATATTTATTATAAAACTAGTTATTATGTGGAGATAATTCGAGCTTGAATTTAGTAATAAATATTTGAGTCGAGTCGAATCTGAGTAGAATTTTTCTAATACAATTCGAATTCGAGCTTGCTTCGATTCGACTCGTTTGCACTTTTAATAACACTAGATTTAAATTCTCAATGACACAAACTCTTCTCATGTTGCTTTTCTTCCCTTATCATGGTGGAACCCGCAGCCACTACCCGGGGTGTGCACTAGATAAATCACTGGGTGCACGAAATACTCAACCAACCATGCACACTAGATAATCCCGTATTAAACTATGTGTGGGTTTAAGGCCAATGGTTATCGTAGAAAGAAAATAAATTAGGGACTCAAAAAGTATTTAGGAATTCTAGAATTAGTTGGCACATGATAATAGTCTCCCCGCGATGCATATGCATTTTGGTTTAGGATAATTCTATGAGTAGAAGGCATGTATGATGTGACTATTCAAGATAAATTGAATTGGCTTGGTAATTCTTATCTATCTACATATTCTCTCAATATACTGTGTCTATCTATGTTCTTCTCCAAGTTTCTCTTACAAACCCTGATTCTCTATAGTCTCAAATTTTAATTCTAATCCCCCAACCCTCTAAAGTTTCCTGTTAACACTTTATTCTGACACTCAATTTGGGACAAAACATCCCCAAGGCATGTCCTTGTCTTCTCTCAACCATTACCAAACCACCATTGATTTGTTTAACAGAGTGGCCCCAAGGAGATAATTGCGTTTGAGGGTTCAGCCCATGACCAATGCCCTGAAAGGATATTTATCACTAGGTCACTACCACTTTGAAGGATTACTCTTCACCTGTTACATATCCTAAGTAGTTCCTGCGGACATATCAAAGAGTTTCAAGGGAGTTCTACCGGCAAGGAATGAGGAACGTTACAAATAAATTTTTAGAGGAATGTGATATTTTCCAAAGTGATAAAGGTTAAACAGAGGGAAGCCTGGGATGCTGTACCCAGTACCCGAATCTAGTAAGGTTTGGTCAGAAATCACCATAAATTTTGTCAAAGGACTGCCATTATTTCAAGGTAAGAACGCAATTATGGTCGTTGATAGGCTTTTAAATTTTCCATGTTAGTCAATAACTAAAAATTTCACTTACAGCAGCAACAGTTTCCCAAGTATTTGTCTAAAATATGTATAACCCACACGGGATGTCTGAAAAAATTGTGAATGACTGAGATAATTAACCTTGTTAACACCCACGTATCATTCCTCAACTAAGCAGATCAGGTTGTCTATGGTCGGTCATCACCCCTCATCAGTTCTTTTGGTTCAGGTATCATCACACTGGTTCTCCAAGTGCAACTGATTTAAAATTTTGGACCATGTTTCATAGCTGTTTAAAACAAGCACAAGGATCACAACTAGCGCATAAGCATGTTCTGAGCAGGAATTCAAGGAGGAAATAATACAAGTCTATGTTTGCAGTTGTATACCCGGTCAATTTTATTAAGAGCGTCTACGAAACTGCCACCATGTTTCTATGGTCCCTACAAGGTCGTAGACCATACAGTTCCTGTTGCATACAAGTTGGAGCTGCCTGAAGGATGCAAAACACAATATTTCTTGTATAATGGGTTTACTATACCAATGTCACTGCACATAACCACTTTCCGGCAACAACTAAAGACTAGGGAGAAGAATAATTCATTTTGAGCTGCTGGCTATCTTGGATTGTTAAAAATTAAAAAGTATTATCAACTAATGAAATAACCCTTAGTTCATTGATCCAATCTACCTATCATGGCTGTCACGTGGGAGAGATTCAAGCCAGTGGTTTCCTACTTTTGCAGCAAATCAACCTTGTGGAGAAGGTTGTAATCAAGGGAGGCGGATGTTAGGACTCTAATAAAGTAATAATTGATCTGGTAGTTATTCTTATTATGAGAGTATCCCCCACCGCGCTTACGACTCTAACCCCAACCCAACTTGCTCTAGTATCGGGTCCTTCTTTTCTATTCCTTGTTAAGAATACCATGGGAGCATGGGGGCAGTACTCAGGGGATTTCACTGGGTTTGATTTTGATCAATTGTGGTTGGGCTGACATTTAGGGATTACACTAGAAATTAAATTAGGACAAAATGAAGACTAAATTATGGTTCAATTAAGGAGATTCCCATCATTTGTGATTAATGCTCACACAACATAATTTTTTGAAGAGTTTATTTGATCAAGTCATGTTCTTTTACAGTAGAAGCTGCTTCCTCTCAGCCCCTCCCCTTCTCTTTCTTCCCAAATCCTGAATCTGATTTTGAACTGTAAGTCTACTAGTATTACTTTGATCACTATATTTACATCCCACTACCCCATCTCGAACAGCCACTTACGTCATGATTAAAAATCAACTAATTTGGTGCTCATTAGTAGTGTTCTCTTCAAACTTCAAAGTCATGTATTTAATTATATATGTTGTGTTATTTTCTTACTAATCAAGGGACATGGAAGAAGGTAATACCCTTTTTATTGACTACCAAATTAATATCTAAATCAAATATCCTGAAGAAGACAAGCATGTGCTTCGTGAACCTCCTCCTGGTGGGTATACATTGACACACGGATCAAGATAATAATTGGTGCTCATAAATAATGCTACAAGTGAACAGACATTTTACAGGCTTATAATGATGACAGTACAACTTGATAAATATGTTCGTGCGTGTAGCGAAAGTCAGAAACATACTTGATGATTCTGCTGGAAAGGAAATTGCTGATTGCGATAACTGCTTTTCCTGCTTAATTGCATGATGTTTCTGGAACGAGTCTGATGTTTGGTGCCTTAGCAGCATGTCTTGTTGTAATATATTTGGTTGTTGTTGCTGTAATTGAATCTGAGAGTTTATTTGCTGCTCGGGTAGTTGGGGTTCAGATTTTTCCCTTTAGTTGGCAACACTGTTGCCATAATTTGCTCTGGCTGATGCTGTGCTGCAACGTCATCTTGTTGCAGCATATATGCGTTCTGCTCCTCATTTGCTGAGCCAGATATACAAGACTGTACACCACGCAACCTAGGATAGTTTCTCTGTTGACCCAATTGTCGAGCTTGTGTACTTGAATGGTGATTCCAGACTAAAACCTGTTGCTGTTGATGTGTATCAGTGACACCTTTCTGTTGCCTATTTTGATGATCCTGCTCAATGTTATTACAAATTGGTAGTTGTCTAACCAACTGTTGTTTTTGTTGTGCTAGTGTTCTCTGGGGCACTGATGCTCGTTTTTGATGAGTAGTGGGATCCTGGTGTTGCTGTTGTTGTATCCTAAGAAGTAATAATGGATTTTCTTTGGATACAGACTGATGAACAGAACACTGCTGATTGTGTGTAAGATTTAATGAAGGAGTTGTTTGCATAGCATTCACAGGTGAAGATGCTTGTGTGATAGAAGTTTTCTTTTCAGCAGATGATACAATATGTGTATGCTCTATTCTTTGCTCCTTCATATGAGTTTGCTGTAGTTGGTTATGTTGTAGTTCCTGGTTGCAAGTATTCTGGTGTGAAATCTGAGGTTGCTGCTCATTATGTCGGGGAACAACCTGCTGCAACTGTTGGCTGTCTACAGGGTTCTGCAAAGTACTTTGCAACATGGAATTCTGGTCAAAAGTATTAGGCAAAGTCTGACTTGAACTGGTGGCAGTAGTCAATTTTAATCTTGCATTTGCATTACTATGTGAGCCAGAAGATGTACTATTTTTCAGAAAGTTCTGGGGTGACAGCTGCTGAGAGGCTTGAGACTGACTTGTCAGAAAATTTGAAATTGATATCCCTTCCTCACGATGTTGGGGATGCAAACAACAAGAAGCTATAGATAAACAAAAAGAGAGAAGTTAGATAGCTAATAAATTTGGAAAAGAATAATATATTGTGGTACAAGCGACGAGCCGCCAAGGCTTATAGAATTTTGAATTTTCTAATGAATTCACGATTAGAAAAAAATATTCAGATTCGTTTAGTTCCGACACAGGAGATAAAAGTTATGGTTAAGAAACCAAATATGTGATGAAGATTAATAAAATCAGCATACGTCTAGAAATAATTAGTGATTGAATTAAAACAAGAAATATAAAACTAGACGTGACTTTAATGAGATCTTTGAGCAATATCAGACATGCACAATGAAGTGGGTTTGAAAGCTTCTAACTAAAACCTGGTGCCTCTGTCTAATTTGGCAATCTGGAACTCATTAGTTTTAGGTTGTGTTTGTTAATGGTATTATTTATTTTAAGACTCTGAAGTCATTGGTTCTGGCCTATATTTAATACCAGACTTCAACTCGATTAGTTGGGACTAGTAATATCTTTTAAGGAAGTTTGAATAGTTAGGGACTCTTAAGAGACTGATAACTGATTTTCTATCTCTAAAAGCTTTTTGAAATGAAGTTTTGTAGTAGATCAGTAATCGAAATTAAATTTATTAAGAAATAAAATTGTTTCTTCTATATTTTATGCTTGCCAAGAGTTTAATTCCTCTAGATCAGAATTTCCTTATTCGCCTTCATAACATTTTCTTCTAACTGCATCTGCTGAATCAGGTGTATAATAATTCAGAGCTGGCTGAAAGCTTTTCCATGTGTGAAGGCTTCAAGAGAAACAGGATGTCAACCAGTGGCTTCACCACTTAATGATCCTATCTATGCAAGAGAAGAACCACATAAGGTGAAAAGTGAGCTTCTAATCGAGTGGTTGCCTCAAATTAGTCTTTGTCTCATGATGAAGAAGTTTCCAAATCCGAGGACAAAGTGAACAACCCATTCTATAAAAGCTCAATGTCATGCACAGTCAATTCAAGAAGATTGAAAAGGAAAACTAACTTTAAAGGTGAAATTCCAGAATTCAATCCTAGCCTGCAAGCTAAGGATTTTGTTGATAACGATAGTGTAAAGGATATGTGAGTTTAAGAAAGGGCCTGAAAAGAAGGTTAAGATGGTTGTTATCAAGTTGAAGGGTTCTGCTTGGTGGGGACAGCTCTCTCTGGCCATCCATATCTGACTCACTCATGGAAGATAATAAGGTTAGAGGGTTTAGCAGGCCGTTTATCGAGTATTTTTTTGTTTCTAGGCTTTTGGCAAGCTAAATTATTAGGCAACATGTTGACCTTGAATAATAGTCCATCCTAGAACCCCCTGAATATATGTTATTTTAGAACTTATTTTTATTATGCTCTAGTTGAGCACCATCTTGGGTATTTCCTTATTGGATACTTGTCCAGTTTGATACAATATCTGAAACCAGTGAAGCCTGATCTAGTGTACTTGAGAGTGGCATAGGTAATGGGAGAAATCATGGCCTTAATTCCTTTATGCATCTTAGTAACCATTGACTGGGAGGCTATCACCCATCGTACTACGATCAAAGCTATACAACAAAAATAAACCCTTACCTTTGAGTAGACTGGTATTTGCCAAAAGGGTGAGGTGGATTCATCAACACCTCTAAACACAATGTGTAACAACTTGTACAAGCGAAGATGCTTGATTCAAGGCAGAATACTTACCCAAATACACACAGTGTATATCCTAATTTACAATAATCCAAATCCGCTCTTTTAATTGATTCTTCAAATATATTGTTATAATTGGGAAAGATAAGTTGAGCCTATACATACATAATGTCAAGCCTCGGTAATTTCACAAGTTAGTTAAGGGATATTTTGGGAAAGGAAGTTTATTAGTAGTATCTAGAAGGAGTGTACTCCATGTGAAGTCTGTTATTGTGGAGTAGGGTAACCATGTGGTGTAGGTTGGAGAGAGAGAGAGAGAGAATATTTTCTATATAATGTAATTGAGACCTTTCTATTATTATGCTGATGAATATTATGAAATAGAGCTGTGAGCTCTCTTCCTGCCCAAGTTTCTCTGTTCTTCTCCCCGCCCCCCCCCCCCCCCAACTCTAAATCAGTCTGTTTACCTTCTTATTTATCAAATTTAGTTTGTTCAAGCCTTGTAGGGATTGACACATAAGCACCAAGCAAAAGATATTGCTTGATTTTTATTAAATCATAAAAAAGGTAGAATCGTAACATAACCCCTCTAATAATACCTAATAAGATCTTCCTAATATTCCTATCATAAAAAAGTGAACTATCATCTAGAAGCTTGTAGCTTTACGTTAGTACTACCTCTAGAAGCTTGTAACTTCACATTAGTACCAACTCCATTTAACAAAGAATGACGCAAGTACAAAAAAAACTTGTCCAACAAAGAACGACTTTATTACATATGTAAAAGTAATAATGTGGGAAAAAGACTAGCATCTTGTACTTGTGTCATGATTATATGAGCTCTACTTGTAAAACAGCTCAGGCCTAAATCAAATCAAGACTCAGTCTACTGCACCAAAAGCATTAACTAGGTCATAGTGCACACCCAAAAGGTCGTGATATACGGATACCCTTAGTAGTGGGGTTGAAGCCTTATACTCTGACTAATCTAACCCACATGTTCTGATGTGGAACTGGGGTATTCACCACTAGTATTGTATTAAAGATAGATATACAGGTAAGCTTGTAACTTATTTTATGCTCTGCTTGTAATTTGGCATTCTTACTTTGCTTGAAAATTGTACATGAGCCATTATTTGGTGGATGGAGGGAGTAGTTGTTAAATATTGTTAGAACTCTAAAGTTGGTATGATTTCTTTTGCTACTGTTATTGATTTTATTGGTAAATTAAGAGCTATGATTAAGCATTGTGTTGTTAACAAAGTTCCTAGGCCCCGGTGCATAAGGCTCACCTTTTGACTACCAAAGCTAGGAGACCTACTGTAATTTTTATGATATCTGATATAAGTTCTTATTGTAATCTAAAATAAAGAAAAAAGTTCTTCTGCTGCAGGATCCCCTTTGCGGCTTTATCAGGGTGCCTAGCTGTGTGATGGAAAATGCTTTGGAACGCTTCTTTTCACAGTTCAATTAGATTTATTATAGTCAGATATTAATATTCAGAAGTTTTACATGCCATGAGAAAAGTATATTTTTCTGTAGCAAGTTATTACCTTCATCCACAGAATTTTCTGCAACACAAGTACAGTCAGATGGTGAAGAATTTACTCCAAGATTCGGAGTTAGCCTGTAGAGCGAAATCAACTTTGAAGATATTTTCTGCACATAATCTCCCTGAAAGGAAAAAATACAAACCTAAAAAAACAAAGTACAAACAAATGTGCTACATTTGTCAAGGTAACATAATTACCAAAGAAACTAGAAAGTCATGAACAAGTATCTACGATTATCATGCTTTATGTGGCTCATCTCTGAAGTCGGGTAATATTACTTAGCTTAGATGCAACTGGTTTCCAGGAGCAAGGGAAAAAAGTTAAAGGAGACTACACTGAATAATGAAAATTAGTGATTTGCAAGTTGTCAAATTGAGAAGGGAGCTCATTACATCCAGAGCTAGCAATTTATTTTTAAGGGGTATCAAAACATTACAGACATAACAAAATCTTACACTTCGGCATCAACATTTGGAAAATATGGGGGTCAACAGTGTAGTAAGTTAATCCATTTGTAGTTTTTGCTTTAAGAAAAATGTCTCGAACTTTTACAGTTAATGCACTGTGATATCTGTGGTGGGTTACTAACTCCCTCTCAAATTGCATCTTACTATTTCTTAACTATAGTAGAAGATTTTTCAAGATATATTTTGTTAACCCTTATGGGTTCAAGTCAGAAGATTCAGAACTCTATAAATCTTTCGTATACATGGTCAATACTCAATTAACTGCTAAGTTGCGAAAAAGATGGATTGCGTGGGGCATCTTCTGTAATTCAATGATAAACCTGTTTCATGAACAACAGAACAAGGCATCTTACAGCAGAGTAAATGCTGACACTCCCCTGACCCTGTAGAATGGATTGTGAAATGCAAACGATTTGTTTTTTGGGGGGTGGCGGGGGCTCAACTGCAGCTTATTCATAAATTATATGCCAACTTCATGTGCTATTGGGTAAGACACCTTATGAAGGGTTGCGAAAAGTTAGCCAATTTATACCTCTCTTCATGTCCTCAGGTATCGTTATCTTCGTTTCAATGAAAAAATGCTAGAGCCAACTGTTGTTTCTTTGTTGAGTAACCCTGACGAAAGTGGGGTCAAATGTGTATGACCTTTCCTTCAAAAGACTCTCCACATGAAATGATGCCAATTTTTATGAATATGTCATCTCACTTCCACCAAGCTAAGCAATAGTACTTTTCCTACATTGTTTACCTTATCACTGGGGTCTTTCTATTTTCAAAATCCTCTCCCGTCAGAGGTTCCTGAACATGAAATTTCTAGTGATAGCATCAACATTGCCAATTTACCAGCTAAGTGCTCTTTATAATTATTCACACCCAGAGTCTCAACAACTTTGTTTCAACTTGGAGATGACCTAGACCAGCCTAAATAGCAAAATGATGAGATTCCATGTCCTTTAAGCATCGTTGGGCTACTCAAAACTTGGCTTACCTTGAAATGACAATATGTGCTACGTAGATCTTGATCAGCTCATTTACATTATTTCAGTGGGTTTTAGTCATCAGGAGGTTGATACCGTTTTGTTGAGTTAACTTGAGATGAGATTAATATTATTATAAATAGTAATAAAGAAAAAAAAGAAATTGATGTAGGTTGGAAAATACAAAATGTTTTGTTTAATGGAGGTGAAAATACCTGGCTTTTCGCGTGTAAGAAAATCCTTTCTTCAAACCTTTTAGCCACCTTTTGAATGTCTGATGGTTCTAGTTGCCCTAAAGCTGGAATACGCCTCCTGAGATTTTCTATTCTGTATGTGTAGATAATCAAAAATTCAAGTTTAAAACTTACTAGATAATTGTGGTACTAAAGGGAGAAACGGATAGTTAAAATCTACAAACAGTTTCAACAAGGAAAGTTGAGGTCAAAATTGAAAAAGAGAACACATAAAGATATGACATAGGAAACTTGTAACAAGGAAGAACTTATCTGGGCAGGAATCAAGCAACTAAAATGAGTAACCTATCAATATAAGGTGATAAACATCGTGTAAAAGACCATTACTTGTAGATCTTATTCTGTATATGTCTCTCTAATTAGTACATATTGTCATTATTATAGTTTTATCGCTTATTATTACAAGCGAAATTTTTCTACTTTTTCAAAGTTATATTGTGTGCTATAGCAAGTCAAAGATCTTGCATTCTTGCTACTGCGACATGTTACAACACCAAGTGTAAATTACAAAATCATTTGTACATAACATAACTTTTAAGAGCCACTTCAAAGATGACCCTTTACAAGAGGAAGAAAAAGGCAAGCAACTTCAGTTAAGAAGAGCTAAGAATTTGCATTATTTGTGGACAATTGGTCATCTTTGTATCAAAATCCAAGAAAATACAGTTACCAGCTGAAGTTCTTTCCATCCAGAGTATCATTGAAGGGCTGTCGCTACATGTGGCACTTCCTATCATGAAGCATCATGCTTGCATCTGGGAGCTTATTCGTTTATCCAAATGAAACATACAGCTTTTATTGTCAACTTAAAAAGAGAAATTATGAACATAACTCTCATATGATAATAACCCAAACAAAAAGGTTGGTTCCAATTTTCAGTTTTTACATAGAACAAGATATTTTTCAAGAACAAAATAGAAATTACAAGAAGACGTCAAGAATTTTACCCTCTTTATCAAAAAAAAAAAGTGTCGCTCTCAAGTCTATAAATATGGGACACGGCAATGCCCTAAAGGCACCCATAGAAAAAGCCCACATAAAAACAACTAAAATGACCATCTTGAAGAAAACCAAAAGATAAAAACCTGCCTGTTCAAGATCCGCAATGAAATGAAAATATTGCATACTTACAGAGCATCTTACCTTTCTTCCTCCCACCAAAACCCTGGAACAGAATAAGCAAATAATCCCCAACCAAAGAAGGACACATAAACTCCTCCCCCAGCACACCAAATATAAATCTCCAGAGACGTCAAGCAACAAGACAATAAAAAATAAGTGGGAGCATGTCTCATCATTTTGGTTACACAGAACAAAGATATCTAGAGATAGTCTCTTTGGTGGTCTGCGTTCCTGAAAGAGGTCATTAGTGTTCAAACTTTGTGAAAATGTTTTGATTTTGGGTGACACCTATACCTTCTATATGATAGAATCTAGAGGAAATTTAACTGGAACATGTAAACGAGTCAAAAAGAAGTAACTTTACAAGAAGTGCCAGATGAGTCTAAAGTCAATTTTAGTTTATTAGGAGAGATGGAAATCTGTATCGCATTTAGCAAAACTAATCAGACACACCAAATCATTGGCATTCTAATCGGTGAAATTCCTAAATAAATGAAAATCCCAAGAAGCATACTTATCATCTTGAACAATAAAATCAAAAATGGGAGCATTATGAAAAGCATATATGCATTTACATATCAAGCCCAAAAAATGAACTTCATCCACAATCGTTTTTTACCAAAACGAATTCGATGCACTGTCCCAAACTCATTTCTCAAAAGAGGTAGAACCTTGGGAAATGAATTTCCAAGGGCTCACATGAATGATATAAGTCCTAGGAGTGGCATTCAACTCATTCATGTGAATAGCAAACTTGCTCATGATAACCCTATGCCAAAGGGAATTAGTTTCTACGGAAAAATCTCCATAGCCACTTATCCTTCAGGGAAGCATTCTTACCCAAACCCAAACCCAAACCTCCCTCCTACTTTGAGTTACACACCTTATATCATCACCGAATGATCCCTCCTCTTATCCCCTGCTCCTACTGTAACGACCGAGAAATTCGGATCTTATGTAAAAATGATTTTATTAAATTAAATAAAAATAAAATTATATTTTATGTGATATCAAGATGGTTTTCGTTCTATAACCTATTGATGTTGAAATGTCGTAGTATTTGAGATACGTGAAGGATTTAAAGTGTTTGAATTTCTAAGACGAAAATAAAAGTTTTCCGAGAAATTTTCTGAAAAACACTATTCATCGGTATTTGCTCGGGAATTATTTTTGAACTTCCGAGAAATAAGTAATGATAGAATATCAAAGTAAGACGGATTATGAAATAATAATCTAGTTATGGAAAACATAAAATTTAAACTTCATGGACTTAATTCAAGGATATTAAGGAAAGCGAAGTATTAATAAGAAAGTATTAATCGTATGATCATGAAAGCATTATACGAGGAAAGAAAAACGAGTATAATATGAGGTATTATACGTGTTGGTATGAAGAATGAATTATCGAAAAAAGATTCTATATGAGTTAGAATACAAGAATGATACATGAATTATATGTATATGTATTGTGTAATATGAATGGATTTGTGAAGATTGATTAAGATCTTGTGCAAGCCCAATTCAATTAAGTGTAAGGCCCAACTATTGAGTTAATAAACAAAGTATTGTTTGTTAATGCAAAGCCCAAAGGTTAAGATAACTAAGCCCAAGCTAGAAGCCCAAGAGTTGTGTGATCCATGGAGCAAAACCATATTAATGTGGTTAATGTGTGGTTATCAAGTTAAATGAGTAATGGCCTAGTTAATGTGGTTAGCAAGTCTAAGGAGTAATGACCAAGTTAAAGGATTGATGGCCAAGCAAAGGATAGATTTTGTGCCATTCAAGTAATGAATAGTAAGGAGGTGCAAAAGGAGGTGGGATGATGGAATTGACTAAATTGCCTTAAACCTTGCAACTTCTATAAATAGTGAAGGTTGCCAAGTTATTTGCTAGTTGTCAATTAATCTAAACACTCTCTCTCAAAGTGCTTAAGTGTTAGGGTGATTAAGTTGAAATAAGCCACTTACAAAAGAAGAAGAAAGAAGAAGCTACTTTACCAAGAACTTCAAATGTAAGAATCCTTCTCCAATTATCTTCTATCTATATCATGATAGGTTGATAAGAAAAGTTGGGATTAAAGATCATGAATGATAAAAAGTAAGAAGTATGTGTGAGTAATGAACTTAAGCCACATAAGTTGGTAATGAGTCATTTAAGTTAACATAAGTAGTAAACTTATGTGAAAGCATTAAGAACTTGAGATAAGTTTATTAATGAAAGTAATATGGAAGTAAAAGAATTTGTATGATTATATGTATCTAGAATACATGAGTAAAGCTATATGTTAATAACATATATGGATGATGATGGAGAAACTTTGATGATCATAGGGTCTTGAATGGTAAGTTCATAAGTAGTTTATAAATTGACAAGTTATAAGCTCATGAAAGAAATAAGACAAAATCCAACTTGAACTATAAGTTGTTGGAATTAGCATGTTAAGATGTTCACATTATGAATCAAATTTATTTGTAATGTTGAACAAATCATAAGAATGAAGATTTGCCGGAAATCGCACGATTAGACGATAATCGTCAAATTCGTAAATTTCCCGGAATGGAAGTCAAATTTTGAGTTTGAGTTCGAAAATGTTGTTTTCCAATGGAGGCAAGTCATGTTTGTCATTTAAGAGTTGTGGACTCAAAAATGGACGAATTCCGACTTAGAACGAAGAAACGAGCGTTGAACGTTCACGAATGCTTATCGTTTACGTTAAAAATGAACTAATAGGTGAATTTTTAGCAAACGAAGTCAAAAAGA
The DNA here is from genome assembly GCA_020205615.1 of Panax quinquefolius. Lineage (NCBI taxonomy): Eukaryota > Viridiplantae > Streptophyta > Magnoliopsida > Apiales > Araliaceae > Panax > Panax quinquefolius. The sequence goes on along the minus strand of JAINUW010000488.1, from coordinate 357,107 downwards.
TAAAATTCTTGCATGAACGCGTAGATTATGTAATTTGTGAACCGTAGGCTTTTGAACGAGCCAAATCGGACTTATAACGAAGAAGTTATGCGTCCGGGAAGTTCACAAAATTTAAAGTTTGAAAAATTTTTTACGGTGCCTGAGTTGGCGCGTGCACAAAAGTTAGCGCAATGGCCAACCCTAAACCATTGACCACGCCGCAGCATGCAGGTCCGAGGCTCATCATGCTGCTAACTCAACGCCTTGTACGCGAAGCTTTAAAGGGAAAAGCCGTGGCATGGCTGAGGCTCAAACCATAGGACGATGAAGAAGAGTTGTAAGTAGAAGGAATGGTTTATAATTAAACATTGAATGTAAGCATACATGAAGGAATATAAGATAACATTGTTAAGCTTTATAAAACCTTAAGAATGTGAGTAAAGGTTGAAACAACCTTGTGTAATATAAATAAATGTGAATGAAATGGGAATGAATAATAATTAAGTCTAATATGCAAATTAGATTGTGAGGAAGGGTAAGATATAGTCGGATACATACTTGATTATATGTGACCTAATGTAAGGCATTATGTGATCATGTATTGTAGAGACTTGAAAGATTTGAACGTAAAGTAAAATACTCGATGGCAGAGCAAAAAAAAAGGCAAGTATTCTAACTCTTGTCTCGATTCAATATGAACAAGTTTTGGCGTTTATGTATTCTTACGCATGAATTGATGTGCGATAAAGTAAAGCCGCTCTTTGGCTAGACTTGATATATTGAATGGATTTTTGATAATCTATTCATCAGTTATCAAATGTTATGATCTTTTGTCAACTATTTGATATGGTTTTCAAAAGAAGACTGAAATGTTAAACAAATGTTTTGTCGGTAAAAGGACAGGCACGTGAGGTTGCCAAATGATTAAACGTACATACGTTTAATGGATGTAGTGTTGATCAACATAGAATACAATAAAGGCGATCACCTAGAAGTGCTCGTAAAGTATCTGAAGGCTTCTGGACTTAGTTCCGGATTGTCCTTTTCAAAGAAAGAATGAATACTCGAGGTCTTTGACCGGAGTGAATGTTTTACTAAATACTGATATTATTGTAGAACATTTTTGAAAGAAAGATGAAGTGCTATTTTGAATTATAAATAGTACTTCATAACTATTGTTCAGTTATCGAAGATATACGATTCATATGTATCAAGCATGTTGTTATTGAAATTGTTATACTTGCTGAGCTAGTTATGCTCACTCTTGCTTGAACCATATGAATGCAGCTAAGACTGAACGTCCCGAAGGATCGAATAAGGATAAAGGAAAAGCTAAGGCAGATTTTTAAGCTGTCTGGTAATAGTATAAGTCAATTGTTGTAATGTAATGAATATTATGACAAGGAACCTTTGTAACGGGTATAGAACCTGGGAAATGTAAATATTACTTTGAATATATATAGAAGTATGTTCGTTCTTTGAGACTTTTCAATTGAATGAATGTATGAATGTTGTACAGTATAGCACCATCTGTCGAGTTGGAAGATAGCCGGATTTGGGGGCGCTACACCTACCAAAGAAATACTCCTCATCACCTTCTCTACAATATGTAAAACTGATTGGGATGCAATACAGATACAAGTAATATGGGAGAATAAAAACCTGAATCAAGGTGATCCCTACCCTTAAAAGAAAAACAAGTTCCTTTTCACCTATCAAGTTGTTGAGAAACTCTCTCAATTATTGGGTCCCAAAACGTAACTAACCTAGAATTACTACCATTGTGCACATCAAGATAAATAAGCATAAAATCCTCAATTACACAATCGGCCAACAAAGGGTTCGCCATAAGGTCCCCCCTGGTTATATTGACCACACTTGGACATATTAACCCTACTTTACCCAAACTCTTAAATTCTTGAAAACCCTCTAAGAGGAAACAGATGGTATCACTAGAACAATCTTAAAGGACTACTTCTTAAGCATTTTCTTTATCCACTTCTTCTAGTGCTTTTCTGGGTCTTAATGGTGCTGATTTCCTAATTTCTTGCACCTTTAAAGAGCCCATCTTGTTCCTTACATACTTCAATCTTAAAAGTTCACTTACTGAAAATAAAGGAACACTAACCCAAGGTTATATTAATTGAGTGCCATTGTTTGGTTCAATGAGAAAGTACTTAGGCAATCAGGTGTGAGAATGCAGAATCAACTCTATGAAATTAAGTCAAAATTTGATTTGCATAACCTCTTAGCACCATGAATAATTAGGACAAACCAATCATACCACATGTTTATCAAGGAGCACCATTGGAGAATGCCATTTTATGCTTACAAATGGGAGTTAAAAAAATTGAATAACTATATTTGTTTAATGGAAAATTTATAAGAGAATTAGCAACCAAAAGAAAAAAGAAAATTTATAAGAGATTATAGTCCATGGACTCTAATAAAAGAAAAGAAAGACTGACATGAAAAGCTACTAGCCAACTAAATCTACTTGGAGAACGATAAATGGAGAATTTCATTATATGTAGAAGGAAGTCATCACTTTCGTCTCCCTGTCATGCAGGTTTCAATAATGGCCAAGATTTAAAGAAATGGCCCCATCTTCTTGAGTGAAAACAGGAGATTCAGCATTATGCTCACATAAAAGGTATTACAATAAAACAATGAAAAGCTTCATAGAAACATCATCCCAAACCAAATTCAAGATCCATTCCCAACATTCATGGAAGTAGTTCAGAACCTACTACTACAACAATTAACAAAATTAGACTTATATCATATCAACAGATTTCCGACTAAATCATTACATTGTAAGGTCGTAACATCTTCTGAAGCTTTTGTCATCTTGTGAGACCATTCAGTAAGAAAATATGAGAAATATGTACCTAAAAAGAGAAGCATAAATTTCCCATCTAGCATATGAAGTTTCTTCGACAGGTCATAATTGAAGGAAACAATAAATATAACTAAAAAAAAAGAGATAAATATCACCAAAATCACGCTGAATGAGTGATCCAATTAATGCACTTCAGGCAAAGAGCTGACTGACCTTGGTACAATAGCCAAAACTTTGTGCATGTGTGAGAATCCATAGAATCTATAAATAAATTTAATTCAAGCATATTGAGCAATGTTAAACTGGAACTGCTTACATTCTATGAATAATTCTTTCTCGATGAACTGTAGGCATCTGAGTCCTCCAATCGTTGACTTCCATGTTAGCTACCGTAGGCTTAAAACTGTTGACATCCATAATGTGCGACTCTACATGGTAAGATGGAAAAGGATTCAGAAAATGTGTCTAAGTTTCCTTTCCGTATAACCTTAATATAGGATTATATTTGGAAATGAGGTCCTTACATGATAATTTAAGACACTGTCCAAAATAAGATTACAAATTAAATATATTACATTAATTGAATACACAACAGCATACACGTCATTTTCCAGTTTCCACCATAAAGATAAAATTGAATAAACAGGTTTTTGATGGGATGGTAGCCAAATGAGTATGCATAATAATTATTTTCAAAAGGACAAAAATACATTTAGTCAGGAAAAGAAGAAGGCAGAAACCGATAAGGCGATAAGCATCTCCCCTCACATAATTACCCCTTTTAGGGGCAAAATATTGCAGTCAGTTACGAGATTATACCTCTTACTGTTAACTTATACTTTCTGCATTTAGTGTTTGTAGCCAGACCAATCAACGAAAATCCATATGAAACCCAGCAATCAATCTTCCATTAACCAATATATTGACCTTGATTTTCTTGGCTTATTTCATACTTCCGAACCCTTTAACCAAATTTGACTACTAATACTACCCAAAAAAACTGGTGAAACAAGTTGATATGTGTTGAATTGGGAATAGTTTAAGGGCGGACAACCGAATCTATTAAACAACTTCATACGTACATATATATCGTACGGTCAATTTACCACAAAATCAAAAGATCATAACATGCAAGTGAAATTTTACATACAGAGCACCCTCAATTTATAAATAAATATGAATGCAGATATTCTAAATGTACAAATTCTTTGGCTAATTATATATATATATAGCGATTTCCGAAAGTTTTTCTACATTTTTAGAGCCAGAAGCGGAACTAAAAGAAATCTTTCTTTATGGATAACCAATTCATTTTCAAATATAGTTGGGAGACTTTATCCAATAAATGGGTAAGAAAATGGAAAGATCGGAACATAGGAATTGATCGATATATATATATAAAACCCTTACATAGGAAAAAAGAAAACAAAAAAACACAGAATTGATTACCTTTTGGTACGAGTAAATGAGAAAGGGTTTTGTGAGATGAATCCTAAAGTTGTTTTTATACTTGGAAGCTAAGGAATTTAAGTGCGTGTCTGTTTTAGGACTCGCAGATATATATGGGCGCGAGAGAGTGCTGCGACGTGTAATGTTCGAATTTTTAGATTGAACAAATTGCATTGCACGTTCTTATATTACAGACAAATTACATTTAACACCATGAAGTCATGTTTTATATCAGTTTTCTCCTCACTTATTATTTTCAATAATCATAATAATTTCATTTTAAAAAAATAAGATGTACAATGAAAACATTAGTCTATGTTACCACCATGTTTAAGGATCAGCACAAAATATATTGCCGCTATTAAAGTAAAATAAATAAATTTAATAAGTATTCACACGATAAAGGAAGACAAGAGACATCTAAAATCATTGGTTGTATTAGTTGACCCTCTTGATTCATTTGAATTTTCACTTGATTTGTGCTTTACAAATTGATAAGCAATCTTCAAAAAGTCTTTCATCCCCTTTTATATTGTGAAATAATGTGATAACCTATCTTTTTTTTGGAATTTAATTCAAAAATTAACAAATGAGAATAAAATGAGGGAGAAATCAATTAATACCATATTAAAAAGTTATTTTATTAGTTAATTAAAATAATATGGATTAAGAGTTAAAATGAATTAAGAAAATAAATAGGAATTACTTAAGGGAGGATAAGAAAATCGTGGATTACCCTTATACCTGATCTTAAGAATAATAGATCTGAGAATTCAGAAAGAAGACATTTTAAAAAAAATTCTTCAAGAGATGTAGTTAAAATTATATAAAATTTAAAATAGCGTATATTTTTCTCGTTTACTTTCTAATGTTAGTCAACTATCCAATATAAAAGTAATAGATATGATGATTTTAGTTTTGATGGAATTTAAAAATTTTAATATTAAGTGTGTGTGGTTAACCATTTGTGTAATTAGGTATTAATTGGTCATACATAACAATGTTCATAATCTCTTTTTCTTCACGTTTTATTTCATGCTTGTGTGTATTTAAGGAGAAAGAAAAAAATGAATAGTGGTTAATTTTGTACAATATCCTTATGAGATAATTTTTTACATGTACCACAAAATCTTAATCTAATGATCCTTAACCATTACTATAATTTTTATGATGTATTAATTGTATATTAGAAGGTCAATCGAAAATCAAAAATTATATCATTAAATTAAGAAATCTATATAAATGGAAAGTAATTAATGAGAAGATATCAAGGCAACTAATCTATGATAAATATCAATAAATTTTCTAAATTCAAGTAAAATCTTTTCTTAAAAAAATAAAACTAAAACTAACACTAAGAAGATCTTTGGCTTCGTTTTTTATTTTTTTGTAATGATATTTTCATCGTATATCTGACTTTTTAATAATCTCAGAATCGTAAAAATTTTAATTTCATATTTAATTCATTTTTCACACTAACTTAAGAAATCCTTTAGGATGAAAAGTTAAAATTTTCTTTTCATCTTTTCTCTTTTACAAGTATTAAAGTATCTCAAATACCTGTGTTAGAATCTGCATGTTTAATTTAATGATATGATTAATGTATAATTATGCAATAGTTTTTATTGAAAGTAATATGCTCTCAAGCTAATTACATTTGATGTAATAAGTACTTACTTTATAATTTTATTCATTTATTAACAAGAAAATTTATTTTATAAAAGACATTCTTTATCCATGTTAATGAGTTGAATTAATAAATGAGATAAGTTCATAGTTATTGAACAATGCTTTTAGAATTATGATGTTGATCATGCTAATGATATTTAAATTCTTAATAGCTCAAAAACTAAAATGTTCCTAATCGATGGATTACTAATGTGGGGTTATTGATTTCGGATAGATTAGTACATATTATGTTTGCTCTGTTGAAGGGGATGATTGATCTCATAATCATTTGTGTGGAGACACTAAATCGAGTATGTAAGTGCTTATTGTTGAATAAGTTCAATGAACGTAACTAATAATACTCTTCTTATTTATTTATAATCTAGTATTTCTCCAAATACTCAATTATAAATAGTATTATTTCTCCAAATATCATATTATTTTTATTTAGTAAATTTAATAATAATAATAATAATAAGATGACTAATCTTATTAATTTATAATATTAGTATTTCTCCAAATACTAATGCAACTTTTGCAACTTGCATCTCTCTTGCAAGCATTCTTAAAACCCCAAGGAGTTATGATAGAGAGAATTAAGGTTAGCCACCCAAGATCTAGTAGAATATAAAATCACATCTTCAATCTGTTTCTCTTGGTGGATACCTCTTGGGCGTTGCATACTCTTTGTGACGAACTTGTGATTCGAGGATTGGAGAGATCGCGAAGGAGCAATGATTGGATTTTGAAGTCTACATCAAAGCGTTAATTCTCTTCAAAGGTATATATTTATCATTCCTCAGTTAATGATGTTTCATAAGGCTATACATTGGGATTGCAAAAAATTTTAAATTATTATTTTGCATACTTCCGTTGCGTTTACAATTAGATAGTACGTTTTGATTATGTTTCCGCAATCCTACATTTATTATAAAGTCCTTCATAAGAATATGATGTACAAGGACTTAGAATAGAAAGATCAAACTTGTTAGGATGATCTTATAAGTTGAATTGATGTATAGATGATGTGATTAAATCGATCGTTTTGTCAAGTTGATCGATTGTAGAGCTATTGTGATATCCCGAATATTTATAAAACGTGTAAATAAGATTTTGAATAATTAAATAAAGTTTAAAGTATAAAACTTAAATTGAGAATGGAGGAATGGTTAAATATTTTAATATAATCTATGAGTTAGGAAGAACAAATATAGTTGAATATGTGTAAGAGTATTGTTAGGGCATAATTATTTGAGTATGGATGTTTCGGTGGGCCATAGTGCACGTGGAGGAAGTCTCCATACGTACGAATCTATTTTGGGCAGTGGGAGAATTTTAAGGAATCTAAGATTCCTAATTATACTTAATTTCTAACTCCTAAGGAAAGAGTTTCCTTATCATTCGACTTCCTTTCTTTTCAGTTCTATCCCATTATGGTATTCGCCCTAATGAGGAATTCTATTTTCATACGAGGACGAACATGGAGGAGGAGGTGTGATCACTATAAATACAAGGTTATTGTAAGACCCCGAATTTTATAAAATAAAAGTATTCAATTTTTTTATAATTATTATTATATTCAGTAAATGGTTAAATTGATAAAAGGTTAAAGTTAAGGGTGATATGTGAAAAGTTTGCAAAGTAAGCAAATGATTATAAAATATTCGTTTGGTCGGGGAATATTCTTTTTATCGGGGAATATCCGTACGACGGCGCAATAATTGGTAGACCATATAATGAAATAACCGTCGGATATAGAAAGTGACATAAATAACTTTTTATTAAAAATAACGACAAAATTTTTACCGTTAAACTGTTGAAATACCCGGTGATAAAAGTATAGTAATACGCGTTGTTGCACAGTAGCTCACGGTATTGCACAATATCTCTGATTATTGATGCTTACATAAGAAGTCACTCAGTCTCATTCAATAATTACCACAATAGTTGTTGCATAGTATCTTATATTATTGATTCAATTATTGTCACAGTATCATCTACACAATATTTTACATTATTAAATTAATAATTGAGACGACACAGTTATTTATATTATTATTTGCATTATTGACAATGTCTAGAAAGTTCTGTCGAGGAAAGGGGTTTGGTTATTTAATTGTGCGCCAATAAGAAGAAATTCGTATCGGAAAGCCCCCTCTTTCCTAAGAACGATCTGGTTGTCAATATAGTGAGTTATAATATTAAATGATGAATAATTGTTGAAAGATTAAAAATGTGTTGCTTAAAGTTAAGTAATTATGGTAAATATTTATTCATTTTTTGATATAAATAGAGGGATTTGTCATGAGGCGTTTGTTGTAAGTTTGACTTATTAGTTCATGGGGAGATGTGCTAATTTTTCAGACCGGCGGTTGAAGTTATAATAGTAAATCAATATGGACCGTCAGTTGAAGTTATAATAGTAAATCAATATGGACCGCTGGTTAAAGTTATAATAGTAAATCAATATGGACCGTCAGTTGAAAGTTTTAATAGTAAATCAATATGGACCGTCCGTTTTAATAGTAAATCAATCTGAATCGTTCATGAATTAGTTACTATTTAGTCCATTCTCTTATAAATAGAAGCTCATTCTTTCATTATTTCTTACGAATTCACAAAAACTATAGAGAGAATGTAACAATCCGGAATTTCAAATTGTAATTTTAAATATTTCTTGAATTATAAATATTTATTTGAGGTGTTTATTGTTGAATAAATGTTTTGTTGATGTGATGGTTGTTAGTAAAAATTTATGAATTTAAATTTATTAGATAATATTCTAAATTAATTGAATTTGTAATTTAGAGAGTTGTAATATAACATGAGATGTTATATTGTGGTTTTAATTTAATAATTTAAAATTGTATGTTAAATTATTAAATAAAATTATAATGAAATTATAATTTTGTGATAATTGTTTAAGTGGAAAATTTATTTAAAATATAGTATGTATAATTAATATGTGATTATAAATTATAAACTAAATGGTTTATTAAAATAAAATTAAAGGAGTTTAAATTAGTTATGACCAAAAGAAGGCTTAAAATATTAAGTCTTTATTTTAAAGACTTTTTATGAAACTGAGCCTTATGACTTTTGGATTTTTGATTTTTGAATTTTAATAATATAAATAAATTAAATTAAATAATAAATATAATATATTTATAACATATACGTTTAGTTTGTAACTGATATTATAATTAGTAGATGTATTAAGATTATATCAGTTTTCTTTTACGCATTAGTTAATCTATATTGGCACTAAGAGGAGGAAATAAGAAAAGTTTAGAGAATTGAGAGAGAAGCTGAGAGAGAATTGAGAGAAAACTTAAGGGGTTCACAACAACTTCAGCGTTTAGCAAAGATTGTTTAAGCTATTTGAAGGTATTTTTACATAACCTTAATATATATATATATATATGTGTGTGTGTGTGTGTGTGTGTGTGTGTGTGTGTTCACGACAAAGTTTTATATTATGTAAATTCCATTTTTTTTGTAAATTATTGTTATATAACCTGTTTATGGTGATTGTATATAGTTATGATGTTCGAGGTTGTAGTCAGACATGAATTGTATGCTAATTTCATTTTAAAAAGGAAGAAAAGTAAATTACAGTGAATATTTTGCATATGGCTTATGAAAGTACCAATTTTAGTGGTCAATTTGTATGCTAAACTGTAAATTGAGACTTATTTATTGTAGTTCGTTAAAAAATGAAGAGAACGTAGTTTGAACGAAGTGATTTGGTGTAGAACTGAGATTACAGTGATGATTTTTGTAAAGGAACTCAAAAATGGAGTTTTCATATGAAAATATGGAATTTGAGAAATTAAACTAGTTTAAGTTGTTGTTAAATTGTTATAATTGGTTGAATAAGTTAGCAAACATGTTTGTAATAGTTTTATACCAATTATATGTGTTAAATTCATTGTTTTGTGGGTGAAATTCGTGTTAGTTGGGCTAAAAAGCGCCTCTCGTTCATAGCCTTTACGGTTACATCATATGCATTGGCAAGAAATAATTGCTGTAGGTTAAGCGAAAATGAAAATGGCAAGACTGTCCCCAGGACTTGTGTATAGCGCAGCTGAGCCATACCCTATTCTGAGATGGTGAGTTCTGCTGCTGCTGCAGACCTGGGATATCAACATAACTTGTTCTAAGGTTATGTTAACGTGTCAAATGTGTAACGACAAGGTTAAAACAACATAATGTAATGTGGTTAGTGATTCTAATGTTATAAGAAGTTAGTAAACTATGAAAATGACATGTTGTGATTTATTGAGCATGAGGATTAGTAAATAAGCATTATGAAGGTTAACACTTGAGATTTCTGATATTTATATAGTAGCATAAGATTTGTACTAAATTAACAAGTCTAACTAGAAATGAGTGTTATGTTGAAAATTGAATGTTAGTATATCTAAGAGATATTGTGGTTTTAATACTATTTGTAGGTGAACGCGAGTTTTAATATTATAGCTTACGCTCGAGGCAAGTTTTCTAACTCTACACTTTCGTTGAGCTAGTCCTATTATTACATTGTGCAACTTTATTCTTATGATTGAGCAAGTTTCCTATCTTAAACTGTTATTGAACAAGTCATTTGTTCCTAAATTTCATTTGAGCAAGCTTTAACTCTAATTTTATTGGAATTCTCATTATGGTTGATTTATTCTAACTTTTTTATAGTTAAGCAAGTTTCTTAAGTTCTATTCCTGTATAATGAAAGCAGTTTTTGAACTCTCGTCTCTATTATTGAGTTGTTTTATTACTTTGCATGAGTTATTACCATGTTGAGCAAGTTTTTAGTTTTCAGCTTGCTATCAGTTAATGTATGTTTAGTAATATCATTTATAATGTTATAAGATCCTAACCTTAGCTTATTATTGTTCAAGCAAGGTTTACTATTTCATTCAATACTTATGTTTTAGTGATTTTTAAGCATAAGTTTAATAAATAGTTAGTTTATCTACGATTATTCGTTGTCCCATACTATGTTGTTAATAATCAAATGTAGAGTTATCAAACTTTGTTGATTCAACTAATCCTTTAGTTGATGGTCGTTAAACTCTAAATTACCTTGAAAGCTTATCTAAACCAAACTTTCTTTGGTGCGGACTTGTACTATAAAACTGAGAAGAACAACCCTATTATAGGGGATACGCTATGCGTTTAGATGTTTGTGCACAATACATGGTACAAAGGGCTAATCCCCCTAAGTACGTGAAGTCCCTGCAGTATAACTGTTAAGGTTAAAGTTGAAAGATTACTTATAATCGTGGACATAGTTCGTGGTCTTATGACCCTCAGATATAATTCATATTTTGATTTCAGTTATTGGTTATCATTGATAGAGTACTATTCAGTTTTGATGAGCCTATTCATTGACAATTATTATTATTCTCCTATTGATTCATTGTTATATCCGATGAGCATTTGTTTTGCTCACTCTTGCATAAATATAATTATTGCAGCTAAAGTTGAGAAGGTAGATGAGCCTTCAACTAGCAAAGGAAAGGGAAAAATGTGCAAGTGTTGAATACTTGTAATTTTATTTATTGTCATGAATGATAGACTTTTTATTTAATGATTTAATGTAATTTCCGCACTTGATTGATGTTAAGGTTAGACAACCTGGGATGCTTTTGGATTTAATGATGTAACCCTATTTAAAGGGAGGATTTATTGTTTAAATGTTATTTTATTTGGGTAGATAGTACGAATGAATGGAAAGTGAACACCAAGTCTTGTGGGAATGAAGTACCTAGATTTGGGGGTGTCATAGAGAAACTATAGAGAGATAATAAGAGAGAAAGAAGAAGAGTATTTTGCTACTACGCTATTGCAATATCCAATCTTCTACTAAGGTAAGGGATGTTATTTTTCGTATTCGTAAAGGGTATTATGTATTTCATATTCGTACGTGATATTACTTAATACTCGTAAGGGTTGTGCCTTAAAGAGCAACGCCAATCCATAAGAGATGGAATTAACTAGGCTCCTCCTAAATAGGAGTACTGTCGACCATCTGTGGTGCGGTCAATCTCAGAGAGGAAAAACCACACTCCTCTCCATATCTACATGCAGAAACCAGTCCCAAGACACCAAAAAGATGGTAGGGAATACACACAGATCAACGATCCATTCTGAAATATCCAGAGACAACTCAATGTCAATCCATCAAGGAGGAATTCAGAAGACATCAAGATCACAAGCCCTGAAGAAACAGGAAAATATCAAGCAAGCAACAAGGCATAACTAAAAGGGAAGTGATCAAAAATATATTTCCCTGCTATATATAATGTTGTTTGATATATAAAATATGAACTGTACATGACAAAATGGCTAAGCTAGTCTGTGCAGAAAAATACAAGACCATTTACAAATTAATGTATATGCGAGCTATCAAGCCCAACATGGCATCCCTCTCAGAAGGAGGTAACGCTCTGATCTCCTGTACAAGGGTATCCACACGAGCTAACAGATCTACAACCATCTGCATGGTGACTCTGTGCTCATCAATGTACGTGCTCATCTCTGCAATCATGCCAGTAGTAAGGGACCTCACCGTGGTGCTATTTGTGATGGCTACATCCCGGGCAGATATGGCGCTATCCGTCTTGACTGTCAAGACATCTCTGGCTGATCTGGCCTCATCCCGCTCAACAACAGTGGCATCTCTACAAGCTAATGCCTCATCTCTCTCTAACAGAGCTACGTCTCTCCCATCAAGAGCTATCAACATCAAGGCTCTGGCCTGATCTCTCTCGAAGGTCATCAAATGGAGACTCGCTCAAGCAATCTTGTCTTTGAATCTTTGGATCATAACAAATTGCTAATCTTTGGGAGAATCTAATAGAGCTACTGGCAACCCAGTAAATGGCTCCTCCTCGGTGTGTGAATCAATGTCCTCCGTGGACTCTCCACCATCTGAATCAATACCCGATATTGTTGATAAGTGGGTTTTATACCCGCGAATCGGTGTCTAATCCAAGCTTAATCGATGTTAATTCCTTGTTTTCATGTTTATTTTTACTTGTTATTGGTTATTGTATTGTGTAGCTATGGTGGCGTTGGAATTGATCAATAAGGATGGATTTACGGTGCTTCGTGGCAAGAAAGAGCTAGAAAGGAGGTTCAAACAAAATCAAGAATATATACCTACCCCTGTATGCGAGCATATTTTTTGCCTTGTACTTGCTTTGGGGTCTTCTTCTAGTTGGACAGAGCTAGGTTCAGGCAAGTGGCGTTTCCATGCATATACCCCCGTCGGGGCCGGAGGTCTCAAAATTTGGCAGTCCTAATTCGATTTCAACACTGCTGGGACATGGGGTTGAGTACTTGCATAGCGTATGGACTCTAAATAATATGGGACTTTGACCAGAATTCATGTGTTGCATATATATTGAGCAACAAACAACAAAATCATCATCATGAAAAGCAATTGATAGAGATTAAGAATAGATTTTCATAGCGAGCATCGGAGTGAAGATTTTGAAGAATGTTTATATCGGTTGCTTATTAAGGCTGAAGTGAAGGGTGTTCTGCGTTATTCTTCTACTTTGGGTTTATATTTGTAATTGAAAGGATGTTGTCTTTAAATTATTCAGTTATTATTTCATTTTTTGATGAACTAAATACTTTTTAGGCTTATGACGGATCTTTAAGTGGAACGATGATTATGTAATCTTTGATTTCAGTTTAATAAGCTAATATCCAATTTATCTTTATTAATTTGAGCTTGAATTTATGAATTGCCAGATCAAAGATTCTTTGTGGACTTGTATGAACTCGAGAGATGAAATACGAGTCTAGACTTAGTTAATATAGCATGCGTTCTCGATTTCGGTGAATTAACAAAATCTTGATGAATGTTAGGGTAGAGATATGCTTGACATCGCATGTAATCAGATAAAGAGCTTAAACTTAAACCTTCTTTAATTGCAATTCACATAGAGATATAGTGAGTTAGTTGATTAAGGTGTTTAACTTAATTCTATCTTAATTGTGAATTTGGGTTAATACGGTATTAGTACATCGAGAGGTGGCTAGTTCTACATACGTGTTCTTGATTAATAAACTAGGATAGTGAGTTAAACTGGAATAAAGGTGTAATAATCTGAGTGATGCTTAGAGTGAAGTCGAAAGCCTAATTCTCCATTATTTGTTTGAAAATTTAGTTTTTAGCGTTTATTGATTGTTTGGTGATTTTAACATTTTTAATACTTTTGGTTACGAACTAGAAATTGATTAGTTTAATAAAATTAGGATTAATAGAAAATTGGTAAATGTGATAGTTAATTTCTTATTATAGTCTCTGAGGGAACGATACTCTACTTTCACTTTATTACTTGTTGACCACGTATACTTGCGTGTTGTGCGTAATTAGATTTTACCCAACAAGTTTTTGGCGCCGTTGCCGGGGACTTTAGTATAGATTTGAATATTTTGCAATATCAGTTTAATTAGTCCAGTTTTACTTAAACATTTTTATTTTTGTTTTGTTTGTCTTATTTCGGTTTTTTGAAGTTGGTTTATGCAAACTTCGGTCAAAAATCGGACTTGCTTCCTTTTGAGGGGACGACATTGAGAGACACTTTCAAAGGCTAAGTAAGTAAGTGGATTAAGGAAACAAGGGACGACTTCAAAATTTTGAAAAAAAAGAAGCGAATGGATCTAGAAGACCGAAAAGCATTGAGGATTTTGCTACACCCAGGTGGTGATCGAGCTACGATCGAGTATCACGAGGCTGTTATAGCTGCGAATACATTCGAGATTAAGCCTGGGACTATTCAGATGATCCAAAACTCGGTTCAGTTTGGGGGACCTACAAATGATGATCCTAACGAGCATTTGATCAGCTTTTTGGAAATATGAGACACGTTAAAATACAATGGGGTGTCGAATGAAGCAGTTAGACTTCGCTTGTTCCCATTCACTCTGCGGGACAAGGCAAAGAGTTGGTTACACTCTCTACCATCGGGTTCAATAATGACATAGGATGACCTAGCTCAGAAGTTTCTAGCTAAATTTTTCCCACCAGCGAAGACTGCAAAGATGAGAAATGAGATTACCATGTTTAATCAGCAACATGGGGAGTCATTGTACGAGGCATGGGAGAGATACAAAGAATTGCTCAGAAAATGCCCACATCACAGATTGCCTAAGTGGTTGCAGATGAACAAATTTTACAACAGACTACATGGGAATCTCAGGACTAGTATTGATGCAGCGTCGGAGGGAGCTTTTATGGCAAAGAATTATGAGAAGGCATATCAGTTGATAGAGACAATGGTAGCTAACAACTATCAGTGGCCCACGATAAGAATGACATAATCTATGGTAGCTAGAGTGTTAGAATTAGATGGAGTGACGGCAATAACATCGCAAATTTTAGCACTCTCTAAGAAGTTCGATGCTTGGTCAGGGTTACAAACACCGCAAGTTGCAGTTATTTGTGAATTGTGCATGGGTGAACATCCGATGGATCAATGTGCAATCAACCTAGAGTTAGTACAATTTGTGGGTAGCTATAACAGAATTCTACAGAATACGTACTAGAATACATACAATCAGGGGAATAGGAATCATCCGAATTTGTCGTGGAATAATAATCAGAATCAGCAATTTCCATGACCATCGTATCCCCCAGGATTTTAGAATCAACAACAACCAGCTCAATGTCAAGAGAGGAAATCAAATTTAGAGGAGTTGCTATCAAAGTATATAACAAGCAATGAGGTAGCTATGAAAAACCAAGCAATAGCCATCAAGAATTTAGAAAATTAGATGGGACAGATAGCGTTTGCATTAAATAACAGGCCGAAAGGAACATTACCCAGTGATACAGAGAAAAATCCGAAAGGTAATCACGAGCAATGTCAGGAAATTATGTTGAGAAGTGGAAAACAACTTGAGGGTCAGAAAACAAAAAATTCGGCTACAAAGGAGGTTGAGATAGATAGTGTAAATACAGTGGTTGAGGATAAGCAGGGGGAAGAAAAACAAATGGAAAAGAGCTAACCAGTTAACAAACCAGTTGTCTATCCTCCCCCACCTTTTCAGTAAACAGTTCAAAAACAGAAACTAGATAAGCAGTTTGCAAAATTTTTGGAAGTTTTTAAGAAACTTTAGATTAATATCCCTTTCACAGAAGCCTTAGAACAGATGCCAAGTTATGCAAAATTCATGAAAGGGATTTAGTCCAGGAAAAAGAAGTTGGAAGATTTCGAGACAGTGGCATTAACAGAGGAGTGTAGTGCGGTTTTACAGCGAAAGTTGCCACCAAAGTTGAAAGATCCGGGGAGTTTCACCATTCCATGCACGATTGGGAACATGTCATTCAACAAGTGCTTATGTGATTTGGGGGCAAGTGTGAACCTTATGCCATTACCAGTTTATACAGAATTGGGTTTGCCCGCTCCAAAGCCTACGAACATCTCATTGCAGTTGGCGGATAGGTCAGTCACGTACCCGAGAGGCATTGTGGAGGACATATTGGTAAAGGTTGATAAGTTTATATTTCCTGCGGATTTCATAATTCTGGATTTTGAGGAAGATAAGAACATCCCAATTATTCTAGGGAGACAATTTTTGGCTACGGGTAGGACATTCATCGACGTACAAAAAGGTGAACTAACGATGAGGGTCCAAGATCAAGAAGTAAAGTTTAATTTTTTCAAAGCCATGAAATTATCTACAGATGAAGAAGATTATTTCCGAATGGATATCATTGATCAGATAATCAACGAAGACATGGGCAAGAGTTTGGTTAACGATCCATTGGAAACGACATTATTGGGAGATGAAAATTAGATGATCCAGAATTTGTGGACTACTTGGAGATGCTAGACTCCCTGCCACGAGTTAGCAGATTTAAAACACCCTTTGAACCATTGCACATGGAGGAAAAAGCCACAACAAGGATGAAACCTTCATTAGAGGAGCCATCGACTCTTGAACTTAAGCCACTCCCTAAACACCTCAGGTATGCGTATTTAGGCAATTCTAATTTTTTAATTGTTATAATTTATGATGCACTTAACGAATTGCAGGAAGAAAAGTTGCTGAGAGTGCTTCAGGACCACAAATCGGCTATAGGATGGACAATTGCGGATATCAAGGGAATCAGCCCATCCTTTTGCATACATAAAATTTTGATAGAAGACGATGCAAGACCGACAGTGGAGCAACAGAGATGACTCAACCCAATCATGAAAGAAGTAGTCAAGAAAGAAATCTTGAAATGGTTTGATGCGGGTATCATCTACCCGATTTTAGATAGTAAGTGGGTCAGTCCGGTGCAATATGTGCCGAAAAAAGGAGGAATGACCATGGTTCAGAATGATGACAATGAGCTAATTCCGACAAGGATAGTGACTGGTTGGAGGGTTTTCATGGACTACAGGAAGTTGAATAAGGCGACCCGAGAAGATATCTTTCCTTTGCCCTTTATCGATCAGATGTTGGACAGATTAGCGAGACATGAGTACTACTGCTTATTGGATGGATATTCGGGTTATAATTAGATCGTCATCGCTCCTGAAGATCAAGAGAAGACTACGTTTATGTGCCCATATAGCACATTCGCATTCAGGAGAATGTCGTTCGGTTTATGTAATGCACCCGCTACCTTCCAGCGGTGTATGATGGCCATCTTCTTGGACATAGTGGAGAAAAATGTGGAAGTCTTCATGGATGACTTCTCTGTCTACGGGGATGATTTTGATGTGTGTTTGGAGAATTTGGTAATGGTCTTACAAAGATGCACAGACACGAATTTGATCCTTAACTGGGAAAAGTGCCACTTCATGGTTGAAGAAGGCATAATTTTGGGGCACAAGGTCTCGGCTCAAGGATTAGAGGTTGATAAAGCGAAGTTGGAAACAATTGAAAAGCTTCCTCCATCGAGTTCAGTTAAGGGAATTAGAAGTTTTCTGGGACATGCTGGGTTCTACAGGAGATTCATAAAGGACTTTTCTAAAATTGTAAAACCTTTGTGCAGTCTTTTATAGAAGGATTCAGTTTTTAAGTTTGATGATGAGTGTAAAGTGGAATTCGAGCTATTGAAGAAGAAGTTGACCACAACTCCCGTAATCGTCGCGTCGGATTGGAATATGCCCTTCGAGTTAATGTGTGATGCGAGCGACTATGTGGTTGGGGTTGTTTTGGGTCAACGTCGAGAGAAGGTATTTCATGCCATATACTATGCAAGTAAGACACTCACGGAGCCTCAAATGAACTATACAACTACGAAAAAAAAATTACTTGCAGTGGTATATGCGTTCGATAAATTCCGGGCATACTTGATCGGGACAAAGGTAGTAGTTTATACAGATCACTTGGCTATTCAGTACTTAATTTCGAAATAAGATGCTAAGACACGCCTTATCAGATGGATTCTCCTTTTGCAAGAGTTTGATTTAGAAATAAAGGATAGAAAGGGAACGGAGAATCAAGTTGCCGATCATTTATCTAGGCTGGAAAATCAGGTTAAAAAGGAAGAAGACAAGTGTGTAATCAATGAGTCATTCCCGGATGAGCAACTATTTGGGATAAATACAGAATTTCAATGGTACGCGGACTTCGCGAATTATCTAGTGAGAAACATTCTTCCTCTTGATCTTACACATCAACAGAAAAAGAAGTTTCTTTATGAAGTCAAGTGGTATATGTGGGATGAGCCTTACTTATTCAAACAGTGCGCCGACAAGATGATTCGAAGGTGTGTGCCCCACAATGAAGTGAAGAACATACTGCGTGAATGTCACTCATCGGCGTATGGGGGACACTAGGGTAGTGAGAGGACAGCGACAAAAGTGCTTCAAGCCGGGTTTTATTGGCCTACTCTATTTAAGGATGCACACCAGTTTGTTAAAATTTGTGATAGATGTTAACGAGTGGGAAACATATCAAAAAGGAATGAGATGCCACTACAAATAATTTTGGAAGTTGAAATTTTTAATGTTTGGGGCATCGATTTTATGGGACCATTTCCATCGTCATTCAGTAATCAGTATATATTACTTGCGGTGGACTATGTATCAAAATGGGTTGAAGCTGTCGCACTCCCGACTAACGATGCCAAAGTGGTTCTCAAATTCTTGCAGAAGAATATTTTTACGAGGTTTGGCACGCCGAGAGCTATTATAAGTGATGAAGGTAGTCACTTCTACAACAGATCGTTTACAACTCTCTTGGCAAAGTATAGGGTCAACCATAAGGTCGCTACAACATATCATCCCCAAACCAGTGGGCAAGCTGAGGTTTTGAACATGGAGGTGAAAAGAATCTTAGAAAAGGTGGTAAACCCGAATTAAAAGGATTGGTTGCTTAGGTTGGACGATGCACTATTGGCTTACCAGACTGCATATAAAACACTGATTGGTATGTCACCATACCAATTACTATATGGGAAAGCTTGTCACCTACCTGTCGAGTTACAACATAAGGCCTACTAGGTAATTCAAAAATTGAACTTCGATCAAGAAGCTGCGAGTGAAAAGAGGCTACTCTAGTTAAAAGAACTCGATGAATTCTGACTTCAAGCATACGAGAACTCTAAGTTATACAAAGAAAAAGTCAAGAAATGGCACGACAAGAAAATAATACAAAGAACATTCGAGCCGGGGTAATCAGTATTGCTGTTCAACTCACGGTTGAGGTTGTTCCCAGGCAAGCTTAAATCAAGGTGGTCAGGACCATTCACCATCAAAACTGTTTTCTCACATGGCACCATTGAACTCTACAGTAGAAACCCATTGGAGACTTTCAAGGTTAACGGTCAACGGTTGAAGCACTATTGGGGTGGCGAGTCTAATTGGGACGTCATCGCAATCACATTATCCGACGCACCATAAACAGGAAGTAGTCAGGCTGAACGAATTAAAATCAAGCGCTAATTGAGAGGCAACCCAATTTTTTTTTTCATATGTTTCAGTCATGCTAGTTAGTTTATAGTTTAGATTGATTAGGATATAATAATTTCATTAAGTAGTCACTAAGTCATATTGTGCTTGATAATTGCTTTACCATGTTTAAAATGATCAATCTTTACTCATAGTTATGTTTCATGGTTTGCAGGACTTAATTTGATAATGGTTTGGAGTAGCAATGAAGAAAAAAAGAGAACAGATTCAGTTGAAAAAGTACACCCCCACCGGGGCGTGCCCTCATAAGCCAAATACCCCCGCCGAGGTGGGGGTCTCTCACGCCCGAAGTCAGGGAGTATGCCAGCCGGGGTGGGCCTATAAGACTTACTACCCCCCGCCGGGGCGGGGGTCCTGGATTTGAAATGGTTTGCTTGGCAGTTACATGTTAAATAAACTTCTTCCTATTACTTTTTCCTTAAATAAACTTCTAACTCCCATCCATTACATCCACTATCTACCCACGATTCTGCCAACTTACACTACATCTTCCCACTTCATTATCACACACCCACTACTTCATTCCATTACTCCAACCCTCAAGCCTCTCTATTACCTCCGTCCACTTCTTTAAATTCAGTCCTTCTTGACCCAAACTTACCACATACTTTTAACTCCATCTTCAAAAAGCTGTGAATTAAGCAAATTATTAGGGCAAATGTATAGAAATTGAGAGTGAGTCACATTTCTTCAAGCTATTCATCTTCTATCACCATAATTGCCACAAAATTCATCGATTTTGGGGGAAGAAACCACTGTGAACACCACGTGTTTGATAGAGTGTGTGAGTCAAGTTTGGGGGGAAATAGTTGTGTTAAGGCTTCCTCAAGTCAATGGCGTCTCAACCCACATCAAAATGACAAAGGGGAGAAAGTTTACGAATCAACTTGACAATGCATACCTTTGACCTTTGATCGTAAGAATTCAAAAGTCTTTGCCATGGCCAATAATTCTGACTACATGGTGACTAAAGCACTTACACCGGAGCGGGGGTTGGCACCAGATCATGTGAATGGGGAGATGATGAAGCAAATTTTTTAGAAAGGTTGGAACAAGTTCAATGAGGAACCCAAGGCCGCCGTTGTCAACGTAGTCAAAGAATTTTATGCTAATGCCGAGGACAAAGCCCCTTTCAATGCTTTTGTGCATGGTAGATTGGTTCCGTTCAGTGCTAATGTCATTAACAATTATTATCAGTTACGAGTTCCTAGACAGTGTTAATATGCTCACTTACGTGATTTCAATCCTGACTTTGAGGCTGTTCTCAAAGAAATAACTAAGCTGAGAACAACATGGATCAAGGGTCAAAAAGGAGGTACGATTTTTTACAGCAAGGATCTCAGTAGGTATGGGAAGATTCGGTACGCCTTCTTATGTGCTAAATTGTTTCCATCCACGCATACCTCTGATGTGACCAAAGAGAAAGTACTACTGTTATATGCGATTGTGCAAGATTTCATCATCGACGTCGGGGCCATAATCAGTTTTTCCATTCGCCGATGCTTGCGAGGTAATTTTCAGACGGCTTGCCACACCCATCACTCATTTGTGGGTTGTGTTGCCAAGCGGGTGTTCAATGGTCTGATGATGAACCCACTCAGATGCCGTTGCAGCTACTAGATTCCAGAATGATTGCGCGGTACTCGGTGTGGGTCAGGGGTGATTCACATCCTAGAGGTTTAGGCTTTGTATTTCCATTAGCTTCAGAGGACGAAACTGACGTTGAAGACACCTCAGATGATGAGGATGTGA
The DNA here is from genome assembly GCA_020205615.1 of Panax quinquefolius. Taxonomy (NCBI): domain Eukaryota; kingdom Viridiplantae; phylum Streptophyta; class Magnoliopsida; order Apiales; family Araliaceae; genus Panax; species Panax quinquefolius. Next base: position 335,486 of record JAINUW010000488.1, on the reverse strand, counting down.
CAATGGGTGAGCAAGGAACAGAGACGATACCACAGTCTGATGCAATATCTAGCCCTCAATTTCTTGCATTTCAACGCTAAGTAGATGAGCACAACAAGGCAGCAAGACGGGAGATGCGGCGACTCGCAACTAGGCAGGATCACATGTTTGAAGCAATGAACCTTTCATTCACATCATTGAACACGACACTCAAAAGCTTTAATCCTACTACTCAATTTCTATATCAGCAACCGACCCCAATGCCACGATTTCCACCAAGTGACTCTGAGGAAGAAGAACATAACACACCACCACCCCAGGCTTAAAGTGATTACAGGGAAGCCCTCATATTTTTATTGCGATATCTATACAATGAGGGCATTGTCATTGTCAAGTTTGGTGGATTTATTTTTATATTTGCATTTCATGTTTGCATATTTAAGTTCATTAAGTTAGGTTTGCATTTGTTATTGCATGTTAGTTTTAGGATTTATGATGTTGCATTCATGTAATCATATAGTTGCATAGTAGCTTAGGTGCATAATAATTATTTTTGTTATTTTTGCATTTTGTTATGTTATGTTTAATTTAGTAAAAAAAAATATTTAGCTAGAATTGTGTTGTTTTGCATATGTCCGACAGTCATCGAAGTTCATTTTTATTTTGGCCAATGATGAGATTAAGATTAAGTAGACAAATACAACACTGATTTTTTAGAACCATGATGTAGTTTCTGTTACGAATTGGGTCTTGTTCTTGTTTGAAACTGGTATAAAAAGGGTCGCACGCGAATAACATCTGTGTCGACTAATTAGATCAAATTGATACATAAAGAGTTTCTAAAGGATAATGCTAGTGTAAATGAGAAAAGGACAAGGATAGGCAGTGAAGATAAAGAATTGGGCAAGAACCTAAGTTTGGGGGGAATAAATGTGGGGTACATAAGCTTTATATATATATATATCTGAAAAAAATAAAATAAAATAAAAAATATACAATATATATCGTGACTAGTCTTGTTTCGGGGCCTTTGTTACTTGAGCAAGTACGCCCGTAGGGGTGTCTTAACACCTAGCGCCCTAAGGTCTTTTATGGTCTGGGAGTCTTTGGTTGAAAGCTCACTAAGGGGTAGCACTGTTAGCCTAATGGAATGCGACATTGTACAGTCATCTAAAAAGAAGAAGAATAAAATGGGAAAAGAGCAAAATGCCCCCGTAAAGAAAAAAAAATATTTATGATATTGTATATGTTTAAAGTATAAGTATCTTGTGTGAACCCTTGATAGTGGTAATTGAACAGTTTTAGTTGGAACTTGTCTGCTTTTGAACTTTTTGAGTCTGCGCTGTATGATTCCTTCTAAGAAATTGGTTATGTATTGAATTTGAATCTGTATCAGTTAGCTTGGATGTTGAACACACACACTATACCAGTAATAATGGGTTAAGATGCAAGGATTAGTAAGGAATTATCGATTTGTTTTATTAATTAAGAGTTATAGTGTTTGCTTAATTTTTCTAAGGCCAAAGGATTTGATCTTGTGATGCTGTTAGATTCGTAGACATATAGTTAGATGAATTACACTTCATTGCATTGCATTGCATTGCATAGCATGTTAGTTTGTTTTGTGCTAGAGGACTAGCACGTTTTTAAGTTTGGGGGATTTTGATAAGTGGGTTTTATACCCGCGAATCGGTGTCTAATCCAAGTTTAATCAATGTTAATTCCTTGTTTTCATGTTTGTTTTTACTTATTATTGGTTATTATATTGTGCAGGTATGGTGGCATTGGAATTAATCAATAAGGATGGATTTACAGTGCTTCGTGGCAAGAAAAGAGCTAGAAAGGAGGTTCAAACAAAATCAGGAAATATACCCTACCCCCGCCGGGGCGGGTGTAAAATCCCAAATTTTACGAATAAAGATTTAAATTTCTCGAAATATTTTTTTTAATATTATGGCGTGAATTTGATATAATGTTATATTTGTGGGTAGTATTTATAAATTTTGCAAAGTATGCAAGTTGTTATATTATATTCGAGTGGTCGGGGAATATTCTTTATGTCGGGGAATATTCGTACGACGACACAATCATTGGTGGACCCCACAATGGAATTATTGTCGGATTGAGAAAACGACAAAAGTATTTTTTTAAAAATAACGGCGAAAATTTTACCATTGATACTGTTGAACTACTCGGTAGTAAAAGTACTGTAATACGCGTGGTTGCATAGTAGCACACGGTATTGATTATTGATGCTTACGTGAGAAGTCACTCAGTTATACTCAATTATTGCTATAGTAATTTTTGCATCGTATCTCTTATATTATTGATTCGATTATTGTCACAGTATCATTTGTATAATATGTTATATTATTAAATCAATAATTGGGACGACAAAGTTATTCATATTATTAAATTGCAATATTTATAATGTCTAGAAGTTCTGTCAAGGAGAGGTTTGGTCACCGAATTGCGCGCCAATAGGGAGAAATCCTTATTGGAAAGCCCCCTCTTTCCTGAGAACGACCTGGTTGTTAAATATTGTGAGTTATAATATTAATGATGAATAAGTTTGTGTTGATTAAAGATGAATTTGATAGTTCCATTATGTTGGGATTATTGGTGTTAGTTGAAATCGATATCTATTCCGATGATAATTGATGTCTGGGGGTTAAATTGATAAATCGGGGAATTTATCGGATAAATGAACAATTAATTGCTACCAATTCACATGCTTATATAACTATTTGTTCACATGTGTGTACTATTGAGTCACATTCTCTTTCTATTAGGGGAGTTGGTGCAAGATTGATAATACTTGCATGACTAAGTTAAAGATGGAGGTATAGATGGAGGTACTATACTGTAATTCGTATTTTCACATGATTATAACTATTGAATCACATGATTGAACTATTGATTCACATGATTTACTATTAGGGGAGGTGGTGCAAGTTTGATAATACTTGTAGGACTAAATTAAAAATGAAAGAAAAGTTGGAGGTATTGTACTATAATTTTTTGAGCCCCAAAACGTGCAATTATCGAAACTATGTTTTCCTATAAATAGAAGCTCATTCTTCCTTCATTTCTCACCAATTCACTAAAGCTTTAGAGCCATTATTATAGAGAGAAATCTATAGAGAAAAAGAAGAAGAAGCTCTACTACCTCATTATTCCAAATCCAAATCTTCTTTTGAGGTAAGGGATATTATTTGTTGTACTGTAAGGGGTATTATTTTTTTATATTCATGAAGAGAACTTCATTATTCTATTCTTTATTGTTCATTGGAATAACTTTGTATATGCGGTCTACCCTATACTTGGTGAAATTCTTGATTATTCCATTATTTATTATTCTCAGAATAACCTATCTATCTAAATCTGCATACATGGTGAAATTCTCGTTGTTATTCCATTCTTTATTATTACATTGGAATATCCCATCATGCATTTCTGGGGACACGGTTACATCTTTATTATTCTCATGAATATTCTGCATGCATGTGTTTCTACGGGACCGGTTAAGTTATTTATTATTACATTAGAATAACTTTTTTTATCTGAATCTTGCATGCATGGTGATTTTGTTGTTATTCCATTCTTTATTATTCTCGTTGAATATCCCGCTTGCAATGCGTATTACGCTGACACAGTTCCATTATTTATTATTCATTGGGATAACTTTGTACATCGCAAGTCTGCCGCATGCCCAGGTGATTTCTTTTGTTATTCCATTCTTTATTATACTCGGTTGGTTAAAGTTTTGATTTCTATACTAAATGTGAAATATCATTTTATTTGGTATTTTCATTTACGAGTTACTATTCATGGGTTACTATTCACCCGATTACTATTCACTCGGGTATTTGGGGCACTTTTTATGCCGGAATACTTTTCACGAGTTACTATTCAAGGGTTACTATTCACCAAAATTACTATTCACCCAAATATTATTCACTCGGGTATTTGGAGTACTTTTCATGTCGGGTTACTATTCACGAGATACTATTCCTGAAGTACTATTCACGGGGTACTATTCACGATGAAAAATTAATTCTTTTCTGTCCAAATTATTTTTGGTCCATGAATATTATTCTTGAATTTTACTCTACAAAGAAGTATCATGTTGACAATTTGGACGTTATTAGTTCCTGGATAATTTAATTCTTGAACTTATTTTATTGAATTCTTATATCATTGTCATCATCCTCATGTTTATATTTTATTGAAAGTCATCTGTGGCCTGTAGTGCATAGATGGACTTGGTATGATTATGACCAGGGATTATTCGGTATAATCATGACCGTAATGTTACAAATGATGTGGAAAAAGTCCTCATTGGTCCGTAGTGCATTGATGGACAGTTTTTGGTATAATTATGGCTATGGATTCTCTTTGGCCAAGGGAGCAAAGATGAATTATTTTATGGCATGATCAGGACCGTTGATGAAAACACTATTATCTTTGGCCCATAGTGCATGGATAATTCATGGTCGTGATTCTAAAAAATATCCTTGGCCTGTAGTGCAGGGATGATTTGATGATGTGGATTATTTATTAAAATTTGAGTCTCAAATGATAAAAGTGATGAAAACCTTTTAAATCATAGAAGATAGTAGATTTTATTCTCTACTTGACTCTTCTAATGGATTGTTTGTTCTAACTGCCGCAGCTTAAACTTGATGTCTATTGTATTTTATCAGTTTAACATTGTTGAAGACTAATGATAATTTATTCTGCATTAACTTAGTCATAATATTTCTTACTGGGCTAGTTGAGCTCACCCTTTCTTTCACTATTCTCTTGAAATGAGAATATAGTTTTGACAAGCTCGAGGAACCGGAGTGACGGTCCAGATGATAGCATTAGTAGTCCACACTATTCTGTTAAATTGTGTGACAATAAATGTAATGAGGATTCCATTGAGAGTGGATATTGTCTAGAAGGCAATATTCTTGTTTAAACTCTCAGCTTATGTTTTGTCGTATGTTACATGACAGTTGTATTATTAAGTTGTATTTTGTATTTTTGTACTATGTATTTGGCACTTCAAGATGGGTGATGTATACATTGCTTTTGGGGCGTCACAATGGCATGTTTTGGCCTTGTACTTTCGCCTGTGGCGGGGTCTTCAATCCCGCTTAAGGAGCTAGGCTGCTTGCAAGCAAGCGTTTCCATATGCATATACCCCGTCGGCAGGGGTCCCAAAATTTGGCTGTCCTAATTCGATTTCAACACTGCTGGGACATGGGGTTGAGTACTTGCATAACGTATGAACTCTAAATAGTATGGGACTTTGACCAGAATTCAGGTGTTGCATATATATTGAGCAACAAACAACAAAATCATCATCATGAAAAGCAATTGATAGAGATTAAGAATAGATTTTCATAGCGAGCATCGGAGTGAAGATTTTGAAGAATGTTCATATCGGTTGCGGATTAAGGCTGAAGTGAAGGGTGTTCTGCGTTATTCTTTTACTTTGGGTTTATATTTGTAATTGAAAGGATGTTATCTTTAAATTATTCAATTATTATTTCATTTTTGATGAACTAAATACTTTTTAGGCTTATGACGGATCTTTAAGTGGAACGATGATTATGTAATCTTTGATTTCAGTTTAATAAGCTAATATCCAGCTTATCTATATTAATTTGAGCTTGAATTTATGAATTGCCTGATCAACGATTCTTTGTGGACTTGTATGAACTCGAGAGATGAAATACGAGTCTAGACATAGTTAATATAGCATGTGTTCTCGATTTCAGTGAATTAACAGAATCTTGATGAATGTTAGGGTAGAGATATGCTTGACATCGCATGTAATCAGATAAAGAGCTTAAACTTAAACATTCTTTAATTGTAATTCACATAGAGATATAGTGAGTTAGTTGATTAAGGTGTTTAACTTAATTCTATCTTAATTGTGGATTTGGGTTAATACGGTATTAGTACATTGAGAGGTGGCTAGTTCTATATACGTGTTCTTGATTAATAAACTAGGATAGTGAGTTAAACTGGAATAAAGGTGTAATAATCTGAGTGATGCTTAGAGTGAAGTCGGAAGCCTAATTCTCCATTATTTGTTTGAAAATTTAGTTTTTAGCATTTATTGATTGTTTGGTGATTTTAATATTTTTAATACTTTTGGTTATGAACTGGAAATTGATTAGTTTAATAAAATTAGGATTAATAGAAAATTGGTAATTGTGAGAGTCAATTTCTTATTATAGTCTCTGAGGGAATGATACTCTACTTTCACTTTATTACTTGTTGACCACGTATACTTGCATGTTGTGCGTAATTAGATTTTACCCAACAACTGTGGATACTTCCGTAGCCGATGAAGTCTCTGTCTCCATCCACGCAGAATACTCTAGCGAACAGTTCGGATGGGTAATAGAAAAATTAGCTATCTCACGCTGATCCCAACATGTATACACCCGGGATCGGTCCTCTACTGATAGATGGCGAGAAGCTAAACGCTGACCTAACGCCCCCTCAAAAGGATGGAAGTCTTGGAACTGGTCAAACTGTGACATCACGCCCAGTGGGTGGTAGGTAGTCATGCCCCTCAAACTAGCCAGAGGGAGATAATCCATGTCCGGAGCATGAGTAATAAAGCTGTATGGTGAGCTGAGCATTGCGCACGACAGGATGCCAAACGGATCTCTGATCTCCGCTAGGAATATCGACCAAGACATAACGTCTGTACACTCCGATGGCTGAAAGGAGTAAGACATAGCTATATCATGGGTAAAGCAATACCCGTGTCGGCGAAAAGTGCCAATCGGTCTCAAGTGTGACATAAACCACACGTCATAACATGCATCAAATCGCTTCATGGAATACCCTGCAGGGTAGGTGCTACAAAACGTGGCCGACCTCAACGTCTCTGCCACAATCATCAGAATGATGGTATGACCCTCCCTGAGAGCTCTCACCGCCATGATAACAATGATGTACAGCTCATCCATATACCGTGGCATGTATACATACGCCACTATGCACATAACAAATACATCCACTCTGGCCAAATGCCACTGATCCTCTAGTGTGGTGAAATCCCCATAATGTCGTGCATAGCTGTACAATGAGCCAAACCTATCTATCAGGAAACGCTGGGACAATACATCATCAGATGTAATCTCATCCTCTACTACTCTATGCCGTAACTCGGTAAGGGTCATGAACTGCCGACACATATATCTGACAGCCATCCGAGCGTAAGGTCTGTCTAAAGGAAAAGCCATCAACCGCTCGTACTCCTCTAATGTAGGAATCAACCCCTACATGGGTCCCACCCCTCTTGCTCAGTCCAGTTTGAGTTGCAAAGGAGTTCTCACAAGCTGAAAAGGTCAAATCGGGGATAAAAATGCTATGCGATTGAAGCGAAATAGCACGAAATCTGGTTTTCTGAAATTTGAACTATGGCTTTCATATCATTCATTGGTATTAGCCCAAATATAAGGTATACTATACTGATGATCTTAGTAGTTGCAAATCACATTCGGCAATACCTCACAAAGGTCCAATGCCTTCAGTTTGGGGTCATAATTCCAAACACACATCCCCGGCAAAGGCATCACGCATTCTCAAGAACACATCCCTGGTGGGGGCATCACGCATTCTCAAAGTTCACATCCCCGGCGGGGGTATCACGCGTTATCATCTGTTGATGTTCACATCCCTGGCGGGGGTATCACGCATTTTCATCTGCAAAGTACAAGTCCTCGGCGGGGGTATCACGCATTTGCATCCGTTGATGCATATGTTAACGAAAGTCAAGCAACCTTGACATCACTTCAGCCGTTGGCAAGTAAATCCATCGAAGCGTCAGAAGCCATCAGATGATTTCAGCTGTTGATGCACATGTTAGCGAAGATCAAACAGTTTCCTCGGTGGGGGCATCACACATTTTATCTTTCCAAATACAGATTCCCTGGCGGGGGCATCACGCATTCTCAAGAAGTTTCCCCGGCGGGGGTATCACACGTTTTCATCTGTCCAAATACAGATTCCCCGGCAGGGGTGTCACTCATTTTCCGTTGATGCACAAGTCAACGAAGGTCAAGCAACCTTGACAGTTGGCCCAACAGGGATATTATCCGGTGATGTACATGTCAGTGAAGGTCAGGCAACCCTGGCAACAAAACTGTTGGCAGTAACTCCGACAGAACATTCATATGTCTTGGCGATACGAACCAGGAAAGATCATCGTCATCAAGGAGGACCGATGATGGAATATCTTCTACACATTCTCAAATAGACAAGGCTACATCCCTACAGAGTCTCTTGTACATGAGAGATACATCTTTAGTATAAAGTCTATATCAAGGATTCAAGACTTTGGTGATAACCCCAATGTCAACAATCCTAAAGATTCCTGGAAGCTGTGGATCGTACGTCCATGACAGTTCATCAGGCTGCTTATCTATTGCCATCCCCGGTAGAAGCAACAGGGAGCTGACAATCTTCCCACCATGTTGGAGAACAATCCAACAAAACATATGCATCATACATTTGCATCATGTTGCTGCACATGGCATCATGTTTATCTTGTTACATTTCAAGTGTCTAGGATTCTTTATCCTATCCATGCTATTGCATTGCATGAATATGATAAAGAGGGGCATCTATAGACACTCAAAATTTTCTGCACACCTGTCACTAACATTGTAGGAGGGCAAATTTGTCTTTCAGAAATAACCTTGGAAGATAATGTAGCTCAAACACCAAAAATTCCACCGGAGAGGATAGTTCTGTCCCAAAGATAACCCCAAGATGCTCAGTTCCAGTCCCAGAAACAACACCAAGAATAGCAGTGCTAACCTTGGAGATAACCCCAAGGAGTGCAGTTGCAGTTCCGGAGATAACCCCAGAAATGCTTGTTTCAAATGCATGCAGTCAGCTTCAACCTCGGAACTCACACCGAGGTACTCAATACAAGACCCAGAGATAACACCGGGAAGACAGGCACACCTCAGAGATAACCCTGAGGACCTTCAGTACTTGCAGTAGTCCAATCTTAGAGATAACCCTGAGCAACGTCTGCTTTATTTGCCCAAACCGAAGATAACCCCGGTGAGGGGTAAAATCATCATTTTTCCTCCTCGAACCTACATTGCGCGGTCTCAACATCTCATACAGTTATTTCTACACAGCAATGTCCCACAAGAACTAAGGAGGTCCAATCCCGAGTGACTACTACGCAGGGTAGCACACCGGATAAAATTTGAAGCTTGAAGACCAAGGGCATGGTCCCATCTTCCTGACTTCGTAGAACCTCTAATCCCATGTCATGGCATAGCTCTTGACAAAGACGATCTGAAATAGGTCTTATATACCTCAATCAGTTCCCTTGATTGCGATTACGAAAGTTTGAAGCGGACATCACGACGCGTGTGCACGTCAAGACAGCAGACCCATGAGCCCGAGGTACCCCGGGCAACCGTAGGTACATCTGTGTTGGGGTGGCCATTTAAAAAAGAAAGAAGGCGAGGAAGCCCTGTCCAATTTGTTCTGTACACACCCTAAACTGAGTGCTTTCTCATTTTAAACACTTGTGAGCTCATATATAGCTACTACTTTTACCAGCGGGAGCCGAGTGTTCAACCACTTAACGTTATAGAAGTCTTCTTTGGTAGTCCACTGTAAGCCTTCTTACACACCTTAAAGCCTTTCTCTTCATCTTTGCACACACTATTCTTCACGTTGAGAGTTGTGTTGCGTGTGTATGCCCGGACTTCGGTCTGTGGTTTCATTTCAGTTTGTATATACATATACATATATACATATATATTTATATATGGACTAACATTATCGAGTTATGCCTTGATTGAGCCTGGACTTACGTCCGGAGCGTTTACTAGCTTTTATATATATATATATATACTTATATATATAAACTGTTGTTGGACTATGTTCGATATGCCTGAATTTTATATCCGGAACGTTTATTGCTTTTATATATATATATATACTTATATATATAAACTGTTGTCGGACTATGATCGATGAGCCTGGATTTTATATCCAGAGCATTTATTGCTTATATATATATATACTTATATATATGAACTGTGGTCGAACTATGTTCGATGAGCTTGGATTTTACATCCGGTGCATTTACTACTTATATATATATTTACTTTTCATCCCGCCTGGAGTTTACTTCGTGGCGGTTGCTTGCTTTTATAGCTTTATTTACATTTTCGATCCCCCATGGAGGTGCTTCGTGGTGGTTGATCATGTCTGTATATATATATTTACAGCTTTTATATATATAACTACTTACTGCTTTCATATAAATTGCGGCATCATGTGAGCCTAGGAATCATATAATCATAGATTCAGTCTACTGAATCTAGATTCGGTTCCCGTGATGGACATTTTTAGCTATAAGCAGCTTGTAAATTTGTTCATGGTGTTTGGATTTCCTCAGATGGTTTTCATGCCCACGAGGAGTTCGGCACTGCTTTGTACATTATTTTTCTCGAAGATGCTTCGCATCTCGAAAATAAAAGCAATCAAGCCGAACATGATAAAAATGGAAGTATCCAAAGGCCTCAATTCCTATTGAGCATAAGGGTTTGAAAAAACCTCTTTTACAAAACATCATTGCCATATCTTGTTTAAAATTGAATTTTTACACAAATTCAGACCATTTGTATATAGGTGCGAACGAGGCCTCGCACTACTTCCATATAACTGCACATTGACCCACACATACACACACACACATTCATATAACAGTTTCTTGAAAAGTGACGATCACCGTGGTAACACGGATGTCGGGGGGTGCCTAACACCTTCCCTCCACATAATCAAGCCCCTCGACCCCAATGAATCTCAGTTTCACAGACCCGTTTATCAGTGTCACATCACTGGGTCAATGTGCAAACCTTTTCTCGGTTGTGTTGGTACAACCATATAAAAAACCAACTGGAAACTCTTACAGTCCATTTGTCAACATATACATGTCAGACCTTTTCACAACTTGTTTTTTCAAAGAAATCTCACCTAACATGAGAACACCAAAGAAAAATAACAGAAAAGGGACAAATAAAAATCCCGACGTTGACAGGAGGTTAACATGATCAATAGAGGTAGTGGAGAGACCTTCAAGTAACTTAAGTATGTGGGTGTTTCATCCCAAATCAGCAAGGATAATTCTAACAGATGGAATTATTCACAATTCCAGTTCAGGATGGAACGGGAGTTAAAGTCTCTTGGCGAACAAGTCAATCAATTGTTAGAACTGGTTATTCATCAACACCAAGTCACACGTCAGTTGTTCAGTCAGGATCATGCTAGCCTCCTTTCTCTTATTACAAGTACTCCACCACTTACTCAAGAAAGTGAAACATTGGAGGAAAAGTTTTCCAAAAAAGCAAAAGCTAAAGCCCGTTGGGACTTTGCCAACCAAAAGGAATTCACCTATTTAGGCTAACCGATGGAAGAGATATTGCAGATGCTGATTAATGAGGGAAAAATCACAACATTGCTAACTCTAGTCAACCCACGCTCAAAACTGTGACGCCCCTAAAAATAGGTATACATCACCCATCTTGGGTAGTCAGATACATGGTACAGAATTTAAATACAACTTACTAATATAACTGTCGTGTACAATACGACATAAACTGTGAGTTTGAATACAAATATTGTCTACTAGATATTATACAAACTCAAAAGGAGTCCTCATTACAATTATTATCACACTATTTCACGAGAATAGTGAGGACTACTAATGCTATCCTTCGGGCCATTACTCCGCTTTCCACTAGTCCCAAATTATATTCTCATTTCTGAAGAGAACGGTGAAAGAAAGGGTGAGCTCAACTAGCTCAAGAAGAAATATTATGACTAAGATAATGCGAGAATAAATTATCATTAGCCTACAACAAATGTTTAAACCGATAAAATATAATGAACATCAAGTTTAACTACAAATGAACCAAAGAATCCATTAAAAGAGTCAAGTAGAAAATAAAATCTACTATCTTTTATGATTTAAAAGGTTTTTCATCAACATTATAGTTGAGACTCGACTTTAATAAATATTCCACATCATTGAATTACCCCCGCACTACTACCGATGATATTCTTTAGTATCACGACCACAATTATTCATACCTACTGACAAGAATAGTTGTGTATTCATTAATGGTCATGATCATGCCAACAACTATCCATCAATGCACTACGGCCATTGAGGATTTTTATCATATCATTTGTAACATTACGGTCATGATTACACCGAATAGTCTCTGATCATAATCATACCAAGTCCATCTATGCACTACGAAGCCACGATGACTTTCAACATAATATAAACATGAGGATGATGACAATGATATAAGAATTCAATAAAACAAGTTCAAGAATTATTTTATCCGGGAATTATTAACGTCCAAATTATCAACATGATACTGTTTTGTAGAGTAAAATTCAAGAATGATCAGAAGAATATTTCCATGAAAAGATCTTTGGATGAAACGCAAATATCAAGGATATTCTACTAATTTCATGGAGTATAGAAGTCAAAGTTTTAACCAACTCGGTATATAATAAAATGGAATAACAAAAGAAATCACCATGCATGCGATAGATCGCGACAGCGAAGTTATTCCAATGAATAATAAATAACGGAACCAGTCCCATGTAAACGCATGCATGTGGGATGTTCCAACAGAATAATAATAAAGATTTTAACCGGTCCCGTGTAAAACACATGACATGGGATGTTCCAATGAATAATAATAAAGAGCGGAACCGGTCCGTGTAAAACACACAGATGTGATGTTCCAACGAGAATAATAAAAGAATGTCACCAAGTATAGGTAAACCACAGATACTGAGTTATTCCAATGTAATAATAAGCAATGGAATAACAACAGTTCTCTTCATGAATAAGAAAGAATAACACCCCTTACATTTGGTAGGAGATTGAATACTGCAGTAGTGTAGTAACAAAATACTCTTCTTCTTTCTCTCTTATTCTCTCTATACTTTCTCTCTCTAAAGCTTGAATGAATTCGTGAAAAATAATGAAGCATTAGGCCTCTATTTATAGAAGATTTCTAGCTTAGCACCTGCCATGTGAAAAGGCAAGTGGCTTGACGACTGGTGATGTGAAAAGAAAAGTGGTTCGACGCCTGTAATGTGAAACGACAAGTGGTTCGACGCCTGGTAAAGGTAATTACTATTGACGAAGGTAATTACTATTGAGAAGGTAAATACTATTGATTTAAGAGACTCTTAGATGATGACATATATGCCCCCCCATAAAATAATCAAACTTACCACAAACGTCTCATAATGTACTTTTTATATACATTAAGGATTGAATAAATATTACCATAAATCATTTTATTTTTAATCAACACATTTTAATCTTTCAACAATTATTAATCATTTATAACTTGTCGTCTCAATTAATAATATAACATATTATACGATGATATCTCGTGACAATAATTGAATCAATAATATAAGAGATATGATGCAACAATTCATCAGAGTAATAATTGAGTATAGCTAAGTGACTTCTCACGTAAGCATCAATAATCAATCTGACCGTGCTACTACTATACAACTACGCGTATTCATCGTACTTTTACTAACGGGTAGTTCAACAGTTTTAACGGTAACACCTCTTCGCCATTATTTTTATAGAAAGATAATTTTGTCGTTTTCTAACTACGACAACACTTCCATTAATAGGGTCCACTAATGATTGAGCCGTCATCTAATATTCCCCACAAAAAGAATATTCCCCAACCAAACGAATATTTTATAACAACTTGCTTACTTTGCAAAATTTATAAATATTACCTGAACTATAACATTATATCAAATTTATTCCATAATATTCAAAAATAATATTTATAGAAAATTCATCTTTATTTATAAAAGTTGGGGTCTTATAAAAACGGTTTGATGCTAATGGATTATGTCAATACCACTCCCATTCTCGCGGTCACATCACTGAGAAATGTTGGGCACTCTGCCATCTTATTCAAAATATGATTGATAGCGGTGACCTACAAATGGAAGATAACGACGATGTATCATCTGAGAGTGGGGACATATTTCCTCCAGGATGGAAGGAAGTCATAACAGTTATATCCTCTGATGGAGATTTGGTTGCCACACCACTTATAATTCAACCAATTCAGCTCAAGGGTGTTGAAAACCCTTTGAAAGTGGCTGCACCAAAGCCAATCATATTTCCATTCATGCTACAATATCCTGTCGTCAGCCTTAAAAAGGTCTCATGGAATTATGGAGAGGCTGAAGGATCAACATCAAACACAACTGCTGCAGTGTCTAAAGAAAATCCACTGTATCTTCCTCAATGGGTGATGAAGCCTATCATCAGGTCAAAGGGAAAAGTGCCCAGGGAGAAGATTGAAGAATTCCTCCGCAAGATGGGACACAATAAAGCCAAGGTGGTTCAAAGATTGAAAGAAGCTCCGCAATAGATCTCTATTCTGGACTTGGTTTTCTCTTCAGAAGATCACCGGAAGGTCTTACTGAAAGTATTAGAAGAAGCCCACTTGCCAAATACAGTGGATGTTGAAAAATTCCATCATCTGGTTGATCATATCTTTAACAGTAATGTGATATCCTTCACCGATGATGACATACCTCCCGAATGGATGGGTTACTGCAAATCGTTGCACATAGCAGTTATGTCTTCCAGATATGTGGTTAGAGGAGTGCTAATAGATGGAGGATCATCCCTAAACATTTGCCCTTATGCCACATTGGAAAAAATGAACATCAATCTCAACAGGATTCGAAGCAGCCATATAATCATCAAAGCTTTTGAAGGATCTCGGCGAAATGATATCGGAGAGATTGAGTTGCCCGTGGAAATTGGTCCACATACATTCTACATATCCTTCCAAGTGCTTAAGATCACTACAGGATACAACTTATTGTTGGGAAGACCTTGGATTCATATGGCGGGAGCCATCCCATCCACTCTTCATCAGCAACTCAAGTATATCATCAGCAGTAATCTGGTCACTGTCAGTGCCGGGCCAGAATGTCCTGTTTAAAGTGATATACCACTCATTAGTTTCAATGAAGAAGTTGAGCCTGTTCGCTTCCAGGCCTTTGAGGTGAGCAACACTCACTATCAACCCATTGGGGCGCCACCTCTGAAACCCGGAGTTTTTTCCAAGGTAATGTCGGCAAGTCAAGAGATGATATCCTTGGTTTTTAACCTGGACAAAGGTTAGAAAAGGATCACCAGGGAATCAAATGCCCAATTCAAGTTCCTAGCAAGAGAGGGACATCCAGATTAGGCTACTCTTTTGGGTCTAGTCACAGGAACCCTCACAAGCATAAACCGGTTCCTTCATCTAGAAGGCGGTTGCCTAAACCTACATGTGCTAATCCTGTACAGCCTCTATGGAAAGTTCCTGTCCCTGTGGTAGCTATGTTTTTTCCTAAGCCGATACCGGTTAAAGTAAAGGAAGTCCTGATTCTAGACCCAGGGACGGAGGAAAGGAATCAAAGGCGAAAATAAGAGATAAAGAGACATTTGGCAAACATGCGCATCCTGGTCCATACGGAGGGTATGAACAGAGACATCCCAGATGATGATTGTCCAGACATCATGGTTCATCACAGCTGTCCACCATGACTTGGCACTTGGTAATTGGATCAGCACTCCTTGCATTTGCCGACAAGGGTAAAAAGGACATAAACTCCCTCTGCCCTGTAGATAGAAGTAACTGCTTACTTTTATTGCATAGTATTAGCAGTTGCTTTTATCATTTCATGCTAACACTTTATATGATTGAACAGTTTCATATATTAAGTGAAAACATTTTGTTTCAGGACTCTAAAGTTAGATGTGCCTAAACTTGCTGATGAGATGCCTATTCTTCACAAGGACTTCAACTTTAATGTAAAGTTGGACTCTGACTTAATGGAAATTGAACAAGAGGACTATGAGATACCTCAGGAGATCAAATAATGGGTAGAAGATAAACCCAAGCCAAATTTTGATCAAACCACTTCTTTTAACCTTGGAGCCTTAGAAAACCCCAAACAAATCCAAATTGGTACAGACCTTACTCCGAACCAAAGGAATGACATGGTTACTCTATTGACACAATTTCAGAATGTGTTTACATGGTCTCATGAAGACATGGTCGGTTTATTCACTGACATCGTCATTCATCGCCTTCCCATCAAAGAGGGATTCAAGCCAGTCAGATAGAAACTCAGGCGATTAAAACATGAGTGGAGTTTAAAAGTCAAAGAAGAAATTGTGAAACAATTTCAAGCCGGCATCATCATGGTGTCAACATACCCTGAGTGGCTATCTAACATAGTCCTCATGCCTAAACTCGGAGGGAAGGTGCGAGTTTGCATGGATTACAGGGATCTGAACAAAGCTTGTCTCAAAGATAGCTTTCCCGTACCATTCTGCCACATACCCATTGACAATATAGCTCAGTATGACATATACTCCTTTGCTGTCTGCTTTGTTGGGTACCAACAAATCATGGTTGCTGAAGAGGATCGTGAGAAAACTGCATTCATCACTCCTTGGAGAACCTTTTGCTACAGACGATTGTTATTCGGCCTCATCAATGCTGGAGCTACCTAACTCAAGCCATGATGGCTCTTTTCCATGATCTAATGCACAAGGAGATAGAAATCTATGTGGATGACATCATTGTCAAATCCCGAAGGGAAGAAAACCACTTAGATCATCTCAAAAATCTCTTCAGCCGGTTGCATAAGTACAATTTAAAGCTGAACCCAGCCAAGTGCGCCTTTGCGTTAAATCAAGCAAATTGCTAGGATTCCTAGTAAGCCACAAAGGCATTGAGCTTGATCCTATAAAAATCTAGGCCATCACGGAAATGCCCATACCCCAGACAGAGAGAGAAATACAGGGATTTTTGGGGAGAATCAACTTCATCAGTCGGTTCATCTCACAACTCACAGCAACCTGTGAACCCATCTTTAAGTTTCTAAGGAAGAACACCTTCATGAAATGGAATGATGAGTGTCAAAAAGCCTTTCTTCTTATCAAAGAGAAGCTAATCAAAGGTCCTGTTTTGGTACCTCCCAGGGATGGTGTTCCCCTGTTTATGTACCTATCAATCAATGATAATGCCATGGGCTGCATGCTGGGGCACAAAGATGATAGAGGCCAAGAAAGAGCTATCTATTACCTCAACAAAAGATTCAACATCAGTGAACACAAGTACACTCTGATTGAAAAAACTTGCTGTGCATTAGCGTGGGATTCCATGAGATTACAACATTATCTCCATGGTTACACAACCTATCTCATATCCCGCGTGGATCCTCTTAAGTTCGTTTTTAGCAAACCCATGTTGAATTATCGACTGTCCAAATGGAAGTTGATCCTACAACAATTTAACATCACTTATGTGACTCAAAAGTCTATCAAAGGTCAAGGAATTGCGGATCAACTGGCCTCTGCACTTGCAGGGGATTTCAAACCCTTGGAAACATACTTTCTCAATGAAGGGGTAATGATAATTCAGCAACACCATCAGGACAATATACACCAAATGTGGAAGATGTATTTTGATGGAGCTGTAAATATGGAAGGTACTGTAGTCGAAGCAGTTCTTGTATCCATTTCTGGGGAGCAGTATCCCGTTGCTGTCAAATTATAGTTTTCCAGCACTAACAACACAGCTGAGTATGAAGGCTGCATCATGGGGTTGAAACTAGCCTAATCTATGGGCCTCAGACGGTTAACTATCTTTGGACATTCCAAATTAGTAATCAGACAAACCACTGGGATCTATCACACCAAATAACTACATTTGCTACCTTACCATCGGCAAGTTATCCAGATGGCTTCAAAGTTTGAAGAAATATCCTTCCTCCACATTCCTCGGAATAGGAATGACTTTGTGGATGCATTAGCAACTTTGGCCTCCTTAATCAACATACTTGATAAGGAATACATGCCAAATATCACATTTTCCCTATAAAAGGCACCAGCCTATGGGAACTACATTGGAGAAGTATCGGATGAGCTGCCTCCCATCCAACACCCTTGGTATCAGGATATCAAGGAGTATCTTTGAGATGGATCTACACCCGCTGAGGCGAGTCAAGCTGAAAGAAAGCAGATCCATAGAATGGCCATGAAATTCTACCTGAGTGGAGACGCACTCTACAAAAGAGATGCAGGATTAGGTCTTCTCAGATGTCTAGACAAAGACCAAGCTCAAAGGTTCATGGATGAAATCCATGGTGGAGTATGCGACCCACACATGAGAGACCCTCTGCTTGTCAAGAAGATCCTAAGAACAGGGCATTATTGGCTCTCTCTCAAGGCTGACTGTGATGATCACGTCAAGAGATGTTACCAATGCCAAATTCATGGGAATGCTATCCACGCCCCTCCAAGGGAGCTCCATAATATGAGTTCACCCTGGCCCTTCTCAATGTTGGGAATGGATGTGATCGGGCCCATCGAGCCCAAAGCCAGCAGTGGTCATCGATTTATCTTCACTATGATCGACTACTTCACCAAGTGGGTAGAAGCATCCTCTTCCCCTAGGGTTACTAAAGAAGTGATTATTGGTTTCATTAGAAACAATGTCATTTGTCGGTATGGATAACCAGAGGTGATTGTGTTAGACAATGCTAAAAACCTCAACAACCAAATGATGGAGGAGTTATGCAGTAAATTCCACATCAAACATCTCAACTACGTAATCTATCGTGCTGTTGAAGCAGCTAATAAGAATATCAAAAAGATCATGAAAAAGATGTCCGCAAATCATAAAGGATGGCCTGACTTGTTGCCTCTGACTCTATTAGCCTACAAAACGTCAATGCGCACTTCCACTGGGGCAACCCTCTACCCATTAACCTATGGGATGGAAGTAGTGCTCCCCATAGAAGTGGAAATGGAATCCCTCAAAGTGTTGATAGGCGCTCAGCTGGATGAAGACCAATGGTTACAAGATCGGTACCACCAATTGTCTCTAATAGATGAAAGGCGGGCTGTAGCCATTTTCCATGGTCAGTTATACCAACAAAGGATTGCTAGATCCTACAACAGAAAAGTCTGGCTATGGTAGTTTAAAGAACATGACTTGGACTTGAAGAAGGTTCTTAACAACCAAGATCAATCTAAAGGAAAATTAACCCCAAACTGGGAAGGCCCGTTTGTTGTCAAGGAGGTATTGATAGGAGGAGCCCTTAGATTACAAGAGATGGATGGTGATGAATTTCCACAACTCATTAACTCGGACACTGTGAAACGGTACTATGTCTGAAGTTACCTGCAATCCAACATCCTGGTTCTGGATCATCAGATCCATCAGTCAATTCAGGTTTTCAAAACCTTTCACACCTTCAGTTTGTCCCACTAGGGATAAAACCTTTCGTACCTTCAGTTTGTCCCACTCATGATAAACATTCTCACACCTTCAGTTTGTCCCACTCGGGATAAAACCTTTCACACCTTCAGTTTGTCCCGCTAGGGATAAACATTTCACAACTTTAGTTTGTCCCACTAGGGATAAAACTTTTCACATCTGCAGTCTGTCCCATCAGGGGTGAACTACGCAGACCTGATCTCCCCAATACATGGGAGTACGTAGGGACCATTTTTATGGTCCAGTTTAACTACAAAAAAACAAAAAAACCTCTCTACACCCTTTTCACCACTTATAACTTTGAACCTTTTCATGCTAGGTTGGAACTACGCAAACCTGATCTCCCCTCATTAATGGGAGTACATAGGCAGCCATTCATGGTTCGGTCTCACCCCTACCAACACACAAAAACTTGTCAATGGTACTGGGATCATCCTTTAAACCTTTCAAACAACACCTCATCGGCATACACCAAATGGATGGAACTACCTGGTCTCCTCACATAAATGGGAAAAAAACAGGCAACCATCTAAGCTACGGTTGAGTCCTCAAAGAGAAACACCAATCCATAAGAGATGGAACTAACTGGACTCCCCAATACAAAGGAGTACCTGTATAACCACATACAGAAACAAGTCCCAAGACACCAAAGGGTAGGGAATACAAAGATCAACAATCCATTCTGAAAGATCTTGAGACATCTCAATGTCCTTCCCTCAAGAAGGAGTTCAGAATACATCAAGATCATAAGCCCTGGAGAACATGCAACTATCAAACAAGTAACAAGGAATAACTAAAAGGGAAGTGAACCAAAATATATTTCCATACCATATAATACTGTTTGATATATACAATGTGTCCTTTACATGACAAAAATGGCTAAGCTAGTCTATACAGGAAAATTAAAGCTGATCTATAAACTAGTGGATAAACGCGCTATCAAATCCAACATGACATCCCTCTCAGAAGAAGAGGTTAACTCTGTGAGCTCCTGCCCTAGGGAATCTACACGAGCCAAGAGATCCATAGCCATCTGCATGGTGACACTATGCTCATCAATGAATGTGTTCATCTCTTCAATGATATCAGCAGCATGGGATCTTAATGCAGTACTATCTGTAATGGCAGCATCTCGGGCAGATAAAACACCATCTCGCTCAATAACACCTGCATCCCTATATGATCAAGCCTCATCCTGCTCAGCAACAACGGCATCCCTATAAGATAGAGCATCATCTCTCTCAACTAGAGCGACATCTTTACCAGAAAGAGCTGTCAACATCAAGGCTCTAGCCTTATCCCTCTCAAATGTCATCAGATGCAGATTCTGCTCTAAATACTCTGCAGAAGGTGGAGATACGATGGCGTAATCTTTGGGAGAATCAACCAAGATCTAACTGCTTAAACTAGCAAATAGCTCATTCTCAGTGGGAGAATCAGGGTCCTCCATAGGCTCCCCGCTGTCAGAATCAACACCCGGATCTGTGGATATAACCCTAGCCAATGTAATCTCTACCTCCAGCCATACAGAATACTCTGTAGAATGGCCTGGATGGCTAGTAGTAAAATCAGCCCTCTCACGCTGGGCCCAACAAGCATAAACCCTGGACAAATCCTCTGCTGATAAAATCCGAGATGAAAAACGCTGACCCAATACTCCGTCGAAGGGATGAACATCCCGAAATTGGTCAAACTGTGCCATCACAGCTAGTGGGTGATATGTGGTCACGCCCCTCAAACTAGCAAGAGGAAGATAATCCATGCCAGATGCATAAGTGATGAAGCTGTAGGGAGAACTAAGCCCTGAACACGACAGAATGTCAAATGGATCCTCGATCCTAAATAAGAAAACTAACCAAGAAGCAGCGTCTATACACTCTACCGGCTGGAAGGATTAGGACATGGCTATTTAATGGGAAAAATAATACTCATGGCGTCGGAATGTGCCAATCGATCTTAAGTGTGTCATAAACCACATGTACAACAAGACCAAACTACCTGAAAATACCCCTGCAGGATGGGTGTGGAAATATGTGGTCAACCTCAAGGTCTCTGCCATAATCATCGGTAAAATTGTATGTCCCTCTCGGAGAGCCCGCACTTCCATAACCACGCCGATGTCTAAATGATCCATATACAGTGGCATATACAGATAAGCCACTACACACATCAAGAGTACATCTACTCTGGCAATACGCCAATCATCCTCTGATGTGGTGAAATCCCCGGAGTGCTGCACATAACTATCCAAAGAGACAAATCTGTCAATTAGAAAATGCATGGACACTACATGTCCTGAGGAGATCTCATCCAAGGCAACCTTACACCTCAAACTTTTGAGGGTCATAAATTGTCGGCTCATGTCACTGACAGCCATCTGAGCGCAAGGCCTATCAAATGGCAACTCTGTCAGAGGCTCATACTCCTGAACACCTGCATATTCGGTACCCAGTGCTCTAACATGCCCTCTATAAAACCCAATGGAACCTGGAACATCAAGAGGGTCACAGAGTGTCATAATAGCTGGTCTACGGTCACCCGATCTGGGGATGACAAACTATCATACCACGATCTCAAACAGGAGGCCACCAATACTGGTGGGGTATGATCAATGCGGCTAACTATCGATGAAGACATCTGTAGGGCCATGTCATAAGACCATCTAGGGGTCAATGCTGAACATCTCCGGACATATATATGCATAACATAATACATGCATGATAAACAATAGATGGCTATTGGGTAAAATCTAATTACGCACATCACGCAAGTATACGTGGTCAACAAGTAATATAATAGTAACTAGAGTATTGTTCCCTCAGAGACTGTAAATAGAATTTAAACCTCACAATTACCAATTTTCTATTATTCCTAATTTTATTAAACCAATCAAATTCCAGTTTGTAACTAAAAGTATTAAAAATATGAAAATCACCAAACAATCAATAAATTCTAAATACTAAATTTTCAAACAAATAATGGAGAATTAGGCTTCCGACTTCACTCTAAGCATCACTCTAATTATCACACCTTTATTCCAGTTTAACTCACTATCCCAGTTTATTAATCAAGAACACGTATGTAGAACTAGCCACCTCTCGATGTACTAATACAGTATTAACCCAAATCCACAATTAAGATAGAATTAAGTTAAACACCTTAATCAACTAACTCACTATATCTCTATGTGAATTACAATTAAAGAAGGTTTAAGTTCAAGTTCTTTATCTGATTACATGCGATGTCAAGCATATCTCTACCCTAACATTCATCAAGATTCTGTTCATTCACATAAATCACGAACACATGTTATATTAACTAAGTCTAGACTCATATTTCATCTCTCGAGTTCATACAAGTCCACAAAGAATCGTTGATCAAGCAATTCATAAATTTAAGCTCAAATTAATATAGATAAACTGGATAATAGCTTATTAAACTGAAATCAAAGATTACATAATCATCGTTCCACCTAAAGATCCGTCTTATGCCTAAAAAGTATTTAGTTCATCATAAATAAATTAATAATTGAATAAATTAAAGATATCATCCTTTCAATTACAAATATAAACTAAAGTAGAAGAATAATGCAGAACACTCTTCACTTTAGCCTTAACCCGCAATCGATATGAAAGTTCTTCAAAATCTACACTCCGTTGCTTAATATGAAATTCTATTCTCAATCTTAGTTAATTGCTTTGCATGATGTCTCTGATCTTGTGTTTTCATTGATATATAATTACACACGAAATATGAGCTCAATTCTATGCCATTAAGACTCCCAAAGCAATTCAAGCACTCTAACTCAACTTCCAAAGTGAGTTAAAATCAAAAATAGACAATAGTATCGGGACCTTCATTGAATCCAAGGGTGTAAGGGTTAAATAGGCCCGCTTACTTGCCATGGGCATGCTTTCTACAAACCCACTTTGGCCAAAAACCCAAATTTTATGAATAAAGATTTAAATTTCTCGAAATTTTTTTTTTTATGTTATGGTGTGGATTTGATATAATGTTATAGTTGTGGGTAATATTTATAAATTTTGCAAAAGTATACAAGTTGTTATATTATATTAGATTGGTGGGGAATATTCTTTTAGTGTGGGGAATATTAATGCGATGACAATATTAATCATTAGTGGACCCTTGTGCAATATCGGAATTATTGTCGGATTGAAAAATGACAAAAATATTTTATTGAAAATAACGGCGGAAGTTTTACTGGATTAATCTTGTTGAACTACTCGGTAGTAAAAGTACGATGTCTGGCGTGGTTGCGTAGTAGCTACGGTACGGTATTGATTATTGATGCTTACGTGAGAAGTCACTCGGTTATACTCGATTATTGCTATAGTAATTGTTGCATCATATCTCTCATATTATTGATTCGATTATTGTCACGATATCATCGCATATATATGATATATTATTAAATCAATAATTGAGGCGACAAAGTTATTCATATTATTAAATTGCAATATTTACAATGTCTAGAAGTTACGCGAGGAGAGGTTTGGTCACCTAATTAACGGCATGATAGGAGAAATCCTTATTGGAAAGCCCCTCTTTCTTGGGAATGACACGTTTGTTAAATATTGTGAGTTATAATATTAATGATGAATAAGTTCGTGTTGATTAAAGATGAATTTGATAGTTCCATTGTGTTGGGATTATTGGTGTTAGTTGAAATCGACATCTATTAGATGATAATTGATGTGCAGGGGTTATATTGATAAATCGGGTAATTTATCGGATAAATGAGCAATTAATTGTTACTAATTCACATGCTTATATAACTATTTGTTCACATGTGTGTACTATTGAGTCACATTCATTTACTATTAGGGGAGTTGGTGCAAGATTGATAATACTTGCATGACTAAGTTAAAGATGGAGGTATAGATGGAGTCTTATATTTGTAATTAATTTTTTTCACATGTTTAGAACTATTGAGTCACATGATTTACTATTGAGTCACATGATTTTACTATTGATTCACATGATTTACTATTAGGGGAGTTGGTGCAAGATTGATAATACTTACAGGACTAAATTAAAAATGAAGAAAAAGTTGGAGGTATTATCTTTGTAATTTTTTGAGCCCCAAAATGTGCAATTATCGAAACTATATTTTCTATAAATAGAAGCTCATTCTTCCTTCATTTCTCACCAATTCACTAAAGCTTTAGAGCCATTATTATAGAGAGAAATTATAGAGAAAAAGAAGAAGAAAGCTACTTTACTCCTATTCCTCCTCATCTTCTTTTGAGGTATCCGATCTTATTTTTTTGAGTAAGGGGTATTATTTTTTTATATTCATGAAGAGAACTTACATTATTCCATTCTTTATTATTACATTGGAATAACTTTTGTATCTGTGATCTACCCTATACTTGGTGAAATTCTTACATTATTCCATTATTTATTATTACTGGGAATAACTTTGTCTACATGTCTGATCTGCATACATGGTGAAATTTTTTGTTATTCCATTCTTTATTATTACATTGGAATATCATATCATGCGTTTATGTGGGACTGGTTTAAATCTTTATTATTACATTTGGAATATCACATGCATGCGTTTTCTGGAACTGGTTCTGTTATTTATTATTACATTGGAATAACACATCTATCATATCATCCGTCTGCGTGCATGGTGATTTACATTTGTTATTCCATTCTTTATTATTACATTGGAATATCATGTCTGCGTGAATTTTGGGGACTTAGTTCCATTTATTTATTATTACTGTTGGAATAACTTTTCTACATCTGAATCTTGCATGCATGGTGATTTACTTTTGTTATTCCATTCTTTATTATTACATTGGAATATCACATAATATCGTGTACTTTGCTGACTTTGAGTTCGTTATTTTATTATTACATTGGGATAACTTTTATCTATCTGAAATACTTGCATGCACAGTGATTTCTTTTGTTATTCCATTCTTTATTATACTCGGTTGGTTAAAGTTTTGACTTATATACTAAATATGAAATATCATTTTATTTGGTATTTTTACATTACGAGTTCTTATTCACTGGATTCTTATTCACGATTACTATTCACTCTAGTATTATTCACTTTCGGGTATTAGGGGCACTTTTCATGCGAAATACTATTCACTATTACTATTCACGAATTATTATTCATTCAAAAATTACTATTCACCCAAATATTATTCACTTTCGGGTATTTGGAGTACTTTTCATGTCGGGGTACTATTCACGAGTACTTATTCTAGAAATACTATTCACGAGTACTATTCACGACGAAAAATTGATTCTTTTACATCCAAATTATTTTTGGTGCATGAATATTATTCTTGAATTTTACTCTACAAAAAGTATCGTGTTGACAATTTGGATGTTATTAGTTCTGGATAATTTAATTCTTGAACTTGTTTTATTGAATTCTTATATCATTGTCATCATCCTCATGTTTATATTTTTGTTGAAAGTCATCTACATGGCTTTTGTGTGCATAGATGGACTTGGTATGATTATGACCGAGGATTATTCGGTATAATCATGGCCAGTAATGTTTAAAATGATGTGGAAAAAGTCCTCGTTGGCGTAGTGCATTGATGGGCGATTTTTGGTATGATTATGGCTATGGATTCTCTTGACGAGGAGCAAAGATGAATTGTTTTATGGCATGATCGGGAATAGTTGATGAAAACACGATTATCTTTGGCCGTAGTGCATGGATAATTAATTGGTTATGATGATCTTAAATAATATCCTTGGCACATAGTGCGGGGGGATGATTTGATGATGTGGATTATTTATTAAAATTTGAGTCTCGTGATAAAAGTGATGAAAAACTTTTAAATCATAAAAGATAGTAGATTTTATTCTCTACTTGACTCTTTTAATGGATTGTTTGTTCATTTGCTGATTAAACTTGATGTCTATTGTATTTTATCGGTTTAACATTGTTGAAGACTAATGATAATTTATTACGCATTATCTTAGTCATAATATTTCTTCTTGGGCTAGTTGAGCTCACCCTTTCCTTTCTTTATTCTCTTGAAAATGAGAATATAGGCTTGGACGAGTAGTCGGGGAGCGGTGGTGATGGTCGAGATGATAGCATTAGTAGTCCTCACTATTACATTAAATAGTGTGACAATAAATGTAATGAGGACTTGAATTTGAGTTTGTATCTTATCTATGAGGACTCCATTGAGAGTGGATATTGTCTAGAAGACAATATTCTTGTTTAAACTCTCGATTTATGTTTTGTCGTATTTTTACGACGGTTGTATAATTAAGTTTGTATTTGAATTTTGTACCATGTATTTGGCGACTCAAGATGGGTGATGTATACCTATTTTGGGGCGTCACGGTTGATATCAAAGCTTAGGGATATGATCCACAGGTGAGATGTGAGACAAGAACTAGGAGGGAGAGCGGGGAATTCCTTAGCTAGTATGACCTACCTAAGTTTATTTGGTATTTAATTGGTCGGTTAGAGTATAGGGATAATATGTGATATGTTAATTAACCCTTGTTTTGTGACAGTGTTTGAAAATGGCATCTAAAAATGTTGAGATAAGCAATGGAGCAAAATAATATGGCCGTATCGCGATCTGAGGCTAAGTTTGCGGAGTTATCCGGTTTGCATCCCATTTGGTCGATAATGAGGAGCGAATGGCCTGAATGTTTCTAAGAGGTTTGAAACCCGATATCGTCGATACCTCATTTCTCATAAACTTTGTTTATATTAGGATGTTGTGAATAGGGCTCGATTATTGGAGCGCGATAATGAGTTAGCACAACCAAAAGGTAACGACCAACAACACGATAATAATCGTCTGCAAATTGGCAGCGACCATCGAACAATGATAACCATCGTGGGGAAATTATCATGCGAGAATGGTAACCACTTTGGTGGTAATCATGGCGAAGAATAATAGAAGTGGAAATTTCAAGAAGAAGGTCATTTAGCTCGATTTTGTCGTATAGTGAAGTCGAAGTCCAATTTGGGACGGTGGCACCAAAGGTGGATCTGGACAAAAACAAAGTCGATGGTTTTTTGCTTGCGGAAGAGCGTTTTTGTGACTTCTCAAAAAAGAGTAACTTGAACGAAGTTAGCACGGGTTAGTTAATTATAAATTTTTGCGAAGTCTATACCTTATTAGATACCGGTTCTACCCATTCTTTTATCTCTCTTGCTTGCGTTCAACGTTTAAATTTGACTCCGGAGAGATTAGACTTTGACTTATCTGTTGAAAATCCGTTAGGAGAAACCTTCATTACTTGTGCTATCCAAGTCTTGGATGAGAGTCACAGTTTTGAATGATAATTCTATTGTTAATAAATTTCCTGACGTATTCTTGAAGACTTCTTGGCCTACCCCAGAACGTGAAATCAAATTTTGTACTGACCCCAGTACAAAACCCATTTCTTAAACCCTCAAATATTTTCTTCACCCAAAGCAGCGTAACAACGTCGCCCGAAGATGTTGGCTCGAGTTGTTGAAGATTACGATCGTACCATTCAATACCATCGTGGAAAAAGCGAGCGTGGTAGGTGACGTTGAGTATTGAGTAGAAGATCGTATCGTGAATATCTGAACCCGTGTGTGAATAACGAATATCTGAGTAGAATCGACTTTAATCGATAAAGTTAAAGCTACAAGGACACTCAAGATACTGAATATCGAGTGATGAATGTGAAGAAGAAGGTTTAAGAGGCGTTATTCTAGAAGCGAGAATCGATGAAGAGAGAAATCTCGACCCTCGATTTAATTGGCCCATTTGAAATCCTCGATCGAGTAGGAACGCTATGGCTTATAGACTCGTTTTACCGCCAAGTATGTCGGCGTGTTCATAACGTTTTTCACGTATCGATGTTACGTAAATATGTGGATGACCGAACCACATTATTGATTTAGAACCGGGGACGAGATAGCGGATAATTAACGTGTGAAGATGTACTGTTAAAATCTTGGAATGTATTCAACACTCAAAGGTTATACCTCAAGAGTTAGAATCGGATGAAGTGTCCTCATCATTACGGCATACGAGTGCGTCACGTAAATTTTGAGGCGAAATTTCATAAGGAGGGAGATTGTAAAATCCCAAATTTTATGAATAAAGATTTAAATTTCTCGAAATATTTTTTTGAATATTATGGTGTGGATTTGATATAATGTTATAGTTGTGGGTAATATTTATAAATTTTGCAAAGTATGCAAGTTGTTATATTATATTCGATTGGTGGGGAATATTCTTTTTGTCGGGAATATCAAATGCGATGACACAAATCATTAGTGAACCCCACAATGGAATTATTATCGGATTGAAAAATGACAAAAATATTTTATTGAAAATAACGGCGGAAGTTTTACCATTATCTTTGTTGAACTACTCGGTAGTAAAAAAATGCGATGTCTGGCGTGGTTGCGTAGTAGCACACGGTATTGATTATTGATGCTTCGTGTGAGAAGTCACTCGGTTTATACTCGATTATTGCTATAGTAATTGTTTGCATCATATCTCTCATATTATTGATTCGATTATTGTCACGATATCATCTGCATAATATTTTATATATTATTAAATCAATAATTGAGGACGACAAAGTTATTCATATTATTAAATTGCAATATTTACAATGTCTAGAAGTTACGCGAGGAGAGGTTTGGTCACCTAATTGCGGCGCTAATAGGGAGAAATCCTTATTGGAAAGCCCCTCTTTCACAGGAATGACACGGTTGTTAAATATTGTGAGTTATAATATTAATGATGAATAAGTTAATGTTGATTAAAGATGAATTTGATAGTTCCATTGTGTTGGGATTATTGGTGTTAGTTGAAATCGACATCTATTAGATGATAATTGATGTGCAGGGGTTATATTGATAAATCGGGTAATTTATCGGATAAATGAGCAATTAATTGCTACTTAATTCACATGCTTATATAACTATTTGTTCACATGTGTGTACTATTGAGTCACATTCATTTACTATTAGGGGGAGTTGGTGCAAGATTGATAATACTTGCATGACTAAGTTAAAGATGGAGGTATAGATGGAGTACTATATTGTAATTAATTTTTTCACATGTTTAGAACTATTGAGTCACATGATTTACTATTGAGTCACATGATTTTACTATTGATTCACATGATTTACTATTAGGGGAGTTGGTGCAAGTTTGATAATACTTGCGGGACTAAATTAAAAATGAAAGAAAAGTTGGAGGTATTATCTTTGTAATTTTTGAGCCCCAAAATGCGTGCAATTATCGAAACTATATTTTCTATAAATAGAAGCTCATTCTTCCTTCATTTCTCACCAATTCACTAAAGCTTTAGAGCCATTATTATAGAGAGAAATATATAGAGAAAAGAAGAAGAAAATCTACTACCTCCTCTATTCCGATTATCCGATCTTCTTTTTTGAGGTAAAGGGTATTTTTTTTTTCATATTCATGAAGAGAACTTACATTATTCCATTCTTTATTATTATGTTGGAATAACTTTTATATCTGTGATCTACCTATACTTGGTGAAATTCTTCTTATTCCATTATTTATTATTACTTTGGAATAACACATCATCATGAATCTGCATACATGGTGAAATTTTATTGTTATTCCATTCTTTATTATTACATTTGGAATATCACATGTTTGTGCGTTTTACTGGGGACTTGGTTCCGTCTTTATTATTACATTGGAATATCACATGCATGCGTTTTGTGGGACTGATTCCGTTATTTATTATTACATTGGAATAACTTTTATTTATCTGCATCTGCGCATGCATGGTGATTTTTGTTGTTATTCCATTCTTTATTATTACATTTGGAATATCACATCATGTGCGTTTCTGTGGACACTGGTTCCGTTATTTATTATTACATTGGAATAACTTTTATCATGTGATATCTGCGTGCATGGTGATTTTGTTGTTATTCCATTCTTTATTATTACATTTGGAATATCACATCACATATTATGCATTACTCGCTTTGACACGGTTCCGTTATTTATTATTACATTGGGATAACTTTGTCTATGTCTGAAATACCGCATGCTTGGTGATTTCTTTTGTTATTCCATTCTTTATTATACTCGGTTGGTTAAAGTTTTGACTTATACTCTAAATGAAATATCATTTTATTTGGTATTTTACATTACGAGTTACTATTCATGGAGTTACTATTCACCCGTTACTTATTCACTCTAGTATTATTCACTTGGGTATTAGGGGCACTTTTCATGCGAAATACTATTCACGATTACTATTCATGGGTTACTATTCACCAAAATTACTATTCACCCAATATTATTCACTTTCGGGTATTTTGGAGTACTTTTCATGTCGGATACTATTCACGAGTCTTATTCCCAAAAGTACTATTCACGAGGTCTTATTCACGATGAAAAATTGATTCTTTTACATCCAAATTATTTTTGGTGCATGAATATTATTCTTGAATTTTACTCTGAAAAAAGTATCGTGTTGACAATTTGGATGTTATTAGTTCTGGATAATTTAATTCTTGAACTTGTTTTATTGAATTCTTATATCATTGTCATCATCCTCATGTTTATATTTTGTTGAAAGTCATCTACATGGCACATAGTGCATAGATGGACTTGGTATGATTATGACCGAGGATTATTAGGTATAATCATGGCCAGTAATGTTACAAATGATGTGGAAAAAGTCCTCGTTGGCCGTAGTGCATTGATGGGCGGTTTTTGGTATGATTATGGCTATGGATTCTCTTGACCAGGAGCAAAGATGAATTGTTTTATGGCATGATCGGGGAATAGTTGATGAAAACACGATTATCTTTGGCGTAGTGCATGGATAATTAAGTGGTTAAGTGATCTTAAATAATATCCTTGGCACATAGTGCGGGGATGATTTGATGATGTGGATTATTTATTAAAATTTGTGAGTCTCGGCGATAAAAGTGATGAAAAACTTTTTAAATCATAAAAGATAGTAGATTTTATTCTCTACTTGACTCTTTTAATGGATTGTTTGTTCATAGCTTGCAGATTAAACTTGATGTCTATTGTATTTTATCGGTTTAACATTGTTGAAGACTAATGATAATTTATTACGCATTATCTTAGTCATAATATTTCTTCTTGGGCTAGTTGAGCTCACCTTTTTTCACTTTTTCTCTTGAAATGAGAATATAGTTGGGGCGAGTCGGGGATTTCTCATCTACACTAGCATTATCCTTTAGAAACTCTTTATGTATCAATTTGAATTAACCAGTCGACACAGATGTTATTAGTGTGCTAACCGTTTTATACCTGTTTCAAACAAGAATAAGATCCAATTCATAACATAAACTACATAATGGTTCTAATAATCAGTGGTGTATTTGTCAACTTAATCTCAATCTCATCATTGAGCAACATAAAATGAACTACAACACTGCTGGACATATGCAAAATTAACACAATAGTTAGCCTAAATTTTTTATGAATGCAAACATAAAACAAACATAATTAAAAACTAAATATGCACCTAAGCTACTATGCAATTACATGAATATATGAATGTAACAATTGATTAACCTAGACCATAAAAAACTACTATGCAAACCTAGCTTAATGAATTTAAATATGCGAACATGAAATGCAAACATAAAAATAAATCCCCCAAACTTGAAAATTACAATTCCCTTATTGTATGGATATAGAAAGAAAAATATGAGGAGTTCCCTGTAATCACTAAGCCTGGGGTGGTGGTGTGTTGTGTTCTTCTTCATCAGAGTCACTTGGTGGGAAACATGGCATTGAAGCTGGTTGCTGATACGGGAATTTGGCAGTTGGATTGAAGCTCAGATGTGACGAACGAGAATTTTGTAATTAATTTTAATATTTATTGAATTAAATAAATATTTTTCGATGATTTAATTATTAGATTAAATAATTAATTGACGCAATTGTGGTAGATTAATTTAATTATATGTGTTACATTTATTAAATTAATGTAGAGAGTTTTTATTATCAAAGTATGTGATTATGTGAGCTTATTGTATTAAAAGAAATATTTAATAAGCATATTGGTATTTTAATTAATTTAATTATTAATTAGAGAATTAATAATTTGACATTATTTATTAATGAGAAAATTATTTATGTGACTATGTGAATTTATGAGAAATTATTATATTTTATTTAAAATATATTAAATAAAATATTGGATTTATTTTATAAGGAGTGTGACATTTTCAAACTATATGATAAAGCTTTATTAAATTAAATGACTTTGAATCAATTAAGGGTTGCCAAACAAGGCCCTAGTAGTGGTTGGATGCAGTTACCCATGTTTGGGTTAACTGACCATTACGCGCATCAGTTCTCTTCTCCCTCTGTTATATTACTTCTTTTATTATTATTATTCTAAGTTTGGAAAAGCAGAGAGGCAGAGAGAGTTTGAGAACTTTGAGAGAGATTGCGAATACTGTGATTAAAGGTGAAGAAGTGTGAGAAATTGGGAATTGTTGTCACCTTGTGTAATCTAAGCAGAGTATTCAAGGGTAATCTCTTCTTCCCAAATTTTAAAGTTACGTCATTTTGTTTTTATAAAAATGGCTTTCATATATTTTGTAAAATCTCTGTAATTGAGAAAGGGTTTGATTATGAGTTTATATATGGGTTAAGATGTATCAAATCGTATTTGATTATATATATATTATGTGAATTATCATGTCATCGGTTTATAATACTATGAATTGCTATTTCAAAATTTACTGAGTATGGGTTTTGGCCTTATAGCCTTATATACGTGATATTTTATGTATTGATCGTATGTTATCCCTAAATTTTACACTCAGTATATTATTATGCATGTTGATACGAAGAGACCAAAGTTTAAATAAACGGATTCTTGTGTTATAACGAATCCGTAGTGACAATTTTCATGTTTTATTTTCAAAACCTTGAGAACATCAAGAACGGTGAAAGTAAATGTGTTGATTTTGCAAATTATGTGTTGTAACTTGTTAAAAATCATGCTAGATGGGTTAAGTAATGATTATATATGTATTACAATGATTGGGTAAGTCTAAATTAAATGTAAAAAATAACTAATTAGAAGTTATGGCCATATTCATATATAATTTTACGTGTGATTGATTTTGGCCTAATTTGGCCTTGTTATGTTCATGACTGAGAGAATCGCTAAACTCAAAATGAGCTGGTAACCTTATTTCCCGTGACGTTACAAACTAAATTACCACTTACCGTGATCAAAATAAATAAAAAAATAAAAATAAAAAAAAAAAAAAAAAAAAAAAAAATAAAAAAAAATAAATAAATAAATATTTGATGAAAATTATTATTAAAATATTTATAAAATAAATTAAATATTTTAATTGAGATATTTATGAAATAAAATAAATATTCGATGAAAATTATTATTAAAATATTTATAAAATAAATTAAATATTTTAATTGAGATATTATGAAATAAAATAAATATTAGATGAAAATTATTATTAAAATATTTATAAAATAAATTAAATATTTTAATTGAGATATTATGGAATAAAATAAATATTCGATAAAAATTATTATTAAAATATTTATAAAATAAATTAAATATTTTAATTGAGATATTATGGAATAAATTAAATATTCGATGGAAATTATTATGAAATAATTTATTCAAGTGTAATAATAGTATGAGAATGAAAATATTCTAATTTAATTAAGTAATTAAATTAGAAGGGTAATGATGTGTTAAATAAAGTGGAGCTTATATTAAATAATTAAGTGAAAATGTAACTAATGAATATCACGAATACTTATGGTATGTGTGTAGGATTTGTGGTGAACTAAGTAGTAATCGTTTAGCTTCTACATACGAGACAAGTTTCCTAACCCTACTTGTCATTATTGTTCAAGTTTATTAATTACCTCGAGTAAATTATCATTATTATTATTCATGTTCAAATGTTATATTAAAGATTGATTATCTTTTCAAAGCATGATTCAGTTATATAAAATTGTCCTATTGTATACTTCACGAGATTATTATTCAATTTGAATATCATTATTATTGAACCTTATTAAACTAGCGAACCCTTATTGATTCGACTAGTCCATAGTTGATAAGCGTTCTAAATTTCCGAACCTTGATGAATTGTCGAAACCAAACTTCCTTTAGTGCGGACTCGAATGTCAAACCGAGATGAACAACCTACAAAGGGATTTACTTATCGTTAGTGTTAAGATATTGTGTACGTGATGGTACTAAGGGTGATCCCCTAAGTACGAGTAGAAAGGTCCATAGTCTTATGATATTAAAGGTTTCAAGTATAACCCTTGATAACCTAGGGACATAGTTCAAGGTCTTATGACCCTCGAAATCTTTTGATTCTTGTTATTCATTCTTGATTCAAAAGTTGAGCTTTTATTCGGATGTCTTTGATTCACTCGCATGTTATTATCTTTGTTATTTCATTGTTATACTTGTGGGCATTTGTGCTCACTCTTGCTAATAATAACATTGTAGTTAAGAACGAAAGAACTGACGAACCTTCCACTAGTAAAGGCAAGGTCAAAGTTAGCAAGTGTTGAAGACTTGTTATTTTATTTGATGATGTATTTAGGTTAGACTTAAGTTAATGATGTTGTTTAAGACTTAATTGTTTATGATTCTGCACATATGTTTAAGGTTAGAGTAACCTGGGATTGTATTTATTATGTAGTTGATGTAACCCCATAAGGGGAGATTTATTATTATTTCTATCTATTGCATGGTTTGCATTTATTATGGGTAGATAGATAGATGATATTTATACAGTGAACACCAAATCCCGTGGAATTGAAGTACCCGGATTTGGGGGTGTCACATCAGAAGTGTCGCATTCAATGAAGCAAAAGACGTATTCATAGCTTCAAACATGTGGTCTTGCCTCGCTGTGAGTTGGCGCATCTCTCGGCGTGCTTCCTTGTTGTGCTCATCCACTTGGTGTTGAAATGCAAGAAACTGAGGGCTAGATACGGCGTCGGAAGATGGTTCCACCTCAGTTACTTGCTCTCCCATAGTCTCGTCCTCATCATCCGAGGTGTCTTCAGCGTCAACTTCGTCCTCCGAAGCTGATGGAAATACAAAACCTAAACCTCTAGGATGTGATTCACCTCTGACCTATACTGAGTACCGCGCGATCATTCTGGAATCTAGTAGCTGCAACGACATTTGAGTGGGTTCATCATCAGACCATCTAACTCCTGCTTGGCGACACAACCCACAAATGAGTGATGGGTGTGGCAAGCCGCCCGAGAAATTCCTTCTTAAGCATCGGCGAATAGAGAAACTGATTATGGCCCCGACGTCGATGACGAAATCTTGCACAATTGCATATAAAAGTAGTGCCTTCTCTTTGGTCACGTCCGATGTGTGCGTGGATGGAAACAGTTTTGCACATAAGAAGGCATACCATATCTTCCCATACTTGCTGAGATCCTTGCTGTGAAAAACTGT
Organism: Panax quinquefolius; assembly: GCA_020205615.1. Classification (NCBI taxonomy): domain Eukaryota; kingdom Viridiplantae; phylum Streptophyta; class Magnoliopsida; order Apiales; family Araliaceae; genus Panax; species Panax quinquefolius. The sequence continues at coordinate 299,610 of JAINUW010000488.1, read as the reverse complement.
ACCTCCTTTCCGATCCTTGATCCATGTTGTTCCCGGCTTAGTCATTTCTTTGAGAACAACCTTAAAGTCAGGATTGAAATCACGTAAGTGAGCATATTGGCACTGTCGAGGCACTCGTAACTGATAATAAGTGTTGATGGCATCGGCACTGAATGTAAGCAATCTACCCCGTACAAACGCATTGAAAGGGGATTTGTCCTCAGCGTTTGCATAAAATTCTCGGACCACATTTACCACAGCGACGTCGGGCTCCTCCATGAATTTTTTCCATCCTTTTTGATAAATCTATTGCATCATCTCACCATCGACATGGTCCGGTGCCAACCCCCGCTCCGGTGTGAGTGCTTTTGTAGACATATAATCGAATCGGTTGGCGGCGGCATCACTTATGAACTTGCGTCGGTCGAAAGGTTCGGGATGGTGTTGTTGTTGTGGAGCTCTCCCCTTGTTTGCTCTTTGAAGTGGGTTTAGGTGCCATTGATTTTCGGAAGCCTTGACAACAATATCCCCCCGAAACTTGGTTCACACAAACTGTTGAACACTTGGTTTGCACAGTGGTTTAACCCCCCAAAACTTGATAATTATGCTTCTACTATGGTGCTAGGAAGGGAGGAATTAGAAAACAAGGCGCTCACTCTCAATTTCTATACACTTACCTTAATGAAAGCCCTAATTCATAGTTATAGCAGGTGGAGTTGAGAGTATGTGGTGAATAAGGGTTATGATGGAGTGAATTTATAGAGATGGTGTGATGTGAAGGCTTAGAGGTTGGAATAATGGAAGGAAGTAGTGGGTAATTGTGATAATGAAGTGGGAAGATGTAGTGTAAGTTGCCAAAATCACGGGTGAGAAGTGGGTGTAATGGATGGGAGTTGGAAGTTTATTTGAGGAAGAAGTAATAAGAGTGGGCATAACATGTAACTGCTGAGCAACAATTTCAAATGCAGGACCCCCGCCCCGGCGGGGGGTATAAAGCTATTTAAGCCCACCCCGACGGGCATGCACACTGAAATTTGAGTTGGGAGACCCACTTACGGGGTATAGAACTTTAGAGGCCATGCCCTTGCCAGTACGCACACTGCTACTTGATCTGGTTTGCTTCATTCTTCCCTCATATTCCCAACTATTATCAATTTAAGATCCTGCAAAGCTAGAAAACATAAATGTTAGTAGATTTTGATCATTTTAATCATGGTGGAGAGATTATCAAGAACATGCAACTTATCTAATTAATCTATGAACTTATTATATATTACTAATTATGCTAAACTATAATTTGACAGTTATGAATAAAAATATGAAAAATAAAAGTACGATTGGGTTGCCTCCTAATTAGTGCTTGATTTTAAGTCGTTCAGCCTGACTACTCCCAATTTATGGTACGTCGGATAATGTGATTGCGATGACATCCGTGTTGGATTCGCCACCCTAATAATGCTTCAACTGTTGACTTTTGACCTTGAAAGTCTCCAATGGGTTTCTACTGTAGAGTTCAATGGCGCCATGTGAGAAAACTCTTTTGATGGTGAATGGCCCCGACCATCTTAATTTTAACTTTCTCGGGAATAACCTCAACCTTGAGTTGAAAAGTAGTACTGATTGCCCCGGTTCGAACGTTCTGTGCATAATTTTCTGGTCGTGCCATTTCTTGACCTTTTCTTTGTATATCTTAGAGTTCTCATAAGCTTAAAGTCAGAATTCGTCGAGCTCATTTAACTGAAGTAGTCTCTTTTCACCCACAACTGCTTGATCGAAGTTAAGTTTTTGAATCGCCCAGTAGGCCTTATGTTATAACTCAACCAGTAGGTAACAAGCTTTCCCATAGACCAATTGATATGGTGACATACCAATTGCTATTTTGTACGTAGTTCGGTAGGCCCATAGTGCATCATCCAACCTGAGAGACCAATCCTTTATATTTGGGTTCACCACCTTTTTTAAGATTCTTTTTCACCTCCCTGTTTGAAACTTTAGCTTGACCACTTGTTTGGGGATGATATGTTGTCTCCACCTTATGATTGACCCCATACTTCGCCAAGAGAGCTGTAAATGATCTGTTGCAGAAGTGGCTACCTTCATCACTTATAATAGCTCTTGGCATGCCAAATCTTGTAAAGATATTATTTTGCAAGAATTTGAGGACCACTTTGGCATCGTTAGTTGGGAGTGTAACAGCTTCAACCCATTTTGATACATAGTCCACCACAAGCAATATATACTGATTACTGAACGATGATGAAAATGGTCCCATAAAATCGATGCCCAAACATCAAAAATTTCAACTTCCAGAATTGTTTGTAGTGGCATCTCATTCCTTTTTGATATGTTTCCCACTCATTGACATCTATCATAAATTTTAACAAAATGGTGGGCATCCTTAAATAGAGTAGGCCAATAAAACCCGGTTTGAAGCACTTTTGCCACTGTCCTCTCACTACTATAATGTCCCTTATACATCGATGAGTGACATTCATGCAGTATGTTCTTCACTTCACTATGGGGCACACACCTTCGAATCATCTTGTTGGCGCACTGTTTGAATAAGTAAGTCTCATCCACATATACCACTTGACGTCATAAAGAAACTTCTTTTTTTGTTGACGTGTAAGATCAGAAGGAAGAATGTTGCTCACTAGATAATTCGCAAAGTCAGCGTACCATGGAAATTCTATATTTATCCCGAATAGTTGCTCATTTGGGAATGACTCATTGATTACACACTTGTCTCCTTCCTTTTTACCCTGATTTTCTAGCCTAGACAAATGATCGGCAACTTGATTCTCCGTTCCCTTTCTATCCTTTATTTCTAAATCAAACTCTTCTAAAAGGAGAATCCATCTGATAAGGCGTGGCTTAACATCTTTTTTCAAAATCAAGTACCGAATGACCGAGTGATCTGTATAAACTACTACCTTTGTCCCGATCAAATATGACCGAAATTTATCGAACACATATACCACTGCAAGCTATTTCTTTTCCATAGTTGTGTAATTCATTTGAGTCTCCGTGAGTGTCTTACTTGCATAATATATGGCATGAAATACCTTCTCGCGGCGTTGACCCAAAACAGCCCCAATCGCATAGTCGCTTGCATCACACATTAACTCAAAGGGCATGGTCCAATCCGACGCGACGATTACGGGAGCTGTGGTCAATTTCTTCTTCAACAACTCGAATGCCAATTTACACTCCTCATCAAACTTGAAAATTGAATCCTTCTCTAAAAGACTGCACAAAGGTTTTGCAATTTTAGAGAAGTCCTTTATGAATCTTCTGTAGAACCCAATATGCCCCAGAAAACTTCTAATTCCCTTAACTGAACTTGGTGGAGGAAGCTTTTCAATCATTTCCAACTTTGCTTTATCAACTTCTAATCCTTGAGTTGAGACCTTGTGCCCCAAAATTATGCATTCTTCAACCATGAAGCGGCACTTTTCCCAGTTAAGGATCAAATTCGTGTTTGTGCATCTTTGTAAGACCATTACCAAATTCTCCAGACAAGCATCAAAATCATCCCCATAGATAGAGAAGTCGTCCATGAAGACTTCTACATTTTTCTCCACCATGTCTGAGAAGATGGCCATCATACACCTCTGGAAAGTAGCGGGTGCATTACATAAGCCGAACGACATTCTCCTGAATGCGAATGTGCCGTATGGGCACGTGAAAGTAGTCTTCTCTTGATCTTCAGGAGCGATGACGATCTGATTATAACCCGAATATCCATCCAATAAGCAATAGTACTCATGTCTCGCTAATCTGTCCAACATCTGATTGATAAAGGGAAAAGGAAAGTGATCTTTGCGGGTCGCCTTATTCAACTTCCTATAGTCCATTCAAACCCTCCAATCAGTCATTGTCCTTGTCAGAATTAGCTTATTGTCATCATTCTGAACCATAGTAATTCCTCCTTTTTTCTGCACACATTGCACCGGACTGACCCACTTACTGTCTGAAATCGGGTAAATGATACCCACATCCAACCATTTTAGGATTTCTTTCTTGACCACTTCTTTCATAATTGGGTTAAGCCGTCTCTGTTGCTCCACTATAGGTCTTGCATCGTCTTCCATCAGAATTTTATGCTTGAAAAAGGATGGGCTGATTCCTTTGATATCCGCGATTGTCCATCCTATAGCCTATTTGTGGTTCCTAAGCAATCTCAGCAACTTTTCTTCCTACAATTCGTTAAGTGCAGCATAAATAATAACAGGTAAAGAATTAGAATTGCCTAAGTATGTATACCTGAGGTGTTTAGGGAGTGGCTTAAGTTCATGAGTTGGTGGCTCCTCCAATGACGGTTTTATCCTTGTTGTGGCTTTTTCATCCGTGTGCAATGGTTCAAATGGTTCTCTAAATCTGCTAACTTGTGGCAGGGAGTCTAGCATCTGCAAGTAATCCATAAATTCCGGATCATCTGATTCTTTATCTCCCAATAATGTCGTTTCCAATGGATTGTTAACCAAACTCTTACCCATGCCTTCGTTGATTATCTGATCAATGATATCCATCCGGAAACAATCTTCTTCATCCGTAGGAAATTTCATGGCCTTGAAAACATTAAATTTTACTTCTTGATCTTCGACCCTCATCGTTAGTTCACCTTTTTGTACGTCAATGAGTGTCCTACCCGTAGCCAAAAACGGTCTCCCGAGTATTATTGGGATGTTCTTATCTTCCTCAAAATCCAGAATAATGAAATCCGCGGGGAATATAAACTTGTCTAGCTTAACCAATATGTCCACCACAATGCCTCTCGGGTACGTGACTGACCTATCCGCCAACTATAATGAGATGTTCGTAGGTTTTGGAGCGGGCAAATGTAAGACCCCAACTTTTATGAATAAAGATGAATTTTCTATAAATATCATTTTTGAATATTATGGAGTGAATTTGATATAATGTTATAGTTGTGGGTAATATTTATAATTTTTGCAAAGTATGCAAGTTGTTGTGTTATATTCGATTGGTTGGGGAATATTCGTTTTAACAGGGAATATTCGTACGACGGCACAATCATTGGTGGACCCCACAACATAATTATTGTCGGAATGAGAAAATGACAGAATTATCTTTTTATAAAAATAACGGCGGAAGTTTTACCGTTAACTGTTGAAATAACCGGTGTTAAAAGTACAATAATACGCGTGGTTGCATAGTAGCACAAGGTATTGATTATTGATGCTTACGTGAGAAGTCACTCAGTTATACTCATTTATTGCTACAGTAATTGCTGCATCATATCTCTCATATTATTGATTCAATTATTGTCACAGTATCATTTGCATAATATTTTATATTATTAAATCAATAATTGAGACGACAAAGTTATTGATATTATTATTTGCAATATTGACGATGTCTAGAAGTTCTGTCAAGGAGAAGTTTGGTTACCTAATTGCGCGCCAATAGGGAGAAATCCTTATTGGAAAGCCCCCTCTTTCCTGGGAACGACCTGGTCGTTAAATATTGAGAATTATAATAAGGATGATAAACGTTGTTAAAAATATTGAGGGGATTTTTATGAAGTATTTATGGACCCCCATTTACCCATTTTTCAAAATAATCGGTAGAAAGTTATTCAGTATAGTAAAGGTAGGGGCCACATGTGGGGCCCACGCATGTGAAAATTGAATTGTCCTGGGAGGATTTCAAAATTATCACGGGTGGTGGATAAAAGTACTATTATTATATATATAGTATAAGTATGTGTGTGTGTGATGTACTGCATTTGAACATATATATAATATATATATAGGTTTTGGTGGAAAAGGGTCTGGCCAGGATCACAAGAAATTATAGAAGGTGGAGGTCACTTTCACTTATTTAATCATCAAATATCATAGTATAACAAGTTCACAGGAGGTTTTCCATTATTCAAAGTATGGTTCAACAATAAATGGATTCACAGGTGGTGTGTGTCGTGCCATTGGAGCATGGTTGTGACGCCCCCAAAATAGGTCCAATCCATCCAACCTATTCTGAGTCGCCAAATACATGGTACAAAAAATAACTACAACTTTATTATTACAGTTGTCGTGCAAAATATGACAACACATATACTGTGAGTTTAAATACCAACTGTGACTCTGGACACCAACTTGTGTCAGCACCTCACATTGATACATTACATAAAGTGACTGTGAGACCCCAGATTTTATGAATAAAGATTTAAATTTCTCAATTTTTTTGAATATTATGGTGTGAATTTGAGATAATGTTATAGTTGTGGGTAGTATTTATAAATTTTGCAAAGTATGCAAGTTGTTATATTATATTCGATTGGTCGGGGAATATTCTTTATGTCGGGGAATATTCATACGACGGCACAATCATTGGTGGACCCCACAACAGAATTATTGTCGGATTGAGAAAACGACAAAAGTATTTTATTAAAAATAACAGCGGAAGTTTTACCGTTGATACTGTTGAACTACTCTGTAGTAAAAGTACAGTTATACGCATGGTTGCATAGAATCATACGGTATTGATTATTGATGCTTATGTGAGAAGTCACTCAATTATACTCAATTATTGCTATAGTAATTGTTGCATCATATCTCTCATATTATTGATTCGATTATTATCACAGTATCCTCTTTATTATATGATATATTATTAAATCAATAATTGAGATGACAAAGTTATTCATATTATTAAATAATAATATTTATAATGTCTAGAAGTTCTGCGAAGGAGAGGTTTGGTCACCTAATTGCGCGCCAATAGGGAGAAATCCTTATTGGAAAGCCCCCTCTTTCCTGGGAACGACCTGGTTGTTAAATATTGCGAGTTATAATATTAATGATGAATAAGTCCGTGTTGATTAAAGATAAATTTGATAGTTCCATTGTGTTGGGATTATTGGTGTTAGTTGAAATTGACATCTATTCCGATGATAAATGATGTTTGGGGGTTATATTGATAAATCAGGTAATTTATTGGATAAATGAGAAATTAATTGCTACTTATTCACATGCTTATATAACTATTTATTCACATGTATGTACTATTGAGTCACATTCTTATACTATTAGGGGAGTTGGTGCAAGATTGATAATACTTGCATGATTAAATTAAAGATGGAGGTATAGATGGAGGTACTATACTGTAATTCATATTTTCACATGTCTAGAACTATTGAGTCACATGATTTACTATTAGGGGAGGTGGTGCAAGTTTGATAATACTTGCAGGACTAAATTAAAAATGAAGAGAAAGTTGGAGGTATTGTACTATAATTTTTTGAGCCCCAAAACGTGCAATTATCGAAACTATGTTTTCCTATAAATAGAAGCTCATTCTTCCTTCATTTCTCACGAATTCACTAAAGCTTTAGAGCCATTATTATAGAGAGAAATCTATAGAGAAAAAGAAGAAGAGAAGCCTGCTACCTCACTATTCCAAAGATCCAAATCTTCTTTTGAGGTAAGGGATATTATTTGTTGTACTCGTAAGGGGTATTATTTTTTTATTCACGAAGAAACTTCATTATTCCATTCTTTATTATTCATTGGAATAACTTTTGTATATCTGATCTACCCTATACTTGGTGAAATTCTTCTCATTATTCCATTATTTATTACTCTGCTTTGGAATAACTTTTAATACATCTGCAAGTACCGCATACATGGTGAAATTTTGTTGTTATTCCATTCTTTATTATTCTCGCTGGAATATCCTGCTGCATGCGTTTTATGCTTTAACTGGTTCCGTCTTTATTATTTTGTTGGAATATCCTGTCTATGCGTTTTACGTCGGACGTGGTTCCGTCTTTATTATTTTGTTGGAATATCCAGTCTGTTCATTTTACGCCAGACCTGGTTCCGTTATTTATTATTCTGTTGGAATAACTTTATACATCAAGATACCGCATGCATGGTGATTTCATTGTTATTCCATTCTTTATTATTACATTAGAATATCCTGTCGGTCAAGTATTACGCTTTGACCGGTTCCGTTATTTATTATTCTGTTGGAATAACCTATCTATGCGAAGTACCGCATGCATGGTAATTTCTTTTGTTATTCCATTCTTTATTATACTTAGTAGGTTAAAGTTTTGACTTCTATACTCGTCATAAAATATCATTTTATTTGGTATTTTCTGTTACGAGTTACTATTCATGGGTTACTATTCACTCTAGTATTATTCACTCGAGTATTTGGGGTACTTTTCATGTCGGAATACTATTCACGAGTTACTATTCATGAGTTACTATTCACCCAAATATTATTCACTCGGGTATTTGGAGTACTTTTTATGTCGGATTACTATTCACGAGATACTATTCTTGAAGTACTATTCACGGGGTACTATTCACTATGAAAAATTAATTCTTTTCTGTCCAAATTATTTTTGGTGCATGAATATTATTCTTGAATTTTACTCTACAAAGAAGTATCATGTTGACAATTTGGACGTTATTAGTTCCTGGATAATTTAATTCTTGAACTTGTTTTATTGAATTCTTATATCATTGTCATCATCCTCATGTTTATATTATGTTGAAAGTCATCTGTGGCATGTATTGCATAGATGGACTTGGTATGATTATGACCAGGGATTATTCGGTATAATCATGACGGTAATGTTACAAATGATGTGGAAAAAGTCCTTATTGGCCCGTAATGCATTGATGGACAGATTTTGGTATGATTATGGCTATGGATTCTCTTCGGCCAAGGGAGTAAAGATGAATTTTTTTATGGCATGATCGGGACTAGTTGATGAAAACACGATTATCTTTGGCGTGTAGTGCATGGATAATTAAGTGGTCGTGATACTAAATAATATCCTTGGCACAGTAGTCGGGGGATGATTTGATGATGTGGATTATTTATTAAGTTGAGTCTCAGCGATAAAAGTGAAGAAAAACTTTTTAAATCATAGAAGATAGTAGATTTTATTCTCTACTTGACTCTTCTAATGGATTGCTTGTTCCGCTGCACTTAAACTTGATGTCTATTATATTTTATTAGTTTAACATTGTTGAAGACTAATGATAATTTATTCTGCATTATCTTAGTCATAATATTGTTTACTGGGATAATTGAGCTCACCCTTTTTTTCAATGTTCTCTTCAGGAAATGAGAATATAGTTGGGACGAGTCGGGAAACGGAGTGATAGTCCAGATGATAACATTAGCAGTCCTAACTATTCTGTTAAATAATGTGATAATAAATGTAATGAGAATTGAATTTGAGTACAAATACTATCTTTGAGGACTCCATTGAGAGTGGATATTGTCTAGATGACAATATTCTTATTAAAACTCTCAGTTTATGTTTTGTCTTATTTTACACGACAGTTGTATTATTAAGTTGTATTTGTATTTTTGTATCATGTATTTGGTGACTCAAGATGGGTGATGTATACCTATTTTGGGGGCGTCACAGTTGGTATCAAAGCTTAGGGATATGATTCCTGGCTAAGATGTGAGATAAGAACTAGGAGGGGAGAGACGAGGAATTCCTTCGCTAGTATGACCTACCTATGTTTATTTGGTATTTAATTGGTTGGTCAGGGTATAGGGATAATATGTGATATGTTGATTAACCCTTGTTTTGTGACAGTGTTTGAAAATGGCATCTGAAAATGTTGAGATATGCAATGGAGCAAAATAATATGACCGTATCGAAGTACGAGGCTAAGTTTGCGGAGTTATCCCGGTTTGCATCACATTTGGTCGATAATGAGGAGCGAATGACGTTAATGTTTCTAAGAAGTTTGAAACCCGATATACGTCAATACCTCATTTCTCATAAACTTTGTTTATATTCAGATGTTGTGAATAGGGCTCAGTTATTGGAGCGCGATAATGAGATAGCACAACCAAAATGCAACGACCAACAACACGATAATAATCGTACCGGTGGCAACGACCATCGGAATAATGATAACCATCGTGGAGAAAATTATCATGCCAAGAGTGGTAACCACTTTGGTGGTAATCATGGCCAAGATAATAGAAGTGGAAATTTCAAGAAGAGAAGGTCATTTAGCTCGATTTTATCGTATAGTGAAGCCAAGTCCAGCTGGGACAGTGGCACCAAAGGTGGATACGGACAAAAACAAAGTCGATGGTTTCAGGAAGATGGTTTTTTGTGACTTCTCAAAAAAAAGCGAGTAACCCAAATGAAGTTAGCATGGGTTAGTTAATTATAAATTCTTACGAAGTCTATACCTTATTAGATACCAGTTTTACCCATTCTTTTATCTCTCTTGCTTGCGCTCAATGTTTAAATTTGACTCCGGAGAAGTTAGACTTTGACTTATTGGTTGAAACTCATCATTATATGTGCTATCCAAGTCTTGGATGAGAGTCACAGTTTTGAATGATATTTCTATCGTTAATAAATTTCTTGACGTATTCTTGAAGACTTCTTGGCCTACCCAGAACGTGAAATCGAATTTTGTACTAACCCTAGTACAAAACCCATTTATTAAACCCTCAAATATTTTCTTCATCCAAAATGAACGTAACATACGCCAAAGACGTTGGCTCGAGCTGTTGAAGATTACGATCGTACCATTCAATACCATCGTGGAAAAGCGAACGTGGTAGCTGACGCGTTGAGAAGAAGATCGTATGCGTTTACGAGTGTGAATATACGAACCTACGTAAAGATAATGAATATACGAGTAGAATTGACTTTAATCGATAAAGTTAAAGCCGCTTAAGCTACACACCCGAATTTGATGAATGTGAAGAAGAAGGTTCAAGAAGGCATTATCTCAACCCTCGATTTAATTGGCCCATTTGAAATCCTCGATCGAGTAGGAACTGTGGCCTATAGACTCGTTTTACCGCCAAGTATGTCGCGTGTTCATAACATTTTTAACGTATCGATGTTACGTAAATATGTGGATGACCCGAACCACATTATTGATTTAGAACCGGACGAGATAACAGATAATTTAACATATGAAGATGTACCTGTTAAAATCCTGGAATATATTCAACACTCAAAGGTTATACCTCAAGAGTTAGAATCTGAAATGAAGTCAAGGTATCCTCATCTGTTTGGCATACCAGGTACGTACGTAAATTTTGAGGGCGAAATTTCATAAGGAGGGGAGATTGTGAGACCCCAGATTTTATGAATAAAGATTTAAATTTCTCGATTTTTTTTTTGAATATTATGGTGTGAATTTGAGGTAATGTTATAGTTGTGGGTAGTATTTATAAATTTTGCAAAGTATGCAAGTTGTTATATTATATTCGATTGGTCGGGGAATATTCTTTATGTCGGGGAATATTCGTACGACGGCACAATCATTGGTGGACCCCACAACGGAATTATTGTTGAATTGAGAAAACGACAAAAGTATTTTATTGAAAATAACGGCGGAAGTTTTACCGTTGATACTATTGAACTACTCGGTAGTAAAAGTATAGTAATACGCGTGGTTGCATAGTAGCACACGGTATTGATTATTGATGCTTATGTGAGAAGTCACTCAGTTATACTCAATTATTGCTATAGTAATTATTGTATCATATCTCTCATATTATTGATTCGATTATTGTCACAATATCCTCTGCATTATATGATATATTATTAAATCAATAATTGAGACGACAAAGTTATTCATATTATTAAATTACAATATTTACAATGTTTAGAAGTTCTGCGAAGGAGAGGTTTGGTCACCTAATTGCGCGCCAATAGGGAGAAATCCTTATTGGAAAGCCCCCTCTTTCCTGGAAACGATCTGGTTGTTAAATATTGCGAGTTATAATATTAATGATGAATAAGTTCGTGTTGATTAAAGATAAATTTGATAGTTCCATTATGTTGGGATTATTGGTGTTAGTTGAAATCGACATCTATTCCGATGATAAATGATGTCTGGGGGTTATATTGATAAATCGGGTAATTTATCGGATAAATGAGCAATTAATTGCTACTTATTCACATGCTTATATAACTATTTATTCACATGTGTGTACTATTGAGTCACATTCTTATACTATTAGGGGAGTTGGTGCAAGATTGATAATAGTTGCATGATTAAATTAAAGATGGAGATATTATACTATAATTCGTATTTTCACATGTCTAGAACTATTGAGTCACATGATTTACTATTAGGGGAGGTGGTGCAAGTTTGATAATACTTGCAGGACTAAATTAAAAATGAAGAAAAAGTTGGAGGTATTGTACTGTAATTTTTTGAGCCCCAAAACGTGCAATTATCGAAACTATGTTTTCCTATAAATAGAAGCTCATTCTTCCTTCATTTCTCACCAATTCACTAAAGCTTTAAAGCCATTATTATAGAGAGAAATCTATAGAGAAAAAGAAGAAGAGAAGACTGCTACCTCACTATTCCAGTATCCATTCTTCTTTTGAGGTAAGGGATATTATTTGTTGTACTCGTAAGGGGAATTATTTTTTTCATTCATGAACAGAACTTCTGTTATTCCATTCTTTATTATTCTGTTGGAATAACCTGTATACGCGGTCTACCTTATACTTGGTGAAACTCTTCTGTTATTCCATTATTTATTACTCTGCTGGAATAACCTGTCTATGCGAAGTACCGCATGCATGGTGATTTCTGTTATTATTCCATTCTTTATTATTACATTTGGAATATCCCATGCAGATGCGTATTACGCTTTGACATGGTTCCGTTATTTATTATTCTATTAGAATAACTTTGTATATCTGCAATCTACCGCATGCATGGTGATTTCTTTTGTTATTCCATTCTTTATTATACTCAGTTGGTTAAAGTTTTGACTTCTATACTCGTCATAAAATATCATTTTATTTGGTATTTTATGTTACGAGTTACTATTCATGGGTTACTATTCACCCGGTTACAATTCACTCTAGTATTATTCACTCGGGTATTTGGGGCACTTTTCATGCCAGAATACTATTCACGAGTTACTATTCACAGGTTACTATTCACCAAAATTACTATTCACCCGAATATTATTCACTCGGGTATTTGGAGTACTTTTCATGTCGGGTTACTATTCACGAGATACTATTCCCGAAGTACTATTCACGGGGTACTATTCACGACAAAAAATTGATTCTTTTTTGTCCAAATTATTTTTGGTGCATGAATATTATTCTTGAATTTTACTCTACAAAGAAGTATCATGTTGACAATTTGGACGTTATTAGTTCCTGGATAATTTAATTCTTGAACTTGTTTTATTGAATTCTTATATCATTGTCATCATCCTCATGTTTATATTATGTTGAAAGTCATCTGTGGCATGTATTGCATAGATGGACTTGGTATGATTATGACCAGGGATTATTCGGTATAATCATGATCGTAATGTTACAAATGGTGTGGAAAAAGTCCTCATTGGCCCGTAATGCATTGATGGATAGTTTTTGGTATGATTATGGCTATGGATTCTCTTCGGCCAAGGGAGCAAAGATGAATTGTTTTATGGCATGATCAAGGCCGTTGATGAAAAAATGATTATCTTTGGCCCATAGTGCATGGATAATTCGTGGCCGTGATACTAAATAATATCCTTGGCCTGTAGTGCAGGGATGATTTGATGATGTGGATTATTTATTAAGTTGAGTCTCAGCGATAAAAGTGATGAAAAACTTTTTAAATCATAGAAGATAGTAGATTTTATTCTCTACTTTACTCTTCTAATGGATTGCTTGTTCATTGCAGCTTAAACTTGATGTCTATTATATTTTATCAGTTTAACATTGTTGAAGACTAATGATAATTTATTCTGCATTATCTTAGTCATAATATTTCTTACTGGGATAGTTGAGCTCACCCTTTCTTTCAATGTTCTCTTCAGGAAATGAGAATATAGCTGGGACGAGTCAGGAAACAGAGTGATAGTCCAGATGATAACATTAGCAGTCCTCACTATTCTGTTAAATAATGTGATAATAAATGTAATAAGAATTGAATTTGAGTACAAATACTATCTATGAGGACTCCATTGAGAGTGGATATTGTCTAGATGACAATATTCTTATTAAAACTCTCAGTTTATGTTTTGTCGTATTTTACACGACAGTTGTATTATTAAGTTGTATTTATATTTTTGTACCATGTATTTGGCGACTCAAGATGGGTGATGTATACCTATTTTGGGGACGTCACAGTTACAGTCAATAACTGTTTTAGAAATTAAATCTTTGGATAATGCTCAAGGAAACCTTCGTACATGGGAGGCCATGAATCTATGTTATGATAGATATCATATGACTTGAGAATTATCCTTGGTTGATCCAATAGACCCCAAAGAAAAATGAGAAGATTACTATCTTGTTCATTCTAATGAGGTGCACTTTTGACGCTTTCGAAGTCGGGTTCTCATCACCCTATTGTTGTTCACCAAAATCAATTATTAAGTGACGTATAAAATACGACACACACATCTTAAGACCTCAATACAATTATATATTGCATGTCATGCCGTTTTATAATGTATTGAGAAACTTTGACAGTCTCGGACCATCACAGTATTCCCCTGTTATCCCCGCTCGACCCAGCCACACTTTTATTACTTGAAAGGAATTGTGAAACAAAAGGGTGAGCACAACTAGCCTAGTAAAGAATATCATGACTAAAGATAAAAAATTTATCAATAGCCTTCATCAGTAATGAATCAGAGATTTAGAACATATGGTAGATGATAAAAATTTTCAACCATAGTTGCAGCGGAACGAGCAATCCATTTGAAGAGTCAAATAGACCATAAAGTCTATTATCTTCCCCATGTTAAAAGTCCACAATTAATGTTTTATTCTCGTAACATCAATCAACGGTTCATGTCCACAATCATGTGAATAACTCATAACCATAATTATAGTTCTAAATTCCTCTTCTCATCTAAGACGAAGATAATTTACATCACCTGTCTTTACCTGAAACATCAAAGATCATGATTATACCAAATCACAGTTCCTGTTCATAATCATACTAATAAGTTCATCTTTGTACTACGGGCCAAAGATATTCATTAACTGTTCATCTTTGCACTATAGGCCAAAGATATTCAACAACAGGTCATCTTTGCACTACAAGACAAAGATATTCATCAACAATTCATCTTTGCACTACAGGCCATTGATATTCAATAATAGGTCATCTTTGCACTACATGCCAAAGATATTCAACAACAGGTCATCTTTGCACTACATGCCAAAGATATTAATATCTCAAAGAAATATATAATCATTTCAGAATTTATATAAACAATAATTATAACCATGTTGATCAATTCACCTTTGCACTTAAGCTAAAGATAATCGTTTATAAATTCAATGGTCATGATCATTCCAGTCAATAATTTATCTTTGCACTACTGGCCAAAGAGAACCCATAGTCACGATCATACCAATAATCTACCCATCTTTACACTCAAGTGAAAGAGAAATTCAATCACAAGGGTTATAAAAATGTTATATATGATAATAAAAACAATATGATCAAAACATGGATTTAATTTCAAGAGAAATATTCATAAATCAACGATAATTTGGTCAGAAAAAGAAACCAATTTTGTCGTGAATAGTATCCCATGAATAGTAACTCATGAATAGTAACTTGTGAATAATAACTCGTAAATAGTACTCTATATTCGTACATAGTACCGTATACGTAAATAATGTCATATACGTAAATAGTGCCATATACATGAATCTTTAGATATCACGTGAATAGTCTTCAGATCGTGAATAGTAACCCAAACCTAAAAAGATAATGTTTCACAATAAAATTCATATCAATATTTATAACACCTTAATCCAAATGTTATAAATTACTTAATAATCTCATAATCTAATATTAGTAATATTACCATAATATTTTAATCATTTCTTAAACTTATAAACAATTTATTTTAATTATTTGCACTTTACTAATTAATGCATTTAATCATCCTAAAATGCCAAACTCATAAGATTTCATCACCAATAACCAAAACTCTCATAAAAAATATGCATATACCTTATATAGGATTCTCAAGCCATAAAATCCTATTTTCCAATTTTCGTACTTAACATAACATATTTAATTCATTTACTCATAACTAGTCCATTTTTATGCAAAAATACCAAATCAGTCCCATAATTTTTTTTTTGGAATTTAGCTGAATATAGTCCCATATTGAACATATATTTTTCTCGGAATTTTTAAAATTCATTTACTATTTTTCATATGGCCAAAACTGCCAAATATTTGGACATTTATCATAAACTGTACTTTTGTCCAAAAAATCTGAAATTTACAGAGCATACTTCTGTTATATACATGTACTCCCAATAAAAATTTCACCAATTTTGGAATTAACCACAAGGAGTTATAAGGGTTTACTTTTAAAATAGTCTTTTTTCATAAAATTCATAACTCCTAATCTATACATCCAAAAATCGCCATTTTTTGACACAATCTAGAAAACTCATCAAATTATCATTTAAAATTTTTTCAGAATTTTTGAAGGTCGAAAAAATTACGAAACTGAAAAACATAATAACCCTTACAATCCCTTACCTCAAAAGAGCAGTATTTCTGACTAGAATATCGGATGTAAAGCCAAAGAAAACTTGCACTGAATAGCAATTCTCAAAGTATCTAAATATTTATAAAAATACGCTCGATAATATAGAGAGAGAAAACTTATGTTTCTGGTGTGATTTTCAATTCTAACCTAAGCACCTATTTATAGAAAAATGCTAGAACGCCAAAGCAGACTAAATAATAAAATATTCATATAATTTTTTTTTCTTCCTACGGCTGCTTCTTTGACAATTCTCAACCACCACACTTGAAAATTAATTCCAGCACATGTTTACCAAAAAATAAAAGGGGGTCCCACCCATAATAAAAATATTTTTATTTTCGAAACTTCAACAATTCATAATAAATAACCCTTTTATCAGAAAAATACAAATTTTATGTCCATTCTACACGAAATCAAATTCTCTACAACTTTGTAGAAGAAAGTTTTTACAAATTCCAAACAGAAAATATCCGAATTCCACAAACGGATAATTTTCAACACCTCTTAAAATTCATAACAAATCATATGTTAATTTTTAACGGTTCAAAATTTGTGGACATATACTCAACTTATATATGTATAACATATCCAAAAATCACAACGATCCAACGGTCGGATTAAAATTATAACTCACGCAATAGAGCTTTAAGAATACCGATTTGATTTTTTTTAATACCTCCAATCCAACAAAATACTGATAAAACACCTCAACATTAATTCCTTCATTTATAACAACATAAAACAAATAAATCCATCATTTATATCCGCATAATATAAATATTTTCTTATCAATCATTAATTATTAACAAATAATATTACAGAATTATAATAATGACAACCAAGTGGTTCCCAGGAAAGAGGGGGCTTTCCGATAAGGATTTCTCCTCATTGACGCGCAATTAGGTGACCAAACCTCTTCTTGACAGAACTTTCTAGATATTGCCAATAATTTTATCTAATAATATTATTCAAATAATATGAATTATTGATCTGATAATGGGAAATACTGTGCAGTGATAATTATTGAAACAACAATAATATAAAATATTAACACAACAATTATTGAACCAATAAAATAAAATATTGAACAGTAATTACTGTAACAATTATTGAGTAGTGCTTCTTATGTAAGAATCAATAATTTAAAAATACTTTGTAAATCTGGTGTGCTACTTCTTAACCACCCGCCAGACATTCTATATTTTAACCACCAGGTAATCCAACAGTGTTAACGATAACAATTACGCTGTTATTTATAAAAATTCAAACTTGTCATTTTCTTCATCCGACAGTTATTCTTTTATGGAGCCCACAAATGGTTGTGTCGTCGTACGAATATTTCCCGACAACAAGAATATTCTACGACCAAATGAATATTTCCCAACAACAATGAGTATTTTATAACCACTTGCGTATTTTATAAACTTTACATATATCACCCTTAACTTTAACTTGTTATCAATTTAAGCATTTACTAAATAATAATTATAAAAAAAATTGAATACTTTTATTTCATAAAATTCGGGGTCTTACAATGGTGGTGTATTTTGTATATATATATATAATATAAATTTTATTTTATTAGATTATAAATAGGATATATTATATTTTATTTAAAAGTTTTCGTTTTATTAGAATATTTTATTGCATAGTGTTGTATAGTAAATCAAAAAATTTCAAAAGTTTTGTCGGTTGAATTCGCCCGTGAATATAGCTGTTGTGCGTCCGTGATTTTAATATTCAAATAGTATCCTTCCATTCTCCTATAAATAGGATGCTTAGTTATAATTGAAAATCACACCAGAATCAGAGAATTCTTCTTTTATAATATTGAGCGTATTTCTTTCGAGTTTTAGAAAGCTTTGAGCGTAGAAAACAGTATAAGTTTTCTTCAAGAATATCCCCTCTATACCAGTTGGAATACTCTTCTTTTCAAGGTAAGGGATGTTATTTTTGTTCAATATTCGCTTGAAATAATATTTTCTTCCATACTCTATAGTATGTAAGTAATATTATTTCGTTTCAGATTTCAAATTCTATACTCATTTAGTTAAAGTTTTGGCTTCTATACTCCATGAAATTAGTAGAATATCCTTGATATTTTTGCTTCATCCAGTATCTTTTCATGAAAATATTATTCTGAACATTCTTGATAAGTTTTAACTTTTTCATGCCGGAGTACTATTCACAGGTTACTATTCACGAAGTACTATTTATGGGATACTATTCACTCGGGGTACTATTCATGATAAAAATTGATTCGTTTTCGGTCCAAATTATTTTTGGTACAATATTATTCTTGAATTTTACTCCACAAAGCAGTATCATGTTGACAATTTGGACGTTATTGATTTCTGGATAAATTAAATTATAAATCTTTAAAAATTTATCTTTGAACTTGTTTTATTGAATTCTTATATCATTGTCATCATCCTCATGTTTATATTATGTTGAAAGTCATCATGGCTTTTGTGGTGCATAGATGGACTTGGTATGATTATGACCAGAGGATTATTCGGTATAATCATGGTAGTAAATATTACAAATGATGTGGTAAAAGTCCTCATTGGCCCGTAGTGCATTGATGGACAGTTGTTGGCATGATTATGACCATTGATGAAAACACGAATATCCTTGGCCCATAGTGCATGGATAATTTGTGGTCGTGGTACTAATGAATATCCTTGGCCGTAGTGCAGGGATGATGTGGATTATTTATTAAGCTGAGTCTCAGCGATAAAGTTGATGAAAAACCTTTTTAAATCATAGAAGATAGTAGATTTTATGCTACACTTGACTCTTCTTATGGGTTGCTTATTCCGCTGCAGTTAAACTTGATGTTTGTTATATTTTATTAGTTTAACATTGTTGAAGGCTAACGATAATTTATTCTGCATTATCTTAGTCATAATATTTTTTACTGGGCTAGTTGAGCTCACCCTTTTGCTTTCATTGTTCTCTTTAGGAAATGAGAATATAGCTGGGACTAGTTGGGGAATGGAGTGACGGTCCAGATGATAGCATTAGTAGTCCTCACTATTATGTTAAATAGTGTGATAATAAATGTAATGAGGACTCTATTAAGTGTGGATATTGTCTAGATGAAAATATTCTTTTTAAAACTCTCAGTTTATGTTTTGTCGTATATTACACGACAGTTATATTATTAAGTTGTATTTGAATTTTGTACCATGTATTTGGCGACTCAAGATGGGTGATGTATACCTATTTTGGGGGCGTCACAGTTGGTATCAAAGCTTAGGGATATGATCCCTGGCTGAGATGTGAGACAAGAACTATGAGGGGAGAGACGGGGAATTCCTTCGCTAGTATGACCTACCTAAGTTTAATTGGTATTTAATTGGTCTGTCAAAATATAGGGATAATATGTTGCATGTCAATTAACCCTTGTTTTGTGGCAGTATTTGAAAATGACATCTGAGAATGTTGAGAATATCAATGGAGCACAGGAGACCGTTGAGTCACCATAGATCAATAATCAGGATAATGTGCATCAGGAAGGCGACAATCCTCATGCAAACCACACCACTGACCAAATGATGAACGATGGAATGTTTAGAGGCTTTATGAAATTCATGCAACATCGAAGGAGAGGCGGCTCTGTCCAAAATGCGGTGGAAACACTTTGGCTCTCTCGAGACGATCACCGCTAAATGCGATTCAGGAGCTGGGACCACGAGTTTTTTGGAGAGCCAAAACCACTTAAGGCGGAGACATGGATAAAGCGGATCAACAAGATATTTGATGTCTTGGGATGCTCACGAGGAGCAAAAGGTTCCTTTGCCATCTTCATTCTGAGCGTAAAGCGATTCTTGGTGGGAATTTGTAAAAAGCGTATTCAACTGCGCCGTCTCAAAGATGTCTTGGGAGAAGTTCCAAGAACTGTTCAACGACAAGTACTTTCCCGAAAGTATTCATCACAAGAAAGAGGTAGAGTTCATTAAACTGGAGCAAAACAACATGACTGTGTCGTAGTACAAAGCTAAGTTTGCCGAGTTATCCCAGTTTACGTCCCACTTAGTTGATAATGAGGAGAGAATGACACGAATGTTTCTAAGAGGTATGAAACTCGAGATACGTCAATACCTCATTTCTCACAAACTTTGCTTGTATTCAGATGTTGTTAATAGAGCTCAATTATTTGAGCGCAATAATGAGTCAACCCAACCAAGAGTGAGCAATCGACAAAATGATAATACCAGTGGTAGCAGTCATCGAAGAGGTGACAACAAACGTGGAGGAAATCAACATGCCAGAATTGGTAACCACTTTGGTGGTAATCATGGCCAAGACAATAAGAATGGACATTTCAAGAAGAGGAGATTCAACAATGATGGAAAGACTTCAGCATCAACACCCGTTGTTAAAGAAGGAGAACGACCACCTATCATATGCTTCAAATGCGGAGGGGAGGGATATATCAGTCCAAACTGTGCGCAACAGTCCAAAACGTGTTACAATTGTGGAAGAGAAGGTCACCTAGCTCGATTTTGTCATTCAGGAAAGCCAAGTCCAACTGTGATGGAGGCACCAAAGGCCGTTCCAAAAAAGTCAAAACCAGTAGTTCAAGGGAGAGTGTTTGTCGTCACCTCCCAGAAAGCGAGGAACCCGAACGAGGTCATCACGGGTAAGCTAATCATAAACTCTAGAGAAGTCTATACCTTATTTGATACCGGTTCTACCCATTCTTTTATTTCTCCTACTTGCGCTCAATGTTAAAATTTGACTCCAGAGAAATTAGACTTTGACTTATCTGTTGAAACTCTGTTGGCAGAAACCTTCATTACATCCATTGTTTATAAGTCTTGTTTGGTTCAAATCGGTACCCTCACATTACCTGTCGATCTTATTTCATTGAAAATACTTGCATTTGATGTAATTCTATGGATTGATTGGTTAACTACTCATCATGCACAAATTGATTGTTTTCGTAAGGTTGTTAGCTTTCATATTCCTAACCAACCTATTATGCGAATTCAAGCAGCCAAACCATTAAAATCAATCACTATCATCTTAAGTCATAAAGCTATTAGTTTATTGAAAAATAGATTTCAAGCTTTCTTAGCTCATGTCACAGATTTAAACAAAAATATGTCAGTTTTGAATGCTATTTCTATTGTTAATAAATTTTCTGATGTATTCCCTGAAGAACTTCCTGGCCTACCCCCAGAGCGCGAAATTGAATTTTGTATCGACCTTGAACCCGTTACAAAACCCATTTCCAAAGCCCCATATTGAATGGCTCCTATTGAACTTCAGGAGTTAAAGACCCAATTGCAGGAATTGTTTGACATTGGTTTCATTCGTCCTAGTACGTCTCCTTGGGGTGCTCCTATTCTATTCGTGAAAAAGAAAGATGGGAGTATGCGACTTTGTATTGATTATCGGGAGTTGAACCATGTCACTATCAAAAATAGATATCCGTTGCCTCGCATTGATGATCTATTTGACCAGTTTCAAGGCGCCAAATTCTTTTCAAAGATCGATCTTCGTTCCGAATATCATCAGTTAAAGATTAGAACCGATGACATTCCAAAGACGGCTTTCAGAACTCGGTACGGGCATTATGAATTCATAGTCATGTCTTTTGGATTGACTAATACTCCTACTGCCTTCATGGATATGATGATCCGAGTATTTAAGGAATATTTGGATCACTTTGTGGTCGTCTTTATTGATGACATCCTCATATATTCCAAAATCCGTGAAGATCATGAGCAACACTTGAGACTGATACTCCAAAAGCTTCGTGAAAACAAGCTTTATGCCAAGTTAAAGAAATGCGAGTTCTAGCTTGAGGAAGTAACATTCCTTGGGCACGTAGTATCAAGTCATGGAATATCTGTTGACCCGGCAAAGATTGAAGTTATTCAAAGCTGGGAGAAACATAAATTAGTGACCAAAGTACGTAGCTTTCTTGGCTTAGCTAGTTATTATTGGAGATTCATAGAAGGGTTTTCTCGAATCGCTACTCCATTAACTCAACTGACTCAGAAAGATACAAAATTCGGTTGGAACGAGGAATGTGAGAAGAGTTTTCAAGAACTCAAGAGAAGACTCATTTCAGCACCTGTTTTGACAAAACCATCTGGCTCGGAGGGATTTGTCATCTACAGTGATGCTTCGGGCAAAGGGTTAGGATGTGTTCTCATGCAACATGGGAAAGTCATAGCCTATGCCTCTCGATAACTGAAAGAATATGAGAGGAATTATCCTATTCATGATCTAGAGTTGACAGCTGTTGTCTTCGCACTTAAAATTTGGAGGCATTACTTATATAGGGAGAAAGTGGAGATCTATACGGATCATTAAAACCTCAAATATTTCTTCACTCAAAAGGAACTCAACATGTGAGAACGACGATGGCTTAAGCTGTTGAAAGATTATGATCATGCTATCCAATACCATCCTGGAAAAGCGAATGTAATAGGTATTGCGTTGAGTAGAAGATCATATCTTGGTGCGAGTGCAATATTGTCAACGAAAAGCCCATTTTGTATGACTTACAAAGGATGGAGATAGAGTTAAAACTTGAGGACCCATGTGATGATGGCGAATATCTGAGTAGAACCGACTTTAATCGATAAAGTTAAAAGTTTGCTCAAAATCAGTAGACACAGAGCTAATGCGTATGAAGAAGAAAGTGCAAGAAGGTGCAATTCCAAAAGTAAGAATCGATGAAGAAGGAATACTTTGAGTCAACTCCAGACTTTGTGTTCCTAATAACCCTAATTTAAAATATAAAATCATGATGGAGGCGCACAACACACCGTTTGCAATCCATCCTGGGAGTACCAAAATGTATCATGATCTTTGACATACATTTTGGTGGAGCAATATTAAGAGAGAGATAGCGGGGTTTATCTCAAGGTGTCTAACTTGTCAACGAGTTAAGGCGGAGCATCAAGTACCAAAAGGTCCATTGCAACCACTTGAAATTTCGGAATGGAAGTGGGAGAACATTACCATGGATTTCGTTACTGGTCTTCCCAAGGTTTCTCAAGGCATAGATGCAATTTGGGTCATTATTGATAGATTGACCAAGTCTGCTCATTTCTTACCAATACAAGAAACTTATACACTTGAATGTCTTGCTCGTATGCACATAAAAGAGGTTGTAAGATTGCATGGTATGCCAGTATCCATAGTTTCTGATCGAAACCCAAGATTCACTTCATGATTTTGGGTTAGTTTGCAAAAAGCTATGGGCACGGATTTACGATTTAGTTCGGCGTATCATCCTCAAACGGACAGACAGTCGGAGAGGACTATTCAAACTCTTGAGGATCTATTAAGACTCTATGTCATTGACTTCAAAGGAAGTTGGGACAAGTTCTTACCATTGGTGGAATTTTCCTACAACAACAGTTATCAAGTAAGTATTGGAATGGCACCATTTGAGGCGTTGTATGGAAGAAAGTGTCGTTCTCCAGTATGCTGGGATGAGGTGGGTGAAGCAATGTTGTTGGGATTGGAGTTGGAACGTATGACTACGGAAAAGATTCAAACGATCCGACAATGTATAAAAACCTCACAAGATTGTCAAAAGAGTTATGCTGATCTTCATCGAAAAGACGTGGAATTCAATATTGGAGATCATGTGTTGTTATGTGTTGCTCCATGGAAAGGAGTTACGAGATTTAGAAAGAGAGGAAAGCTCAATCCTCGATTCATTGGCCCATTTTTAATCCTCGATCGAGTAGGAACTGTGGCCTATAGACTCGCCTTACTTCCAAGTATGTCTCGTGTTCATAACATTTTTCACATATCTATGTTACGTAAATATGTGGAAGACCCGAACCACATTATTGAGTTAGAACCGGATGAAATAGCGGAAGATTTAATGTATGAAGAGGTTCCTTTTAAAATCTTGGATAAAAAGGAGCATATTTTACTCTCCAAGGTTATACCTCAAGTCAAAGTTTTGTGGAGAACCCACGATGTTGAGGAAATGACCTGGGAGTTAGAATCTGAAATGAAATCAAGGTATCCTCACCGCTTCGACATACCAGGTATGTACCCTAATTTCGAGGGCGAAATTTCATAAGAAGGGGAGGTTGTAAGACCCCAACTTTTATGAATAAAGATGAATTTTCTATAAATATCTTTTTTGAATATTATGGAGTGAATTTGATATAATGTTATAGTTGTGGGTAATATTTATAAATTTTGCAAAGTATGCAAGTTGTTGTGTTATATTCGATTGGTCGGGGAATATTCGTTTTAACAGTGAATATTCGTATGACGACACAATCATGGATGGACCCCACAACGTAATTATTGTCGGAATGAGAAAATGACAGAATTATCTTTTTATGAAAATAACGGCAGAAGTTTTACCGTTAACTATTGAAATAACCAGTGTTAAAAGCACAGTAATACGCATGATTGCATAGTAGCACACGGTATTAGTTATTGATGCTTACGTGAGAAGTCACTCAGTTATACTCATTTATTGCTACAGTAAGTGATGCATCATATCTCTCATATTATTGATTCAATTATTGTCACAGTATCATCTGCATAATATTTTATATTATTAAATCAATAATTGAGACGACAAAGTTATTGATATTATTATTTGCAATATTGACGACATCTAGAAGTTCTGTCAAGGAGAGGTTTGGTTACCTAATTGCGCTCCAATAGGGAGAAATCCGTATTGGAAAACCCCCTCTTTCCTAGGAACGATCTGGTCGTTAAATATTGTGAATTATAATAATGATGATAAACGTTGTTAAAAATATTGAGGGGATTTTTATGAATTATTCATGGACCCCCATTTACCCATTTTTCAAAATAATCAATAGAAAGTTATTCAGTATTATAAAGGTGGGGGCCACATGGGGGGTCACATGTGGGGCCCACGCATGTGAAAAATGAATTATCCTGGGAGGATTTCAAAATTATCACGGGTGGTGGATAAAAGTACTATTATTATATATATAGTATAAGTATGTGTGTGTGTGATGTACTGCATGTGAACATATATATATATATATATATATATAGGTTTTGGTGGAAAAGGGTCTGGCCAGGATCACAAGAAATTATAGAAGGTGGAGGTCACTTTCACTTATTTAATCATCAAATATCATAGTATAACAAGTTCACATGAGGTTTTCCATTATTCAAAGTATGGTTCAACAATAAATAGATTCACAGGTGGTGTGTGTCGTGCCATTTGGGGCACGGTGGTGTATTTTGTATATATATATAATATAAATTTTGTTTTATTAGATTATAAATAGAATATATTATATTTTATTTAAAAGTTTTCATTTTATTAGAATATTTTATTGCATAGTGCTGTATAGTAAATCAAAAATTTTCAAAAGTTTCGCCGGTTGAATTCGCCCGTGAATATAGCCACTGTGCGTTAGTGATTTTAATATTCAAATAGTATCCTTCCATTCTCCTATAAATAGGATGCTTAGTTAGAATTGAAAATCACACCAGAATCAGAGAATTCTTCTTCTATAATATTGAGCGTATTTCTTTCGAGTTTTAGAAAGCTTTGAGCGTAGAAAACAGTATAAGTTTTCTTCAAGAATATCCCCTCTATACCAGTTGGAATACTATTCTTTTCAAGGTAAGGGATGTTATTTTTGTTCAATATTGGCTTAAAATAATATTTTCTTCCATACTCTGTAGTATGTAAGTAATATTATTTCGTTTCAGATTTCAAATTCTATACTCATTTGGTTAAAGTTTTGGCTTCTATACTCCATGAAATTAGTAGAATATCCTTAATATTTGTGCTTCATCCAGTATCTTTTCATGGAAATATTATTCTGAGCATTCTTGATAAGTTTTAACTTTTTCATGCCGGAGTACTATTCACGGGTTACTATTCACAAAGTACTATTCATGGGATACTATTCACCCGGGGTACTATTCATGATAAAAATTGATTCGTTTTCGGTCCAAATTATTTTTGGTACAATATTATTCTTGAATTTTACTCCACAAAGCAGTATCATGTTGATAATTTGGACGTTATTGATTTCTGGATAAATTAAATTATAAATCTTTAAAAATTTATCTTTGAACTTATTTTGTTGAATTCTTATATTATTGTCATCATCCTCATGTTTATATTATGTTGAAAGTCATCTGTGGCCTGTAGTGCATAGATGGACTTGGTATGATTATGACCAGGAATTATTCGGTATAATCATGATCGTAATGTTACAAATGATGTGGTAAAAGTCCTCATTGGCCCGTAGTGCATTGATGGACAGTTGTTGGCATGATTATGACCATTGATGAAAACACGAATATCCTTGGCCCGTAGTGCATGGATAATTTGTGGTCATGATACTAATGAATATCTTTGGCCGTAGTTCAGGGATGATGTGGATTATTTATTAAGCTGAGTCTCAGCGATAAAGTTGATGAAAAACCTTTTTAAATCATTGAAGATAGTAGATTTTAAGCTACACTTGACTCTTCTAAAGGATTGCTTGTTCCGCTGCAGTTAAACTTGATGTTTGTTATATTTTATTAGTTTAACACTATTGAAGGCTAACGATAATTTATTCTGCATTATCTTAGTCGTAATATTTCTTACTGGGCTAGTTGAGCTCACCCTTTTGCTTTCATTGTTCTATTCAGGAAATGAGAATATAGCTGGGACTAGTCAGGGAACGGTGTGACGGTCCAGATGATAGCATTAGTAGTCCTCACTATTATGTTAAATAGTGTTATAATAAATGTAATGAGGACTCTATGGAGTGTGGATATTGTTTAGACGACAATATTCATTTTAAAACTCTCAGTTTATATTTTGTCGTATATTACACGATAGTTGTATTATTAAGTTGTATTTGAATTTTGTACCATGTATTTGGCGACTCAATATAGGTGATGTATACCTATTTTGGGGGCATCACAGCAAACCAAGTTGTTTTTAAACTAATAAAGGCATAAGGTTCACACTTGCTCCCAAGTCACACAAGCACTTGTTGAATGACATGTTCCCAATAGTGCATGAAATGGTTAAACTCCCCTGATCTTTCAACTTTGGTCGCAACTTTCGCTGTAATACCGCACTACACTCCTTTGTTAATGTCACTGTCTCAAAATCTTCCAATTTCTTTTTCCTGGACAAAATCCCTTTCATGAATTTTGCACTACTTGGCATCTGCTCTAGGGCTTCTGCGAACGGGATATTAATCTGAAGTTTCTTAAAAACTACCAAAAATTTTGCAAACTGCTTATCTAATTTCTGCTTTTGAACTCTTTGCTGAAAAGGTGGTGGAGGATAAACAATCGGTGTTTTAACTGGTGTATTCTTTTCCAATTGCTTTTCTTCTCCCTGTCTGTCCTCAACCAGTTTATTCTGACTATCTGTCTCAACCTCCTTTGTAGCCAAATTTTCTGTTTTCTGACTCTCAAGCTATTTTCCACTTCGCAACATGATTGCCTGACATTGCTCGTGATTACCTTTTGGATTTTTCTCTGTATCACTGGGTAATGTTCCTTTCGGCCTGTTATTCAATGCAAATGCTATCTGTCCCATCTGATTTTCTAAATTCTTGATGGCTATTTCTTATGATTTCATTGCCGTTGCTTGATTTTTCATGGCTACCTCATTGCTCGTTATATACTTTGATAGCAACTCCTCTTAATCTGATTTCCTCTCTTGACGTTGAACTGGTTGTTGTTGATTATGAAATCCTGGGGGATACGATGGTTGTGGAGCTTGCTGATTCAGATTATTATTCCACGACAAATTCAGATGATTCATATTCCCCTGATTATATGCATTCTGGTACATATTCTCTGGAATTCTGTTGTAGCTACCCATAAATTGTACTGACTCTGGGTTGATTGCACATTGATCCTTCGGATGTTCACCCGCACACAATTCATAAATAACTGCAACTTGCTGTGTCTGTCCTCCTGACCAAATATCGAACTTCTTGGAGAGTGCTGAAATTTGCGTTGTTATTACCGTCACTCCATCTACCTCTAACACTCCAGCGACTGTAGGTTGTGTCATTCTTGTCATGGGCCATTGATAGTTGTTAGCAGCCATTGTCTCTATCAACTGATATGCCTCCTCATAATTCTTTGTCGTAAAAGCTCCCCCCGATGCTGCATCAATACTTGTTCTGAGATTCCCATGTAGTCCATTGTAAAATGTGTTCATCTAGAACCACTTAGGCAATCCGTGATGTGGGCATTTTTTGAGCAATTCTTTGTATCTCTCCCATGCCTCATACAATAACTCCCCATGTTGTTGATCAAACATGGTAATCTCATTCCTTATCTTTGTTGTCTTCACTGACGAGAAAAATTTAGCTAGAAATTTTTGATCCAGGTCATCCCATGTCGTTATCGAAGCCGATGGTAGAGAGTGTAACCAACTCTTCGCCTTGTCCCGTAGAGTGAATGGGAATAAGCAAAATCTAACTGCTTCATCCGACACCCCATTGTACTTGAAAGTGTCACATATTTCCAGAAAGCTGATCAAATGCTCGTTCGGATCATCATTTGCAAGTCCCCCAAACTGAATCAAGTTTTGGATCATCTGAATAGTCCCAGGCTTAATCTCGAATGTATTCACAACTTTTGTAGGCCTGGTGATACTCGACTGCAGCTCAGTCACCTTGGGTGTTGCAAAGTCCCTCAACGCTTTCTGGTCTTCGGCAGCCATTGCTTCTTCTTTTTCAGAATTTTCAAAGTCGTCCCTTGTTTCCTTAATCTATTTACTTAGCCTTTGAAAGCGTCTTTCAATGTCGTCCTCAAAAGGAAACAAGTCTGGATTTTTGGACCGAGTTTGCATAAACTAACTTCAAAAACCTAAAATAAGACGAACAAAAAAAAATAAAAGTGCTTAAGTAAAACTGGACTAATTAAACTGATATTGCAAAATAATAATATCTGTACTAAAGTCCCCGACAACTGCGCCAAAAACTTGTTGGGTAAAATCTAATTATGCACATCACGCAAGTATACGTGGTCAACAAGTAATATAATAGTAAGTAGAGTATCATTCACCCAGAGACTGTAAATAGAATTTAAACCTCACAATTACCAATTTTCTATTAATCCTAATTTTATTAAACTAATCAAATTCTAGTTTGTAACTAAAAGTATCAAAAATATGAAAATCACCAAACAGTCAATAAATTCTAAAAACTGAATTTCAAACAAATAATGGAGAATTAGGCTTCCGACTTCACTCTAAGCATCACTCTGATTATTACACCTTTATTCCAATTTTAACTCACTATCCCAGTTTATTAATCAAGAACACGTATGTAGAAATAGCCACCTCTTGATATACTAATACTGTATTAACCCAAATCTACAATTAAGATAGAATTAAGTTAAACACCTTAATCAACTAACTCACTATATCTCTATGTGAATTACAACTAAAGAAGGTTTAAGTTCAAGTTCTTTATCTGATTACATGCGATGTCAAGCATATCTCCACCCTATAATAACTAAGTCTAGACTCGTATTTCATCTCTCGAGTTCATACAAGTCCACAAAGAATCGTTGATCAGGAAATTCATAAATTCAAGCTCAAATTAATATAGATAAACTGGATAATAGCTTATTAAATTGAAATCAAAGATTACATAATCATCGTTCCACCTAAAGATCCGTCTTAAGCTTAAAAAGTATTTAGTTCATCACAAATGAAATAATAATTGAATAAATTAAAGATATCATCCTTTCAATTACAAATATAAACTAAAGTAGAAGAATAATGCAGAACACCCTTCACTTTAGCCTTAACCCGTAATCGATTTGAAAGTTCTTCAAAATCTTCACTCCGTTGCTCAATATGAAATTTTGTTCTCAATCTTCGTTAATTGCTTTGCATGATGTCTCTGATCTTGTGTTTTCATTGATATATAATTACACACGAAATATGAGCTCAATTCTATGCCATTAAGACTCCCAAAATAATTCAAGCACTCAACTCAACTTCCAGCAGAGTTAAAATCAAAATAGGACAACAGTAATCGGGACCCCCACCCCGACGGGGTAATGGCTTGTAAAAGCGTCCATTTACAATGAACTAATCTTGCTTTCAACATGAAGACTCACTTGGGGAGAAGTGTAAGGTTAAATAGGCCCATAAACGGGCATGCTTTTTGCAAACTGACTTTAGCTAAACTCCCAACTTGCTAAAATAATGCTCTAAATGCCTCCTTTTTCACTCATTTACCACACCAACCATCCTACATATAAAATAACAAGAAACAAGTAAAATGAACATAAAAGTAAGGATTTAACAACAAATAAACTTGAACTAAAAATTAATTCGTGGATATAAAATCCACTTATCAATGGCAATATGATATAGGGAATGGAAAATAATAAACATACATTCCTAAGTATATCATCATCTAATACATCGTCTCTGTATATAGCTGGAAAATACAGGGAAATGGGGCACAACCGCCCAACAACTAACAGAGGCCTATCAAAAGATATAACGAGAATGGGGTATAACCACCCAATATCTAACAGAGGCCTATCAAAAGATATAACGAGAAATACATCAGAAGTAGTTAATAGTGTTGATGTCTTCATCATCCAACCTATCCATCTGATGTAACTCCTCCTGAGTCACTAAATCTCCGCCAAGAGGGATGTCAGGCCGATACAATGGAGGATCTGCACCGACAAAACAATCTGAATATGGGCCACCTGAAGGGTCAACCCCTGAGCTGGAAGGATCAAAAGAATTCACCTCAGAAGGATCTCTGCCCAAATACTGGATAAAAAAATGCGTCCGGTCCAACTGCTGGATCAAGCTATCAATCTGCATTAAATGAGTAGGCTCTCGGACGTAGGCAATTGAATCCGTTATCATGATGGAGCCAGGAACGATATCCCCCATGAACTGTGTGGCGCGGGTCTGAGCTATGATGGTACGAGGGGGCCACCAACGATAGAATGCCTCCTGAGTGAATGGTCCCTCTGACAAATCAAAGCCATCAACTCCCACCAACGGGATATCACTGATTGGTGACTGCGACATAGGCCAATAACGCCTTAAAGGAGGACATATCAGGATACAGATCTCTCATGTGATGCTCCTGATAGCGCGCTCTCATAATAGGGCTTCCATCCTCCATCTGTGAAGAGAGGAATCCGATGGGTGGACATCACATGCTCGACACCAGTCGGGAAACCACCCTTAAAGCCTATTGTCAAATGGTCCTAAAAATAAGGAACCCATGTAATGACATTGACTGTCAATAACTCCAACTGTAGGCGAGAATGAGTGAAACCCTCAGCTACAGGAACCTCCACCAGCGTGGAGTGATACCATCGCCGTCCCCATGGATAGGTGTCCAAACCTAACAAACTAATGGGATGCAGACATGGAAGCCTCTCATAGGCCCAAAACTGCCAATAAAAGATCAAACATCTGCGGTCAGTCAACAATCTTAACCCGAACAAGGGAAATCAAAAGAGAAATACTCATCAGCAGGAATGGGTAAAATCCTAGCCAATCCTCTGTCAATCCCTACGAGCGCATGCACATTCCCCTGAGGAAATAGGCGAAGGTATAGGAGCCCCAATCAAACTCTCCAATATGGTCCACCTCACGTGTGGCGTTGACTAAAGCGAACGACACCATGGAAGAGTTATCTGCCAGGAAACAACCTTGGAGGATGACCAGGAATAATCGCCAAAGAATGTGATCCTTGACTCTCCTGTCATCGGGCAATGGCTCACTCAACGCCCCACTCATAGCGTTTACACTCAAAGGACCAATGTGGACTGTCTTACCTTTGAGCGCCGTAACCGGGACTCCTAGCAAGGATCTGATGACAATAGGGGAAATATCAGCCATACAAGGCACTGTCGCCCCAAAAAACTCCATACCAGTGATAAATTGCCAATCCATCAGCGTCATCATCACCTCGCAATCCATCAAATGGAGAGACTGAGTCTGGTGAAACCAGCACTTAGACAATGCCCTGAGGTAACCCTAGGGACAACGACGGGGGAGGATAGAAAAGAACGCCTCAAAACCCCAAGCATGCACAATCTCTCGGTACTCTGGGTGAAGAGTTTGGTATAGAGAGTGTGTACTGAACCAGTTCCCTCGAGGCTGTATAAAGTCAAGAACCTACATCACAAATGTAAAACAACATCAAAACCTTTGCTCCTTATCAATAGGAAAAAGGAAGATCAAACGCAACTTTTACCTTATTTGCATGCAAGTAAATCGAGGGTTGGCGACTCAAATCATCCAGAATTTCTGGATTCATCACATTTATGGCTGGAAGATCCCTATGGGGAATAGAAGCAGCAGGAACGGGAGCCACAACCGGTACATCCTCCTCCTCGTCCTCAACATTCGGTGCCTCAACCCGGATAGGATGAATCACTAACTTTGTCAACCGATGAGGCTGTTGGGATGGGCGAGGCTGAGGCCGAGGCACATTAGAAGCTCTCCCCCTCACACCTAAAGTGGTCCTACGGGAGCTGTTCGGCTGGTCTGGATCCATATATCTGGACACAAGTCTCCAAATCACCTCAGAAAGGGCGTGGTAAACTCTAATCGGAGCCTTTTAAATGCATTTTATGTCTATATGCATACATGCATTACTTTAACATACGCCTATAGTAGAGTTAAAAATGCATGTCTATTCAATGCCTATACTCTTGGAATTTTTTGCCAGAGTCTCCCTTGTAAAAAGGACTATCCACATGCACGTAGGCATGACTAGGTGGCCATTCAGTAGCACACCAACTCACAGTCATAAACATCCTATATGCATAAAAGTGCCAAAGTTATAATCCATAATGGTAGTCTAATTACTAGGATTACTTTGATTTACCACCTTTGCTCATTTATCCTCAAATAGGATAAGAAATAACAGAAAAAGATGCCAATTTGACTACTTCAAAAGTCAAAAAATTTTCTCATTAATATGTTCAACATGGTTAAATATTAACATTTACTATGTTGAATATTTTTTATCAAGTCATATGAGCATGCATAATCAATACTATGTGTTTAGAAGCATTTCATGTGATAACTCACTTTTCAACGGACAAAATTGGAAAAGAAGACATACATATGTTACCAGGATAGTGCAGAACACTTGTACGGTGACAGATTTTGTATAAAACAACCTAAACTCAGTAGATCTGAGAAGAACTCTGGGATTCTCTATGTGGCTTCAATTAAAAATAACTTGTGAAAGGGAAAACTGCCTGAAATAGACCCATGGATGGCCGCGGGTCTTCCTGCGGCTGCCGCAGGTTCACATGCGGCTATCCCACGTGGTCCCCACCCCCTCCGATTCGATCTAATTTGAGTTGCAAATGAGGTCCCCCAAGCTAAAAAGTCAAATAAGGAAAAAAGACGCTACACGATTAAGTGGAAAAGACTAAAATCTTGATTTTCAAAGACGAAAATGCGGGTTTACATATCACTCATTGGTCTTCGCCTAAACACAGGGTTACAAAGCCAATGATCACATCTGTTGCAAGTTACACTGGGCAATATCCTGCAAAGGTCCGATGCCATCAATTTGAGGTCGTAACTCCAATCACAAACATACATTTTATCAATAGTTTCTCCCCAACGGAGATTTCATACATTATTAGCCGTTGGCAATTAAACCAAGCAAAGCATCGGAGGTGATCCGATGATATTGCAATCCTTGAAACATATTTCAGCGAAGGTCAAGCAGCCTTGACGTTATTAGCCGTTGGAAATTAAACCCAGCGAAGCATCAGAGGTGGTCCGATGATATTGCAGCCTTCAAAGCACATTTTAGCGAAGGTTAAGCAACCTTGACGTTATTAGCCGTTGGCAATTAAACCCAGTGAAGCATCAGAGGTCTGATGATGTTATCCATTGAAGCACATTTCAGCGAAGGTCAAGCAGTCTTGACGTTATTAGCTGTAGGCAATTAAACCCAGTGAAGCATCGGAGGTGGTCCGATGATGTTATCTGTTGAAGCACATTTCAGCGAAGGTCAAGCATCCTTGACGATATTAGCCGTTGGCAATTAAACCCAGCGAAACATCGGAGGTGGTCCAATGATATTGCAGCTGTTGAAGCACATTTCAGCGAAGGTTAAGCAGCCTTGACGTTATCAGCCGTTGGAAAATAAATTTAGCGAAGCATCAGAGGTGGTCCGATGATGTAAGACCCCAAAATTTTTTAAATAAAAAGGAATTTCCTTTATTTATAGTAAGGGTGGATTTGATTAATGTGGATAGTTATGGGTAAAATACACAAATATTTCGAATAAGCAAGTGGTTATAAAATATTCATTATTGTCGGGGAATATTCGTTTGGTCGTGGAATATTTGTACTGTCGGGGAATATTCGTGCTGACGGTAGCGATCTTTTATGGGCCCCATATGAAAGCGATTGGATGAAGAAAGCGACAAATATAAGTTGTTTATAAATAACGGCGTAGTTATTACCAAGTTATCTTTGTTGGAATACCCGTTGGTTAAAACACACTAATACGCGTTGTTGAACCCGGTCTAAAACTCATTTCTAAAATCTCATATCGAATGGCTCTATTGAACTTGAGTTAAAAATTCAACTATAAATTTGGTACACGAGCCTTTATCTGGTGACTTCATTTGTGGAATGCAACGGCTGAAGCCGGACTCTCGTAGGGGACACCATATTAGTGCGATAGTAAATTGATAAGTGTCATTGTAACGTCTATCCAAGGTTGGGATATGAGTCACGATTGAGAACAACCTAAGTCGATGTCGAAATCGTAGCTTTCAGGCTTAGTTGGTTATTATCGGAGATTCGTTGAAGGATATTCTTGAATTGCTATTCCATTAACGCAGCTGATTCGTAGAGATACAAAATTCGAATGGAGCAAGGAATGTGGGAAGAGTTTCGAAGAACTCAAGAGAAGACTCATTTCAGCACATGTTCTGACCATGCCATCTTGGAAAAGCGAACGTAGTAGGTAGACGTGTTGAGTAGAAGATCGTATACAATGCAGTGCGATATTGTCAAAGACTCATTTCAGTATAATTTACAAATAATAGAGATGGAGATGAAAACTCTAGGTACCCACGTGATGATATCTGAGTATAATCGACTTTAATCGATAAAGTTAAAAGTCATTCAAGCTACACACCGGAGTGATGAATTTGAAGAAAGAGGTGCAAGAAGTTGTTATTTTAAAAGCGAGAATCGGTGAGGTGGGGAAAGCTCAAACCTTCGATTTATTAATCCATTTAAAATTCTCGATCGAATAGGAACTGTGGCCTATAGACTCGTTTTACCGCTAAGTATGACGCGTGTTCATAACGTTTTTCACGTATCGATGTTACGTAAGTATGTGAATGACTCGAACTACGTCATTGAGTTAGAACCGGACGAGATAGCCGAAGACTTAACATACGAGGAGGTACCTGTCAAGATCTTGTAGAGGAAAGAACAAGTCCTATGTACCGAGGTTATACCACAAGTTAAAGTTTTGTGGAGAAACCATGCTATTGAGGAAATGACACAGGGAGTTGGAAACGGAAATGAAAGCGAGGTATTCTCATCTTTTCAAACACACAGTGTCGTCGTCAATTTCGAGGACGAAATTTCATAAGGAGGGAGGTTGTAAGACCAAAGAAATTTTTTAAATAAAAGGAATTTCCTTTATTTATAGTAAGGGTGGATTTGATTAATGTGGATAGTTATGGGTAAAATCGCAAATATTTCGAATAAGCAAGTGGTTATAAAATATTCATTATTGTGGGGAATATTCGTTTGGTGCGTGGAATATTTGTCTTTGTCGGGGAATATTAAATGCAACGGCGCGATCTTTTATGGGCCCCATAATGGAAAGCGATTGGATGAAGAAAACGACAAATATAAGTTGTTTATAAATAACTGGCGTAGTTATTCTGAATTAATCTTGTTGGAATACCCGTTGGTTAAAAACACATTAATACGCGTTGTTGAGCGGTAGCACACGGTATTGCACCAATTATTGATTCTTACGTAAGAAGGCACTACTCGATAATTGTTACGATAATTACTTATTCGATATTTTATTTTATTGATTCAATAATTGTTGCGTTGATATTTTATATTCTTTGTTGTTTCAATAATTGTCATTACGCGATTTTTTATTATCGAAGCAATAATTCATATTATGTGAATAATATTATTAGATAACATTATTGGTAATGTCTAGAAAGTTACATCTAAGGAGAGGTTTGGTCACCTAATTGCGCAAGATGAAGAAGAAATTCTTATTGAAAGCCCCTCTTTCTGAGGAGCGGCACCGGTTGCGATCTTGTGATTCTGTAATATTATTTGTGAATAATTAATTATTGATTTATATGATGAGGAAAATATTGATTTTATGTGGATATAGATGGAGAAAATTTTTAAAATGACAATTGTTGAAGATTAATATTTTATCTTTTTACGATAAAATAATTCATTTAAATATATTATTTTAATAATATATTAACGATGATATTTTTACAACGAATGCGGGATATATGAGTATACGAGGAGGAAGAGTATTTTTGTTGCAATAAATGTTTAAAACATGTTAAACATGTCGGTTGGACCCCATTTCTTGATTGAAATTTGATTATAGCACCGTAAAATCGCTTGGTTTGTGGATTTCGGTCAATTTCTGTTTGGAATTTGGAAAAACTTTCTTCTGTAAAGTTGTAGAGAATTGAATTTCCTATAAAAAGTCTCGAGATTCAAATTTTCTGATAAAAGGACTACTTATTATAAATTATTGAAGTTCCGAAGCTCCGAAATAATTGATTTTTGGAAGTTTTAAATATTTATATTCACAAAAAGGTTTTTTGTGTTTGGTGGGCATCTTTAACACATGTCATGTTGCTGAATTCAGATGCTTGATGCGTAGGAGGATGTAGAAAAAAATTATAATATTAATTTATTAAATTTTCTACTTTGGTGTTCTAAGCAATTTTCTATAAATAGGGTGCTTAGGTTAGAATTGAAAATCACACCAGAAACTGAAGTTTTCTCTCTCTATATTATCGAGCGTATTCTTGTGAGTATTTTGAGTATACTTTGAGTATTGCTATACGGTGCGAGTTCAAGTCATAGCCTATATCCGGTGTTTCAACTAGAAGTACTGTCTTTCGAGGTAAGGGATGTTATTTTCTTCTCAAATGATATTATTTCTTCAATATCATTATCTGAAATATTGGTTGGAACTTTTATCAAATTTGGAACTTTTTCATGTCGGGGTTACTATTCATGAGTTACTATTCACGAGTTACTATTCATGAGTTACTATTCACGAGTTACTATTCACGAGTACTATTCATGAAGCGTGAAGATGTTTTTTGTGGAATTTCTATCTTTTGGTGTCGGAGTTACTATTCACGTATACGGCACTATTCACGTATACGACACTATTCACGAATACGGCACTATTCATCGAAAAATGAAAATTTTTTCTTTTAAATCTAAAATATCTATTACATATACTAGCTTTGATTGTATCCATGTTTTGATCATTCTTGAATTTTACACCCCTGTGATTATTTTTGAGGTATTTTTGGATGTGGATAAAACAAAGTACGAATCCTTAATCCTTAATCCTTGTCATTTTGTTTCACTGGATTCGTTTCTTTAAAAATATTTTTCATCATCTTCAGTCTTAAATGATGATATTATTGAATATCTTTGGCACGTAGTGCAAAGATGAATGATTTCAAGAATATCTTTGGCCGTAAGTGCAAAGATGATCGGTGTTTAGATGAACATAACTAATGATGAATATCTTTGGCTTTGTAGTGCAAAGATGAATATTTGATTCGGATATATATTGATTGATGTTACGAGGATAAAATATCGACGATGAACTTTTAAATTCATATATAGAAGATAGTAGTTTGCATTCTCTACTTAACTCTTCTAATGAATTATTATTTCATTGCGAATATTGATTTAAAATTTGTTGTCTATTGTATTCTATTAGATTTTTCCTGTTGGAGACTAACGATAATTTGTTGTATATTATCTTAGTCATAATATTCTTTTTCGGGCTAGTTGAGCTCACCCTTTTCCTTGTTGTTCCATTTTTCTTCTCGGGAGGCGAGAATGTAAGCGAGTACTAGTGGGGTATGGAATGAAGGTTCTAGAGAGAGTTGTTTAGTAGTCCTCACCATTTTTATAAAATAATGTATCAATAATTATGATGCGGATTTATTTTGCGTGTGGATATTGTCTAGATGGAAATATCTGTATTTAAACTCACAGTTTATATGTTGTAATAATAAAGTTGTAGTTATTTCTGTACCATGTATTTGGCGACTCAGAATGGGTTGGATGGATTGGACCTATTTTGGGGGCGTCACAGATGATGTTATCCGTTGAAGCACATTTCAGCGAAGGTCAAATAGCCTTGACGTTATTAGCCGTTGGCAATTAAACCCAACGAAGCATCGGAGGTGGTCTGATGATATTAGCCATTGAAGCACATTTCAGCGAAGGTCAAGCAGCCTTGACGTTATCAGCCATTGGCAATTCAACCCAGCGAAGCATCAGAAGCGGTCCGATGATGTTAACTATTGAAGACCATTTCAACGAGGGTCAGGCAACCCTGACATCACAAACTATTGGCAGTAACTCCAACAAAGCGTTAGAAGGACCTGGCGATACAAACCAGGGAAAACCATCGTCATCAGAGAAGACCGATGATGGAATATGTTATACATATCCTCAGTAATTAAAGCACAACTCCCCATGAGTCTCTCGCACATGAGAAGAACATCTTTGGTAGAAAGTCTACGCTGAGGGTTAAGGACTTTGGTGATAACCCCAATGTGAACATGTAACAACCCGATATTTTCTATACAAATAAATTAGAAATTTTGCGCATATTTTTTTTTTTAAATATGGGGAATATGTGCCAAGATAATGTGTGTATGTATTTATGTGATATATTTATTACATGAATGATTTTAAATAATTTTATTTTAGAATTATTGGTCATTATAAATTATATTCTTATAATAATTAATTTTATAGTACAAATGTTTTATTACTTATTTTCCATGAAAATATAATCATATATTATTTATATAATATATGAAATGATTTTTAAATTATTATAATAATTATTTTATTATATGGATTTTTGTTCAGATTATTAAGTTAATTATTTTAACTTAATTAATAATATTAAGTATGACAGATAAATCCGATATGGAATCCAAACCCTAATTTTTTGGATTTTGATCAAGGCATGAGAATAATAATATAATATTATTTATATTTTGATTTTTCAGTGCTATAATTATATACTGTATGTATATGGACTGACAATGATTGGTCAGTTATTGTGTATTATGGCAAACCCTAGTTTTACTGTGGGAAACCCTAATTTGAAAATCAATTGTGAGTTTAAGTCTATTATATAACTATGTTGTATGATTTGCGATTAACTAGGTCAACCCTAATTAGCATTTATATATATATTAAGTTCTTGAAATCCTAATTATTAAGTATAAACCCTAATTGCTAATTTAGCAAGGATAATTATAATTATTAGATAATAAACCCTAATGTTCATTTATAATTAGAACCCTAATCAAATTAAAAAAACCCTAATTATAAATTTTGCAAACTAATTATATTTTATTTTAAACCCTAAATAAATAATTTGGGTAACATATATTAAAATTGTTCGACTATGATTATTACATGGCCCAAAACAATTATGGGAGAAGCCCAAAAGAAATCAAATTCAAGCCCAAACTCAGTCCACATAATTAAGGGTATTTTAGACCTATGATTTATCTAATTTATGCAATAAAATAAAAGCTAAATAAAGGAATTAGTGGGTATATATATAGCTGGCCATAATAGGCCTTTTAAAGAAGCGACAAATTAAAGCTAATCAAGTTTCCTTAAATAGCTAATGACCTCACTTTTCTTAATTTCTTACACAAAGTACAATGTTGTCTACACCTCATTGGTGGAAATCTCACTAAGCATACTTAAGAACAAGATAAGGAGTTTTGTCTAATGGACAACAAGAGTATGGAGGATAATAGCTAAATCCCACATTTGCACATAAGTTCTATAAATAGATTAGAGAGAGAAATAAGTCATTTTGCTAGCATTTTACCCAACCCTCATTCTTAACTCTCTCAAGCTCTCACCAACAAAATTTGGTAGCATATCAGTCATATATCCAAGCCCCACTAACACATAATCAAATCAGAAAGCTAGAAATCAAGATTTGTTCTTATAAAGGTATAAAACCCTAGCTTGAATTCTGACCATAAATCTGTTGTTAGATATTATGATTGAGTGTTAAATATGTTGTATATGATGTATAATTATGGTCTGGGTTGCTAGATATTAGATCCATAACATCTAGGGGCTCGGATTTGAAGATCTACAAAATCTGGAAAAATTGTGTTTAGTGGTCTGACAACGAATGTCAGGCTTTCTATCTTTGTGATCTTAAATGATTTTTGTGTTTTGAAAGTTTGTAGTTGTAGTATGATATGTGTTCTTTAATCTGGAACAAGAATCAGGCTTAAATCTGGTCTAGATTGCAAGTTCTTCTTGGTCAAAGGTTGTTGACCGACTATGACCAGACCATTTCTGGGTAACCCAAAAATGGGTTTTCAGCGTCTGACAACTTATTCAAGCATCTAGATCTGTTAGTTTGTTAATGTTTTGGTTATGTTGTTGTGAGTAGTTTGTAGTATGTTAGGTACACTTTCGATCTATGCTTCTTGTACATCTAAATATCAAATACACTGGATTTAGTGACTGGTCAAAGTAGGTAGAATGATCACGGATTCGGTTTTCTGGGTAACCCAAAAAACCTTTGATCATGTCCTCTGACATGATTTGATCAGCTTGGATTTAATGATTCTGTTGATGTTTTAATGATGTTTGGTGATAGATCTGTAGTCTCTCATGTTGTGTACAAGTTAGAACTTTTAGATCATAAAAACAATAAACGATCAGCATGTAGTGGGAGTCCAAAGTGAGCCCCACGATCTGTTCTTCTTTTCTGGGCAACCCAGAAATGAAGAACAGCCTCTGACAGCCACTTTGATGGCTTAGATCTTTCATTTGATGCATGTTATGGAAATTTTTGTTGCTGAGTCTTGTAGTCTTACATTAGCTCTACCAGATCTGACCAAAAACATATCCAGAAACACAACACACACTGATTTACACTTGGTCAAACCCACCCACTCGATGAGACTTGAAGATCTAGGTTTGCATGAAGAACACGAAGAAACACCTACGGCTGACGG
This sequence comes from Panax quinquefolius, assembly GCA_020205615.1. Lineage (NCBI taxonomy): Eukaryota > Viridiplantae > Streptophyta > Magnoliopsida > Apiales > Araliaceae > Panax > Panax quinquefolius. The sequence goes on along the minus strand of JAINUW010000488.1, from coordinate 257,808 downwards.
TTACATAAGCTATAGGTGGTCTTTAGCGACAGTTTAATTATAAAAATTATATTTTCATTAAATAATTATAGAAAATTAGTTTTTAATTATTAAAAATACATAATAAATTACTAAAAATTATTTTAGAGTTTGAAAATTATATTTTAATTATTTTTAATATATTTCACAAATATTTAATATTTTTGAAATATTAAAGGTATTTAATTTATTTAATTATATATTAAATAAATTATTTAAAAATGATTTTAATACTTTAAAAATCATTTTGAAATTATATTATGGAATGAGAAAGTATTTTAAGTTATTTTTAATGACTTTTAATATTTTGTGATGAAATTTATTAATTAATTAATATTAATGATAATTTAGTTATTTAATAAATGAATTAAATAAATAGATTAAAGATGATTTTATTATATTAAAATTATTTTAAATAATAATAAGGTATTTAAGAATATTTTAAGTTATAAAATATAACTTTCAATATTTAAAGGTGAATTTCATTAATTAATTATTATTAATGATATTAAGGTTATTTAGTTTAAAAATAATTTTAATATTATAAAAATCACTTTAAATGAAAATAAAGTGTTTAAAGATATTTTAAGTTATAAAATATAACTCTTAATATTTAAAGAATAATTTCATTAATAATTTAATATTAATAATATTTATTTAACATTAATGATATTAAATTTATTTATTAAATAAATAATTTAAAAATGGTTTTATTGATTTAAAGATCATTTAAAAAGGATATAAATGAATTAAATTTTTTTAAGTTATACATAGTGACTTTTAATATTTTGATAAAGGGTACATTAATATTTAAATATTAATGGTAAATATTTATAAATAATTTTAAATGTTTTAAAAATCATTTAAGGGTAATATAAATGTTTTAAATGTATTTTGAGTTATTATAAATAACTTTAATATTTTAAGCAACGATTTTATTAATAGTTTAATATTAATGATAATAGAATTGTTTTTGATATTTAAATCATTTGATAATGATTAGGTATTTGAAAATTATGATAAATTATGATAAATGTTTAAAAATTATTACGAGTCATTTAAAAATAATATGGTGATACTTACGGATATGAGTTACTGAGAATAGAGTTTTAGACTCGATAATTTCCAAATAAAAGGCTATCGATTTTGTGACATAGTTCAGAGAAATTGTTCTGACTTAGATATTTTGATATATATTAAGGTTTATTTGTGATCTGATGATTGTTGAACATGTGTGATAATGTGATTAGGTTATGTCTTGTTGCGAAATGCGATACTATATGTTATAGTATGTTGTTCTAATCGAGCGAATGATCCGATTAATGATAGGTGATGATATAAGAGATAAATCTAAGTTGCGTATTATGGCGGTAGCATCGAGCAAGTATCCTACCTTTGCATTTCCTTTATGCAATGGACATGAGTAAGAATGTTTCAGAATTATATTATTATTGTGTAGATTATTAACCCTATATTATATACACTCATTGATTATCAACATGTTAGTATATGGTAATTCAGATATATATTCTGTTTGTTAATTTCTATAAATGGTTATACAAGTGTCCCCACTTGGATAATCATTGCATTTAATCACATGTTGATACACCTTTGTCAATTACCCGTATATATATATATATATGTTGAATTATAAATTATTGTTGAATAAGATAAAACCTACCTATTATCCAACCGAATTGCTTTGGTTTGGAACCCTGACAAGTAAGAACATCCCATTTATGGGAAATTTTTATGTGCCCAAGGTAACCAGATTGAACGATGATATTGTTCTTGTTATGTAGTATTGATCAATACAGGGTACAACGGGCTGATCACCCTCCGTGCCCGTAAGTTATGACGGTTTGCGGATGAAGTTCTGCTAAACCTTTTCAAAAATGAAAACAATGTTCATAGTATGTCCCCTTAACCCTATTTATGGTCAGTACGTAGTTTCAAAAATTTGAAAGAGAGTTGTTATGTTATTATTATCAGTACAGATTACTTCACAACTTTTGATTTGTTGTAGAAGGGTAGTATAAAGAAAACATTTAAATTCTTTCAGCTTATATATATAATTATTATTACTTGCTGGGCACTCAAATGCTCATCCTTGCTTAATTTAAATGTTTTCAGCTAAGTGTGAACAAGTAGAAGGCTTGACAAAGAATAAAGGGAAAGGAAAGGTTGCAAAATGAATTCAATGCTATTTTATGTAATAGTTATCTTTATTAAGACAAGTATGATATATATTACCTATCATGTATTGTAAGGAATGATTAACGGTTTCGTACTTGGGAGCTAGACTTTGATAATTATGTAAATTAAGTTTAATATTTATATTATTGTTATTATTATTAGTATTTTTCGCTCTTAGAGATGGTATCGTGAAGCACTGAATTCAGGTTTCAAGTACCCGAGTTTGGGGGCTTTACAGGTTGGTATCAAAGCCTTAGGGTTACAAACCTTAGGTGGGATAGACCTTAGGCTATAACCTTAGAACAGAGGGAAACATTGAAAATGTAAATAACTCATATAGAGTTTATAAAGAGATGAATTGACTAAATTCATCATCAAACAAAATAAAGATAACTTATATAAAACTATTATTTGCTGTGTGTATATACTATATGCTAATCAGGATAATTTATGTGTGTAGATGTCTGGTGGAAAAGGCTTGTTATATGATTATATCATGAAGAAGGATCAAATCCATACCCCCGAGCCAATATCGAAGCAAATAGCTGAAATAGAGGCTCACAATAAAAACAACTCAGACGAAGTGGTTATTGTAGAAAATGTAGTACCAGATCTAGAGATGGTGGAGCTGAAAGATAATGATTCAGACACTAAAGTTGAAGCTGAACAAGCATCAACAGAGGTGCAGGATCTGAGGAACAAGGTTTCTTCTCTGGAAAAGCTGTGGGAAATAGAAAAGCTGTTAAATAGTCAACTGCGTTAGGCGTTAATAGAAACAATGGAAGAACAAGATAAGCTTAAAATCTAAATTGATCAGATGGGAGCTATAAGCAACACATCGTGTGCAGCTCCGAGTAAGAAGGGGAAAAGAAAGATAGAAGACTATGACTTAGGGAAATCCGCTAAGAAGAAAGGGAAAAGAATATGTTACCTTTGTGGCTATGAGGGACATACCACTATGTATTGTCCCGACTATAAATCAGGAGCATGTTTTATCTGTGGGATAGAAGGTCATCAGGCGAAAGGTTGTCCAAGAAAAAGGCGTAGTGAATAGGTAGTATAGGTTCTGTTGTGTAGGTCTATTTAATGTTAAGTATGTCTGTGTAATGTAATGTTCCCAACTTTTGGTATTAGTCAAGGCTGTAAATCCCGACTTTTCTAGTCCCAAAGGGATGAATGATGTTTAAAGCAATATGTGCCATACTATGTAAAGTATTCGCTAAATGAATATGAATCTAAGTTTGAGTAATGAAATGAGTTAATATACTAAACTTATATGATAAGATTTAGAATGTAAAGAATAATATATGGTTTTACTTAAATGATAATGCCGCCAAGACGTCAAACTTCGAAACCAAAGGGCGTAAGAAGTCATCGATAATGTTGAGGACAACAACAAGCGGAATCCGATCAAAGACTTTGCAAATATGGTAGCACAAGATATGCAGCAAGGAATGCCAGTCGTAGGGAACCAGTCGGACAACCACTTAGGCTTATCTAACTTTAAAGATTTCAAGGCTGTGGGACCTCCTGAATTCAAAGGGACAACTGACCCTGTAGAAGCGCAAACTTTGGTTAAGGAGATTGAGAAGGCGCTCGTAATAGCTAGGGTAGCTGAGGGGCAAAAGACTGCTTTTGCCACCTACATGATGAAGGGTGAGGCAAATTTTTGGTGGGAAGCGAATCAGGCGAGGGCATGAGAAGGTGTAGTTACATGGGATAGGTTTAAGACACTGTTCTTTGAGAACTATTTTTCATCTAGTATGCAGGCTAGGATGGAGGTAAAATTTTTAGAGTTGAAGTAGGAGAATATGACAGGGTAGTTCAACAGTTTTAACAATAACACCTCTGCCGTTATTTATAAAATATTTTTATCGTTTTCTCAATCCGACAATAATTCCATTGTGGGGTCCATCAATGATTGTGCCGTTGTACGAATATTCCCGACAAAAAGAATATTCCCCGACCAATTGAATATAATATAACAACTTGCATACTTTGCAAAATTTATAAATACTACCCACAACTATAACTTTATCTCAAATTCACACCATAATATTCAAAAAAAATATTTCGAGGAAATTAAATCTTTATTCGTAAAATTTGGGGTCTCACAATCTCCCCTCCTTATGAAATTTTGCCCTCAAAATTTACGTACGTACTTGGTATGCCGAACAGATGAGAACACTTCGTCAGATCCTATCTCTTGAGGTATAACCTTTAAGCGTAGAATATATTCCCAGGATTTTAACAGGTACATCTTCATACGTTGAATTATCTACTATCTCGTATGGTTCTAAATCAATAATGTGGTTCAGGTCGTCCACATATTTACGTAACATCGATACGTGACAAACCTTATGAACACACAACATATTTGGCGGTAAAACGAGTCTATAGGCCACGGTTCCTACCCGATCAAGGATTTCAAATGGGCCAATAAAATCGAGGATTGAGATTTCCTCTCTTCATCGATTCTTATTTCTAGAATAACGCCCTCTTGAACCTTCTTCTTCACATTCATCAGCTCTGAGTATGTAGCTTGCACGGCTTTAACTTTATCGATTAAAGTCGATTCTACTCGCATATTTGATATCACCATGTGGGTCCTTAGAGTCTTTAACTCTATCTTCATCATTTGTAAGTTATACGAAATGGGTTTTGTGTTAACAACATCGCACTCGTAAACGCATACGATCTTCTACTCAACGTATCAGCTACCACGTTCTCTCTTCCACGATGATATTGAATGGTACAATCGTAATCTTCAACAGCTCGAGCCAACGTCTTTGGCGCATGTTACGTTCATTTTAGTTGAAGAAATATTTGAGGGTTTAAGAAATGGGTTTTGTACTGGGGTCAATACAAAATTCGATTTCATGCTCTAGGGGTAGGCTAGGAAGTCTTCAAGAATACGCCAGGAAATTTATTAACGATACAAATATCATTCAAAACTGTGACCCTCATCCAAGACTTGGATAGTACGTCACATTGATACCTATCAACTTGTCATCTTTATTCACGACGTCGCCTACAGAAAGTTTGGCTTCGGTGCATTCCACACATGGAAGTCAACAACAAAAGGATTGGGGCTCTTTACTTATGGCTTGATATTACAGTGATTGACTTTAGTGGTTTGGTTGCTTGAATTTGCATAACAGGTTGGTTAGGAATATGAAAGCTAACAACCTTACGAAAAGCATGATGAGTAGTTAACCAATCAATTTCTAAAATCACATCAAAGGCAAGTATTTTCAAAGAGATAAGATCGACAGGTAACGTGAAAGTGTCGATTTGAATCAACAAGATTTATAAACAGTGGAGGTAACGAAGGTTTCTACTAACGAAGTTTCAACCAATAAGTCAAAGTCTAACTTCTCCTGAGTTAAATTTAAACGTTGAGCGCAAGTAAGAGAGATAAAAGAATGGGTAGAACCGGTATCTAATAAGGTATAGACTTCGCAAGAATTTATAATTAACTAACCCGTGCTAATTTCGTTTGGGTTACTCGCTTTTTGAGAAGTCACAAAAAATGCTCTTCTTGAAACCACCGACTTTATTTTGTCCGTATCCGCCTTTGGTGCCTCCATCCTAGCTGAACTTGTCTTTGGTGAACGACAAAATCGGGCTAGGTGACCTTCTCTTCCACAATTATAACATGCCTTGGACGGCATCGCGCAGTTTGAACTGATATATCCCTCCCCTCCGCATTTGAAACATATGATCGGTGATCGTTCTCCTTCCTTAACAACGGGTGTTGGTTGTAAGACCCCAACTTATTATTAATGAAATTTAATTTTCTCTATTTATTATTTTGAAATAGTAAGGGTTGATTTGATTAATGTGGATAGTTATGGGTAAAATACGCAAATATTTCAAAATAAGCAAGTGGTTATAAAATATTCATTGTTGTCGGGGAATATTCGTTTGGTTATGGAATATTCTTGCTGTCGGGGAATATTCGTACGACAGCGCAGTCTTTTGTGGGCCCCATAACGAAAAGTGATTGGATAAAGAAAACGACAAATATAAGTTGTTTAAAAATAACGGCGTGAAGTTATTCTGAAGTTAATCTTGTTAAAATACTCGAATTGGTTAAAACACGATGCTACACGGTATTGTACCAATTATTGATTCTTACGTAAAAGGCACTACTCAATAATGGTCACGATAATTCTTTATTCAATATTTTATTGATTTAATAATTGTTGCGTTGATATTTTATATTCTTTGTTGTTTCAATAATTGTCATTACACAATTTTTTCATTATCGAATCAATAATTCATATTATCTCGAATAATATTACTAGATAACATTATTGGCAATGTCTAGAAAGTTCTGTCCTAAGGAGAAGTTTGGTCACCTAATTGCGCTACCAATGAAGGAGAAATTCTTATTGAAAGCCCCTTTCTCTAAGAACTGCACAGTTGTCAATATTGTGATTATTCTAATATTATTTGTGAATAATTAATTATTGATTCATATGATGAGGAAAATATTGATTTTATGTGGATATAGATGGAGAAAATTTTAATGTGACAATTGTTGAAAATTGAAATTTTATCTTTTTTTGATAAAATAATTCATTTAAATATATTATTATATTTTAATAATATAATAATGGTGATATTTGTACAAACGAATGTGGGATATATGAGTATACGAGGAGGAAGAGTATTTTTGTTGCAATAAATGTTTAAAACATGTTAAACATGTCAATTGGACCCCATTTATTGACCGAAATTTGATTATAACTTGTAAAATCGCTTGGTTTGTAGATTTCACCAATTTCTATTTGGAATTTGGAAAAACTTTCTTCCGCAAAGTTGTAGAGAATTGAATTTCCTATAAAAATTCGCAAGATTCAATTTTTATGACAAAAGGGCTATTTATTATGAATTATTGAAGTTCGAAACTCCAAAATAAATAATTTTGAAGTTTTAAATATTTTTTTACAAAAAAACTTTTTGCATGTGTGAGGCATGTATTCAATTCTTGAATTTCAGATTCAAAGGTGTGCGTGAAGATTATATATATATATATATATATAATATTTTAATAAGTTTTCTACTTTGGTGCTCTAAGCATTTTCCTATAAATAGGGTGCTTAGGTTAGAATTGAAAATCACACCAGAAACTGAAGTTTTCTCTCTCTATATTATCGAGCGTATTCTTGTGAGTATTTTGAGTATATTTTGAGTATTGCTATACGGTGCAAGTTCAAGTCATAGCCTATATCCAATGTTTCAACTAGAAGTACTGTCTTTGTGAGGTAAGGGATATTTTTTTTTCCGTAATGATATTATTTCTTCAATATCATTATGCTAAAATATTGATCTGAAGTTTTTATCAAATTTGGAACTTTTGGTGTCGAGATTCTTTGTTCACGTGTCTGACTATTCACGTATCGACACTTATTCACGAATCGACACTATTCATCGAAAAAAATGAAAATTTTCCTTTTCATCCCAAAATATCTATTGTGGATACTAGCTTTGATTATATCCATGTTTTGATCATTCTTGAATTTTACACCACTATGATTATTTTTGAGGTATTTTTGGACATGGATAAAACAAAAGTACGAATCCTTAATCCTTAATCCTTGTCATTTTGTTTCACTAGATTCGTTTCTTTAAAATATGTTTCATCATCCTCGGTCTTAAATGATGATATTATTGAATATCTTTGGCTTTGTAGTGCAAAGATGAATTATTTCTAATGAATATCTTTTTGGCTAGTAGTGCAAAGATGAGCAGTGTTTAGATGAACATGACCAATGATGAATATCTTTGGCACAGTAGTCTGCAAAGATGAATATTTGATTCCGGATGTATATTGATTGATGTTACGAGGATAAAAGATGAGCGATGAACTTTTAAATTCATACATAGAAGATAGTAGTTTGCATTCTCTACTTAACTCTTCTATTGAATTATTATTTCCTCTGCGAATATTAATTTAAAACTTGTTGTCTATTGTATTCTATTAGATTTTTCCCTGTTGAAGACTAACGATAATTTGTTGTATATTATCTTAGTCATAATATTCTTTACTGGGCTAGTTGAGCTCACCCTTTTCCTTCTTTGTTCCATTTTTCTTCTCGTGGAGGTGAGAATGTAGCAGTACTAGTCGGGTATGGAATGAAGGTTCTAGAGAGAGTTATTTTGTAGTCCTCACCATTTTTGTAAAATAATGTATCAATAAATGTGATGAGTATTTATTTGAGTATAGATATTGTCTAGAAGATAATATTTGTATTCAAACTCACAATTTCTTGTTGTAATAATAAAGTTGTAGTTGTTTTACGTACCATGTATTGACAACTTTCGAAATGGGTGATGTATACCTATTTTGGGAGCGTCACGGTTGGTATCGAGCTTAGGGTTATGATCTCCATGGAGATCGGGAATAGAACTAGGAGGGAGAGACGAGTAAATCCTTCGCTAGTGTGTCCCTACCTAAGCTTATTTGTTAGTTGGTCAAGATATAGGGATATTATGTGATATATTATTTCCTTAATTAACCCTTGTTTTATGGCGATTTGAGAATGTCGATGAGAATATTAACAATGGAAATGAGACCGTGGAGGCGCTCAGACTTACCAACGAGGAGAACGTGCAACAGTCGGCAATGTTCCTCCCGTGAACAACACCAATGAAAGCGATGATGAACGAGGGGATGTTTAGAAGCTTTTTGCGCTTCATGCAAAATCGAGACGAGGAGACTCGTGTTCAAAATAAAGGAGGAAATGATAGCAATTCACGGGTTGTCACAAACCCAAGCGATTCAAAGAGTTGGGACCACGAATTTAAGGAAAGCCGATTCCGATCATGGCGGAAACATGGGTCAAGCAAATTACCAAGATATTCGATGTCTTGGGATGCACGGAGGAACAAAAGGTTCCATTCACCACCTTTATGTTTCGTGGTGAGGCGGACTCTTCTGGTGGAGAGTCGTGAAGCGTACCCATCCAAACTTTTCAAGCATGTCTTGGGAGACGTTTGAAACTATTTAATGACAAATACTTTCACGAAAGTGTTCGTCATATGAAGGAAGTGGAGTTCATTAGATTAGAACAAAACAATATGATTTGTCTCAATGACGAGGCAAAGTTTGTAGAGTTATCCGAGTTTGCACCTCATTTGGTGGAGAATGAGGAACGTGTGACGCGGATGTTTCTTAGAGGTTTGAAACCCAAAGATACGTCAAGATCTCATTTCTCATAAATTTTCTCTCTATTAGATGTTGTTAACAGGGCTCAATTGTTAGAGCGAGATAACGAGTATGTTCAACCGGGGACCATAACCAGGATCATACCGAGATAGCGGTCAATGCGAAATACTAACGATAACCAAATGGAGAGAAAGCAGACGGACAAAAATGGTAACCACTCGGTGGTAATCATGGCCATGAAAATAGAAGAAGTGAGTCGGGAGGAGATTTTAAAAGAGGAGATTTAACAACGACCATGTGAAGACGCGATTACACAACAAGACCCGATTCTAAGGGTAGAACGACCACCACCATATCTTATAAATCTGGAAAGAGGGACATATCGGTCAAACTGTCCACAATAGTTCAAGGTATGCTATAATTGTGGAAAGGAAGGACATATCGCTTTCGAGATTATGCGGTAGCACAACCTAGTTCAATGGGGACGGTGACTCAAAAGATCGTCCCCGAAAAAGTCAAAGTCAACGATTCCCGGAAGAGCGTTTGTTGTGATCGGTCAAAATGCGAGAACCCAAACGAGGTGATCACGGGTAAGCTATTTATAAATTCTTGAAGTTTATACCTTACTTGATCACCTATGCTACCCATTCATTTATCTCTCTTACTTGTGCTCAACGCTTAAACTTGACTCAGGAGAAATTAGACTTTGACCTATCTCTGTGGAAACTCCGTTAGGAGAAACTTTCATCACATCCAATTGCTTATAAATCTTATTTGATTCAAGTTGGCACCATCACCTTACACCGTTGACCTTATCTCTTTAAAGATACTTGCTTTTGATGTGATTTTAGGGATTGATTGGTTAACTACTCATCATGCCAAAATTGATTATTTTAAGTAAGGTTGTTAGTTTTCATATTCCTAACCAACTTTGTTGTATTTAATTCAAGCAACTAAACCATTAAAATCAATCATTTGTCATATCTAATCATAAAGCTATTCGTTTATTGAAAAACGGATGTCAAGCTTTCTTAGCCCATGTTATGGATTTGAATAAAGACACATCAAATTTGAATAATATTCTGTTGTTATTGACTTTCCCGACGTATTTCTGAAGAACTTCCCTGATCTACCCCGAACGTGAAGTTGAATTCTTTATTGATCTTGAACTCGATACAAAGCCCATTTCTAAAACCCCATATCGAATGGCTCCTATTGAACTTGAGTTAAAGGTCCAACTACGAAATTGTTGGACATCGGTTTTATTCGTCCCCAGTACATCTCCTTGGGGTGCTCTGTTTTATTCATAAAGAAGAAAGATGGGAGTATCGCGACTTTGTATTAACTATCGTGAATTGAACCATGTCACCATCAAGAATAGGTATCCTCTACCTCGTATTGATGACTTGTTTGACCCGATTGCTGAGGCACAATTCTTTTCATAAATCGATCTTCGATTACGGATATCATCAATTGAAGATTAGAACGAGGATATTCTAAAGACGCCTTGAAACTCAGTATAGGCATTAAGAATTCTTAGTCATGTCTTTCGGACCGACTAATGCTCCTGCGACTTTCATGGATATGATGAACCAAGAGTATTCAAGGAATATTTGGATCGGTTTGTTGTTGTCTTTATTGATGACATCCTCATATATTCCAAAAGTCGTGAAGATCATGAGCACCACTTGAAGTCGGTACTCCAAAGGCTTCGTGAAAACAAACTATATGCCAAATTGAAGAAATGCGAGTTACGGCTTGAGGAAGTAGCATTTCTTGGGCACGTGGTGTCAAAACATGGAGTATCCGTGGACCCGCCAAGATTGAAGCAATACAAAGTTGGAAGCAACCAAAATCGGTGAGCGAAATGCGAAGCTTTAAAGGTCTAGTCGGTTATTATCGAGATTCATGGAAGGGTTTTCTCGAATCTCTACTCCATTAACTCATTAACTTGGAAGGATACAAAATTCGTTTGGAGCGAAGAATCGCGAAGAGTTTCCAAGAGCTTAAGAGGAGACTTATTTCTAAGACTGTTCTAACAATACCATCTGGTTCGGATGGATTTGTTATCTCTGAAATGATGCTTTCGTGCAAAGGGTTAGGATGTGTTCTCATGCAACGTGGGAAAGTCATAGCCTATGCCTCGCGACAACTTAAAGAATATGAGAGGAATTATCCTACTCATGATCTAGAGTTGGCAGCAGTCATTTTCACGCTAAAGATATGGAGGCACTATCTATATGGGGAGAAAGTGGAGATATATTTAGACCATAAAAGCCTTAAATATTTCTTCACTCAAAAAGAACTCAACATGCGGCAGCAACGTTGGCTCGAGCTATTGAAAGACTACGACCACACTATTCAATACCATCCTGGAAAAGCGAACGTGGTAGGCGACGCATTGAGTAGAAGATCATATGCGGGAATGAGTGCGATGATGTCAAGTATACGCAGAGCCAACTTTAATAGAAAAAGTTAAGGTTGCTCGAAGCCACCAATCTTGAAATGATGCGTATGAAGAAGAAAGTACAAGAAGGAGCTATTCCTAAGCGAGAATTGATGAAGAAGGAATACTTGAGTCCACTCTAGACTTTGTGTTCCCTAACGACTGATTTGAAGTACAAGATTATGATGGAGGCACACAATACACCATTTGCAATCCATCCTGGAAGTACTAAAATGTATCGTGATCTTCGATATACATTTTGGTGGAACAATATGAAGAGATTGCAAAGTTTATCTCGATGTGTTTAACTTGCCAACGTGTAAAGGCGGAGCATCTAGTACCTAAGGTCTCATTGCAACCACTTGAGATTCCGAAATGGAAGTGGGAACACATTACCATGGATTTACGTTACGGGTCTTCCTACGGTTTCTTAAGGTATCAATGCTATTTGGGTTATTGTTGATAGATTAACCAAGTCCGCTCATTTCTTTGCCGAATCTGGAGACTTATTCCTTGAACGTCTTGCTAGTATATGCGTGAATGAGATTGTGAGGTTGCATGGCATGCCAAGATCCATAGTTTTGGATCGTGACCCAAGATTCACTTCAAGATTTTGGGTTAGCTTGCAAAAACTATGAGCACGGATTCTTATTCGATTGGCATACCATCCTCAAACAGACGGACAATCGAGAGAGGACTATTCAAACTCTTGAAGATTTATTAAGACTCGTGTCCTAGACTTCAAGGGCGCTTGGGATAAGTATTTACCAATTGGTGGATTCTCCTTCAACAACAGGTTATCAAGCAAGTATAGGTGTGGCTCCATTTGAAGCATTATATGGACGAAAGTGTCGCTCTCCAATATGTTGGGATGAGGTGGGTGAAGCAACATTGTTGGGACCCGAGTTAGTATGTATGACAACCAAAAAGATCCAAATGATTCGATAACGTATACAAACGGCATAAGATCGACAAAAGAGTTATGCGGATCTTCATCGAAAGGACGTGGAATTTTGTATAGGGGATCATGTATTGTTGCGAGTTGCTCCATGGAAGGGAGTTACAAGATTTGGGAAGAGAGGAAAGCTCAATCCACGATTTATTGGTCCATTTCAAATTCTTGACCGAGTAGGAAATGTAGCCTATATAGACTTGCGTTACCTCCAAGTATGTCTCGTGTTCATAATGTGTTTCACATATCATACTTCAGAAATATGTGAAAGACACGAATCACGTTATAGAGTTAGAACCGGACGAGATAGCCAAGACTTAACGTTATGAGGAGGTACTGTCAAGATCTTGGATAGGAAGGAGCATGTCCTACGCGTAAAAGGTCATACCACAAGTTAAAGTTTTGTGGAGGAATCATGCTATATAGGAAATGACACGGGAATTGGAAACGGAAATGAAAGCGAGGTATCCTCACCTTTTGAAACACCAGTACGTCGTCAATTTCGAGGACGAAATTTCATAAGGAGGGAGGTTGTAAGACCCCAACTTATTATTAATGAAATTTAATTTTCTCTATTTATTATTTTGAAATAGTAAGGGTTGATTTGATTAATGTGGATAGTTATGGGTAAAATACGCAAAATATTTCAAAATAAGCAAGTGGTTATAAAATATTCATTGTTGTTTGGGGAATATTCGTTTGGTTGTGGAATATTCTTTATTGTCTGGGGAATATTAAATGCGATGGTACAAGCGATCTTTTGTGGGCCCCATAACGTAAAGCGATTGGATGAAGAAAACGACAAATATAAGTTGTTTAAAAATAACTAGAGCGTAGTTATTCTGAATTAATCTTGTTAAAATACTCGGTGGTTAAAACACGAGAAAGATTACCAGTATTGCACCAATTATTGATTCTTACGTAAGAAGGCACTACTCAATAATGGTTACAGTAATTACTGTTCAGTATTTTATTGATTTAATAATTGCTGCGTTGATCTTTTATATTGCCGTTGTTTCAATAATTGTCATTACACAGTATTTTCATTATCGAATCAATAATTCATATTATCTGAATAATATTACTAGATAACATTATTGGCAATGTCTAGAAAGTTCTGTCTAAGGAGAGGTTTGGTCACCTAATTGCGCCACCAAGAAGAGAAATTCTTATTGGAAAGCCCCTCTTTCCTAGAAACCGCGCACAGTTGTCAATATTGTGATTACATAATATTATTTGTGAATAATTAATTATTGATTCATATGATGAGGAAAATATTGATTTTATGTGGATATAGATGGAGAAAATTTTAATGTGACAATTGTTGAAAATTGAAATTTTATCTTTTCGATAAAATAATTCATTTAAATATATTATTATATTTTAATAATATAATAATGGTGATATTTTTACAACGAATGTGTGATATATGAGTATACGAGGAGGAAGAGTAATGTTGTTGCAATAAATGTTTAAAACATGTTAAACATGTCGGTGGACCCCATTTATTGACTGAAATTTGATTATAGCTTGTAAAATCGTCCGTTTGTGGATTTCGGTCGATTTCTATTTGGAAAAACTTTCTTCTGCAAAGTTGTAGAGAATTGAATTTCCTATAAACATTCGCAAGATTCGAATTTTCTAACAAAAGGGCTATTTATTATGAATTATTGAAGTTCTGAAGCTCTAAAATAAATAATTTTTGAAGTTTTAAATATTTTTTTTACAAAAAACGTTTTTTGCATGTGTGAGGCATGTATTCAATTGCTGAATTTCAGATTCAAAGGTTTATGTGAAGATTATATATATATATATATTAATATTTTAATAAATTTTCTACTTTGGTGTTACTAAGTATTTTCCTATAAATAGGGTGCTTAGGTTAGAATTGAAAATCACACCCTAAACTGAAGTTTTCTCTCTATATTATTTATGTATTCTTGTGAGTATTTTGAGTATATTTTGAGTATTGCTATACTGATGCAAGTTCAAGTCATAGCCTATATCCGGTGTTTCAACTAGAAGTACTGTCTTTGTGAGGTAAGGGATATTTTTTTTCGTAATGATATTATTTCTTCAATATCATTATGCTGAAATATTGATCTGAAGTTTTTATCAAATTTGGAACTTTTGGTGTCTGAGATTACTATTCACGATATCGGCCTTATTCACGATATCGACACTATTCACGAATATACGGCAAGACTATTCATCGAAAATGAAAATTTTCCTTTTCGTCCCAAAATATCTATTGTGGATACTAGCTTTGATTGTATCCATGTTTTGATCATTCTTGAATTTTACACCACTATGATTATTTTTGAGGTATTTTTGGACATGGATAAAACAAAGTACGAATCCTTAATCCTTAATCCTTGTCATTTTGTTTCACTGGATTCGTTTTCTTAAAAATATGTTTCATCATCCTCAGTCTTAAATGATGATATTATTGAATATCTTTGGCCTGTAGTGCAAAGATGAATGATTTCTGATGAATATCTTTGGCCCGTAGTGCCAAGATGAACAGGTGTTTAGATGAACATGACCAACTGATGAATATCTTTGGCCTGTAGTGCAAAGATGAATATTTGATTCCAGTTGTATATTGATTGATGTTACAAGGATAAAAGATAGATGATGAACTTTTAAATTCATACATAGAAGATAGTAGTTTGCATTCTCTACTTAACTCTTCTAATGAATTATTATTTCCGCTGCGAATATTAATTTAAAACTTGTTTTCTATTGTATTCTATTAGATTTTTCCCTGTTGAAGACTAACGATAATTTGTTGTATATTATCTTAGTCATAATATTCTTTACTGGGCTAGTTGAGCTCACCCTTTTCCTTGGTGTTCCATTTTTCTTCTCAGGAGGTGAGAATGTAGCGAGTACTAGTCGGGGTATGGAATGAAGGTTCTAGAGAGAGTTATTTTGTAGTCCTCACCATTTTTGTAAAATAATGTATCAATAAATGTGATGAGGATTTATTTGAGTATAGATATTGTCTAGAAGATAATATTTGTATTCAAACTCACAATTTTACTGTTGTAATAATAAAGTTGTAGTTGTTTCTGTACCATGTATTGACAACTCAGAATGGGTGATGTATACCTATTTTGGGGGCGTCACATTGGTGCTGACGTCTTTCCATCATTGTGGAATCTCCTCTTCTTGAAATGTGCATTCTTATTGTTTTGGCCTTGATTACCACCGAAGTGGTTACCATTTCTGGCATGCTAATTCCCTCCACGCTTGTTGTCACCGCTTCGATGACTGCTCTCACTGGTATTATCATTTTGCCGGCTGCTCTCTTTTGGTTGTGTTGACTCGTTATCGCGTTCCAATAACTGAGCCCTATTAACAACATCTGAATACAAACACAGTTTATGAGAGATAAGATATTGACGTATCTCGGGTTTCAAACCTCTTAGAAACATTCGCGTCATTCTCTCCTCATTATCAACTAAATGGGGACGAAACCGGATAACTCAAAGAAACTTGGCTTCGTCTCGCGATACGGTTATATTATTTTGTTCCACGATGAACTCTACCTCTTTCATGTGATTTAATACTTTCGGAAAGTACTTGTCGTTGAACAGCTTCTTAGAACTTTTCCCAAGACATCTTCAAGTCGTGAAGTTGAGTACGCTTTTACGTGATTCCCACTAGTAATCCGCCTCCTGCCTCATAACATGAAGGTGGCGAAGGGAACCTTTTGCTCCTCGGAGCAACCCAAGACATCAAATATCTTGTTGATCTATTTTATCCACGTCTTCGCCTTAAGAGGTTTTGGCTCTCCAAAAAACTCCGGTGGTCCCAGCTCCTTGAACTATTTAGCGGTGACCGTCCGAGAGTTGCTAGTGTTTCCACCTGCATTTTAGACAGGAGCCGCCCTCGCCTGATGTTGCATAAATTGCATGAAGCCTCGGAACATTCCATCGTTCATCATTTGGTCAGTGTTGTTGTTTGTATGAGGATTGTCGCCTTCCTGATGCACATTGTCCTGGTTATTGATCTGTGGAGACTCAATGGTCTCCTGTGCTCCATTGATGTTCTCAACATTCTCGGATGCCATTTTCAAATACTGCCACAAAACAAGGGTTAATTAACATATCACATATTATCCCTATACTCTGACCGACCAATTAAATACCAAATAAATTTAGGTAGGTCATACTAGCGAAAGAATTCCCCGTCTCTCCCCTCCTAGTTCTTGTCTCACATCTTAGCCAGGGATCATATCCCTAAGCTTTGATACCAACTGTGACGCCCCCAAAATAGGTATACATCACCCATCTTGAGTCTCCAAATACATGGTACATAAATCAAATACAACTTAATTATACAACTGTCGTGTAAAATACGACAAAACATAAACTGAGAGTTTAATCAAGAATATTGCCTTCTAGACAATATGCATTCTCAATGGAGTCCTCATAGACAGTATACATACTCAAATTCAGTCCTCATTACATTTATTATCACACTATTTAACAGAATAGTGAGGACTACTAATGCTATCATCCTGACTGCCACTCCGCTTCCGGCTAAGTCCCGCCTATATTCTCATTTCAAGAGAACAAAGAAAAGAAAGGGTGAGCTCAACTAGCCCAAGAAGAAATATTATGACTAAGATAATGTAGGATAAATTATCATTAGCCTTCAACAATGTTAAACCGATAAAATACAATGTACAACAAGTTTAATCTGCAATGAAATAAGCAATCCATTAAAAGAGTCAAGTAGAGAATAAAATCTACTATCTTTTATGATTTAAAAGTTTTTCATTACTTTTATCGCCGGGACTCAAATTTTAATAAATAATCCACATCATCGAATCACTACAGCCAAGGATATTCTTTAGTATCACGACCACAATTATCCATGCACTAAGGGCCAGGAATATTTGTGTATTCATAAATGGTTATGATCATGCCAACAACTGTCCATCAATGCACTACGGGTAATGAGGACTTTTATCACATCATTTGTAACATTACTTACCATGATTATACCGAATAATCCTCGGTCATAATCATACCAAGTCCATCTATGCACTACAGCCACGATGACTTTCAAAAATATAAACATGAGGATGATGACAATGATATAAGAATTCAATAAAACAAGTTCACGAATTAATTTATCCAGGAACTAATAACATCCAAATTGTCAACATGATACTTCTTTGTAGAGTAAAATTCAAGAATGCTCAGAAGAATATTTCCATGAAAAGATACTGGATGAAGCGCAAATATCAAGGATATTCCACTAATTTCATGGAGTATAGAAGTCAAAACTTTAACCAACTGAGTATAATAAAGAATGGAATAACAACAGAAATCACCAGGCATGTGATAGATAGCACATGCAGGTTATTCCAACAGAATAATAAAGACGAAACCAGGTCCGGCGTAAAACACACAAACATGATATTCCAACAGAATAATAAAGAATGTAATAACATAAGTTCTCTTCATGAATACAAAAGAATAACACCCCTTACCGTAAAAGAAACTGGATATAGAAGTAGTAAAGTAGCAAAATACTCTTCTTCTTTCTCTCTATAATTTCTCTCTAAAGAGTTTCAGTGAATTCGTAAGAAATAATGAAGGAATGAGCTTCTATTTATAGAAAAACTGAGAGTGGCTCTTGGTCTTAACGAAGGGTTAAAATAACTCTTGGTAATATTGAAGAGACAACTACTATTTACGAAGGGGAAATTAACTCTTGGAACACCGAAGAGGCAAATAACTCTTGGAAAGCTGAAGGGTCAAATAACTCTTGGAAAACCGAAAGGACAAGTTACTATTAAAACTCGTGAATAATAACTCATAAATAGTAACTCGTGAATAGTAACTTATGAATAGTAACTTGTGAATAGTAACTCATGAATAGTAACTCATGAATAGTAACTCCAATATGAAAAGTTTCCCGAATACTCGATTGAACAATATAACCTCTAGACATCAATTATCATTAGAATAGATGTCGATTTCTACTAACACAAATAATCCCAACATAATGAAACTATCAAATTCATCTTTAATCAACACGAACTTATTCATCATTAATATTATAACTCACAATATTTAGCAACCAAAGTTGTTCCTGTGAAAGAGGGGGCTTTCCAATAAGGATTTTTCCCTATTGGGCGCCGCAATTAGGTGACCAAACCTCTCTCCTGTAACTTCTAGACATTGTAAATATTATAATTTAATAATATGAATAACTTTGTCGCCTCAATTATTGATTTAATAATATAACATATAATGCAGATGATACTGTGACAATAATCGAATCAATAATATGAGAGATATGATGCATCAATTCATCGTAGCAATAATTGAGGATAATTGAGTGACTTCTCACGTAAGCATCAATAATCAATACCGTAGCTACTATCTGCAACCACGCCAGACATCGCACTTTTTACTCTTGGGTAGTTCAACAGCTTTAACAATAACACCTCCGTCAAATTATTTATAAAATATTTTTGTCGTTTTCTCAATCCAAAAATAATTCCATTGTGGGGTCCACCAATGATTGTGCCATTGTACGAATATTCCCGACCAATCGAATATAATATAACAACTTGTATACTTTGCAAAATTTATAAATACTACCCACAACTATAACTTTATCTCAAATTCACACCATAATATTCCAAAAAAATATTTCGAGGAAATTAAATCTTTATTCGTAAAATTTGGGGTCTCACATCAAGTATCTAGTAATCTTTATTCTGTCCATGCCATTGCATTGCATGAATATGATAAAGAGGGGCATCTGTAGACACTCGAAATTTTGCATTCCTATTACTAACCCTGCAGGAGGGCAAAATCATCTTCCAGAGATAACCTTAGAAGTCAAGTCAGCTCAACCCCGGAGACAGCCTTAGGATACTCAGTTTTCAATCTCGGAGATAACCCTGAGATATTCAGTTTCAATCCCGGAGATAACCCCAGGAGATTTAGTCCCAACCTTGGAGATAACCCCGGGGGATGCAGTTCAAGTTCTGGAGATAACCCTAGAGAAGTCAGTTCCAACCTAGGAGACAACCCCGAGGCACTCAGTTCCGTTCCCAGAGATAATCCCGGGAGATCAGGCACACCTCAGAAACAACCCTGAGGACATTTTGTACTCACAACAGCCTCAGAGATAACCCTGAGCAACGACTGCTACATCTGCACAGAGTCGGAGATAGCCCCGGTGAGGGGCACAATCGTCATTTTTCCACCTCAATACTACATTCACGTTGTCTCAACATCATTTCAACCTATATTTCACACGAAGTGTCCCACAAGAACCAAGTTCAAAATCTTGAGTGACTACTATATAAGACAACACACCGAATATAATTTGAAGACTTGAAGATCTAGTCATAAACCCATCTTCCCGGCTTCGTACAACCTCTTATCCCATGTCATTGTGTAGCTCTCGACAACAGCATTCCAGAAAGGTACAACATGCCTTAATCGGATGCCTGAATTGAAAGTTATGAAGGTTTGAGCAGACAACGCGTTGCACGAGTGCACGTAATTCGAGACGGAGAGACCCACATGACCCAGGGCAACCCGGGTAGCTGCAGGTAGATCCACAGCCATCAGTTCTATGAATAAAGGCCTTGGGCTGACCATTTTAGAAAAAGAAAAAAAGCGAGAAAACTCTGTCCATTTCAGTTCATAAACACATCTAGAGTACTCTAAACTGAGTGATTCTTCTTTCTAAACACTTGTAAGCTCGTGTTTTGCTACATATTAAAATTTAACCAGTGGAAACCGAGTTTTCTAGCATCAAAAGCTATCTAAAGTCTTCTTAGTAGCCCACTGTAAGATATTTTAGATTTTTAAGCTTTTTATCATTTTTGTATATATATATCTACTCACGTTGAGAGTCGCGTCGTGTGGGTATGCCCCGATCGTCGGTCTGTGGCTTTTTATTGCTTATATATATAAATACTTATATATATATATATATATTATCAAACTATGCTTCGATTGAGCCCAAATATAATATTCAGAGCGTTTACTACTTTTATATATATAAATACTTATATATATATATATATATATATATATCTTGTCATCGAACTATGTTGATTGAGCCTGGATATACATCTGAAGCGTTTATTACTTTTGTAGATATATAAATACTTATGTATATACATCTTTTTATCAAACTTGGTTTGATTAAGCCTGGATATACATCTAGCGCGTTTACTTCTTATATATATATATGTATGTATATATATACTATTATCTAACTCTATTTTATTGAGCCTGCGTGTGATATCCGGTGCGTTTATAGCTTATATATATATAACTGTTTGTCAGCCTGCGGGTTAGATTTGCCTAAATCTGGCTATTTCTCAATTTAACTGGTTCATGGTGACTAAACTGGAACCGTTGAAACTGTAATGCTTAGATTTACTCAAATCTAATTCATTTTCTAGCTTTTGCTACGGGCTAGATTTGCCTTAATCTGGCTATTTCTCACTTTAAGCGGTTCATGGTGACTAAACTAGAACCGATGAAGCTGAAATAATTTAGATTTATTCAAATCCAGTTTTTAGTTTAGCTTTTGTACATATTGCTTTATCATGTGAGCCTAGGAATCATGTAATCACATATTCAGTTCCTGAATCTAGATTCGGTTCCCGTGATGGACATTTTCAGCTGCCACCAGCCTGTAAATTATTCACGATGTCTGAATTTTCTTAGATGGCTCTCATGCCCACAAGGAGTTTGACACTACTATGTATCTTATTTTCTCGAAGATGCCTCGCATCTCAAAAATAATAAAAGCAATCAAGCCGAACACTTAATAAAATGGAAGTATCAAAGGCCTTAATTACTATTGAGCATAAGGGTTTGAAAAAACCTATTTTACAAAACATCACTGCCATATCTCGTTAAAATTGAACTTTTATACAAAAGTCAAACCCTTTGTATATAGGTGCAAACGAGGCATAGCACTACTTCCAAATAAATGCACACAGACCTACACACACATTCAGATAAAAGTTTAAATTCAAAAGTGGCGATAACCGTGTTATCACGGAAGTCGGGGGGTGCCTAACACTTTCCCTCCGCTTAATCAAGCCCCCGGACCTTAACGAATTTTAGTTTTGCAGACCAGTTAAAAAGGGTCACATCACTAGGTCATTGTGCAAACTGGAGACTCTTACAGTCAAATCGTCGACATATACATGTCGGACCTTTTCAAACTTGTTTTTTCAAACAAATCTCACCTAATATGAGAACACCAAAAGACAAGAACAGAAAGGGACAAATAAAAATCTCGACGTCGACACCAGGAATTGTGTATTGGTATAATCATGACCTGTAATATTACAGACAAATAATATGGTAAAAGTCATCTTTAGCCCGTAGTGTAAAGATGGACTATTGATCATTGGTTTTACAATTGAACATCTTTGGCCCGTAGTGCAAAGATAGACAATTGATTGGCATGATCATGACCACTGGTGATACTAACGAATATCCTTAGCCCATAGTGCATGGATAATTTGTTGATTTTAAATGACGATATGATTATTGAGTGTCTTTAGCCTTTGTGGCAAGGACAAACTATTGATTTACATTAATATAAACATAAATTATGAATTTAACTATAATCTTTAGTGGTTCAGGTGAAGATAGGTGATGAAAGTTTTGTTTGTCTTGGGTATAACAAAGAACTGTTGATGTGTATTACAGGGATGCAATATTAATGATGGACTTTTAATTTGGAGGAGATAGTAGACATTATGTTCTACTTGACTCTTCTAATGGATTGCTATTTCCGCTGTAGTTGTTGACCTAAAACTTGTTTTCTATTGTATTCTATCAGATTTTCCCTTTTGAGGACTAAAGATAATTTGTTCTACATTATCCAAGTTATAATATTCTTTACTGGGCTATTTGTGATTACCCTTTTGCTTCACTATTCCTTTTAGGTAATAAAAGTGTAGCTGGGTCGAGTAGGGATAACAGGGTAATAGAGTGATGGTCTGTGAATGTTGAAGTTTCTCAATACATTATAAAATAGTATGACAAGATATAATTTTATTGAGAACTTAAAATGTGGGTGTCGTATTTTATACGTTATTTAATAATTAATTTTGGCGAACAACAATAGGGTGAGGAGAAACCGACTGTGAAAGCGTCAAAAATGCACCCCATTAGAATGAGGAGGACAAAGTTGTACTAAGAGCTTTAAGGGTGTGTTTTCACTATCATACATGATGTCTAACCACATACAAACTCGTGTTATCATAAGATATGGTTGTGCACATCCACTTGCTGACTATATCTATGAGCATTATCTATATAATCTTGGAGTATGGTTGGAATATAATCCTCAGTTTGAGACAATGAAGGTAATTATATGGCAAGAAGATACACACCATTGGAATGAACAAGATAGTAATCTTCTCATTCTTCTTTGGGGTCTATTGGGTCAACAAAGGTTAATGCTTAAGTCCTATGATATCTATTATAACTTAGATGGATGGCCTCCCATGTATGAAGGATTCCTTGAGCATTTTCAAAATATTTTAATTCCTAAAATAGTTATCACTGTACCTTTATGTAGAGTATCATTAATTTGGAGTGTGAGTACTGTTATTTGTATTGAAACTCATAGCTTATGTGTTGTGTATTTTGCACATGTAGACACTCAAAATTTTCCACACCTGTCACTAACATTGCAGGGTGGCAGATTCGTCTTTTAGAAATAACCCTGGAAGATAATGCAGTTCAAATACCAAAAATTCCATCGAAGAGGACAGTTCTATCTCGAAGATAACCCTGAGATGCTCAGTTCCAGTCCCAGAAACAACACCGGGAATAGCAGTGCTAAGCTTGGAGATAACCCCAAGGAGTGCAGTTGCAGTTCCAGAGATAACCCCGAAAATGCTCGTTTCAAATGCATGCAGTCATCTTCAACCTCGGAACTCACTCTAAGGCACTCAATACAAGACCCAAAGATAACACTTGGAAGATAGGCACACCTCAGAGATAACCCTGAGGACCTTCAATACTTGCAGTAGTCCAATCTCAGAGATAACCCTGAGCAACGTCTGCTTTATCAGCCCAAACCGGATATAACCCCGATGAGGCGTAAAATTGTCATTTTGCCACCTCAACCCAACATTACGCAGTCTCAACATCTCATACAGACATTTCTACATAGCAATGTCCCACAAGAACTAAGGAGGTCCAATCCCGAGTGAGTACTATGCAGGGCAGCACACCAAATAGAATTTGAAGCTTGAAGACCAAGGGTATGGTCCTATCTTCCTAACTTCGTACAACCTCTAATCCCATGTCATGACATAGCTCTCGACAACGGCGGTCGAAATAGGTCTTATACACCTCAATCGGATGCCCGGATTGCAGTTCTGAAAGTTTGAGCGGACATTACAGTGCACACGTGCACATAATTTGAGACAGTGGGACCCACAGAGCCCTGGGCACCCCGGGTAGCTACAGGTACATCTGCGGAACCTATGGCTCCCCCCCTCTATAAATGGAGGGCTTGGGGTGGCCATTTAAAAGGAGAAAAGGTGAGGAAACCCTGTCCAATTTGCTCTGTACACACCTTAAATTAAGTGCTTTCTCAGTTTAAACACTTGTGAGCTCATATATAGCTAGTATTGTTACCGGCGGGAGCCGAGTGTTCATCCACTTAATGTTATAGAAGTCTTCTTTGGCAGTCCACTGTAAGCCTTCTTACACACATTAAAGCCTTTCTCTTCATCTTTACACACACCATTCTTCACATTGAGAGTCGTGTTGCGTGTGTATGCTCAGACTTCGGTCCGTGGTTTCATTTTAGTTTGAATATACATATACATATATACATACATATATTTATATATGGACTAACATTATCGAGTTATGCCTCGATTGAGCCTAGAATTACGTCTGTAGCATTTATTTTCTTTAGAATATATATATATATACTTATATATATGAACTGTGTGTCGAACTCTGTTTTATGAGCCTGGATTTTACATCCGATGCGTTTACTGCTTTAATATATATATATATATATATATATATATATACATACTTATATACATTAACTATTGTCGAACTTTGTTCGATGAGCCTAGATTTTACATCCGGTGCGTTTACTGCTTTTATGTATATATTTATTTACTTTTCGTCCTGCCTGGAGTTTACTTCATGGCGATTGATTGCTTTTACAGCTTTATTTACATTTCTGATCCCCTATGGAGGTGCTTCATGGTGGATGATCATGTCTCTATATATATATTTACCGCTTTTATATATTTACATTTCTGATCCCCCATGGAGGTGCTTCATAGTGGTTGATCATGTCTGTATATATATATATATTTATAGCTTATATATATATAATTGCTTACTACTTTCATATAAATTGCGGCATCATGTGAGCCTAGGAATCATGTGATCATAGATTCATCATCAATCTAGATTCTGCCTCTGTGATGGACATTTTCAGCTGTAAGCATCTTGTAAATTTATTCACGGTGTTTGGATTTCTTCGGATGGTTTTCATGCCCACGAGGAGTTCGGCACTTCTTTGTACATTATTTTCTCGAAGATGCTTCGCATCTCAAAAAATAAAAGTAATCCAACCAAACATTTAATAAAAATGGAAGTATCCAAAGGCCTCAATTCCTATTGAGCATAAGGGTTTTAAAAAACCTCTTTTACAAAATATCTCTGTCATATCTTGTTTAAAACTGAATTTTTATACAAATTCAGACCTTATGTATATAGGTACGAATGAGGCCTCACACTACTTCCATATAACTGCACATTGACCCCACACACACACACACACACACACACACACATTCATATAACAGTTTCTTGAAAACTGGCGGTCACCGTGGTAACACGGATGTCGGGGGGTGCCTAACACCTTTCCTCCACATAATCAAGCCCCCGAACCCTAATGAATCTCGGTTTCACAGACTCGTTTATCAGTGTCACATCACTAGGTCAATGTGCAAACCTTTTCTCGGTTGTGTTGGTACAACCATATAAAAAACCAACTGGCGACTCTTACAGTCCATTCGTCGACATATACATGTCAGACCTTTTCACAACTTGTTTTTTCAAACAAATATCACATAACATGAGAACACCAAAGAACAAGAACAGAAAAAGGACAACTAAAAATCCCGACGTCGACAGGTGGCGACTCTGCCGGGGACACCAGTAAAAGGGCTTAAGCCACTATTACAATCTTTTCAAAACTGTTATATGCTTGTGTGTGGATGTTACATTTACATTTATGATGAATGTGTACGGATGCATATCTTTACTGCACTTAATGCTTTACACTATATCTTCTTGTGATATTAGTGCTTCACACATGTCATCATTTTCATAAACGGTGAGACACATTATATGTGAATGTATGTTGTGTGGTTCCTCCACCAGGAGGCTATCCTGTCGGTGTTTGATTACTTGACTCATAGGGAGACTAATTCCAACGAGGCTCAGGAAAGACACCACCCAGATTCACTCCAGTTGAAAGACCAGATTAACTTCCTATCAAGTAGATTGCAATGATCTGGGAACCTTCATGCCAAAAATCCGCGAGAGTAAACCTAAGATAAGTCAGCCTCTGATAAACCAAACATGGAGGAAAGTCTCTCCATACCTGACAAGGAATGTAATGTCATTCCATGTCAATCTCATTGTAATGGGAAATATGAAGAAATATGTGTACATGCATATTTGAATTTACATGCTATCCTGTATTATAAACAGCTAACATCCGTTTTGCAGGATAATATTCCTAAAACAGATACATCACATAGCATGTAAACATTTACACATTCCCTAAGACTAAACTATGCAAGTCTTTTGTAGGGAAACAATCGGACCTATTACCCGTTCAAAATCCAAAAAGTCCACGAGCCTACAACCAATCATGTCTTCATCTGACCAGTCTAATCCCGTTTCTCGCAAAGAATTTGATAGATTAAGTAAACAGATTACAGACTTGGCTGTTTTTCTTAAAGAACTAGATCAGTCTACTCAGGGCCCAAAAATGCCCACACATACAGAATCCTCTACACAAGGAGGAACCCACGGTTCGGATAAAACAAATTCGGAACTTCAGTTGATTACAACAGACAAAAACCCTGAAAACACCCATCTTAAAGGAGATCTAGACACCGATGACATCAGGAAAAAAGTCCTTCAAATGGAAGAAACCCTTCGTTCTATCAAAGGAATTGGAGCACACAGGAGTGTCTTATATACTGACCTTTGTATATTCCCTGGTGTTCATTATCCAGAGAAGTTCAAAACTCCTAACTTCAAAAAGTATGACGGGTTAGGAGATCCTTACACATATTTGAAGGTGTTCATTGGAGAACTTGGATCTTATGCAGAGGACGAGAAGCTCAGAATGTAGCTGTTCCAAAAAAGTCTGACCGGAGAAGCCCGTTCGTGGTATACCAGATTAGATAACTCAAAGATCCATAGTTGGGAAGAACTAGCTCATGCCTTCCTCACTCAATACAACTTCCAATCTCAGATGGCTCCTGACCGGTACCAGATTACCATGGTCAAGAAATAGTCCAATGAGTCTTTCAGAGAGTATGCTCAAAGGTGGAGGCGCCTTACTGCTCAAGTTATTCCTTCTATGACAGAGTCAGAAATGGTTATGACCTTCATAAACATACAAGAAGCTCCTTTCTATGAATGAGTCTTAGCTGGCATTGGTAAACCATTTTCTGAAATGATCAAACATGGAGAGATGGCTAAAATGAGGTTGAAGTCAGGAAAGATTCAAGACCTAGACGCTCTAAAAGCAGTTGCTGAACACATCCAGTTCGAAACTTATGGAAACAACCCCCGAAGGGTCCATAAAAAGAAAGAGGAGGATGTTTCCTTGATACTACAAGGTCAAAAAGGCAATCAGAATATGCCTATCTAGAGGAGAAACTACTCCCCTTTTCAAGCTCAGCCTTTAAACCCTCCATTGCCTAAAGGTGGAGAAGTAAAACACACTCGAACGTTCACACCCTTAGAGGATTCACTTGAGAATATTCTTACTCTTCTGACAACTCAGAAGAAAATCACAGATCTTCTTCCACCAGCCAACCCGAATGGGAAGGGTTTCAATGCGACTCAGAAGTGTGCTTATCATGCCGGGGCACCTGGACATGATACTCAGGATTGTTGGGCCTTTAAACACAAGATTCAAGATTTAATAGACAACGGTGAGATCGTGGTCACCAAGCCAGATCAACCTCACGTGCAAGATAACCCTTTTCCTCAACACAAAGAGGAAGAGGTCAATATGATTAATTGGAGCAGTGGACAGAGTTCCAATTTTAATGGTGAATCATCCCAGACCATCAAAGATAGTGTTGAGAATTGGGATTATGCAAAGTTCTAGTTTGTGATGGAACGAAAGATGAAAGCGCTATGTAAGCAAATTGAGCAATTGGCAGAACTGATGATCCATCAGCATCAAGTCACACGCCAATTAGTCAGCCAGGAGCATGCTAGTCTCCTTCCTTTTGTTATGAATACTCCACCATCACCTTCAGAAAATGAAACACTAGAGGACAAAGTTGCGATGAGAGCAAGTGCTAAAGCCCGTCAAGATTTTGCCAATAGAAGGGAATTTACATACCTGGACCAACCTATGGAAGAGATATTTCAGATGCTGATCAATGAAGGAAGGATCACCTCCCTTCTACCTTCAATTAATCCCCGTTCAAGACGGTTCAATTCTGATGGAGTATGTCAGTATCACTCCCATTCTCGCGGACACAACACGTAAGAAGAATGTCAAGCACTCCGCCACCTTATTCGTAATCTAATCGACAATGGTGTCCGTGAATCGCGCATTTACGATGATACTATGCTATTTGAGAGTGAGAATACCAGTCCTACTAAATGGAAGGGATTGGTAGCAGTTATATCCGCTGAGGCTGATGGGACTGTCAAACCATTCACAATACAAGCAATTCAACTTAAAGGAGTTGACAATTCTTTGAAAGTGGTTGCACCAGAGCCAATTAGCTTACCATTCAGACCACAATATCCTGTTATCAGCTTACAAAAAGTCCCATGGAATTATGGAGAAGCTGAAGGATCCACCTCTCATACAACTGCTGGAGTGTTAAAGGAGAATCCACTGTATCTTCCCCAACGGGTGATGAAGCCTACCATCAAATCAAAGGGGAAATTTCCCATGGAGAAAATTAAAAAATTCTTTCGTACTATGGGCCATAATGAAGGCAAGGTGGTTTTAAGCTGAAGAGAAGCTCCACATCAAATTTCAATACTGGACTTGGTTTTCTCTTCTGAGGATCATAGGAAGATCTTACTGAAGGTTTTGGAAGAAGCCTACTTGCCGAAATCAGTGGATGTGGAAAAATTTCAACATTTGGTTGATCATATTTTTAACAACAATGTGATATCTTTCACTGATGATGACATACCGCCTCAAGGACCTGGCCATCGCAAGCCGCTGACATCATTGCTTTTATCCTCCGAATACATGCTTGCTGGAGTCTTGATAAATGGAGGTTCGTCTTTCAATATCTGTCCTTATGCTACTTTGGTGAAGATGAATGTCAATCTCAAACGGATCCGAAGTAGCTATACAGTTATTAAAGCTTTTGACAGATCCCGCCGAAATTCAGTCGGAGAGATTGAACTACCAATTGAGATTGGTCCCCATACATTCTATGTATCTTTTCACGTTCTCAAGATAGATTCAGGATACAACCTGCTACTAGGAAGACCGTGGATTCATATGGCTGGGGCCGTCTCCTCCACTCTTCATCAGCAACTTAAATACATCATTAACGACAGCCTAGTCACGGTTAACACTGAACCAGAATGTCCCGAAAAGGGTGACATACCACTCATCAGCTTTAATTCAAAAGTTGAACCGATCAATTTTCATACCTTGGAAGTGAGTAACACTCACTACCATTCCATTGGGATGCCATTTCCTGTACCCAAGATTTTTGCCGAAGTAATGATAGCTACTCAAGAAATGATGTCATTGATTTATCAACCTAGACAAAGGCTGGGTAAAAATCATCAGGGCATTAAGCACCCGATTCAAATGTCCAGTCAAACTGGGACAACCGTACTAGGCTATTTTTCCAGTTCCAGTCACAGGAATCCTCATAAGCACAAACAAATTCCTCCAGCTTCAGCCATACGGCGATTATCTCTACCTACAAATCCTGATCCCGCACAATCTCTAGTAAAGGTGCTAGCCAACGTAATGGCTATGTTATTTCCCAAGCCGAAACTGGTCAAGGGGAAAGAGGTCCTAGTTCCTAATCCCAAAGTGGAAGAAGAGGAACGAAGACGTAAGCAAGACATCGCCAAGATGATGTACAACATATGCATCATTGTCCATGATGAGCATACAAACAGATACACCCCAGACGATGATTGTCCAGATGTAATGGTCATCATTCTGGAGAAGGAGGATGATGACAGCCCCTCCATCACTGCAGTCCATCAGGACTTCACCCTTGATAATTAGAGCAACACACCTTTCATTAGTCGACAAGGGTAAAACAGGAAGAAACTCCTTCTGCCCTGTAGATATCATTAACTGCTTACTTTTCTGTACAATATTAGCAGTTGTTTTGTCAGTACATGCTAACACTTTGTATGATTAAACGGTTTCATATATTAAGTGAAAGCATATTTTGTTTTAGGACTCTGAATTTAGATGTGTCTGTACTTGCTAATAAGATGCCTCTTCTCCACAAGGATTGTAACTTTGATGAAAAGTTGGACTAGGACTTGATGGAAATACAAGAGGACATTAAGATACCTCAGGAGATCAAAGAATGGGTCGAAGACAAACCTAAACCCAACCTTGATCAAACCACTTCCTTCAATCTCAGAACCTTAGAAAGCCTTAAGTTAATCCAGATTGGTTCAGACCTCACTCCAAACTAGAGGAATGACATGGTTACACTACTAACCCATTCCAGGATATGTTTGTATGGTCTCATGAAGACATGGTGGGTTTGTCCACTTACATTGTCCTTCATCGCCTTCCCATTAAAGAGGGATTCAAACCAGTCAAGTAGAAGCTTAGGTGATTGAAACCTGAGTGGAGTTTAAAGGTTAAAGAAGAAATTGTGAAACAATTTCAAGTTGGCATTATCATGGTGTCCACATATCCTGAATGGATATCCAACATAGTTCCCGTACCTAAACCTGGAGGAAAGGTGCGAGTTTGCATGGATTACCGGGATTTGAATAAAGCTTGCCTTAAAGATAGCTTTCCCGTGCCATTATCCACATTCTCATTGACAATACTGCTTAATACGACATGTACTCCTTTTCGGATTGCTTCGTGGGGTATCACCAGATTATGGTTGCTGAGGAGGATCATGAGAAAACTGCTTTCATCATGCGTTGGGGAACCTTTTGTTATAGATGGTTACCTTTCTGCTAGATCAATACCGGAGCCACCTATCAGCGAGCTATGATGGCTCTTTTCAAGGACTTAATGTACAAAGAGATTGAGATCTACATGGATGACATCATTGTTAAGTCCTGAAGGGAGGAAGACCACTTAGACCATCTTACAAAACTCTTCAATAGGTTGCGTAAGTATAACTTGAAGTTGAGTCCAGCCAAGTGCGCCTTTAGCGTTAAATCAGGTAAGTTGCTAGGATTCCTAGTCAGCCACAAAGGGATTGAGCTGGATCCCACCGAAATCTAGGCCATTATTGAAATACCCATTCCTCAGACAGAGAAGGAAATACGAGGATTTTTGGGAAGAATCAACTTTATTAGCAGGTTTATTTCTCAACTCACAGCAACTTGTGAGCCCATCTTCAAGTTGTTAAGGAAGAACTCCTCTTTGAAATGGAACGATGAGTGTCAAAAAGCCTTCATTAGAATTAAAGAGCAGCTAGTCAAAGCTCTCATTTTGGTACCACCTAGGGATGATGTTCCCATGTTCATGTACCTGTCCATAAGTGACAATGCCATGGGCTGCATGCTGTGATAGAAAGTCGATAGAGGTCGAGAACGAGCTATCAACTACCTCAACAAAAGATTAAGCAGTAGTGAACACAAGTACACTCTGATTGAGAAGACTTATTGTGCTTTAGCGTGGGCTTCCATGAGGTTACAACATTACCTACATGGTCACACAACCCATCTCATATCCCGTGTGGATTTTCTCAAGTACGTGTTTAGTAAACCTATGTTAAATTGTCGACTGTCTAGATGGTAGTTGATTTTACAAAAATTTGACATCGTCTACGTGATGCAAAGGTCTATCAAAGGTCAAGGAATTGCAGATCAACTGGCCACCGCACCTTCAGGGGACTTCAAACCCTTAGAAATGTACTTCCCCGATGAAGGGGTAATGTCAATTCAGCAACACCATAAGTATGATATATGCCATACATGGAAAATGTATTTTGCTGGATCTGTTAATATGGAAGGCTCTAGAGTGGAGCAGCTTCTAGTATCCCAGATGGGGAGTAGTATCCGTCATTGCCAAATTGTAGTTTGTCATCACCAACAACACAGCTGAGTATGAAGGCTATATCATGGGGCTAAAACTTGCCCAATTAATGGGCATCAGATGGTTATATGTCTTTGGAGATTTTGAGTTGGTAATCAGACAAATCATATGAATCTATCACACCTAAGGTCTACACTTGCAGCCTTACCATCGGCAGGTTTTACAGATGGCTTAGAAGTTTGAAGAAATATCCTTCCTCCACATTCCTCGGAATAGGAATGACTTTGCGGATGCACTATCAACCTTGGCCTCCTTAATCAACATACCTGACAACGAAGACATGCCAACCCTCACATTTGCCTTGCAAAAGGCACCGACCTATGGGAACTATGTTGGAGAAGTATCGGATGAGCTACCTCCCATCCAGCATCCTTGGTATCAGCACATCAAGGAGTACTTACGAGATGGATCTACACCCGCTGAGGTGAGCCTGACTAAAAGAAGGTGGATTCATCGACTTGCTATGAAATTCTACCTGAGCGAAGATGCACTCTACAAAAGAGATGCATGATTAGGTCTCCTCAGATGTCTGGACAAGGACCATGCTCAAAGGCTCATGGATGAGATCCATGGTGGAGTATTTGGCCCACACATTAGCGGCCCTTTACATGTAAAGAAAATCCTCAAAATAGGACATTACTGGCTTAATCTCAAAGCTGACTGTGATAATCACGTCAAGAGATGTTACCAATGCCAAATTTATGGAAATGCCATCCACGTCCCTCCAAGGGAACTCCACAATATGAGTTCGCCCTGGCCCTTCTCAATGTGGGGAATGGATGTGATTGGGCCCATCGAGCCCAAAGCCAGTAATGGGCATCACTTTATATTCACCATGATCGACTACTTCACCAAATGGGTAGAAGCAGCCTCGTTCCCCAGGGTTACTAAAGAAGTTATCATTGCTTTCATCAGAAATAATGTCATCTGTCGATATAGACAACCAGAGGTCATTGTGTCAGACAATGCTAAGAACCTCAATAACAAAATGATGGAGGAGTTATGCAACAAATTCAACATCAAACACCTTAACTTCGTCATCTACCGTCTAAAAATGAATGACGTTGTTGAAGTGCCTAACAAAAACATCAAGAAGATCATGCAAAAGATGTCCACCAATCACAAAGAATGGCCTTACCTATTGCCTCTGACTCTGTTAGCTTATAGAACATCAATGCGCACTTCCACTGGGGCAACCCCCTACTCATTAATCTTATGGATGGAAGTAGTCCTACCCATAGAGGTGGAAATGGAATCTCTCAGAGTGTTGATAGATGCTCAGCTGGATGAAGACCAATGGATATAAGACAGGTATCACCAATTGTCTCTAATAGACAAAAGGCGAACCGCGACTATCTTCCATGGTCAATTATATCAACAAAGGATCTCCAGGTCCTATAACAGAAAAGTCCAGCTACGGCAGTTTAAACAACATGACTTGGTTTTGAAGAAGATCATTGACAACCAAGATCAGTCCAAGGGAAAATTCGCTCCAAACTAGGAAGGCCCGTTTGTTGTCAAAGAGGTATTGACAGGAGGCACTCTCAGATTACAGGAAATGGATGGTGATGAATTTTTGCAACTAATCAATTCAGACACCATGAAACAATATTATGTCTGAGGTTACCATCAAGCAAACATCCTAGTTTTGGATCATCAAATCACCGGTCATTTCGGTTCTTTAACCCTTACTACACACAACCTTTCCTTCTTACCTATCTGCCCCGTTAGGGAAAAATACACTTTTCAAGCCAGCAGCCTGGTTTCACTTCATTACACATTTTACACAATTTTGGTTATCTCACAAGGGATTAAACCTTTCACACCTGCAGTTTGTCCTGAACATGGGATCAAACTTTTCTACACCCGTAGTTTATCTTGAACATGGGATCAAACTTTCTCCCCCGCAATTTGTCTTGAACATGGGATCAAACTTTTTTGGTTGCAAATCGTCCTGAACATGGGGTGAACTATGTCGACTTGATCTCCCCGATACCCGGGAGTACGTAGGCAACCATATTTTATATGGCCCGATCGCAATAAAAAAACCAAAAACAATACAAAACAAAACAACAAAAATATTTCTACACCCTTCTTTACCAATAAAGCTTCTACACCCTTTTTGCCACATACAACGTTGAACCTCTTACACCAGGTTCGAACTACGCAGACCTGATCTCCTCTTTAATAGGAGTACATAGGCAGCCATTTATGGTTCGGTCTCACCCCCTACCAAAACACAAAGACTTGTCATTTGGTACTAGGATCAAACTTCAATCCACTACATTTCATCGACTTCAGACCAAAGGGATGGAATTACCTGACCTCCTCCTAAATAGGAGATTCGATGACCATCTAAGCTATGGTTATGCCTCAAAGAGTAACACCAATCCATAAGAGATGGAATTAACTAGGCTCCTCCTAAATAGGAGTACTGGTGACCATCTGTGGTACGGTCAATCCCAGAGAGGAAATGTGAGACCCCGAATTTTATGAAATGAAAGTATTCAATTTTCTTATAATTATTCTATTTAGTAAATGGTTAAATTGATAAATGGTTAAAGTTAAGGGTGATATGTGAAATTTTTCAAAGTAAACAAGTTGTCATAAAATAATCGGTGATAAAAGTATAGTAATACGTGTGGTTCCATAGTAGCACATGGTATTGTACAATATCTTTGATTATTGATGCTTACGTGAGAAGTCACTCAATTTTATTCAATTATTGTTATAATATGTTATATTATTAAATCAATAATTGAGACGACAAAGTTATTTATATTATTATTTGCAATATTGACAATGTCTAGAAGTTCTGTTAAGGAGAGGTTTGGTCACCTAATTGCGCGCCAATAAGGAGAAATCCTTATCGAAAAGCCACCTCTTTCCTGGGAACGATCTGGTTGTTAAATATTGAGAGTTATAATATTAATGATGAATAAGTTCGTGTTGATTAAAGATGAAATTGATAGTTCCATTGTGTGGGAATTATTAGTGTTAGTGGAAATCGACATTTATTTCAATAATAATCGATGTCTGGAGGTTATATTGACCAATCGGGTAATTCACCGGATAATGAACAATTAATTGCTTTTAATTCACATGCTTATAACTATGTGTTCACATGTGTATACTATTGACTCACATGATTTACTATTAGGGGAGTTGGTGCAAGATTGATAATACTTGCATGACTAAGTTAAAAATGGAGGTATAGTTGAAGGTACTATATTATAATTAATTTTTTACATGTTTAGAACTATTGAGTCACACGATTTACTATTGATTCACATGATTTACTATTAGGGAAGGTGGTGCAAGTTTGATAATACTTGCATGACTAAATTAAAAATGAAGGAAAAGATGAAAGTATTATACTGTAATATTTCGAGCCCCAAAATGTGAAATTATGGAAACTATATTTTCCTATAAATAAAAGCTCATTCTTCCTTCATTTCTCACAATTTCACTAAAGCTATAGAACAATTATTATAGAGAGAAATTATAGAGAGAAAGAAGAAGAGAAGTCTGCTACCTCACTAGTCCAGTATCCAGTCTTCTTTTGAGGTAAGAGGTATTATTCTTTCGTATTCATGAAGAGAGTTATTTTCTTTCAATATTCGTAAGGGTTGTTATTCCATTATTTATTATTATGTTGGAATAACCTGTCTATGCAAAGTACCGCATACATGGTGAAATTCTTCTATTATTCCATTCTTTATTATTATGTTGAATAACTCCGTCTGCATGCGCCCATCGTCGCATGCCTGGTGAATTCTGTTGTTATTCCATTCTTTATTATTCTGTTGGAATATCCTGTCTGTGCAAATTACGCATGACCTGGTTCCATTCTTTATTATTCATTGGAATATCCCGTGCAAGCGGATTACGCATGACCTGGTTCCGTTCTTTATTATTCTGTTGGAATATCCTGTCTGTGCAGATTACACATGACCTGGTTCCATTCTTTATTATTCTGTTCGAATAACCTGTCTATGTGGATTACCGCATGCATGATGAATGATCCTTCGTATTCATTCTTTATTAAATTGTGGAAATAATCTGTATACGTGAATTACCGCATGGCGGGTGAAAATCTACTTGCAGTTTCATATATTCTATTATACTCGTATGCGATATCATTTCTTTTGTACTCGTCATGGAATATCATTTTCTTTCGTATTTTTTTTACGAGTTACTATTCACGGGTTACTATTCACCTAGTTACTATTCACTCTAGTATTAGTCACTCGAGTATTCGGAGCACTTTTCATGTCAGAGTACTATTCACAAGTTACTATTTATGGGTTACTATTCACCTAAATATTATTCACTCGGGTATTTGGGGTACTTTTCATGCCGTGGTACTATTCACGAGGTACTATTCCCGAAGTACTATTCATAGGGTACTATTGCGGGGTACTATTTACTCGAAAAATATATTTCTTTTCTGTCTAAATCATTTTTGGTACATGAATATTATTCTTGAATTGTACTCCACAAAGCAGTATCATGTTGACAATTTGCATATTTTTGATCTCTGGATAAATTTAAAGTCTTTAATATTTATCCTTGATTTCGTTTGATTAATGCTTATATCATTGTCATCATCCTCATGCTTATATTATGATGAAATTCATCTTTGGCTTACGTACAAAGATGGATTGTTGGTTATTGGTTTTATAGTTGTATATCTTTGGCTTACGTGCAAGGATGAACTATTGATTGATGAGTATCTTTGGCTTATGTGCATAGATGAACTATTTATTGGTATGATTATGACCAGGGATCATTCGGTATAATCATGACCCATAATGTTATAGATGATGTGGTAAAAGTTCTCATTGGCCCGTAGTGCATTAATGGATAGTTATTGGTATGATTATAACCGGGTATTATTCTAATAATCATGACCATCGATGATTACATGAATATCCTCGGTCAGAAAAGTGGGATGATTCGATGATGTGGATTATTTATTAAGCTGAGTATCAGCGATAAAATATTAATTTTACACTTTTAATTTGTAAAAGATAGTAGATATCATGCTCCACTTGACTCTTCTAAAATACAGTTGTATGTCTTTGGCCTATAGTGCAAAGATGAATTGTTAATGAATATCTTTGGCCGTAGTGCAAAGATAAATTTAATAGTATGATTATGAGCAGGAATTGTGATTTGGTATAACCATGATTTTTGATTTTTCAGGTGAAGATATGTGATGAAAATTATCTTCGTCCTGGGTTCGAAGAGGAATTTAGAATCACAATTATGATTATGAGCTATTCATATGATTGTTGACAGGAATTGTTGATTGATGTTATAGGGATAAAACATTATTGGTGGACTTTAAACATGGAGAAGATAATAAATCTGATGGTTTATTTGACTCTTCTAATGGATTGCTCGTTCCGCCGCAACTATGGTTTAAAAGTTTTATCATCTACCATATGTTCTAAATCTCTGATTTATTATTGATGAATGTTATTGATAATTTAATTATCTTTAGTCATGATATTCTTTACTAAACTAGTGGTGCTCTCCCTTTTGCTTCACAATTCCTTTCAGGTAATAAGAGTGTAGCTGGGTCGAGCGGGTGTAACAGGAGAATAGAACGGTGGTCAATAGCTGTTGAGGTTCTCCCTAAATAGTATGGAAATAATTTTATTGAGAACTTTAGATAAGTGTGTCGTATTGTATACGTCATTTGATATTTAATTTTGGTGAACCGAATAGGGTGAGGTGAACCCAACTTTGGAAGGGTGTTTTGCCACTATCATACAAGATGTCTAATGACATACAACCTCGTGTTATCATAAGACAGGGTTGTGCACATCCACTTGCTGAGTATATCTACTAGCACTACCTATATGATCTTGAAGTTTGTTTGAAATATAATTCTCAATTCGAGAAAACGGAGATAATTATATGGCAAGAGAAGACTCACCATTGGAAAGAAGATGATACTAATCTTCTTGTTTTTCTTTGGGGACTATTGGATCAACTAAGGATAATTCTGTGGACATATGATATCTATCATAACCTAGACACATGGCCTCCCATGTACGAAAGTTTCCTTGAGTATTTTCTAAAGATTTTATTTTCTAAAACAATTATTGGCTGTACTTTTATGTAAAGTACCATTGTAAGGTTGTGGTCGAGGCACCATGAGAGTTACATACATTTGTATTAAAACTCACAGTTTAACTGTGGTCATATTCTCGCACATTTTCAACAACAGTATAAATGAAGTTTGTAAATGATTTTTATAGTGTGATATCTCAAGACTTAGAATGGGTCGTGTGGACTGCTTTTGGGGCGCCACAAATGGTATCGAGCTTAGGGATATGGTCACTGGCAGAGATATGAGTCTAGAACTAGGAGGGGAGAGACGAGTAATATACTTCGCTAGTGTGTGACTTACCTAAGCCGGAATTTTTACTTGATAAGTTGAAATTTTGTGATATGTCAATTGACCTTTGTTTTGTAGATATATTCTAGAATGATATCTGAAATACATGAGATGAGCAATGGAAAAATCATGATACAGAGAATATAACCGGGAAGGTACAATCCGAAAAGAAAAGAAAAGTATTCTCATCCCTTCGAATACCAGGTATGTACGTAAATTTTGAGGGTGAAATTTCATAAGGAGAGGAGATTGTGAGACCCTGAATTTTATGAAATGAAAGTATTCAATTTTCTTATAATTATTCTATTTAGTAAATGGTTAAATTGATAAAAGGTTAAATTTAAGCGTGATATGTGAAATTTTTTCAAAGTAAACAAGTTGTCATAAAATAATCGGATAAAGTAGTAAGAATACATAGAATGCGCGTGGTTGCATAGTAGCAATACCATTGATTGTACAGTATCTTTGATTATTGATGCTTATGTGAGAAGTCACTCAGTTTTATTCAATTATTGTTACAATATGTTATATTATTAAATCAATAATTGAGACGACAAAGTTATTCATATTATTATTTGCAATATTGACAATGTCTAGAAGTTCTGTCAAGGAGAAGTTTGGTCACCTAATTGAGCGCCAATAAGGAGAAATTCTTATCGAAAGCCCCCTCTTTCCTGGGAACGACCTGGTTGTTAAATATTAAGAGTTATAATATTAATGATGAATAAGTTCGTGTTAATTAAAGATGAAATTGATAGTTCCATTGTGTGGGAATTATTAGTGTTAGTGGAAATCGACATTTATTTCGATAATAATCAATGTCTGGAGGTTATATTGACCAATCGGGTAATTCACCGGATAAATGAGCAATTAATTGCTATTAATTCACATGCTTATAACTATGTGTTCACATATGTATACTATTGATTTACATGATTTACTATTAGGGGAGTTGGTGCAAGATTGATAATACTTGCATGACTAAGTTAAAAATGGAGGTATAGTTGAAGGTACTATACTATAATTAATTTTTTTACATGTTTAGAACTATTGAGCCACATAATTTACTATTGTTTCACATGATTTACTATTAGGGGAGGTGGTGCAAGTTTGATAATACTTGCATGACTAAATTAAAAATGAAGGAAAAGATGAAAGTATTATACTGTAATATTTCGAGCCCCAAAATGTGAAATTATGGAAACTATATTTTCCTATAAATAAAAGCTCATTCTTCCTTTATTTCTTTCAATTTCACTAAAGCTATAGAGCAATTATTATAGAGAGAAATTATAGAGAGAAAGAAGAAGAGAAGTCTGCTACCTCGCTAGTCCAGTATCCAGTCTTCTTTTGAGGTAAGAGGTATTATTCTTTCGTATTCATGAAGAGAGTTATTTTCTTTCAATATTCGTAAGGGTTGTTATTTCATTATTTATTATTATGTTGGAATAACCTGTCTATGCGAAGTACCACATACATGGTGAAATTCTTCTGTTATTCTATTCTTTATTATTATGTTGGAATAACCTATCTGTGCGGTCTATCGCATGCCTAATGAATTCTGTTTTTATTCCATTCTTTATTATTACATTGGAATATCCCGTCTGCGCAAGTAATTACGCATTTACCTTCGGTTCCGTTTCTTTATTATTCTCATTGAATATCCTGCATACATGCGGATTACGCATGACCTAGTTCCGCTTCTTTATTATTCGTTGGAATATCTTGTGCATGCGTATTACACGACTTTGTTCCATTCTTTATTATTCTTATTCGCTCAATAACCTTTCCATGTGGATTACCGCATGCATGGTGAATGATCCTTCAGATTCATTCTTTATTAAATTGTGGAAATAATCATCTCACGTGGATTACCGCATGGCGGTGAAAATCCATTTGCGCTTTCAGATATTCTATTATACTCGTATGAGATATCATTTCTTTTGTACTCGTCATGGAATATCATTTTCTTTGGTATTTTTTTTACGAGTTACTATTCACAGGTTACTATTCACCCAGTTACTATTCACTCTAGTATTAGTCACTCGAGTATTCGGGGCACTTTTCGCATCGGAGTACTATTCATAAGTTACTATTCACGGGTTACTATTCACCTGAATATTATTCACTTGGGTATTTGGGGTACTTTTCATGCCGGGGTACTATTCACGAGGTACTATTCCCGAAGTACTATTCATAGGGTACTATTGAGGGGTACTATTTACCCAAAAAATTTATTTCTTTTCTGTCAAAATTATTTTTGGTACATGAATATTATTCTTGAATTTTACTCCACAAAGCAGTATCATGTTGACAATTTGGATATTTTTAAACTCTGGATAAATTTAAAGTCTTTAATATTTATCCTTGATTTCGTTTGATTAATGCTTATATCATTGTCATCATCCTCATGCTTATATTATGATGAAAGTCATCTTTGCTTACGATAAAGATGGATCATTGATTATTGGTTTTACAGTTGTATATCTTTGGCTTACGTGCAAAGATGGACTGTTGATTATTGGTTTTATAGTTGTATATCTTTGGCTTACTTGCAAAGATGGACTGTTGATTATTGGTTTTACAGTTGTATATCTTTGGCTTATGTGCAAAGATGAACTATTGATTGATGAGTATCTTTGGCTTATGTATATAGATGAACTGTTTATTGGTATGATAATGACCAGGGATCATTCGGTATAATCATGACCCGTAATGTTATAGATGATGTGGTAAAAGTCCTCATTGGCCTGTAGTGCATTGATGGACAGTTATTAGTATGATTATAACTAGGAATTATTCGGTATAATCATAACCATTGATGATTACATGAATATCATTGGCCATAGTGCAGGGATGATTCGATGATGTGGATTATTTATTGCTGAGTTTCAGCGATAAAATATTGATTATACACTTTTAATTCGTAAAAGATAGTAGATATCATGCTACACTTGACTCTTCTAAAATACAGTTGTATGTCTTTGGCCTGTAGTGTAAAGATGAATTGTTAATGAATATCTTTGGCCGTAGTGTAAAGATGAATTTATTAGTATGATTATGAGCAGGAATTGCGATTTGGTATAACCATAATTTTTGATGTTTCAGGTGAAGATATGTGATGAAAATTATCTTCATCTTGGGTGTGAAGAGGAATTTAGAATCACAATTATGATTATGAGCTATTCATATGATTGTGGAAAGGAATTGTTGATTGATGTTACAGGGATAAAACATTATTGGTGGACTTTTAACATGGACAAGATATAGATTTGATGGTCTATTTGACTCTTCTAATGGATTGCTCGTTCCGCTACAACTATGATTGAAAAGTTTTAATATCTACCATATGTTCTAAATCTCTGATTTATTACTAATGAAGGCTATTGATAATTTAATTATCTTTAGTCATGATATTCTTCACTGAGCTAGTTGTGCTCACCCTTTTGCTTCACAATTCCTTTCAGGTAATAAGAGTGTAGCTGGGTCGAGCGGGGGTAATAGGAGAATAGAACGATGGTCGATAGCTATTGAGGTTCTCCCTAAATAGTATGGAAATAATTTTATTGAGAACTTTAGATAAGTGTGTCGTATTGTATACGTCATTTGATATTTAATTTTGTTGAACCGAATAGGGTGAGGTGAACCTAACTTTGGAAGGGTGTTTTGCCACTATCATACAAGATGTCTAATGACATACAACCTCATGTTATCATAAGACAGGGTTGTGCACATCCACTTGCTGAGTATATCTACGAGCACTACCTATATGATCTTGGAGTTTGTTTGAAATATAATTCTCAATTGGAGAAAATGGGGATAATTATATGTGAAGAGAAGACTCACCATTGGAAAGAAGATGATAGTAATCTTCTTGTTTTTCCTCGGGGACTATTGGATCAACCAAGGATAATTTTGTGGACATATGATATCTATCATAACCTAGACGCATGGCCTCCCATGTACGAAGGTTTCCTTGAGTATTTTCCAAAGATTTTAATTTCTAAAATAGCTTATTAATCAGCATTTTTATATAAAAAGTACCATTGTAAGGTTGTGGTCGAGGCACCATGAGAGTTACATACATTTGTATTAAAACTCACGCTTTAACTGTGGTCGATTCTCGCACACATTTCAGCAACATATATAAATGAAGTTTGTAAATGATTTTTATAGTGTGATATCTGGTGACTCAGAATGGGTCGTGTGGACCTGTTTTGGGGGCGTCACAGGAAAAGCCACACTCCTCTCCACATCTACATACAACAACCAGTCCCAAGACACCAAAAAGATGGTAGGGAATACACACAGATCAACGATCCATTCTAAAATATCCAAAGACATCTCAATGTCCACCTATCAAGGATGAATTAAGAATACGTCAAGATCACAAGCCTGAAGAAGCAGACAAAATATCAAACAAGCAACAAGGCATAACTAAAAGGGAAGTGCATCATAAATATATTTCCCTGCTATATAATGCTGTTTGATATATACAATATGAATTGTACATGAAAAAATAGCTAAGCTAGTCTGTACAGGAAAATACAAGCCCATCTACAAATCAGTGTATATGCGAGCTATCAAGCCCAAAATGACATCCCTCTCAGAAGAAGGAGGTAACGCTGTGGTCCCCTGTACAAGGGTATCCACACGAGCTAACAGATCTATAGCCATCTGCATGGTGACTCTGTGCTCATCGATGCACATGCTCATCTCTACAATCATGCCAGTAACAAGGGACCTCACTATGGTGCTATCTGTGATGACTACATCCTGGGAAGATATGGCGTTATCCTTCTCGGCTGTCACAGCATCTTTGGCTGATCTGGCCTCATCCCGCTCAACAATAGCGACATTTCTATGAGCTAATGCCTCGTCTCTCTCTAAAAAAGTTGCGTCTCTCCTATCAAGAGCTGTCAACATCAAGGCTCTGGCCTGATCTCTCTCGAAGATCATCAAATAGAGACTCTGCTCGAAGTACTGCGCTGAATGATGGATCACAACAGTGCTATTATTGGGAGAATCTAATAGAGCTACTGGCAACGCAGTGAATGGCTCCTCCTCGGTGTGTGAATCAATGTCCTCCGTGGACTCTCCACCATCTGAATCAATACCTGGCACTATAGATACTGTCGCAGCCGATGAAGTCTCTGTCTCCATCCATGCAGAATACTCTTGCGAACATCATGGGTCCCAACGCCCCCGGATGGCTAACAAAAAAATCAGCTATCTCACGCTGATCCCAACATGCATACACTCGAGATCGGTCCTCTGCTGATAGATGGTGGGAAACTAAACACTGACCTAACGCCCCATCAAAAGGATGGAAGTCCTGGAACTGGTCAAACTGTGACATCACAGGTAGTTGGTGGTAGGTAGTCATGTCCCTCAAACTAGCTAGAGGGAGATAATCTATGCTCAAAGTATGAGTAATATAGATTTATGGTGAGCTGAGCCCTGTGCATGGCAGAATGCCAAATGGATCTCTGATCTCCACTAGGAATATCGACCAAGACATAGCGTCTGTACACTCCGATGGCTGAAAGGAGTAAGACATAGCTATATCATGGGTAAAGCAGTACCCGTGTCGGTAGAAAGTGCCAATCGGTCTCAAGTGTGACATAAACCACACATACAACATGACCGAACTGCCTGTGAATACCCCTGCAGGGTAGGTGCTGCAAAACGTGGTCGACCTCAACTTCTCCGCCATAATCATCGGAATGATGGTATGACCCTCCCTGAGAGCTCTCACTGCCATGATAACACCGATGTCCAACTCATCCATATACCATGGAATGTATACATACGCCACTATACACATCATAAATACATCCACTCTGGCCAAACGCCACTAATCCTCTGGGGTGGTGAAATCCCCAGAATGCCGTGCATAGTTGTCTAATGAGCCAAACCTATCTATCAGGAAATGCTGGGATAGTACATGACAAGATGTAATCTCATCCTCTACTACTCTAAGCCGTAACCCGGTGAGAGTCAGAACTAC
The DNA here is from genome assembly GCA_020205615.1 of Panax quinquefolius. Classification (NCBI taxonomy): domain Eukaryota; kingdom Viridiplantae; phylum Streptophyta; class Magnoliopsida; order Apiales; family Araliaceae; genus Panax; species Panax quinquefolius. The sequence goes on along the minus strand of JAINUW010000488.1, from coordinate 213,034 downwards.
CGACGCATATCTCTGACAGCCATATGAGCGCAAGGTCTATCTAAGGGCAAAGCCGTCAACCGCTCACACTCCTCCAATGTAGGAGTCAACTTCTGGGTAATAAACTGGAAAACCTATCTCTCCGGTATCCAATGCTCCAGCATGCCCTCTAGAAATCCTGTAGGAACCTAAAACATCAAGAGGGTCATAGAATGCTGTAATAAGTGATCTACAATCATTCTATCTGTAGGTGACATACTATTATACCATGACCTCAAATGGGAGGCTATCAACACTGCTAGGGTGTGATCTATGCGGCTGACTGTCGAAGAAGACATCTGTGTAGGCTGTATCATAAGACCATCCAGGGGTCAATGCTGAATATCTCTGGACATACATACATATACATGATATGATATATGCATTACAGATAATAGATGGCAATATGATGTAGGGAATGGAAAACAATACATACATTCCTAAGTACATCATCTTCTACATACATCATCTCTGTACAACTAAGAATATAGGGAAATGGGGAACAGATGCCCTATTACTAATAGAGGCCTATCAAAAGATATAGCGAGAATGGAGCACAACCACCCAATATCTAACAAAGGCCTATCAAAAGAGATAACAAGAATACACATCAAAAGAAGACAATGGTGTCAATATTTACATCATCAATCCTGTCCACCTGATGTAACTCCTCCTGAGTCACTGGATCTCTATCAACAATGATATCATGCCTATACAATGGAGGATCTGCGCCGGCAAAGTCAAATGGGTCATCTGAGGGGCCAGCGCGTGAGCTGGAAGGATCAAAAGTATCTGCCTCTGTCAGATCTCTGCTCAAATATCGGATAAAAAAATGTGCCTAGTCCAGTCGCTGGGTCAAATTGTCAATCTGTGTCAAATGAGTCGGATCTCGGACACAGGCTAGTCAATCCGTCATCATCACAGATCCTGGAACCATATCCCCTATAAACTGAGTGGCGCGGGTCTGGGCTCCAATGGTACGAGGGGACCACCATTGCTGGAATATCTCCTGAGTGTAGGGACCCTCTAACAGTGCAAAATCGTCAACACCCAACAATGGGATATCAATGACGGTTGACTTCAACACATGTCAATAATGCCTGGTAGGAGGCACGATCGGTATACGAATCTCTCCTGTGGTGCTCCTAATAGCACGCTCTCCTAAATAGAGCTCCCATCTTCCATCTGTGAAGAGAGGAATCCTACGGGTAGATATCACGTACTCGACACCAATCGGGTACCCATCCTCAAATCCAATGGCTAAGTGCTCCCCAGAATAGGGAATCCATGTGATGACATCAGCTGTCAATAATTCTAGCTGTAGGCGAAAATGAGTAAAACCCTCAGCTACAGGGACCTCCGCCAGTATGGAATGATGTCATCACCGTCCTCGTGGATAGGTATCCAATCCTAACACACTCACAGGACGCAAGCATGAGAGCCTCTTATAGGCCCAGAACTGTCAATACAAAGGCAAACATCTACTGTCAGTTAACACTCTTAACATGTATATGGGAAATCAAAAGAGAAATACTCACCAGTAAAAATGGGTAGAATCCTAACCAAGCCTCGGTCAAGCACTACGAACCCATACGCATGCCCCTGAGGAAATAGGCAAAGGTGTAAGAACCCCAATCATACTCTCTGATATGGTCCACCTCCCGAGTGGCGCTAATCAAAGCGAATGACACCATAGAAGAGTTATCAGTTATGAAGAAACCCCTAATGATCATCAGGAACAATCGCTGAAGAATGCGATCCCTGACTCTGACATCAGCTGGTATGGGCTCACTCAATAGCCCACTCATAGCATCTATGCTCAAAGGACTCAGACGCACGACCCCCGCCTCTTGAGCGCCCCGCCCGTAACTCCTAGCAAAGAATCGACGGCGCAATGGGTAATGTCTGCCGTACAAGGCACTGGTGCCCCTCCAAACTCCATACCTGTGATAAATTACCAATCCATCGGCATCATCATCACCTCACAGTCCAGGAAATGGAGTGACTAAGTTTGGTGAAACCAGCACTCAGACAATGCCCTGAGGTAACCCTAGGGACAATAGCGGGGTAGAATGGAAAAGAACTCTCCAAAGCCCCAATCATGCACTATACCTCGGTAATCTGGATGTAGAGCCTGATACATGGAGTGTATACTGAACCAATTCCCTCGAGGCTGTGTAAAGCCGAGAACGTGCATCATATACAAATCAATGTCAAAATCCTTACTCCTTCTCAATAGGAAAAAGGAAGATCAAATCCAGCTTTTACCTCATTTGAATGCAAGTAAACTGAGGGGTGGCGACTCAAATCACCCAGAAAATTTGGAATAGGAATGCCTGGGAAATCCCTATGGGGAATATGAGTAGCAGTAGCTGGAGTCGCTATCGGTACATCCTTTTCCTCGTCCTCGACATCTGGCACATCAACCCGGACATGACGAATCACCGCCTCTGCCAGACGACGAGGCTGTCTAACAGAACGAGGTCGAGGCACTTTAGAAGCCCTCCTCTGTACACCTGAAGTGGACCTGCGGGAACTACTTAGCTGATCCGAATCCATAATATCTGGACAAAAGTCTCCAAATCACCTTAGAAAGGGTTTGGTAATTTTTAACCTGGAGCTTTCTTTTCAAAATGCATTTTATGACTACATGCATGCATGAATTACTTTAACATATGTCTATAGTAGAGTTAAAAATGCATGACTACTCAATGCCTACATTTTGAAATTTTTTACCAGAGTCCTCTCTGTAAATAAGACTATCCACATGCACACAGACATGACTAGGTGGCCATTCAGTAGCACACCTGCCCCCAATCATATACATACTATATACAACTAAATGTCAAATTCATAAATCCATTAGGGTAGCTTAATTACCAGGATTACTTTGCATTTTTACCTTTTGCTCATTTGTCCTTAGATAGGATAAGAAATAATAGAAAAAGGTGTCAATTTGACTGTTTCAAAAGTCAAATTTTTTTCACATCATTATGTTCAGCATGGTTTAATACTAACATTTACTATGTTGAATATTTTTTATCAAGTCATTTGAGCATGCATATTCACTACTATGTGTTTAGATGCATTTCATGTGATAAGTCATTTTCCAACGGATAAAAACTGGAAAAGAAGACATGCATACATTACCAGGACAGTGTAGAACACTTGTGCCGTGACATAATTTGCAGAAAGACGTCCGAACTCAGCAGATCTGAAGAAGAGCTCTCAGATTTCCTTTGCGGTGTGACTTGAAAATGACTTGTGAAAGCAACCATCCCATTTATGGGCATTCACGGTTGGCCATAGGTCCACCTGCGGCTGCTACAGGTGTACCTGCGGCACCCCTACGTGGGTCCCACCCCTCTAACTCCGTCCAGTTCGAGTTGGAAAGGAGTTCTTACAAGCTAAAAAGGTCAAATTAGGGATAAAAATGCTACGCGATTGAACAGAATAGCCTGAAATCCTAGTTTTCCTGGGCCGAGCTATGCCTTTCATATCATTCATTGGTATTCGGCCAAATATAGGGTATACTATACTGATGATCTCAGTAGTTGCAAATCACATTCGGTAATACCTTATAAAGGTCCAATGCCGTCAGTTTGGGGTCATAATTCCAAACACAGATTCGTCGGCGGGGGCATCACGTATTCTAAAGTACACATCCCCGGTGGGGGCATCGCGCATTCTCAAATAAAGAATCCCCGGTGGGGGCATCACGCATTCTCAAGCAGTTTCCCCGGCAGGGGCATCACGCGTTTTCATCTATCCAAATACAGATTCCCCGGCGGGGGTGTCACACATTTTCCGTTGATGCACAAGTCAATGAAGGTCAAGCAACCTTGACAGTTTTCCCAACAGGGATATTATCCAGTGATGTACATGTCAGTGAAGGTTAGGCCACCCTTACAACACAAACTGTTGGCAGTAACTACGACAGAACATTGATATGTCTTGGCGATACAAACCAGGAAGGATCATCCTCATCGGGGAGGACCGATAATGGAATATGTTATACACATCCTCAAATAGACAAGGCTACATCCCTACAGAGTCTCTTGTACATGAGAGATACATCTTTAGTATAAAGTCTGTATCAAGGATTCAAGACTTTGGTGATAACCTCAATGTCAACAATCCTAAAGATTCCTGGTAGCTGTAGATCGCACGTCCATGATAGTTCATCAGGCTGCTAATCTATTGCCATCCCCTGTAGAAGCATCATGGAGCTGACAATCTTCCCACCATGTTGGAGAACAATCCAATAAAACATATACATCATACATTTGCATCATGTTGTTGCACATTGCATCATATTTATCGTGTTACATTTCAAGTGTCTAGGATTGTTTATCCTATCCATGCCATTGCATTGCATGAATATGATAAAGAGGGGCATCTGTAGACACTCAAAATTTTCTGCACACTTGTCACTAACATTGCAGGAGGGAAGATTTGTCTTTCAGAAATAACCCTGGAAGATAATGCAGTTCAAATACCAGAAATTCCACCAAAGAGGACAACTCTATCTTGGAGATAACCCCGAGATGCTCAGTTCCAGTCCCAGAAACAACACTGATAATAACAATGTTAACCTTGGAGATAACCCCAAGGAGTGTAGTTGCAGTTCCGGAGATAACCTCAGAAATGCTTGTTTCAAATGCATGCAGTCAGCTTCAACCTCGGAACTCACACCGAGGCACTCAGTACAAGACCCAAAGATAACACCGGGAAGACAAGCACACCTCAAAGATGACCTTGAGGACCTTCAATACTTGCAGTAGTCCAATCTCATAGATAACCCTGAGCAACGTCTGCTTTATCAGCCCAAATCGGAGATAACCCCGGTGAGGGGTAAAATCATCATTTTTCCACCTCGACCCTACATTGCGCCATCTCAACATCTCATACAAACATTTCTACACAATAATGTCCCACAAGAACCAAGGAGGTCCTATCCCGAGTGACTACTACGCAAAGCAGCACACCGAATATAATTTGAAGCTTGAAGACTAAGGGCATGGTCCCATCTTCCTGACTTCGTACAACCTCTAATCCCATGTCATGGCGTAGCTCTCGACAACGGCGGTCGAAATAGGTCTTATACACCTCAATCGGATTCCTGATTGCGCTTCGTAAAGTTCGAAGCGGACATCACAAAGGCACGCGCAGCACGCATTTCACGACGGCGGAACCATGCGAAGCTCGGCGTGACATCATCTGCATTACACTGCGCTCCCCCTCTATAAATAGAGGGCTTGGGGTGGCCATTTGAAAGGAGAAAAGGCGAGGATGCCCTATCCAATTTGCTCTGTACACACCCTAAATTGAGTGCTTTCTCATTTTAAACACTTGTGAGCTCATATATAGCTACTATTGTTACCGGCGGGAGCCGAGTGTTCATCCACTTAACGTTATAGAAGTCTTCTTTGGCAGTCCACTGTAAGCCTTCTTACACACATTAAAGCTTTTCTCTTCATCTTTGCACACACCATTCTTCACGTTGAGAGTTGTGTTGCGTGTGTATGGTCGGACTTCGGTTCGTGGTTCATTTCAGTTTGTATATACATATACCTATATACATACATATATTTATATATGGACTAACATTATCAAGTTATGCCTCAATTGAGCCTAGACTTACGTCTGGAGCGTTTATTTGCTTTCGTATATATATATACTTATATATATGAACTATGTGTCGAACTCTGTTTGATGAGCCTGGATTTTACATCCGATGCGTTTACTACTTCAATATATATATATATATACACTTAAATATATATATTAACTTTTGTCAAACTTTGTTCGATGAGCCTAGATTTTAAATCCGGTGCATTTACTACTTTTATGTATATATATATTTACTTTTTGTCCCGCCTTGAGTTTACTTCGTGGTGATTGATTGCTTTTACAGCTTTATTTACATTTTTGATCCCCATGGAGGTGCTTCGTGGTGGTTGATCTTGTCTCTATATATATATTTACCACTTTTATATATTTACATTTCTGATCCCCCATGGAGGTACTTCTTATTGGTTGATCATGTCTATATATATTTACAGCTTTTATATATATAACTGCTTACTGCTTTCATATAAATTGCGGCATCATGTTAGCCTAGGAATCATTTGATCACAGATTCAGTCTACTGAATCTAGATTTGGTTCCCGTGATGGACATTTTCAGCTGTAAGCAGCTTGTAAATTTATTCACGGAGTTTGGATTTCCTCAGATGGTTTTCATGCCCATGAGGAGTTCGGCACTGCTTTGTACATTATTTTCTCGAAGATACTTCGCATCTCAAAAAATAAAAGTAATCCAGCCGAACATTTAATAAAAATGGAAGTATCCAAAGGCCTCAATTCCCATTGAGCATAAGGGTTTGAAAAAACCTCTTTTACAAAACATCACTGCCATATCTTGTTTAAAATTGAATTTTTATACAAATTCAGACCCTGTGTATATAGGTGAGAACAAGGCCTCGCATTACTTCCATATAACTGCACATTGAGCCACACACACACACATTCATATAATAGTTTCTTGAAAAGTGGCGGTCACCGTGGTAACACGGATGTCGGGGGGTGCCTAACACCTTCCCTCCGCATAATCAAGCCTCTGAACCCTAATGAATCTTGGTTTCACAGACCCGTTTATCAGTGTCACATCACTGGATCAATGTGCAAACCTTTTCTTGGTTGTGTTGGTACAACCATATAAAAAAGCAACTGGCGACTCTTACAGTCCATTCGTCGACATATACATGTCGGACCTTTTCACAACTTGTTTTTTCAAATAAATCTCACCTAACATGAGAACACACTAGAACAAGAATAGAAAAGGGACAAATAAAAATCCCGACATTGACAGCACGACGGTTTAATAGTTGTATAAATGATGTTTGTATTTGATTTCTGTACCGTGTATCTGGCGACCCAGAATGGGTTGTGTAGATCTATTTTGGGGGCGTCACAGTTATACCCTTGTTCACAGGTACACACAATACAACATTATTTTCAGCACTAAAGTTTTAAACCTCCATTGTTAACCTTATTCAGCTTGTACTTATTCTCACACCGGAGCTATCCCTCGACGGCCCAGATCGTCCATTTTCTTTATATGACTTCGTTTATGTGCAAGATTGGACGCGCTATTTGGTGATTGGGCGCGTAGACGAATCTTGACGTTATCATTGGTGCTAGAAGGATGATCCTTTAGTGTTAGGTGATTTTTTCAATCACCTACAGTTTGATAAAAAGTAATGGCAACAAACAAGGCAAAAACAGTCTCATCACGAGATAAATCTATGATCGACCCTCTTCTCAACCCCGGGGTTCGGTCAAAGACAAGTTAGGGTCTTCTCCTCACGTCTCCGATAGGCTTGGGTCCCACGCTAATTCTGATAGGTTTGTATATAACATGAACATGCTATCAAATTACATAAATAGTGCGAAAATGTGATAAAATCAGATTTTAAAATTTTTCATACAAACCATCACCATGATCATCCTTGTGCACAATTATCAATTAAACAAAAGTGACGAAGATATAGAATCATACCCTCATTAACCAAAGCTTCCTCGGGTAAAAGTTCACCTCCAATTCCTTTGCGTTCTTCTTGAATTCCACCGATTAGATTCTTTCTTTTGATCAATGCAAGCCACCTAAGTGTTTGGCCTCTAGAGGTGATCCACTAAGAAATAATACGTATTCAAGAAGATGGGTGTTTGACAAAATCCTAATTTTCTCTCTCTAGAGAATATGTCAGTACTCTCCCAACTCTTGAAAGTATGTTCAATTGTCTAACCATAATCCATAATAAGACTTCCCTTATTTATAGATATAGGAAACCCTCCTAAACTATTTAGGAATAGGGTTTTATTATAATTAATTAAACTCTTTTAATTAATTAGATTTCTAATCCAATTAGAAACTTGTGAGAGTACTTTTATTAATTAATTCCTAAACCATTTAGAAATTAAATAATAATAATAGTAATAATATTAATAAGAATCCTCTTATTAATTTATATTTAATATTTTCAAAATATTAAATAATAAATAATAAATATGAAGTTATTTAATTTACTCTATCATCATAGCATAAATTAAATATACTTAACATATTATTACAATTATACCATTTATTTCTTAAATAAATATTTTTCTTTTGCGATGTGACCCATTAGGTTCTCCATATTAAACCGGTTGTGAATAAATCAATTAGAACAATTTTAATCTTATTTAAATAAAAAACTATTTAATTCATTTAAATAAATAATATTTATTCTACAATAAGGCTAAACCCTCTTAGCGATCAATGGCTTTCCAGATAATATAAATTTTAACATTAATTATAAAAAACCTTTCAGTGAATAAATACCGTACAATTCAATTCTTCTACCATACAATGTCCCAATTAAATATAAGACATGGAATTACTGTCAAGTCTTATTTTATTTAATTATATGTATTTCGATTCTCAAATGCACAACTCTGATTAATGCAAATTAGAAATATCTTTCTAATTTCATTCTACTTTGAACAAAGACTAATGAGTTGTCATTTATCGAATCACATGGAACATTCTCTCCTTTTACTAGAAGTGGTAGATTCTTTATTGATTATTCATTATCTCTATGTACAACTTAGTTCCATACATGATGATATGTAGAACTAAGGTATCTTGGGTATTAGTTCATAACCTCATCAAATCTTGTTATAAAATCAAATAAAGGAAGAAGATGAAGATTAGGTTATATCTTGTTCTAGTAGCAACCTTCCTTGATCTACCAAAGAAAGATATGAACTTAGGGTGCATTAGTCAAGCTAGCACACTCCTCTCTTTCTCCTCAAGAAAACCGAACCCCTCTATCTCTTTTCTCTCTTTGTATTTTGCTAGCTTGGGAGAAAAATAGAAGAAGAAGAATAGGAGAAATGAAATGAAGAGAAAATGAAATGTGGTGTTATGTTGCAATATAATTAGATACAAATAGGATCATAACTAATATCCCCCATATCTTTGTTGTCCCTTGGATAAAAGGCTTTGCCTTATCTCTTCCAATTATGCCTAATCATGTTATTAAAGGTGCTAAGTAGATTTTCTACCAATGGGAAATGAACACATTTGTACTTGATGTAAGAGTTACTAATAAAGGAACTTGATTAGCATAATTTTGTTGCCTTAAAAGGCCTAAAAGAGGCGGTCACCTTTTCCCTATTATCCCCTCCATTTTTCTTTTATTTTAATACAAAAATTATTTAATCAAAAGTCTAAAATACCCTTAATCACGTGAGCTAAGTATTGGTTTGCATTTTATTTCTTTTGGCCTTCTCATTTAATTATTTTGGGCTATGTAATAAACATAGTTTAACAATTTTAATATGTATTACCCTAATTGTTTATTTAGGGTTTCTATTTCCAATGTTATGGAATTTAATTACTTACACATATCTCTTTAACTTATAACCTAATTAGGTTTACTATAATTAGGTTTAAAATTATTAATCACTTACAATAATAAAATTATCCACTTAAGTTAGTATAAACATTAAATACTAACTATTCATTATTACCATAACCCTTAGGTTATTTAATTATCTCACCTAATGTATAATTAGGTTATGAAGCTTTCTTTTTTAATGAAATCTATATATATATATATATATATATATCCATAACTATAGTATATATATTTATTTAGCCATACACCACTTCACATATGTTATCACATATTAAATCACTATATAGCACAAAATTTTAAATATCAATAATGTGTGTGTGTGTGTATATATATATAAAGTGACTTGAAATTCCTGGTTATTACATCCTCCCCACCTTATAAGAATTTCGTCCCCGGAATTACACATAAGGTTACTCAAAAAAGATGTGGATAATTTTCCCTCATCTTTTCCTTGAGTTCCCACGTAGCTTCTTCTGTATTGTGGTTCCTCCAAAAAACTTGTACATAATGTATAACCTTATTTCGTAACTTCTGTTCTTTTTTATCTAAAATTTATACCAGAATTTCCTCATTCGACAAATCTTTTTCGACCTGAACATGTTCTTACGATATCACGTGTGACGCCCCCAAAATAGGTATACATCACCCATCTTGAGTCGCCAGATACACACTACATAAATCCAAATACAACTTAATTATACAACAGTCGTGTAAAATACGACAAAACATATGCTGTGAGTTTTAATACAAATATTGTCATCTAGACAATATCCACACTCAATGGAGTCCTCATTACAATTATTATTACACTATTCCATAGAATAGTGAGGACTACTAAAGCCACTTATACTGGATCATCACTCCATTCCCCGACTCGTCCCAGCTATATTCTCATTTCCTGAAGAGAACAATGAAAGAAAGGGTGAGCTCAACTAGTCCAAAGAAGAAATATTATAACTAAGATAATGCGTAATAAATTATCCTTAGCCTTCAACAAGATAACAACCGATAGAATATAATAGACAACAAGTTTTAGATCAACAACCTGCAATGAATAAGCAATCCATTAGAAGAGTCAAGTAGAGCATAAAATCTACTATCTTCTATGATTTAAAAAGTTTTTTATCAACTTTATCGCTAAGACTCAGCTTAATAAATAAAATCGAATCATCCCTGTACCACGGCCAAGGATATTCATGTAATCATCAATGGTTATGATAATACCGAATAATCCAAGGTCATAATCATACCAACAACTATCCATCAATGAACTACAGGCCAATGAGGACATTTACTACATCATTCGTCACATTACGGTCATGATTATACCGAATAATTCCTGGTCATAATCATACCAAGTCCATCTATGCACGTAAGTCAAAGATGACTTTCATCACAATATAAGCATGAGGATGATGACAATGACATAATAATTCAATAAAATAAGTTCAAGGATAAATTTTAATGATTTGTAATTTAATTTATCTAGAAATCAATAACGTCCAAATTGTCAACATGATACTACTTTGTGGAGTAAAATTCAAGAATAATATTCATGTACTAAAAATAATTTGGACAGAAAAGAAATAAATTTTTCAGGTGAATAGTATCCCGTGAATAGTACTTCAGGAATAGTACCCCGTGAATAGTACCCTGACACGAAAAGTGCCTCAAATACCCAAGTGAATGATACTAGAGTTAATGTAATTGGGTGAATAGTAACCCATGAATAGTAACTCAGAATAGTACTCCAAGAAGAAAAGTGTCGAATAATTCGAGTGAATAATAATCGGTGAATAGTAACCCGTGAATAGTAACTCGTAAAAGAAAAAATACCAAAGAAAATAATATTCCATGATGAGTACAAAAGAAATGATATCTCATACGAGTAGTATAATAAATATAAATGAACCGCAAATGGATTTTCACCCGCCAATAAAGAATAATCCACATCATTCACCATGATCATTTCCACAATTTAATAAAGAATGAATAATAATAAAATGGTCATTCACCATGCATGCGATAATCCATACGCATATATTATTCCAATGTAATAATAAAGAAATGGAACTAGGTGATGCGTAATCCGCACGCATGTGATATTCCAAATGTAATAATAAAGAATGGAACCAGTCACGCGTAATCCAAGCACATGATATGGATATTCCAACGTAATAATAAAGAATGGAATAACAATGAATTCTCCGTGCATGCAATAGATCGCATGCATAAAGTTATTCCAACGAAATAATAAAGAATGGAATAACAAGAAAATTTCACCATGTATGCGATTGCATGTATGTGTTATTCCAACATAACAATAAAGAATGGAATAACAACCCTTGCGAGTATTGAAAGAAAAAAACTCTCTTCATGAATACAAAAGAATAATTTCCCTTACTATAATAATAATATCCCTTACCTAAGAAGAAATTGGATACTGGAATAGTGAGGTAGAAGGCTTCTCTTCTTCTTTCTCTCTATAATTTCTCTCTATAATAATTGCTCTATAGCTTTAGTGAATTGGTGAAAAATAATAAAGGAATGAGCTTCTATTTATAGGAAAATATAGTTTCAATAATTGCACATTTTGGGGCTCGAAATATTACAGTATAATACCTCCCTCTTTTTCATCATTTTTAATTTAGTCATGCAAGTATTATCAAACTTGCACCACCTCCCCTAATAGTAAATCATGTGAACCAATAGTAAATCATGTGAATCAATAGTTCTAGACATGTGAAAATACGAATTACGGTATAGTACCTCCATTTTTAACTTAGTCATGCAAGTTATCAATCTTACACCAACTCTCCTAATAGTAAATGAATGTGAATCAATAGTACACACATGTGAACAAATAGTTATAATCATGTGAATCAATAGCAATTAATTGCTCATTTATCCGGTTAATTTCCCGATTGGTCAATATAACCTCCAGACATTAATTATTATCGAAATAAATGTTGATTTCCACTAACACTAATAATCCCAACACAATGGAACTATAAATTTCATCTTTAATCAACACGAACTTATTCATCATTAATATTATAATTCACAATATTTAACAACCAGATCGTTCCCAGGAAAGAGGGAGTTTTTCGATAAGGATTTCTCCTTATTGGCACGCAATTAGGTTACCAAACCTCTCCTTGACAGAACTTCTAGACATTGTCAATATTGCAAATAATAATATGAATAACTTTGTCGTCTCAATTATTGATTTAATAATAATAAAATATTATGCAGATGATAATGTGACAATAATTGAATCAATAATATGAGAGATATGATGTAGCAATTACTGTAGCAATAATCACATAAGCATCAATAATCAATACTGTGAGCTACTATGCAACCATGCATATTACTGTACTTTTATCACCGATTATTTTGTGACAACTTACTTACTTTGAAAAATTTTCACATATCACCCTTAACGTTAACCTTTTATCAATTTAACCATTTACTAAATAGAATAATTATAAGAAAATTGAATACTTTCATTTCATAAAATTCGGGGTCTCACAATCTCCCCTCCTTATGAAATTTCGCCCTCGAAATTTACGTACCTGGTAGTGCGAAGAGATGAGAATACCTTGCTTTCTATTCGGATTTTACCTTCCCAGTTATTTCCTCTCTATCATGATTTTTCCATTTCTCATCTCCTGTAGTTCAGATATCATTCTAGAATATAGTTTCAAAATAAGGGTTAATTAACATGCCACATATTATCCCTATACTCTGACCGACCAATTAAATACCAAATAAACTTAGGTAGGTCCTACTAGCGAAGGAATTACACATTTCTCCCCTCCTAGTTCTAGTCTCACATCTCAACCAGGGATCATATCCCTAAGCTTTGATACCAACTGTGATGCCCCCAAAATAGGTATACATCACCCATCTTGAGTCGCCAGATACATACTACATAACTCCAAATACAACTTAATTATACAACAGTCGTGTAAAATACGACAAAACATATGCTGTGAGTTTTAATACAAATATTATCATCTAGACAATATCCACACTCAATGGAGTCCTCATTTCAATTATTTTTACACTATTCCATAAAATAGTGAGGACTACTAAAGCCACTTATACTGGATCATCACTCCATTCCCCGACTCGTCCCAACTATATTCTCATTTCCTGAAGAGAACAATGAAAGAAAGGGCGAGCTCAACTAGCCCAGTAAGAAATATTATGACTAAGATAATGCAGAATAAATTATCCTTAGCCTTCAATAGTATAACAACTAATAGAATATAATAGACAACAAGTTTTAGATCAACAACTGCAGCGGAATAAGCAATCCATTAGAAGAGTCAAGTATAGCATAAAATCTACTATCTTCTATGATTTAAAAAGTTTTTTTTATCAACTTTATCACCGAGACTCAAATTTTAATAAATAAAATCGAATCATCCTCGCATCTACTTACCAAGGATATTCATGTAATCATTAATGGTTATGTTATACCGATTAATCCCTGGTCATGATCATACCAACAACTATCCATCAATGAACTACAGGCCAATGAGGACTTTTACCACATCATTCGTCACATTACGGTCATGATTATACCAAATAATCCCTGGTCATAATCATACCAAGTCCATCTATGCACGTAAGCCAAAGATGACTTTCATCACAATATAAGCATAAGGATGATGACAATTACATAATAATTCAATAAAACAAGTTCAAGGATAAAATTTAATGATTTATAATTTATCCAGAAATCAATAACGTCGAAATTGTCAACATGATATTGCTTTGTGGAGTAAAATTCAAGAATAATATTCATGTATCAAAAATAATTTGGATAGAAAAGAAATATATTTTTCGGGTGAATAGTACTCCGTGAATAGTACTTCGAGAATAGTACCCCGACACAAAAAGTGCCTCAAATATCCGAGTGAATGATACTAGAGTGAATATAATTGGGTGAATAGTAACCCATGAATAGTGACTCGTGAATAGTACTCCGGCACGAAAAGTGTCCCGAATACCCGAGTGAATAATACTAGAGTGAATAGTAACCGGGTGAATAGTAACCCATGAATAGTAACTCGTAAAAGAAAAATACCAAAGAAAATGATATTCCATGACGAGTACAAAAGAAATGATATCTCATACGAGTATAATAGAATATACTGAAATCAAAATGGATTTTCACCCGCCATGCAGAATCCACGTAGATGATCATTTCCATAATTTAATAAAGAATGAATATGAAAGGTCATTCACCATGCATGCGGTAATCCACATGATATGTTATTTTAATGTAATAATAAAGAATGGAATTCAGGTGATGCGTAATCCGCATGCATCAATAAAGATATTCTAATGTAATAAATGTAATAATAAAGAATGGAACCAGTCATTCGTAATCCGCATGCATGTGATATTCCAATGTAATAATAAAGAATGGAATAACAATGTAATTCACTAGGCATTCGATAGATCAAGATGATAAAAGTTATTCCAACTGTAATAATAAAGAATGGAATAACAAAGAATTTCACCATGTATGCGGTGACAGATGTATGAAGTTATTCCAACATAATAATAAAGAATGGAATAACAACTCTTACGAGTATTGAAAGAAAATAACTCTCTTCATATATGAATACGAAAGAATAATACCCTCTACTATAATAATAATATCCCTTTACCTTAGAAGAAATCGATACCGGAATAAATGAGGTAGCAGACTTTCTTCTTCTTTCTCTCTATAATTTATCTCTATAATAATTACTCTATATCTTTAGTGAATTGGTGAAAATAATGAAGGAATGAGCTTCATTTATAGGAAAATATAGTTTTAATAATTAAACATTTTGGGGCTCAAATATTACAAGATAATACCTCCTCTTTTTTTCATTTTTAATTTAGTCCCCGCAAGTATTATAAAACTTGCACCACCTCCCCTAATAGTAAATCATGTGAATCAATAGTTCTATACATGAAAAAATACTCTAATTACAAATATAAGTACCTCCATCTATACCTCCATTTTAACTTAGTCATACAAGTTATCAATCTTGCACCAACTCCCCTAATAGTAAATGAATGTGAATCAATAGTACACACATGTGAACAAATAGTTATAATCATGTGAATCAATAGCAATTAATTGCTCATTTATCTAGTTAATTTCTCGATTGGTCAATATAACCTCCAGACATCAATTATTATCAAAATAAATGTCGATTTTCACTAACACTAATAATCCCAACACAATGGAAGTATCAATTTCATCTTTAATCAACACGAACTTATTTATCATTAATATTATAATTCACAATATTTAACAACCAGGTCATTCCCAGGAAAGAGGGGGTTTTCCGATAAGGATTTCTCCTTATTGGCTAGCAATTAGGTGACCAAACCTCTCCTTGACAGAACTTCAAGACATTATGCAATAATAATATGAATAACTTTGTTGTCTCAATTATTGATTTAATAATAATAAAATATTATACAGATGATACTGTGACAATAATTGAATCAATAATATGAGAGATATTATGCATCAATTACTGTAGCAATAATCACGTAAGCATCAATAATCAATACCGTGAGCTACTATGCAACCATGTGTATTACTGTACTTTTATCACTGATTATTTTGTGACAACTTACTTACTTTGAAAAATTTTCACATATCACCCTTAACGTTAACCTTTTATCAATTTAACCATTTACTAAATGGAATAATTATAAGAAAATTGAATACTTTTATTTCATAAAATTTGGGGTCTCACATCATGTGCTTGTAGTCAGGCTTATATGGTCGTAACACTAACACATAAAACACATTATGAATATGTTCTAGTTCAGGAGGTAGAGCTACCTCGTATGTGACGCCCCCAAAATAGGTATACATCACCCATTCTGAGTCGCCAAATACTTGGTACATAAATCAAATACAAACTTCTTTTATACAATACGAAAAAAGCGTAGTTGAGAGTTTTTACACGAATATTGTCTTCTAGACAATATCCAAACACAAATGGAGTCCTCATTACATTAATTATCACACTATTTCATAGAATAATGAGGACTACTATAGCCACCATCTCAGACCATCACTCCATTCCCCGACTAGTCCCAACTACGTTCTCATTTCCCAAAGAGAATAATGAAAGCAAAAGGGTGAGCTCAACTAGCCAGTAAGAAATATTATGACTAAGATAATGAAGAATAAATTATTGTTAGCCTTCAACAGTGTTAAACTAATAAACAATAAGTTTAACTGCAGTGGAACAAGCAATCCATTAGAAGAGTCAAGTAGAGCATGATATCTACTATCTTCTATGATTTAAAAAAGTTTATCATCAATTTTATCGCTGAGACTCAGCTGAATAAATAATCTACAACACTGAATTATCCATGCACTACGGGCCAAGGATATTCGTGTAATCACCAATGGTCATGATCATGCCAACAACTGTCCATCAATGCACTACGGGCCAATGAGGACTTTTACCACATTATGTGTAACATTACAGGTCATGATTATACTGAATAATTCTTGGTTATAATCATACCAATCAATAGTCCATCTATGCACTTCAAGCCAAAGATGACTTTCATAATAATATAAGCATGAGGATGATAACAATGATATAAGAATTCAATTAAATGAAAGCAAATGATAAATTTTAAAGATTTATAAAGCAATTTATACAGAATTCAATAATGTCCAAATTATCAACATGATACTGCTTTGTGGAGTAAAATTCAAGAATAGTATTGTATCTAAAATAATTTGGATAGAAAAAAAATCAATGTGTCATGAATAGTACCCCGGGTGAATACTACCAGAGTGAATAGTACCCCGTGAATAGTACTTCATGAATAATACTTCGGGAATAGTACTTTGTGAATAGTATCCTGTGAATAATACTTCATAAATAGTACCCCGTGAATAATACTTTGTGAACAGTACTACGGCATAAAAAAGATTAAGAATTGTCAAGAATGTTCAGAAAAATATTCTTGTGAAACGATACTAGTTGAAGCTCAAATTTCAAGAATATTCTACAAATTTCACGGAGTATAGAAGCAATACTTTAACAAAATGAGTGTAGAAGTAGGAATACGAAATGAAATAATATTACTTACATATTATAGAGTATGGAAGAAAATATTATTTCATACGAGTATTGAACAAAAATAATATCCCTTACCTTAGTAGAAGGCTGGATATTGCAATAGTGAAGTACATAATACTCTTCTTCTTTCTGTCTATAGCTTCTCTCTCTATAATTGCTCTTGTGAGTCTTAGTGAATTGGTGAGAATGAAAGAAGAATGGGCTTCTATTTATAGGAAAACATAGTTTTGATAATTGCACGATTAGGGGCTCAAAATATTACAGTATAGTACATTTATCTATACTTCCATTTTTAATTTAGTCCTTCAAGTATTATCAATCTTGCACCACCTCCCCTAATAGTACATGCATGTGAATCAATAGTTCCATACATGTGAACGAATAGTAATTTGCATGTGAACTAATAGCAATTAATTGCTCATTTATCTGATTAATTGCTTCTTTGGTCAATTTAACATCCAGAAATCAATTATTATCGAAATAAATGTCGATTTCCACTAACACTAATAATCCCAACACAATGGAAATATTTTTTAACAACAATTTCATCTTTAATCAATACGAACTTATTCATCATTAATATTATAACTCACAATATTTAACAACCAGATCATTCCCAGGAAAGAGGGGGCTTTCCTATAAGGATTTCTCCTTATTAGCGCGCAATTAGGTGACCAAACCCCTTTCCTCGACAAAACTTTCTAGACATCGTTAATAATGGGCAAAACTAATGAAACACCCACTATAGTTGGCTGGTTTTACTGATTACACCATTGAACTTTTAACTTTTCAAATTACCCCACTAAACTAATTATTACTTTGAATTTGGGTCATTCCGTTAAAAAAAATAGATGGACGTTAATTTTTCATCTATAAAACTAATGAATTACCCACTATAGTTGGCACATTTTACTGATTACACCATTGAACTTTTAATTTTTCAAATTACACCATTAAACAAATTAAAAATGATTATTTTAAATATTTTTAAAAATAATTATTATTTTAAGTAAAAATATTAGAATTTTTTTTTTTCATAAAATGAGTAAAGCTTCATAAAATATAGATTCAAAAAATTATAGTGATTTTAAGTTAAATTAATGTCTACTTAATATTTTAATATTTTAACATAATGATCCATTCTTAATATTAAAAATTTTAAAACAAAAACTAAAAATAGAAGTTAAAATAAAAATTTATATATTTTTTTTTAAATCAAGAAGGTTTCATAAAACTTTAATTTTTCAAATTTATATTTTATGAAACTTTACTCATTTTATGAAAAAAATTAATGTAACGACCCCAAAATTCATACAATTTAATTATTAACTTCGGTCGTTAATAATACGTCTACCTTCTGATTTTACATCATTATTCGATGTTAAACTTTATATAATACGGAATAATTTAAACTTTTATGTCTTCTTACTTTAATTCCCTGAATCAAAACCTTTATCATCTACATATCTTTGAATCAATCTTATTTTTTGATTCACTTTATCACTATTATTATATAAAATTTTACATTTCAATCCGATAACCTTTACATATTAGATAACTCTAACATTAGCTTTACAACTCAACATAAAATTATACATCATAAAACATTTCGTACATCTCATGAATCTTAATCATGGTTTAAAGAAATAACAACTTTAGCTAAAATATTAATCTTCGTGTACTATTTCTGTTCCACGTCATTCAAGTAGCACATAGTGTTACCTTCAATCCTTAACCTGCAAAAATGGTTATTTGTAAGGTTGAGCTTGACAGCCTAACAAAATCTAACAGTTTTCATGTATCACGTAACACATAATAACATGCTCAACATATATCTCATAAACATTGGACTAACATAACATACATATTACAGTTCATATAACAAGTATAAAGATTGAGTTCCTTACTCAATCAGCATGCTTTACTCAATCAACGCAGTCATAAGTTGACTTTAACATTTCATACATTCAACATATATAAAACACATCATGCTCTTTGCAATAAAGATTTAAAACAATCAAATTCATATAGCAAATAGGAACTGAAAGACTTGCCTTGATCGTTGTTTACCAATAACAGTTTAACAACTTACAGTTATCTGCACTTCACGTGCCCTACACAATTATAAAATCATGCACACCAACTATTAGTCACATAGCAATGCATAATAGTTGTAATGTAAACTTTACTCTACCTCCCATAACCCTTCTTATTAATTAGTACACAATGTTCAATTTGATTGTGTTAACTTTCAACTTATATCTCATTGTATTTCATATTCGAAGTTCATTCAAGTGTTTAAGTCTTGCTAGGACCACTTATTGGTTTTATATTAACACTATTCAATATCTTATAATATTCATTTTATTTGATTTAAAACATTTTTTTTAACGTTCATTATCACTTATCACGGCGTTTCAACGTTTATTCGTCACATGCCAAATTGTCTCTCTTGTGTGTGTTTAGTATGCGTATACAACTTATCTAATATATCATTTATTAATGTTAAGCATCATTATACTTCATAATATTCATGTTCTATAACTTAGAACAACATCTTTTATCTTCAAGAGCACTACACCTGCATACGTGCATGCCCGACGCCCTCCGATTGCCTCCGAAAACACAATAGTCCTAAAGATGACCATTTTAACCCCTGTTCTATACCTCAAATTGAAAAACTTAAAGAATAAAATTTGTAGGACTATTCGTCCTCGTTCCGGATCATCTTGAATCACCTCAATCGGAGTTCGTATGAAAATGTTATGCCTATTTTACTAAAATATGTCAAAGTAGTCACACCTGACATACTTTGGGCGCAGCTGCGCCCAATTATGCCTTGGGCAAAGCGCAACTGCACCCCAAATGACTTAGGGCATAGTGCAGCTACGCCCGTTAGCAGAAACGGGACCTAAAGCTACTGTTATTCGCGATTTTTGACCCTTTTTCTCCTACTAATCTTCATAACTTGAGTTATACACATCCAAATTAGTCTATTTTCGATTCTATGGATTCGTAATTCATAGAACTACAACATACAAGAATCTTAACAATTTATAAGAACATTATCCAACCTAAAATTTGACTCAAAACGCATGTTCATACTCTATTTTCATGTTTTAAACACATTTAGCGAATTCATTCGCTACAAATTCGTTTCTTAACCAAATTGGTCCGTTTAACTTTCGTTCTTTTCGCTTTTCAACATACTAACAACTTCCATTATCAATTTACAATTTAGAGTATGAATTCAAAACCAATTTTGACTCCAAAACATACCATGTAATATCTATAAAACAAAAACTCAAGTTCTTCACCTTCAAACATGTTTTCATGAATTCGATACTTCAAAAAAATCATCTATAGACAACATAATACAGATTATGTAATCCCAATACATATAAAAATTAATTTCTCAACAATTAACCCTAGAACTTCAATTACAGAGAACTTAGAAAACAAAACTAAGAACTTGAAACTTTAAATAGATTACTTACCTTTAATTAGCTAGATGATTAGAGAAGCTTGATTAATCTTCTTCCTCTTCTTTGATTCTCAGAATTTTTCTTCTCAATTACAAAGAATTCTCTCCCTTTCTCTAACCCTCTCCTCTGTGTTCTTAACCTTAGAAAAAGAACACGTAAAATAAACAGACTCCCCTCTCTTTCACGTACATTAGTTACAATAGGTGTCAGTTACAATAAACCAAAAGCCATAAGGCTGTGTTTGGTTACACACAATTTCTCCCATATTAGATTATTTTAATAATATTATATTATATAGTTTTTATTTGTCACACCTGCAACCAATTTACATAACTTACAATAATAATTATAATAATTATAATTTTTATTATAATTCTTCCGATGATTAATAAATAATCATATATCTAATTTAATTAATAAATTAGACTTAAAAATCGCTTTATTTAATTTACTTATTTTCTTTAATATTAAACAACTCATTTAATTTAATTAATTCATTAAATTAAATCTTCAAAGAATAAAATTTACCTTTGCTTTATCTTCATTATCATCCACACGTAACTAAATTACTATACCACAATTTCATAAATTATTTATTTTTCTTAATAAATAAATTATTTAAAATATTTATTTAATTCAATATATATTTAAAATAATTAACAAATTCATTTAATTTCTTCAATAGTTAACTTAACTATTAAACCTCACTTTCCCAATATATGAATATATATATATATATATATATATATATATATATATATATATATATATATATATATATATATCTTCACACTGATCACATATTTCAAAATATATAACACATATATATACATACTCAAACTCAAAACATCTCATAATAAGAATTTTAATTATTAAATTCCTATTTTAATAACTTATAAAAATTTGGGTTGTCACAATTAAAGTTCTAATATTTTTTACTAAAATAATAATTATTTTTAAAAGCATTTAAAATAATAAATTTTTAATTAGTTTAATAGGGTAATTTAAAAATTAAAAGTTCAATGGTGTAATCAGTAAAACGTGACAACTACAGTGAGTAATTTATTAGTTTTGTAGATAAAAAATTAACGTTCGTTTATTTTTTTTAACGAAATGCCCAATTTCAAAATAATAATTAGTTTAGTGGGGTAATTTGAAAAATTAAAAGTTCAATTGTGTAATCAGTAAAACATGCCAACTATAGTGGGTATTTCATTAGTTTTGCCGTTAATAATGTAAATAATAATATGAATAACTTTGTCGTCTCAATTATTAATTTAATAATATAAAATATTATGCAGATCATACTATGACAATAATTGAATCAATAATATGAGAGATATCATGCAACAATTAATATAGCAATAATTGAGTATAACTGAGTGACTTCTCACGTAAGCATCAATAATCAATACCGTAGTGCTACTACGCAACCAATGCCAGACATCGCATTTCTTTACCACCGGGTATTTCAACAGTTTAACGGTAAAACATTCGCCGTTATTTTTATAAAAAGATATTTCTGTCGTTTTCTAACTCCGACAATAATTCCGTTGTGGGGTCCACCAATGATTGTTCCGTCGTACGAATATTCCCTGTTTAAACGAATATTCCCCGACCAATCGAATATTTTATAACAACTTCCTTACTTTACAAAATTTATAAATATTACCCACAACTATAACATTATATCAAATCCACACCATAATATTCAAAAATATATTTCGAGAAAAAGTAATCTTTTATTCATAAAAGTTGGGGTCTTACAACCTCCCCTTCTTATTAAATTTCATCCTCGAATTTGGGGTACGTACCTAGTATGTCGAAGAGGTGAGGATACCTTGATTTCATTTCAAATTTTAACTCCCAGGTCATTTGCTTAACATCATGGTTTCTCCACAAAACTTTGACTTGAGGTATAACCTTGGAGCGTAGAATATGTTCCTTCTTATCCAAGATTTTAACAGGTACCTTTTCATACGTTAAATCTTCCGTTATTTCGTTCGGTTCTAAATCAATAATGTGGTTTGGGTCTTTCACGTATTTACGTAACATAGATATGTGAAAAATGTTATGAACACGAGACATACTTGGTGATAAGGCGAGTCTATAGGCCATAGTTCCTACTCGATCGAGGATTTTAAATGGCCTAATGAATTGAGGATTGAACTTTCCTCTCTTTTCAAATCTCGTAACTCCTTTCCATGGAGCCACATGTAATAACACATGCTCTCTAACATTGAATTCCATGTCCTTTCGATGAAGATCAACTGTGACGCCCCCAAAAATAGGTATACATCACTCATCTTGAGTTGCCAAATCATGGTACAAAATACAAATACAACTTAATTATACAAACGTATGTTGGGTAAAATCTAATTACGCACAACACGCAAGTATACGTGGTCAACAAGTAATAAAGTGATAAGTCAAGTATCGTTCCCACAGAGATAATTAGCAAATTCCTTAACTTACAATTACCAATCTTTTATTAACCTAATTTTATTAAACAAACCAAATTCAATGATTTAATTTAACGAGACTAAAATTAAGAATAATTAAACTAACATAAATAATCACGAATATCAAAATCTGAATTTTCAAATAATTGATGGAGAATTAGACCTATGATTTCACCCCAAGCTTCACTTTGATTTTAACACCTTTATTCTAATTTAACGTACTATCCCAGTTTATTAATCAAGAACATGAACGTAGTATTAGCCACCTCTCGATGCACTAATACCATATTAACTTTAATCCACAATTAAGATAGAAATCCGTTAAACACCTTAATCAACTAACCCACTATATCTCTATGTGAATTACAATTGAAGAAGGTTGAAGAATAAGTTCTCTATCTGATTACATGCGGCGTTAAGCATATCTCTACCTTAACACACATCAAGTTTAAGCTACTAACAAAATCTTGAGCACATGCTATACTAACTAGGTCTAGATTTGAATATCCTCTCTCGATTCCTCCCAACTCCACCAAGAACTGTTGATCAGGCAATTCATAGATTCAAGCACAAATTAATAGATAAACTGGACATAGCATATTAAATTGGAAATCAAAGCTTACAAAATCATTGATTCACTTAAAGATCCATCTCAAGCCCAAAAAGTGAATTAGTTCATAATGAATGAAATAAATACTGAATAAATCATAGAATTCATCCTTCCAATTACAAATAATAATCTAACACAAAGAATATTAGAAAAAACCCTTCAAGTAGACTAAAGATGCAATCGTCTTGAAAAACTCCTCGAAGTACTCCTCCACTTTTGCTCTCTAAAAATTGAACTTTTTTTTTTCCTAATCTCTCTAATAGATGATCTTTTTTTGTGTTTGTGGAGTAGTATATATCTAGCATAACACTCTAGTCAATTCTCCATCCAATAGAGTTATAATGCCATACAAATAGCTAAAGATCGTACCAAGAAGAATTATAACCAAGTAGACTCCTGAAAGTTTCCAATTTCCTATTCAAATGGGGTATCTATAAGTATAAATGCCCACCCCGACTTATATGCTTTGACTTCAACCATTGAGAACCCTCACCATGCGGCATATGTATAGATATCGATAAACGCCACCCACCACGCCAAGCTTGCCTCCTATAATCTGACTTGACTTCAGTATTGAGTTGCTTCCAAATATGCTCAATTTTCGTTCCAAACGCACCTACCTTCACTAATAGTACGTTAAATGCCACAACCACCAACCTACACATAAAACAACACAAAACAAGTAAAAAAATGCACATGTACACAAGATTATAGCAATGAATAAGCATAAATTAGATATGAAATCGCGTACATAAAATACACTTATCAAAATCCCCCAAACTTAAATCGTGCTAGTCCTCGAGCACAAGACTACTATATACAATGCGAAGATATGACTACGAATTTACTTATATTCTATCAAATCCAACAATATCGCAGAATCAAAAGTATCTTAACAGCCTCAGCGAAAATAAGCAACTATACAATATCAACCATTAAAAACCATTCTACAAATCACTTTAATCCTCGAATCTAAAGCCATTATCACTGGTATAATGTGTGTGTGTGTAACATCCACGATAACCGATACTAATTCAAATTCTATACTTAACTAGTCTCTTAGAAGGAATCATGCCGCACAACCTTCAAAACTTCAAAAATAACTAGTTCCAACTAAAAATCAAACAATCACAAATCACCAGGGTTCACGCGGGGTACTTATGCTTTATTTTCCATTCACGGGGGCTTTTTGCTCTTATTTCCTATTTTATTCATTTTTTTATATACACATAGCTATGCAAAGTCTTATTCCCTTAGGCTTTTCAATGCTACCTTAACGAGCTTTCAATTAACGACTCCTGCACTATTAAGACCTTAGGGCGCTAGGTGTAAAGACAATCCCCTGCTTACTTGCTCAAGTAACAAAGGCCACAAAACTAGACAAACACGCTTACATTATTTATTCATATATATATATATATATATATATATATATATATATATATACCCCACATACATCCCCCAACTTAAGTTCTTGCCTAACTTTAGCCTTTACCACCATCCTTGTCATTTTATCATTTAGCTCTAGCATTATCCTTTAGAGACCATTTAAGTACCTATTTGAACTTAACCAATCAACACAGATGTTTATTAAGCGTGCATATCCTTTATACCGCTTTCAAACAAACTCAAGATTCAATTCATAAACTATCATTGTGTCATAGTTCTAATACTCGACATCAGATTTGCTACTTACTTGACAATCTCATCATAGGCCCACAATACATGAAAACACAACATCGAAAGACTAAGACAAATAATTAATAATTACTAATTAACATTTTTTTATTTTTTTTTAAGCTTATAACAAAATGCGTAAATAACAAAATGCATTACACTAATCTCTACTACTGAATGCCCTATGCTAACATGCAATACTCGAAAATAAAATGCAATACATAAATTTAATTGCCTAAAATTTAAAATGAGTCCTAAAACTAAAAATGCATGCCAAACATGTATTTAAATCCCCAAACTTAAACAATACAATGTCCTCATTGGATAAATGATCAAAATAAGTACGCGAGGACTTCCCTCAAATGCTTAAGCTTGAGGAGTTGGTTATTGTTCTTCTTCATCGGAATCACTCTACGGGAACCGCGGCAAGGACCGGGACCGTTATTGATATGGAAATTGTGCCACGGGTTGAAACTTTGAGAGTTGTGTTCAATGAGGCAAAAGAGGCGCATAGCATCAACATGTGTTTCGCTTCATCGCCAATCTCCATGCATTTCCGACGAGTGACTTTGGTGTGTACATTCATTTGATTTTGAAGATCAAGGAATTGAGATCTAGATATAGCCTCAGTCCTTGGTACTTGCTCATCCCCTTAATCGCCCATGTCATAATCTTCGTCCCCCGAAGCCTTTGTAGCTTTAACATCTTCTTTCGATGATGATGAAAAAATAAAACCCACTCCTCGCGGGTGTGACTCGCCTCCTGCCCACAAAGAATACCGCGCTATCATTCTAGAATCAAGCAACGTGAGCGGCATTTGAGTGGGCTCTTCATCGGACCATCGAACTCCGGCTTGACGGTACAACCCACATATGAGTGATGGGTGTGGCAATCCTCCCGAAAAATTTCCACGTAGGCATCGGCAGATAGAAAAATAGATTATAGCCCCGACGTCAATAATAAAGTCTTGCACAATGGCTAACAAAAGCAACGCCTTCTCCTTGGTGAAGTCTGAAGTGTGTTGGGATGGAAGCAATTTTGCGCAAAGGAAGGTATAACAAATTTTCCCATACAGACTACGGTTCTTGCTGGGGAACACAGTGCTTCCCTTTCGTCCTTTCATCCATGACGTGTCTGGCTTTGTCATTGTCATGATAACCTCATCAAAATCCGGATTAGAAGTGCGGAGGTGCTCGTACTGGCAGTGGCGAGGCACCCACAGCTGGTAATATATATTAATAGCGTCCGCACTGAATGGAACCAACCGTCCTCGCACAAAAGCGCGGAATGGTTCTTTATCCTCAGCATTGGCATAAAACTCCTTGACAATTTTCACGACGGCTGGTTCCGGGTCCTCGGTGAATTTAACCCATCCCTTTTGATAAATTTACGGCATGAGCTCCCCGTCGTTTCCATCTGGTGCCAGCCCCCGCTCTGGTGTTAGGGCTTTGGTGAGCATGTAATCGTACTGCCAAATGTAATGATTGCAAAAATTTCGACGATCAAAGGAACAGATATAGGTTGGGATGGTCGTGAACTCCCCCCTCGTCACATGCTTTTGATGAAGATTGTGAAGCCATTTCTCCCTATTACTGGGTGTGCCCTAACTCTCCCCCAAACTCTGCAATTATCTTTCTCTAGCTCACAATTATGCTATCTTGATGCTTAATATGAAGTGTGGTGGAGAGGTTTCAAAAAATTGGTGTGATATTTATAGATGAGGAGGGTAGTCTAGTATTGGTGGAATGAGGAGGTGGGGAAATGGAGAGGAGTCATGGATTCTTAGGAAGTTAGGGAGAATGGGTGGTAGTTATGAAGTAGTGGGAAAGTGTAAAAGTGTAAAAGTGGGAGTTATTGGGAAGAGAGAGAACCAATTAAGTCGCCACGCCTATTCATCTCTCCAGACCCCCCCCCTGAATGGGTAAAGAGTTAAAAGGCCCACCCCATGGGGTTTAGGCAATCGCCTTCTCGATAAGGACCCCATCCCTACGGGGTAATGAGTTATATAGTACACGCTTCACGCATAGGCAATCGCCTAGTCATCCTGTTTTTTCTATAATCTAACATACTTTTGCTTCCATATACTTGCGTGATGTTCCTTTTCTCAACTCGCATGATGACATGAAACATGAAAATTAGTGAGTAATGGATGTCATGTCATGTTGTGGAGAGTATATCAAAATTTTTATTTTATTCTTCTATCTAGTAACTTACTAAAACTATGAATAAGCAAATACGACCGAAAAAAAAATACGATAAAAGAACTAAAAATTGGGTTGCCTCCCAATGAGCGCTTGATTTTAAGTCGTTCAGCCTGACTACTTCCTGTTTAAGTTGTATCGGCCAACGTGATGGCGATCATGTCGGTGTTGGCTTCTCCACCGCAGTAATGCTTCAACCGGTGACCGTTGACTTTGAATGTTTCGAGAGGGTTACGATTGTAAATTTCAACTGCCCCATGAGGGAATACTTGCTTGACTATGAATGGTCCTGACCATCTAGATTTGAACTTTTCGGGGAATAAACACAGCCTTGAGTTGAATAAAAGTATTTATTGGCTTGGCTCGAATGTTCGACGCAAAATTAGTCAGGTCGTGCCACCTTTTGACTTTTTCTTTGTATATCTTGGCGTTCTCATAGGCATGTAGGTGAAACTCGTCTAGTTCATTCAACTGAAGTTGTCTCTTCGCTTCTATAACCTTTTCATCAAAATTTAGCTTTTTCACTGCCCAATACGCCTTATGTTGTAGTTCCACCGGTAGATGACATGCCTTCCCATACAACAGTTGATATGGTGACATTCCGATCAAGGCTTCAGATGTCATCCGATAAGCCCATAAAGCATCATCCAATCTAAGTGACCAATCTTTCCTACCTTGGATTCACCACTTTTTCAATATCTTTTTAACTTCTCTGCTCGATACCTCAAATTTGTCCACCGGGGTTTGAGGGTGATATGTCAGTAGCTATCTTGTTGTTCACCCCATACTTGGCCAAAAGAGCAAAGAACAATTTATTGCAAAAGTGACTACCTTCGTCACTTATAATTGCTCTTGGCGTGCCAAACCTAATGAAGATATTCTTTTTCTGGAATTTGAGGACCACTTTGGCATCGTTTGTTGGTAGAGCTGCAACTTCAACCCATTTTGACACGTAGTCCACTGCAAGGAGAATGTATTGATTGTTCATGGACGAGGGAAATGGTCCCATGAAATCTATACCCCAAACGTCAAAAATTTCAACTTCCAGAATTGTTTGTAAAGGCATCTCATTGCGTTTCGAAATATTGCCCACCCTTTGACACTTATCACATTGTTTGACAAATTGGTGGGTGTCTTTGAATAATGTCAGGCCAATAAAACCACATCAGAAGACCTTTTTCACCGTTGTTCTCTCACTCCCATAATGCCCACCATATGCCGATGAGTGACACTCGTGCAGGATATTCTTCACTTCATTGTACGGGACGCACCGTTGAATCACCTTGTCGGTGCACTGCTTAAACAAATATGGATCATCCCACATGTACCACTTCACATTGTGAAGAAATTTCTTTTTCTGTTGCCTTGTGAGGTCTGGTGGTAGAATGTTGCTCACCACGAAATTTGCATAGTCGCCATACCACAGAATCTCTGCTGACATCCCAAAAAGTTGCTCATCCGGGAATGATTCATTGATTTCGCATTTGTCATCTTTTTCTTTCCAGTGGTTCTCCGGCCTCGACAAGTGATCAGCTACTTGGTTCTCCATCCCCTTCCTATCCTTTGTTTCTAAATCTTTCTTGTAGTAAAAAAATCCATCGGATAAGGTGTGGCTTAGCATCCTTTTTCACTATCAAATACCGAATCGCTGCATGGTCTGTATAGACTATCTCCTTAGTCCCGATTAAGTAAGCACATAATTTGTCAAACGCATATACCACGGCAAACAACTCTTTTTCTATGGTTATGTAGTTCAATCGAGTTTCTGTAAGTGTTTTGCTTGCGTAGTATATAGCATGAAACACCTTGTCTCTATGTTGCCCCAAAATAGCCCCAACCACGAAGTCACTTGCATCACACATCAGCTCGAATGGCATGCTCCAATTCGGTGCAACTATAACAGGGGTTGTATTCAATTTCCTCTTTAACAATTCAAACGATGTCTTGTATTCTTCATCAAAGCTGAACGTCGCATCCTTTTCTTAAAGACTGCATAGAGGTTTCACAATTTTTGAGAAATCCTTTATAAACCTCCTGTAGAACCTGACGTGTCCCAAGAAACTCCGAATACCCTTCACTGAGGTTGGTGGAGGTAATTTTTCAATTGTTTCCAGCTTTGCCTTGTCGACTTCCAATCCTTGAGTTGATACCTTATGACCCAAAATGATGCCATCTTCCACCATGAAGTGGCATTTTTCTGAATTTAGAATGAGATTCGTTTCCTTGCATCTTTGCAGCACCATGACCAGATTCTTCAAACAATTATCAAAGTTGTCCCCATAAACTAAAAAGTCATCCATGAAGACCTCTACGTTTTTCTCTACCATATCCAAAAAAATGGCCATCATACACCTTTGGAAAGTTGCCGGTGCATTGCTTAGTCCGAATGACATCCTTCTGAATGCAAAGGTGCCGTAAGGTCATGCAAATGTGGTTTTTTCTTGATCCTCCGAAGCGATGACTATTTGGTTGTAACCCGAATACCTATCCAATAAATAGTAATACTGATGTCCCGCCAGTCTATCTAACATTTGGTCAATAAAGGGCAGCGGGAAATGGTCTTTTCGGGTCAGCCTTGTTCAATTTTCTTCAGAATCCATGCAAACCCGCCAACCCGTCCACTGCTCTCGGTTGGGATTAACTCATTTTCGCCATTCTCACACCACCGCTCATTCCTCCTTTCTTCTAGACACACTCGGATCGATTAACCCATTTATCGTCTCGAATCGGATAAATGATGCCAAAGATTCAACCATTTCGTAACTTCCTTCTTTACCACTTCCTTCATAATTGGATTGAGCCTCCGCTGTTGTTCCACCGTTGGTTTTGCATCATCTTCCTTCAGAATTTTATTCATACAAAATGAACGGCTGATTCCCTTTATGTCGACAATTGTCCATCCAATGGCTGATTTGTGTTCTCAAGCACCTCAAAGAACTTTTCTTCCCGAATTCGTTAAGTGCAAAAAATAATAACAGGTAAAGAATTTAAATTGCCTAAATACGCATACCTGAGGTGCTCAGGAAGTGGTTTAAGTTCCAGCTTTGGAGGCTCTTCCAATGATGGTTTTAATTTTTCTGCTGTTACCTCTTCCGTGCGTAATGGTTCAAACTATGTTCTAAATCTTGGTACTCGTGGCAATAAGTCTAGTAATTAAAGGTAATCTACCAATTCCGGATCATCAATCTCTTCATCTCCCAATAATGTTGTTTCTAATGGACCATTCACCAAACTTTTGCTCATGTCATCACTAATGATTTGCTCAATTAGATCCAGTCAAAAACATTCTTCCTCATCCGTAGGGAATTTCATGGCCTTAAACACGCTGAATTTCACTTCTTGATCTTGGACCCTCATAGTGAGTTCTCCCTTTTGTACATCAATGAGTGTTCTCCCTAGTAGCCAAAAATGGTCTCCCTAGGATAATTGGGATGTTCTTGTCCTCCTCAAAATCCAGAATGATGAAGTCCACGGGGAATATGAATTTGTCCACTTTCACTAAGATGTCCTCTACTATGCCTCTCGAATACGTAACTGACCTATCCGCCAACTGTAGGGAGATGTTAGTAGGCCTTGGATCGGGCAAACCTAATTCTAAGTACACTGACAGTGGCATCAGTTTACACTCACCCCAAATCACATATAAACACTTGTCAAAATGCCTCTCCCCAATCGAATATGGAATAGTAAAGCTCCTGTGGTCTTCGAGTTTGGTGGTAATTTCATTGTAATACCGCACTACACTCTCCTCATTAATGCCACCGCCTCAAAGTCATCCCATTTCTTTTTCCTCGATAGAATCCTTTCATAAATTTTGCATAACTAGGCATTTGTTCTAGGGCCTCTCATGAATGGTATGTTAATTTGAAGTTTCTTGAAAACTTCCAAAAATTTTGTAAATTGCTTGTCTAACTTTTGTTTTTGAACTCTTTGCTGTAATGGTGGGGGAGGATAAACAACTGGTTTGTTAACTGGGTTGATTTTATCCATTTATGTCTCATTTCCTAGCTTTATCTCACCCCCTGTATTTTCTATCTCTGCTTCATTTTCCTTTGTAATTGAAATTTCTGGCTCTTGACCCACAAGATGTTTTCCACTTCTCAACATAATGGCTTGACACTGCTCATGATTACCCTTAGGATTTTTTTCGGTGTCACTTGGTAGTGTTCCTTGTGGTCTACTATGCACTGCCAACGCTATCTGACCCATCTGATTTTTTAGAGTCTTGATCGCCAACTGGGTGGTAGCTATGAATTTATCTAACTTTTCCTCCAGATCGAATTTCCTTTCTTGATATTGAATTGGTTGTTGACTATTCGAAACTCAAGTGTATGTTTGACGTGAAGCTTGATTTTTGGTCGGTTGTTGCTCCATGAGAAATTCGGATGATTCCTATTTCCTTGATTATATGTGTTCTGATAAGTGTTTTGAGGAATTCTGTTGTAATTACCGATGAACTGCACAACTGTTGGATTAATTGCAAATTGCTCTGTTGGGTGTTCTCCTGCACAACAACTCACACACTATTGTCACTTGCTGATGCATTGCTTGCTTTTTTGTTGTGTTTGTGCAGCCACCACTTGCTCCAACTTCTTTGACATCATGCCCATCTCGTGTTTGAATTGTCATGTTATCTACTTCTAATACCCCAGCCGCCTTTGCCTGTGTCATTCTCATTGTGGGCCACTGATAGTTATTAGTAGCCATGGTTTCAATCAACTCATATGCTTCCTCATAACTCTTAGCCAGGAATGCTCCGCCCGATGCTGCATCGATACTTGTCCTGAGATTCCCATGTAGTCCATTGTAAAAGGTGTTCATTTGTAGCCACTGGGGCAATCCATGATGTGGGCATTTTCTGAGCAGTTCCTTGTATCTCTCCCATGCCTCATATAATGACTCCCCATGTTGCTGTTAAAACATTGTGATTTCATTCCTCATCTTCGCAGTTTTCGCCGGTGGGAAAAATTTTGCAAGGAATTTCTGAGCTAAATCCTCCCAAGTTGTTATCGAACCGGACGGTAGGGAATGCACCCAACTCTTTGCCTTGTCCCATAGAGAGAATGGGAACAATTGAAGTCTCACTGCCTCATCCGAAACTCCATTAAATCTAAAAGTGTCGCACATTTCCATAAAGCTGACTAGATGCTCGTTCGGATCATCGTTTGCAAATCCCCCAAACTGAACTGAATTCTAAATCATTTGTATCATCCCAGGCTTAATCTCGAATGTATTAATCTTACGAATGTGATGCTTCATGCGCTATTGCTCTTCCTCAACGCTTTCGATCTTCTACCAATTATTATTTCCTTCCTT
The DNA here is from genome assembly GCA_020205615.1 of Panax quinquefolius. NCBI lineage: Eukaryota > Viridiplantae > Streptophyta > Magnoliopsida > Apiales > Araliaceae > Panax > Panax quinquefolius. The sequence continues at coordinate 179,664 of JAINUW010000488.1, read as the reverse complement.
TCGTTGATCCACTTCCTTGATCCACTTACTCAACCTCTGAAACCTTTTCTCAATGTCGTCCTCAAAAGGCAACAAGTCTAGATTTTGGGACCGAGTTCGCATAAACTAAGTTCAACACCTGAAATAAGAAGCACAAAACAAAAATAAAAATGTCTAAGTAAAACTGGATTAATTAAACTGATATTGTAAAAATATTAAGGATTATACTAAAATATCCCCAAGAATCTGCGCCAAAAAACTTGTTGGGTAAAATCTAATTACGCACAACACGCAAGTATACGTGGTCAACAAGTAATAAAGTGATAAGTCAAGTATCGTTCCCACAGAGATAATTAGCAAATTCCTTAACTTACAATTACCAATCTTTTATTAACCTAATTTTATTAAACAAACCAAATTCAATGATTTAATTTAATGAGACTGAAATTAAGAATAATTAAACTAACATAAATAATCACGAATATCAAAATCTGAATTTTCAAACAATTGATGGAGAATTAGACCTATGATTTCACCCCAAGCTTCACTTTGATTTTAACACCTTTATTCCAATTTAACGTACTATCCCAGTTTATTAATCAAGAACACGAACGTAGTATTAGCCACCTCTCGATGCACTAATACCATATTAACTTCAATCCACAATTAAGATAGAAATCTGTTAAACACCTTAATTAACTAACCCACTAAATCTCTATGTGAATTACAATTGAATAAGGTTGAAGAATAAGTTCTCTATCCGATTAGATGCGGCATTAAGCATATCTCTACCTTAACACACATCAAGTTTAAGCTACTAACAAAATCCTGAACACATGCTATACTAACTAGGTCTAGAGTTGAATATCCTCTCTCGATTCCTCCCAACTCCACTAAGAATTATTGATCAGACAATTCATAGATTCAAGCACAAATTAATATAGATAAACTGGATATAGATTATTAAATTGGAAATCAAAGCTTACAAAATCATTGATTCACTTAAAGATCCATCACAAGCCCAAAAAGTGAATTAGTTCATAATGAATGAAATAAATACTGAATAAATCATAGAATTCATCCTTCCAATTACAAATAATAATCTAACACAAAGAATATTAGAAAACACCATTCACGTAGACTAAAGATACAATCGTCTTGAAAAACTCCTCGAAGTACTCCTCCACTTTTGCTCTCTAAAAACTGATTTTTTTTTTCCTAATCTCTCTAATAGATGATCTTTTTTTGTGTTTGTGGAGTAGTATATATCTAGCATAACACTCTAGCTGAATTCTCCATCCAATAGAGTTATAATGCCATACAAATAGCAAATAGCTAAAGATCGTACCCAAGAAGAATTATAATCGAAGCAGGACTCCCAGAAGTTTTCCACCCCCCCGCCTTGGTGGGGGTATCTATGCTGTAAATGTCCACCCCGGCGGGCTTATGCTCTGACTTGACCAATTGAGAACCCCAGCCATATGGGGGTATGTATATATAAAACGCCTCGGCTTCGTGAGCTTCCCTCTCCGAATCTGACTTTCGACCGCAGATTGAGTTGCTTCCAAATATGCTCCATTTTCGTTCCAAACGCACCTACCTTCACCAATAGTACGTTAAATGCCATAACCACCAACCTACACATAAAACGACACAAAACAAGTAAAAAAATGCACATGTACACAAGATTATAGCAATGAATAAGCATGAATTAGATATGAAATCGCGTACATAAAATACACTTATCAACGTCGTGTAAACAATACGACAAAACATAGCTGAGAGTTTTAATAAGAATATTGTCATCTAGACAATATCCACACTCAAAGGTGTCCTCATTATATTTATTATCACACTATTTAACAGAATAGTGAGGACTACTAAAGCTATCATCTAGACTGTCACTCCGTTCTCCGACTCGTCCCAGCTATATTCTAATTTCCTGAAGAGAACAGTGAAAGAAAGGGTGAGCTCAACTAGCCCAGTAAGAAATATTATGACTAAGATAATGCAGAATAAATTATCATTAGTCTTCAACAATGTTAAACTGATAAAATACAATAGACATCAAGTTTAACTGCAGCGGAACAAACAATCCATTAGAAGAGTCAAGTAGAGAATAAAATCTACTATCTTCTATGATTTAAAAGGTTTTTCATCACTTTTATCGCTGAGACTCAGCTTAATAAATAATCCACATCATCAAATCATCTCTTCACTATAGGCCAAGGATATTATTTAGTATCACGACCATGAATTATCCATGCACTACGGGCCAAAGATAATTGTGTTTTCATCAATGGTCACGATCATGCCATAAAATAATTCATCTTTGCACCCTTGGCCGAAGAGAATCCATAGCCATAATCATACCAAAAATTGTCCATCAATGCACTACGGGCCAATGAGGACTTTTTCCACATCATTTGTAACATTATGGTCATGATTATACCGAATAATCCCTGGTTATAATCATACCAAGTCCATCTATGCACTATAGGCCACAGATGACTTTCAACATAATATAAACATACGGATGATGACAATGACATAATAATTCAATAAAACAAGTTCAAGAATTAATTTATCCAGGAACCAATAATGTCCAAACTGTCAACATGATACTTCTTTGTAGAGTAAAATTCAAGAATGCTCAGAAGAATATTTCCATGAAAAGATACTAAATGAAGTGCAAATATCAAGGATATTCCATTAATTTCATGGAGTATAAAAGTCAAAACTTTAACCAACTGAGTATAATAAAGAATGAAATAACAAAAGAAATCACCAGGCATGCGATAGACCACACAGACAGGTTAATCCAACAGAATAATAAATAACGGAACCAGGTTATGCATAAACGCACAGATATGATATTCTAACAGAATAATAAATAACGGAACCATGTCAGGTGAAATTCGCACCGACAGGATGTTCCAATAGAATAATAAATAACGAAACCAGGTCATGCGTAAACGCACAGACATGATATTCCAACAGAATAATAAATAACAGAACCAGGTCAGGCGAAATTCGCACCGACAGGATGTTCCAACAGAATAATAAAGAATGGAATAACAGAAGAATTTCACCATGTATGTGGTACTTCGCATAGACAGGTTATTCCAACATAATGATAAAGAATAGAATAACAGAAGAATTTCACCATGTATACGGTACTTCGCATAGACAGGTTATTCCAACATAATGATAAAGAATGGAATAACAGAAGAATTTCACCAAGTATAGGGTAGCCCGTGTATACTGAGTTATTCCAACGAGAATAATAAATAATGGAATAACGTAAGATCTCTTCATGAATATGAAAGAAATAATACCCTCATCGGGTACAATAAATAATATCCTTACCTTATAAAGAAGAGTAATCCGAAGCCACCTGTAGTATGGAATGTACTTGAAGAAAACTTGCACTACGCTCAAAGCTTTCTTAAACTCTAAAGAAATATGCTCAAGATTATAGAAGAAGAATTCTCTCTACAGTTTCTCTCTCTAGAGTTTTAGTGAATTCATAAGAAATAATGAAGGAATGAGCTTCCATTTATAGAAGAATGAATTGAATAGTAACTAATTCATGAACGGTCCAGATTGATTTACTATAAAATATAATATATTCTATTTATAATCTAATAAAACGAATAACTTTATAAAAGTATTCTGTTTTATATAAAAAGCTTTTCTATTTTATTACATTAATAATACTAATAAAACAAAACTCATTTATTATATATATATATATGTATATATATATATATATATATATATAACAATCGACAATAATTGAATCCAATAACGTGAGATACTATGCAGCAACTACTGTAGCAATAATTGAACAAAACTGAGTGACTTCTCATGTAAACATCAATAATCAATACCGTGTGTACTACGCAACCACGCCAGACATCGCATATTCTTTACTTTTAATAATCAATAGTTCAACAAGATTAACGGTAAAACTTCCGCCGTTATTTTCATAAAAATATTTTTGTCGTTTTCTCAATCCGACAATAATTCCGTTGTGGGGTCCACAAATGATTGTGCCGTCGTGCGAATATTTCCTGTCAAAACGAATATTCCCCGACCAATCGAATATTATATAACAACTTGCATACTTTACAAAATTTATAAATACTACCCACAACTATAACATTATCTCAAATTCACACCATAATATTCAAAAAAATATTTCGAGAAAATTAAATCTTTATTCTTAAATTTGGGATTTTACATCAACATAACTATTTTGTCGATTTTATGAGGTCTTTATACGTTGCTGGATCATTTGAATCTTTTCCATAGTCATGCGTACCAATTCTGGTCCCAACAATGTTGCTTCACCCACTTCATCCCAGCATACTGGAGAACGACACTTGCGTCCATACAACGCGTCGAATGGAGCCATGCCAATACTTGTTTGATAACTGTTGTTGTAGGAGAATTCCACTAATGTTAAGAACTTGTTCCTTTGAAGTCAAGGACACAGAGTCTTAATAGATCTTCAAGGGTTTGAATAGTCCATTTCGACTCCCCGTCCGTTTGAGGATGATATGTTGAACTGAATCGTAAATCCGTGCCCATAGCTTTTTGCAAACTAACCCAAAATCGTGAAGTGAATCTCAGGTCTCGATCAGAAACTATGGATACTGGCATAACATATAGTCTTACAATCTCATTTATGTACATACGAGCAAGACGTTCAAGTGAATAAGTTTCTCGTATAGGTAAGAAATGAGCAGACTTGGTTAGTCTATGAATAATGACCCAAATCGCATCTATGCCTTGAGAAACATTGGGAAGACCAGTAACGAAGTCCATGGTAATGTGCTCCCACTTCCATTCTAGAATTTTAAGTGGTTGTAATGGACCTTTTGGCACTTGATGCTCCGCCTTGACACGTTGATAAGTTAAACACCTTGAGATAAACTCCACGATCTCTCTCTTCATATTACTCCACCAAAATGTATGTCTAAGATCATGATACATTTTGGTACTCCCAGAATGGATTGCAAATGGTGTGTTGTGCGCCTCCATCATGATTTTATACTTCTAGTCAGAGTCGTTAGGAACACAAAGTCTGGAGTTGACTCGAAGTATTCCTTCTTCTTCGATTCTTGGTTCCAGGATAACACCTTCTTGTACTTTCTTCCTCATACGCATCAGCTCCAGGTCTGTAGCTTGAGCAACTTTAACTTTATCGATTAAAGTCGATTCTACTCGTATATTTGCCTTCATTATGTGGGTCCCTGGAGTCTTTAACTCTATCTCCATCCTTTGGAAGTCATACAAAATGGGCCTTTACGTTGACAATATCGCACTCGTACCTGCATATGATCTTCTACTCAATGCATCAGCTACTACGTTCACTTTTCCAGGATGGTATTGAATGGTGTGATCGTAATCTTTCAACAGCTCAAGCCAACATTGTTGCCGCATGTTGAGTTCCTTTTGGGTGAAGAAATATTTGAGGCTTTTATGATCCGTATAGATCTCCACTTTCTCCCCATACAGGTAATGCCTCCAGATTTTAAGCGCGAAAACGACAGCTGAAAACTCTAGATCATGAGTAGGATAATTCCTCTCATATTTTTTGAGTTTTCGTGAGGCATAGGCTATGACTTTCCCATGTTGCATGAGAACACATCCTAAACCTTTGCCTGAAGTTGTTGTATATGATAAATCCCTTCGAACCAGATGGTATTATCAGAATAGGTGCTGAAATGAGTCTCCTCTTGAGTTCTTGAAAACTCTTCTCACATTCCTTGCTCCAACCTAATTTTGTATCTTTTCGAGTCAGCTGAGTTAATTGAGTAGCAATTCGAGAAAACCCTTCTACGAATCTTCGATAATAACTAGTTAAGCTGAGAAAGCTACGTTCTTCGGTCACTAACTTAGGTTGCTTCCAGCTTTGAATTGCTTCAATCTTTGCTGGGTTAACAGATATTCCGTGATTTGATATCACGTGCCCAAGGAATGCTACTCCCTCAAGCCAGAACTCGAATTTCTTTAACTTGGCATATAGCTTGTTTTCACGAAGCTTTTGGAGTATCAGCCTCAAGTGTTTCTCATGATCTTCACGGCTTTTGGAGTATATGAGGATGTCATCAATAAAGATGACTACAAAATGATCCAAATATTCTTTGAATACTCGGTTCATCATATCCATGAAGGCAGCAGGAGCATTAGTCAATCTAAAAGACATGACTAGGAATTTGTAATGCCCATACCGAGTTCTGAAAGCAGTCTTTGGAATGTCATCAGTTTTAATCATTAACTGATGATATCCGGAACGAAGATCGATCTTTGAAAAGAATTTGACGCCTTGAAACTGGTCAAATAGATCATCAATGCGAGGCAACGGGTACCTACTTTTGACGATGGCGTGATTTAACTCCCGATAATCAATACAAAGTCGCATACTTCCATCTTTCTTCTTTACAAATAGAACAGGAGCACCCCAAGGAGACGTACTAGGAAAAATGAAACTGATGTCTAACAATTTCTGCAGTTGGGTTTTTAACTCCTGAAGTTCAATAGGATCCATTCGATATGGGGCTTTTAAAATGGGTTTTGTACCGGGCCTCAAGGTCGATACAAAATTTGATTTCACGCTTTGGGGGTAGGCCAGGAAGTTCTTCAGGGAATACATCAGGAAATTTATTAACAATAGAAATATCATTCAAATCTGACGTATTTTTGTTTAAATCTGTGACATGGGCTAAGAAAGTTTGACACTCATTTTTTAATAAACGAATAGCTTTATGGCTTTATATGACAGTGATTGACTTTAGTGGTTTGGTTGCTTGAATTCGCATAATAGGTTGGTTAGGAATATGAAAATAAACAACCTTACAAAAACAATCAATTTTAGCATGATGAGTAGTTAACCAATCAATCCCTAAATTCACATCAAATGCAAGTATTTTAAAGGAGATAAGACCGACAGGTAACGTGTGGTTGCCGATTTGAATTGAACAAGACTTATAAATAGTGGATGTAATGAAGGTTTCTCCCAACGGAGTTTCAACAGATAAGTCAAAGTCTAATTTCTCCAGAGTAAAATTTAAACATTGAGTGCAAGTAGGAGAAATAAAAGAATGGGTTGAACTGGGTTTAAATAAGGTATATACTTCGTAAGATTTTATGATTAACTTACTCGTGATAACCTCATTCGGGTTCTTTGCTTTTTGGGAGGTCACTACAAACGCACTCCTTTGAACTACCAGTTTTGTCTTGTTTGGGACGGCATTTGGTGTCACCACCCCAACTGACTTGGCTTCGATGCATGACAAAATCAAGCTAGGTGACCTTCTCTTCCGCAATTATAACATGCTTTGGACTGAATCATGCAGGTTGGACTGATGTGTCCCTCCCCTCCGCATTTGAAGCATACGGTTGGTGGTCGTTCTCCTTCCTTAACAACGGTTGCTGGTGCTGACGTCTTTCAGTCATTATTGAATCTCCTCTTCTTGAAATTTCTACTTCTATTGTCTTATCCATGATTACCACCGAAGTGGTTACTATTTCTGGCATGTTGTTTCCCTTCACGTTTATTGTCACCACTTCAATGACTGCTACCATTGGTATTATCATTTTTCAAGCTGCTATCTCTTGGTTGGGTTGACTCATTATCGCGCTCCAATAACTGAGCCCTATTTACAACATCTGAATACAAACACAGTTTGTGAGAAATGAGGTATTAACGTATTTCGGGTTTCAAACCTCTTAGAAACATCCGCGTTATACGCTTCTCATTATCAACCAAATGGGATGCAAACTGGGACATCTCCGTAAATTTAGTCTCGTACTGCGATACGGTCATATTGTTTTGCTCCAGCTTGATGAACTCCACCTCCTTCATGTGATGAATACTTTCGGGAAAGTACTTGTCATTGAACAGTTCTTGGAACTTCTCCCAAGACATCTTTAGTGCGATAAGTTGAGTATGTTTTACAGATTCCCACCAGTATTCTGCCTCTCCTCTTAACATGAAGGTGGCAAAGGGAACCTCTTACTCCTCGGAGCATCCCAAGACATCAAATATCTTAGTGATATGCTTTATCCACGTCTCTGCCTTAAGTGGTTCTTGCTTTCTGTTGCCTCTTTTTTTTTTAGTTTTAACAAAAGAGCTCTAACTCATGCAAGTATACATAAGTCAACAAGTAATACAGAGTAAGTCGAGTATCGATCCATAAGGAATTAACTAATAAAGTTTACCAAGCATTAACCCATAACCATTTCAGTCTTATCTAAACGAATGAAATTATATTTTATATTTAAGCTATTAAAGTAAATAAACCTAACTATTCCTAGAGTTAAACTAGATAATGAAGACCTGAGATTACAATTTCATCTATTGACGCATTCAAATCCACATATTCCATGTTAAGCCAAACTAATTGTACCGGATTGTTAGCCAAGAACACGAAAGTAAAGTATAGCCATCTCTCAATGTGCTATATCCATATCACATATAATCCACATTTGATAGAATACACATGAACACCCACATTACCTAAACCAGTATATGTCTATGTGATTTACAAATAATTAAGGTTTAAGCGCAAGTTCTCAATTGACTACGAATGGTGCTTCGGTATATGTCTATCCTAAGCACAAATCATACATCCCAACACAATGTAGAATATACAATCACAAGCTAAAAAGATCAGATCTAAACTCGTACTTCGTTTCTCAAGTCCATATGGATTATCACAGTAATTGATGGCCAATCAACTAAACAAGCAAGCATGAATCTTAATAGACAATCTCATAAAAATCAATAAAGCTAACAATGAAATATATCAGATTAAACTAATCCATAGACTCCATTGCAATCTCAGAATAGAATTTAAATCATAATTGAATTAATGCTATCATCCACATATTGAATAAACATCATAAGATACAATTAGGAATCAAAGAGAGTAAGAATAGAGAATGGTAGTGCAAATATGTTCTCTTGATCCAAGGTTGAATCTCCAATGCTTTCCAATCGCTTCAAGTCTTCAATCTAATCAACTCTAGAAAATCACTACTCTAATCTACTCTAATCTACACTAATCTACTTATTGAAAGTTGAAGAAAGAAAATATAACAGTAAGTTCAGCCCCCAAGGGGTGGAATATGCCTACATAATAAAAATACATCTAATATATAAGCCCTAATTGAACCCCTCTCTCAATTACGCTTCAATTGCTCTGTTTAATGAAAAGTCACCGTGGGTCATCGGTCAAGTCAGCAGCGCCGCAGAGAAATTGGCCTAAAGGGTCATGGCGAGCGGCGACTTGCAGAAAATCGCGTTTTTACTCTAGGGTCGTGCGCGGCCGCGCACAAATTCGCGGTTCCGCGCGGTCCATTTTCTGCTGTAGTGTCCTCTGGTAAAATGGTCATAACGTTTGATCCCGGAAGAGTTACGGGGCCTGCTACCTATCAAATCGAAGATATCGACGAGATATACAACTTTCATTCTTTGAGGATTGAGAAATTTTGGACAAATCAAGGCTGAAATTGGGCTGGAAGGGACTACTATAAAAATGGCTAACCAAAACAGCGAAGTTTGACGTCCGTTGGTACAACGATCATAACTCTTGCATCCGAACTCCGATTAGAACGATTCAAGATGTTCCGGAAAGCTTCAAAGACGCTCTACAATGTAAGATAAGTTCCAAACCAAGAACATGAGATAAACATGAATGCCTAAATGATGTCCAAATTTCTTTTCTTTGCATTTTCCTTGTTTTTCCTTGCGTTTTCATACCAATAATTGCTCACATCGTTCCCAAGCATAAGATCTACAAAATAAACACAAAATGCATGAAAAGTAACTAAGACACATGAATATAAGCAACTAATTCAAGTAAAAGATACCGAATAAGTGGATATAAAATCCACCTATCACTTTCCCAAAAACTCCAGTGGTCCCTGCTCCTTGAACTGCTTAGCAGTGACCATTCTAGAGTTGTCAGTATTTTCACTTACATTTTTAACAAGAGTCTCTCTCGCCTGATATTACATGAATTGCATAAAGCCTCTAAATATCCCATTGTTCATCATTTGGTCGGTGTTGTTGTTTACCTGAGGTTATTGCCTTCTTGATGCACATTATCCTGGGTATTGATCGTTGTTGACTCAACGGTCTCATGTGCTTCATTGCTTATCTCAACATTTTTAGATGCCATTTTCAAACATTGCCACAAAACAAGGGTTAATTGGCATACCACATATTATCCCTATACTCTGACCGACCAATTAAATAACAAATAACTTAGGTAGGTCATACTAGCGAAGGATTAACCCGTCTCTCCCCTCCTAGTTCTAGTCTCACATAGGGATCATATCCCTAAGCTTTGATACCAAATGTGATGCCCCCAAAATAGGTATACATCACCCATTCCGAGTCGCCAAATACTTGGTACATAAATCAAATACAAACTTCTTTTATACAATACGACAAAAGCGTAGCTGAGAGTTTTTACATGAATATTATCTTTTAGAGAATATCCAAACTCAAATGGAGTCCTCATTACATTTATTATCACACTATTTCATAGAATAGTGAGGACTACTATAGCCACCATCTCGGACCATCACTTCGTTACTCGACTAGTCCCGGCTACGTTCTCATTTCCTGAAGAGAACAATGAAAGCAAAAGGGTGAGCTCAACTAGCCCAGTAAGAAATAATATGACTAAGATAATGCAGAATAAATTATCGTTAGCCTTCAACAGTGTTAAACTAATAAACAACAAGTTTAACTGCAGCGGAACAAGCAATCCATTAGAAGAGTCAAGTAGCGCATGATATCTATTATCTTCTATGATTTAAAAAATTTATCATCAAATTTATTGCTGAGACTCGGCTCAATAAATAATCAACATCACTGAATTATCCATGCACTACGGGCCATGGATATTCATTAGTATAACGTCCACGAATTATCCATGCGCTACGGGTGAAGGATATTCGTGTAATCACCAATGGTCATGATCATGCCAACAACTATCCATAAATGCACTACGGGCCAATGAGGACTTTTACCACATCATTTATAACATTACAGGTCATGATTATACCGAATAATCCATGGTTATAATAATACCAATCAACAGTCCATCTATGCACTTCAGGCCAAAGATGACTTTCATAACAATATAATTATGAGGATGATGACAATGACATACGAATTCAATTAAATGAAAGCAAAGGAAAAATTTTAAAGATTTATAAAGCAATTTATCCAGAATTCAAAAATTTCTAAATTGTCAACATGATACTGCTTTGTGGGGTAAAATTAAAGAATAATATTGTATCAAAAATGATTTGGATAGAAAAGAAATCAATTTGTGTCATGAATAGTACCATGGGTGAATAGTACTTGAGTGAATAGTACCCTGTGAATAGTACTTCGTGAATAATACTTCGAGAATAGTACTTTGTGAATAGTATCCTGTGAATAGTACTTCATGAATAGTACTCCATGAATAGTATCCCGTGAACAGTACTCCGATATGAAAAGATTAAATTTTTTAAGAATGTTCAAAAAAATATCCTTGTGAAACGATACAACATGAAGCGCAAATTTCAAGGATATTTTACTAATTTCACAGAGTATAGAAGCAATACTTTACAAAATGAGTGTAGATGTAGGAATACAAAACAAAATAATATTACTTACATACTACAGAGTATAGAAGAAAATATTATTTCATACGAGTATTGAACAAAACTAATATCCCTTACCTTAAAAGAAAGCTGGATATTTCAATAGTAAAGTAGCAGAATACTCTTCTTCTTTCTCTCTATAACTTCTCTCTCTATAATTGCTCTTGTGAGTCTTAGTGAATTGGTGAGAATGAAAGAAGAATGATCTTCTATTCATAGGAAAACATAGTTTCGATAATTGCACGATTAGGGGCTCTAAATATTATAGTATAGTACATTCATCTATACCTCCATTTTTAATTTAGTCCTTCAAGTATTATCAATCTTGCACCACCTCCCCTAATAGTACATGCATGTGAATCAATAGTTCCATACATGTGAACCAATAGTAATTTGCATGTGAACTAATAGCAATTAATTGCTCATTTATCCGATTAATTGCCCGTTTGGTCAATTTAACATCCAAAAATCAATTATTATCAAAATAAATATCGATTTCCACTAACATTAATAATCCCAACACAATGAAATTTTTTTTTATCAACAATTTCATCTTTAATCAACACGAACTTATTCATCATTAATATTATAACTCACAATATTTAACAACCAGATCATTTCTAAGAAAGAGGGGGCTTTTTGATAATGATTTCTCCCTATTGGCGCCCAATTAGGTGACCAAACCCCTTTCCTCGACAGAACTTTCTAGACATCATCAATAATGTAAATAATAATATGAATAACTTTGTCGTCTCAATTATTGATTTAAAAATATAAAATATTATGCATATGATACTATAACAATAATTGAATCAATAATATGAGAGATATCATGTAGCAATTACTATAGCAATAATTGGGTATAACTGAATGGCTTCTCACGTAAGCATCAATAATCAATACCGTGTGCTACTATGCAACCACGCATATTACTGTACTTTTACCACCGGGTATTTCAACAGTTTAACTGTAAAACCTTTGCCATTATTTTTATAAAAAGATATTTCTGTCATTTTCTAACTCCGACAATAATTCTATTGTGGGGTCCACCAATGATTGTGTCGTCGTACGAATATTCCCTGTTAAAATGAATATTTCCCGACCAATCAAATATTTTATAACAACTTGCTTACTTTGGAAAATTTGTAAATATTACCCATAACTATAACATTATATCAAATCCACACCATAATATTTAAAAATATATTTTGAGAAAAATTAATCTTTATTCATAAAAGTTGGGGTCTTACATCGTATGCCACTTTGCCTATCTTCCTTAAGATCTCAAATGGTCCAATAAATTTCAGACTCAACTTACCTTTCTTTCCTAATCTTATCTTCCCTTTATAGGGAGATACTTTCAAAAACGCATAACTTCCCACTTCAAAATCTCTCTTCTAGCAATGTATGTCCGCATACTCTTCTGGCGATCTTGAGCTGCTACCAGCCTGGCTTTTATCACCTTGATGATCTCTTCTGTCTGCTGCACTAATTCTGGTCCCAATAGTCTGCGTTCACCAACTTCATCCCAACATAAGGGCATTCTACATTTCCTCCCATACAGTACATCGTACGACGACATTCCAATGCTGACGTGATAACTATTGTTGTATGCGAACTCCACTAATGGAAGATGATCCTCCCAGCTACCTCCAGCACACAAGCTCTGAGCATATCTTCAAGTGTTTGAATCGTTCTCTTACTTTGTCCATTAGTCTGCGAATGATACACGGTGCTCATCCGTAGCTGCGTCCCCATTCTTTCTTGAAGACTCTTTCAGAAGTTTGACGTGAATGACAGATCTCTATCCAATACAATAGATACCAGTACTCTATGTCTCAAGATAATTTCTTTGATATATAATTTGGCTAGCTTGTCCAAACTATACCTGATCTTGATTGGTAAATTTTTTTTAACTTTGTAAGACGATCTACAATCACGCATATGGTGTCGTGCCACCACAAAATCCATCGTGATGTGCTCCCATTTCCATTCTAGAATTTCTAACGGTTGTAGTAATCAACTCGGTCATTGATGCTCTGCCTTGACTCTCTGACAAGTTAAACATCTGCTGGCGCATTCTGTAATCTCTCTCTTTATGTTTGCCCACCAAAAGTGTTGACGCAAATCTTGATACATCTTTGTGCTTCCTGGGTGTATCGAGCACCTCGTACCTGCGCTTCTTATAAAATCTCCTCTCTTAGTTCTGGTACTGACAGTACCCAAATTCGTCCTTCGGATCTCAGCAGTCTGGTGCCATCAATCTTGTATTTAAATTCTTCACCTTCAGTTAACCGCTTCTTGATGTTGTCGTAACCTCCGTCCTTCTTTTGTGCCTCTTTAACCTTATCTAACAAGTTTGGGCTTGCTGCTACTGTAAATAATTTTTCATCGATCTCCATCGGACACTTGATTTCCAATTCTAGTCATTCAAAATCTTTCACTAACTCCTCTTGAGTCGTCAATTTTAGTAACTTCTCCCTGCCATTTCTGCTCAGGGCATCTGCCACTACATTTGCCTTTCCTGGATGGTACAGAATCTCACAATCATAATCTTTGATCAATTATAGCCATCGACACTGCCTCATGTTTAGCTCCTTCTGTGTGAAGATATACTTTAGACTTTTGTGATCTGTATATATCTCACACTTCTCGTCATACAAATAATGCCTCCAAATCTTCAAGGTAAAAACAACCCCTGCTAACTCCAGGTCATGAGTCGGATAACCCTTCTCATAGTCCTTCAGTTGACATGAAGCGTACACAATGACCTTGTCGTACTACATCAATACACATCCAAAACCCTTGTGTGAAGCATCACTATACACTACAAATCCTTCCGTGTCATCTGGTAAAGCCAACACAGGTGCTTGACTGAGCCTCTTCTTCAACTCCATGAAACTCTCCTCACATATCTCCATCCAAATGAACTTCACTGTCTTTCTAGTAAGGTTGGTCAATGGCGATGCTATCTTTGAAAAATCACGGATGAATCTCTGATAGTATACTGCTAATCCCAAGAAACTCCTGATCATTATTGGCGTCTTCGGATGCTCCCAATTGATAATCGCTTCTACTTTTGCTGGATCCACCGAAACTCCATCCTTGTCGATAACGTGACCCAAAAACTGCACTCTTTGCAACCAAAATTCACACTTGGAGAATTTTACATATAACTTCTCCCTCGTCAACATCTCCAACACTATTCTTAGATGTTCAACGTGCTCTTCCTCTGTCTCTAAATACACCATAATGTCATTAATGAATACGACAACAAACCTATCCAAATACTTCTTGAACACTCTATTCATCAAATCCATGAATGCTGCCGGCACATTCGTCAACCCAAATTACATTACAAGAAACTTAAAGTGTCCATACCGAGTTCTGAATGCCATCTTCAGAATGTCCTCATGTCTCACCTTCAACTGGTGATAACCGGTCCTCAAATCGATCTTTGAAAAGTACTTCGCCCCCTTTAGCTGATCAAATAAATCATCGATCCTGGGCAACGAGTACTTGTTCTTAATTGTGACTTTGTTCAACTCTCGGTAGTCGATACAAAGCCTTAATGACCCATCTTTCTTCTTTATGAATAAAACTGGCGCTCCCCAAGGTGATACGCTCGGTAGAATGTATCCCTTATCTAACAACTCTTGTAGTTGAACCATCAGTTCTTTCATTTCTACCGAAGACATACGATACGACACTTTGGATACCGATGTTGTCCCTGATGCCAAATCAATAACAAACTCTACCTCTCTATTTGGTGGCAATCCCAAAATCTCATCTGGGAAGAGATCAACGAATTCCCTTACAATAGGTATCTGACCCAGTTCACCCTCGACTCTACGAGTATCCACAACATGAGCCAAATAACCTATGCAACCCTTCCTAAGAAACCTCTTTGCGTGCATCTTTGTCAGACAACAAGATTGTCTCGACAATTTACTACCATAAAATACCACTTTTGACTTATTTCGAGTCTTCAGGTGTATGCACTTTTTCTTAAAATCAATAACCACTCCATAACTTGATAACCAATCCATCCCGAGGATTACATTAAACTCTCCAAGACGAATCGGTATCAAATCCACGTTAAGGTTAAACCCTCTCAAATTAAAACAACAATTCCTATGAATGTAGTCTACATGGACAATTTCTTTGTTCACTACTTCTACATTCATTGGGTGTTCTAATAGTTGACGAGGTAAATTTAATCTTTGAGCAAATTCATCATGTTAGTTCCCAGAGGCACATAATAGATCTAGAAGGGGGGTTGAATAGATCCTTTAAAACTTTTCTTCATTTTCTTTTATCTTGTTTAAGTGATTAACAAATAATGAAATAGAAGAATCAATTCATGCACAACGGAATATATTACGATACCCTTCAAAAATATAGCATTAAACATAGTTCTAATGTAGAGTTAATTGCAAGCAGATATAACAGTTATAGTATTGAATGTAAATGACATAAAGTAACTAACACCAGAGGTTTTAAGTGGTTCAGAGACTGAATGCTCCTAATCCACTCATCTGCTTCAACAAGCAGGGATCCACTAAGGATTTGATCAACTTTGAATTACTAAGATTCCTTCAAGACCAGCAGCCTTGTAACATTAGTTCACTAAGAACTCTTCAAGACCAACAGCCTTGGAAATTGTAGACTAAGCCCAACAGACTTAGAATATCTTATACCCTCTGGTACTCAGCAAGTCCAGTAGACTTGACTTTGATTTAGTCACGAAGACAAGGACCATATAGGCCCTGGTTGCTTGGTTATTTGTTGTTGTTAAGCTGCTAAGATGACGTTCAGCTTGTCCATCTTCTGGTATTTAGTAACTTCTTATGATCATTGGGCATTTAGCATTGGTGTTTGATCACATCCTCGAGACTGCTAAGATGTACATTCAGTTTGACAACTTGTTGGTACTTAGCAGTTTGACTCATCCTTTAGTGATGTTGTTCTTTGTCATTGCTGCTTGTCTTCATCTAATATTCAGCATTGTGCGCCATCATCGTTGAGGTACTGCTAAGTTTTTTCTTATCAGTTTAGCTTCTTTGGGTACTTAGCAGTCCTTGAACACTAGTTGTCTTGTGCACAGATTCTATTCTGTATCTTCTTCTCTTCAGCTCAATGTGTTTAAGATGAGACATAAAGTGGCTCAAGTATTCTTCTTTCTGATCTACCACTTAGGTTGTAGTCTTCATGGCCTTTCGACTCTCAGTACAGATGCCATCTCATTGTTATACTCCTTTTTATGGATTGAAGATTTATCATTGTAGAACTCTCATCAGTTGTGCTTCACTTTACTGTAGTGGTCTCATTCTCATGAAGACCTTTTCTCTGTTATACTCTATATGACTTGCATCACTTGAAGTCAACAACAACTTCTTCTTTGAAACTTTGGCTATTTGTAGATTCATCGGTTATCTTCTCGTTAGAATATAGCCATTAGAGATCTTTTATTGACGAGATTCCCTTTGAATCCCTGCTTGTGAAGTAGCCTTTGAAATGTCTTAGTCGAAGATATCCATTGTAGCAATTAATGCTCCAGACATTTCTGAGCACTGATGTAGACATGTCAAGTTGATGTGATAACTCCTTTTTGACTTTCTTGGCACATCAGTCTGCTTTATCACCTAACACTTCATAGACATTACTTTCAACAGGCTAGCAGGTAGTCACCTTCTTCTCTTGTTTCCTTGATTCTCATCATGGATGCTTGGAAAGGATATCGGGATCCCTAATTCACATTGTTCAAATTGTTAGTTCCCGGAGGCACAATAGTTCTGTAGAAGGGGGGTTGAATAGATATTTTAAATTCTTTTCGAAATACTTTGTTAGTTTTGATAATGATTCAAACACAGCAGAATTAAGATTTGTTTGTTCTCCCTTTATGATATAGTGAGTTAATGAGAGTGAGGCAGTTATAATAGTTATAGCAGTTACAACAAGAATGTAAGAGACACAACAATTTTAAGTGATTCAGAGCACTTAAAGCTCCTAGTCCACTCTTCTACTCCTCGAGAAGGAAATCTCTGACAACCCAAGAATTTAGAAAATTATTAAAATCCTAAAATGATGGATTAAAGGTTATATGATAGACCTGGACTAAAAATAAGTGAATGGATTTGAGATTTCCGAGAAGGAATTTTGGTGGGTTTAAAATTTTTGGGGTGAATTATTCACAATTAAGTATATAAGTGTATATGTTATGTGTGTATGGTCATCTATGTGTACAGAATGTGGTTAAGGGTCAAGGGTTGACCAAATAAATTTTATTAGTGTCCAAACTCTATTATATTTAGAACGTCAACGTTCAGTTAGAAAATCTTAAATGATTAAATTAAAGGTTTAACTTTAAAACCTAGAGTGGAAATAGATGGTTTATTTAAATTTTTTAAGAAAATCTATACGATTTAATAATCGAAAGAGATTATGTACTAATATATATGGCAAGCCATATGAAAAAGATTTATTGATTGTAGCAAACCGCATTAAGAGATTTTAATAAGACATTGAATTAAATGTCTAGCTTAATATATGAGAATATATTATGGTAAATATTTTTGTGAGTTATGTGAGTAATGAATATGAATATTATGTGATGGTTTATATTTTTATTATATAAACAAATAAAAAAATTTAATGTAATTTAATTATATATTAGGAATGGAAAATTTATTAACTTAAGGGTTATGTTACGGGAGAATATTAGTATAAAATTTACTAATTCTAAGAGATTTATTTTATATATCTCGGTTAATTAATTTTATAACCTAATTATAGCAAGTCTAATTGGGGTAAGAAATTAAATGTACATGAGTAAGGATTTAATTTATAATTGAGGAAATGAAAACACTAATTAAATAAATAGGAAAGGATAGAATTAAAAGTATTGGACTGTGTTAATTTACATGGCCCAATGAATTAGTTAGGAAGTCCAAATATTTTAATTGGATAGCCCAAAAGAATTAAGTGTTAAGCCCAAGTGTTGGCCCAATTATGGAGGGAATGAATGTAATGATTTTATTTTACCCACTTCTACCAACTCCTTAACAACTCTTCCATGTGTCACTCCTTTATTTAACCAACATTCTTAACCAAAGCTACAAGCAACCTTTTAATTATTGAGGAAGAGAGAGAAAGAGGAGTGGGGGGATGTATGTTAGATATACAAAGTATATCTCTTAATTACACCAAAATGCATTTACTTTCTCTTGCATCCCTTATTTCCTCTCACTTCTAATTTTGCTAACAAAAAGAGAGAGAGAGAGAGTGAGAGAGTTCGGTCAAGAGGAAGGAAGAAGGAAGAGAGTTTTGATCTTAGATCTACATGATTTAGAATGTGTTATGTGTAGATCTATCCATTTTGTGTGTTAAAAGTTAGATCTAAAGTATGAAATGGAAACTATGTTTTTCAAAATGTAGAGAACCTAATTTTTCTTAGCCTTGATTGTGTTTAATCTTGTGTTTGATGCTTATTTGATGAAATAGATCATGTATTATGGTAGATTCATGGTTATATTAAGTATTAGTAGGTATTATGATGAGTTATGTTGGTTATTATGTGAGAACATAGAAGTTTTCTTAGAAATCACCAAGAGTTAAAAATCAGATTTTTGTGAAAACGAAACATAAAATTCAAATGACCATATCTACTATTATATTGCGAATTTTTGAGTGTAGTCAAGTCCTAGAGTTAGATCTATGAGTTTTCTAACTTATCCAAGTGGAATCACTGGAAAAAGTGTTGTAGATTTTTGTGTGGACTGATTTTAGCAAAGGAGTCAAAAATAGAAAAATGACAACAGTAAACTGCCAAGAACTTTCCAGGGGCTGTTTTGGTAGCTTAATTTGTGAGAAAAATTCCGTCCTTTTGAGACATAAAAATATACGGTATAAAGTACCTACTGTCCAAAAATGAGTTCATTCCGACTTAAAATGACCAAGTTATGACCATTTCAATATTTGGGTTTTTTGGACAAAAATCGCTATAACCGAAGTTTTATAACTCCGATGGCCACGAAATTTAAATTGGAGGCTCATGTTAACATGTACACATTAACACGTACAAGATTGTGTCAAGAGATGGGAATTTCTGGAGTTGAGCATGATGTGGCTAATTTCTTAAGCTACGCACTAAAAATGATTTTTGAAAAATACTAAAGGAAGTTGGAAAATTATGGAAAAATACTTTTTGTGTATGAAATAAATATTATTAATATTAGGTCTTCAGACAAAGCTTATTAAATTTCATAGCGGTAATCAACGGTTCAAGCAAGTTTTTCTTAACTCGACCTCGAGTTGTATTATTCAATTATACTTGTGGTTAATCATTTCTGATTGCCATGTCTAAGAATTATTAAATCGCACTCTGTGCATACTGCATGTATTCATCAGGTATGAAAGGCTGATCACCTTCATTACCATTCGGTCCAGATATATATATGTTCATGTTAAATGTTCGTTCAGCTATATAAAATTTGTTCATGCTAGTTCGCAATTATATTGTAGAACTGTAGCTAGCTTTTGTTCAATTCTTTCAATCATGATATATCCTTAATTTATTGAACTTAAACTTGCTGGGCAAATTTATTGCTCACCCTTGCTATATCATGATAAACATTGCAGATTAAGACGCATACGTCGGATACAGGAAATGATAAAGCCAAGTTCAGCTTGAGATAATATGTGCAGCTAAAATGTAATAGTATAATATGAGAATAATGTTATAGGTTAGACATATTATAAATTGTGTATAAGTTAAGGTTACTCGACCTTGGAGAATAGTGTGTAAAGTTTATTGTATAAACAATTTATGTTTATATCTTCCGCAATAGTTATAGAATGATTGTACCCGATCCGTGGTGATTTAGGACTCGAATTTGGGGCTATCACAAAATCCACTAAGGATATCTTTTAGACTTTCTGAATCTCACAGATTCCTTCAAGACCAGCAGTCTTGGCACTTCTCAGATCACTTTTGAACTCTTCAAGTCCAGTAGACTTGGTTCTTCACAGTTCACTTAGAACTCTTCAAGTCCTTGTGACTTGGAACTTCTTACTTCACTTGATAGTAGTTGTTGAGTTCTTGAATGGTGCTACTCAGTTGTCGATAAGCTCTTGTTCGAAAGAACTGAGTAGCTGGGTAAGCTTTCTCTTTTCAGATCGTAGAGTTGAGCGTTTAGTGTTCTTCAACATTTTTGTTCAATGCTTCCTTAGTTCTATCATCTGCTGATGTTTTGCATATATTAGGTCTTTGAAATGTATCTGTTGAAGACATTCGTTAAAGCATTAAATGCATTTGACATTTCTGAGCTTTGATGGAGACTTTTCTGCACATCTTCTGATTAGTAGTCTGGCCCACTAACACAGCAGACTACTTTTCACCTAACACCTGAAAAGGTGTTTTCTGCTGACCCATAGTACTTTTCTTAGCTTCTTCAATACGTTTCTTTGTTATATACTTAGGATAACTATTTATGACATTGGGACTGCCGAGGGCTTCAATGTTTATAATCCATTCCACACTTGTTAGGATTTATTCTTAAACAAATGGGTAAGGCTTGATGCTTTTGACATAGGCAGATGATGCTCTACGATTCTGATCGTGGTGTCTTGCCACCTTGGTTCTTGATCTGATATTGGCAAATGAGAACACTATGATTTCTCTTAAAGACTGGCACACTACGATCTTCACTTGCTTGTTTTACAAACTTTACGTTTCTGAGATCACACTACGATCTCTAAGTTGGCTCGATAAACGTTTGGACCACTCTACGATCTCAGGAGAGTACCTTCAAAGCAGACACACTATGATTCTTGATGCTTACTATTCTGCCTTGGCTTCTGTAATCTCTTGATCATCTCGATAGACTATAATTTTGTTGAAGCATATTAATTTCATCTCAAGACATAGATCAACCTAATAACTTTGATCTCTTCATCTATACATTCATTTATAGAATGATAAGCATTAAAAGCTTTAGATCAACATAACAAATTTGATCTACCACTAAGTCCTTGTACATATATTCCTTGAAGGACTTTATATATAATCATGAATGTTTACTTTCATCATCAAATTTAAATATGTATTCTCCCAACAATCTCCCCTTATTTTATATTGATATAACCAAGGAGATTTGTGCCATGAGTATCAATTTCTAGATGCAGTTGCTAGAAAGTAAATATGACTTAGTGTTTCAGTGAGTGACGAAAATCTCTAGAGATTAAGCATGAATGTATTGATGTTTGTAAATATAGATATTACAATTAAGCTTAGTTACATCAATAAGAATTGAGTTTTAACTTATCTCTATTTCTTTTACCTTTTATTTCTTGGAGGATTTGCATACTCCTTAGCTCTTGTTCTCCTTCTCACTTCATCTCTCCGTGCTATATCTTCCAGCTTGTTTTGACTTAGTCTTTCATGATGATCGTGCCTATTCATGAATGCAGGATCTCCAATTGGCATTCTTAGGCCTGTGGTGGTGACCTCGTGTGAGCTAGGAGAAGGCCCTTGACTCCTTAGTGGTTGTGCCATGATAATTTGCTACTGTTCAGACCGTGGAGTCTAATGGTGAGGCTGTCTTATAGGAGGGCTTCTTGATGATTAAGCTATGAATGTGCCTCTACCTCTGCCCTTGCCTTTTTCTCCTTTCCCTTTATTCTCCCCCTTTATGTCAGCATCAAGGGCTCGAATGTCTTCAGATAGGCGAGTCATGCCTTGGACAAGCTAGTTGAACTGATTTTGGGATTGAGCAATGTCTTCACGGTTCTCTTTAATTAGAGAATTCGATCGAGCTTCCCTCTTTTGGAGAATGGCCAAGACATTTTCTTTCTGTTTCATTTGACCCATGGAGAATCCTTGGAATTCATTCATTGTAGTTCGTAGATTCATGAGACTTTCCATCATAAGGTTGTTCTGGGACTCCTGAGTATTCTGTAAAATAAGAACAACATCCCTGTGTTTCTTAGAAGCTTGAAGGTGGATTTGATCCCGTTCATTTATGCTCTGAAGCATCTCCTTTATGATCTCCTTAAGCTTCTTTGACAGCTCAGAACTTAGGGTGCTTGGGAGAGTGTTGGCAGCATTAATCAAATGAGTCAGCCTCATGTGAACAAGTTCAAAGTGAACTTCAAGATCATCTTCTATGTCCTTGGTCACTTTATTAGACGCTTCTGACAACTCTCTTTTGGTGGGAAGATCTGATATGAGCTTAAGGAGTTTCGGACTATTTGGAGGAGGGGCCCTTGTGTATTGATCTTGCATAGTGTAGAGAGCAAGATCAAGGTTGGAATATTCATTTGAGGACGAGGAAGGGATATCTGATTGAGGGGCTGGTGTGTGGGGTTGAGCTTCAGGAGGAGGTGACTCTACGTCTTGAGCATGTTACTCTACGATTAGGATTGGATCAGTAATCGCAAAGTGAGAGATGATAGGAGATTGTATCAAAATAAAGTTAGGCACATTTGGTTCATCAATTACAAAATGTTGGGATTCTGTAACTGGGAATTGATTGAGTGGGTGAAGAATCGCTTCCAACCATCTTGGTAATTCGTAGAATTGGTTGAAAAATGATGGTGGACAGTGATTAACCCTGAAAGAGATGGGAATAATTTGTGCCTCATGCCCATTTACTAAAGAAGGGCCATTGGTGATCAGCGTTTGGGCAAAGTTGAGGTTGCCTGGGAATCCATGAGCTAGCACCAAGATTGCTAGATAGGCTTTGAAGGTCCAGAATATGTGATCCCAGGAGTTGAGAATTTGGGCTCTGTGAAAGGGCATCGTAGGTAGATATGAGAACAGTTGATTGTAGTTGGCTCTCCTATAACCATCACAACCCACAACTATAATCTCAACCTCATCATCCTCTTCTTCTTCTCTGTCTTCTTATGAAGATTCCACTTCAATAATTACCTCCACTTAACTTCCTTTCTTTTCTTCTCTCTCATCCTCCATAGCTTCACTTCTTTCCATTTCTGCAGTTTCTGAAGCTAGAATCTCTTGAGGGACTGAGGGAGATTCATGATGATCTCTTGGCAATTCCTCCTCAGGTGTAGCTTCTTCTGACATAGGGACTTCATGAGGCTTCCCCTCAGCTAGATCATTTATTTGCATTTCACACAGCTCCCCCTCAGCTGGAGCATTCTCTAGAGTAAAAACTTCAGGCAGCTCCCCCTCAATTTAAGCTGTGTTCTTCTGACTTGCTTCGGATAGCCCCTTCTCAACTTCGGGTAATCCTTTCTTAGCAGCTATCTTTCTGTCTTATTCTTTTAGCACTCCTTCATTGAAAAGGATGTACTTCTTGACCAGTTTTCTTCTTGGCTTCCTAGGCTGAGCCACAACCTCAGCACTTTCTTCAGCTTCAGCTCTGAATGGTTGATCATCCTGAGAAGTTTTTGCAACATCTTCTTCGGGAGTGGTGTCCAGTCTGGTCTCTACGATCGGTATAGACTCTACGATCGAGGAGACAGATGGATTCTTTGACTTGTGACTGTGTTTTCTCTTCTTAAGAAGTTGAGAGAAGCTGAGAGATGGTAGCTCTGTCTTCATCTTCATTAGACTGTTGTTATTTCCTTTTCAAGTTCCTCAGAGTTTTAGTGCCAGAACACTCTTGAGGTAGATCAGTAGTTGAACCTTGAGGCTCCTCTGCCATTTAAGCCTTCATTTTTCTTTTACCCTTGCTTTTTCTGACCAAAGCAATGGGTTCTTCCTTATTTATTTCTTCTTCTTCTTCTTCAGTCTCTTTTATAATTGACATGTTTCCTAGAATCCCGAACTCCTTTGCATCACCAGTTCTTCCACTGGACTCAGACATCATCCTTACATTTTCTGCTAGATTTCTTTTCAAGTTCTCAAACAGCTGCTGGGTCATTCTTCTGTTTGGATTGATGGATTCTCCTTCATCATCCCCAATCTTATCTCCCAATGCTGACTGTTGGATAATGCTTATAAATTGCCCGTAGAGCATCTTTCTAGAGTTCTTTGACTTCTTCGAACTGAGTATCCATTTCCCAATCCATTCCAGTAGTAGGGCTCCATAGTTGAGTTGAATCCCACAATTGATTGTTGTCATGAGCTTCGTTCACAGAGTCATGGCCAGAGCTCTTGCAACATATGCATTTCCCAATAATGTTAGCCAAAAATTTATACCTTTGGGGGAACTCTTTCTTTTTGTACCCTCTGTTAGTCGAAAACTTCTTGTGATGCATCTTCTTTAATCCTTCATGAAAATCAATGCCTTGCATGAATGGAAATCCTTTCGATTTGAAACCTAGGGCTAGGTTTATATCCTTAACTTTGAGTTTAATTTCCACGTCCTTGACCCTTGTGGTGATGACATTGTTCTCAAATGTTCCATTTCTGTAGAACTCTTTTATCAGCTTAGGGTAGATCCATGTGCTTGTACCCAGAGCTTCTTCAAGGCCAGCTTTCTTTATCAGAGATAATGTTTTGTGAAATTTGGGATCAGCTGTCTTGAACTCATCAAAACAGAGTCGGTAACCATTGATTTCTTTGCACTGAGGATGGTTGATCGATTTTGAAAGCTAGGGTTTCTGCTGGTAGAGAGAGAGAGAGGGGGGGGGGGGAGAATGAGAAATAAGCTTTTTAAATTTCTGATTTCAAAAAGATATTTTCAAGTTGTACTTGTAACTTCCCTCCTCTCGATCTACTAAGTGGGGCATGTGTCAAGTTCTGCTTGGCTCCACGAATTTAACTGGTGTGGAATGTACTGAATTTCCCTTAGCTCCTCTTGATCTAGTGTATTCCTTCAGAGGACTACGATCGTCGAGGTAGCACTATGTTTGTTGAGGTAGTCTTTATGATCGTTGAGTCTGCACTGCTATCATTTAGTCTGCACTGCGATTGTTGAGTCTGCACTGGTCCTTGTGATGAACTTTTGACTTAGCATTTCTCTTGAGTCAAGGTAGCTCAGGAAGGGCCAACCTCTTAGAGTGAATTAAGAGTTAGGTTTGTTCCTGAGGCGCTTAACAGAGAGATTGCCTTATTTGTTGAACTTTGTTATCACATGATGCTTCTTTGTTCTATTGATGGAGCTCTGCGATCGTGGTCTTTCATGTCACTGCAACTCTACGATCGTGTACTTCCTTTGGTCATGTCTACGATTTCAAACATAGCCTTTATATCTGCATGGTTAGCACAAACTAGAGCATAGATTTTATGGTTGTAAATTTAGCATTCCTAGCTCACTTATTAGTTTATTAAATCTGGATTCATCTAGAGGCTTTGTAAAGACATCAGCAAGTTGATTTTCAGTAGGGATATATTGTAAAGATATGGTTCAATTTTGCACATGATCCCTAATGAAATGATACCTTATTTCTATATGCTTAGTCCTAGAATGCATGACAAGATTGTGTGTTATTGTTATGGCACTTGTGTTATCACAGTGGACAGGTATGGATTTGAATTTAAACGCATACTTTGCTAGCTGATTTTTCATCCATAAGATTTGAGCACAACATCTGCCAGTAGCGATGTATTCAGCTTTTGCAGTTGAAGTAAATACTGAGTTTTGCTTCTTGCTAAACCAGGACACATATCTGTTTCCTAGCAACTGACAGGTGCCACTAGTACTTTTTCTGTCTATTTTGCAACCTGCAAAGTCAACATCTGTATATCCTATTAGTTCAAACGAGGACTCCTTGGGAAACCAACGCCCCAAGTGAGGTGTGCCTTTGAGGTACCTGAAAATCCTTTTTGCAACAGTTAAATGTGATTCCTTATGATTAGCTTGAAATCTAGCATATATGCATGTTGCAAACATTATGTCTGGTCTACTGGCGGTTAGATATAAAAGAGAGCCTATCATACCTCTGTATTGAGTTATATCAATACTTTTACCTTTTTCATCTTTGTCAAGCTTAGTTGCTGGAGCAATTGGGGTTTTCATGGGAGAGGCTGATTCTATGCCATACTTTTTAAGTAAGTCTTTAATGTACTTGGATTGGTTTATGAAGATTCCTTCATCAGTCTGCTTTACTTGCAGTCCGAGGAAGAAGTTCAGCTCACCCATCATGCTCATTTCAAACTTGCTCTGCATAAGCTTGGCAAACCTCTTACATAATTTTTCATCAGTAGAGCTAAAGATAATGTCATCAACATATATTTAAGCTAATAAGACTTTGTCTTTATGCTTTCTAAGAAATAATGTGGTATCTACTCTACCTCTAGTGAACCTATTTTCAATAAGAAAGTTAGTTAGTGTTTCAAACCATGCTCTAGGTGCTTGTTTAAGACCATATAAGGCTTTGTCTAATCTATAGACATAATTAGAAAGAGATGAATTGATGAAACCTGGAGGTTGCTCTACATATACTTCTTCTTGAAGTTCACCATTCAGGAATGTACTTTTGACATCCATCTAAAAGACTTTGAATTTCATGTGAGCAGCAAATGAAAGGAATATTTTGATAGCTTCTAATCTGGCAACAGGTGCAAAGGTCTCATCGTAGTCAATGCCTTCTTCCTGAAAGTAACCCTTGGCCACTAGTCTTGCCTTATTCATGTTTATTACTCCATCTTCATCCATCTTGTTTCTGAAGACCCACTTGGTCCCAATAACAGGATGACTCTTTGGTCTTGGAACTAATCTTCATACTTTACTTCTTTCAAACTGATTTAGTTCTTCCTGCATGGCTTCTATCCAGCTGGAGTCTTCTATAGCATCTTCTATCTTCTTGGGTTCCATTTGTGACAGCAAATTCAGATAGAAACACTCATTTTGGGTGGTTGATCTTGTTTTGACTCTTACATTTAGGTCTCCAATGATTAAGTCTTAAGTGTGATCTCTTTCCCATCTATTTCCTGTTGGAACATCTGTCCTGATGCTTTCTTGTCTGAGACCTTCAAGATCAATTTCTGATTCTTGATGTGGAGGTTCGTTGTCTTGCGTAGACCTCTCTACGATCTCATTTCCTTGCTCAACGATTTCATTGTCTGGAACTACGATCGTGGTGTTGAGCTCGACGACCTCGTTTGTAGTGTCTAAAATGTCGTTCGTAATGTCTTGAGACACTATACTTACTTCATGAATGTTGGAGTTCTTTTTATCCTTAACATGCTTGGCCATTAGGAAAAGATTTGCCATTTGAGGATCTTCATCATTTCCAGATTCGGGAGTTGAGTCGTTGTTTGAGTCACTCCACGATCCTCCAGCTACAAGACCTTTGTCATTCTTTTGAGGCCTTTTGTTGCCTTTGAATTCCTTCTTTGAATTTGATTTCTTCTTCAGTTCTTCTCAAAGAGTTTTGTTGTAGTTTGCAATGAAATGGCCAGGCTTCTTGCAATTGTAGCATAGGTCATTTATCTACTCCTGGCTGCTATAGTTGTTGACTTTCTTTGGTTTGCTGATTCTGCCTTGACGCATGAATCTTCTGAGTCTTTTCACCAGCATTGCAAAGTCCTCATCATCATCTTCATCATAGTCAGAGTCGTTTTCAGTATTGGCTTTGGAAATGTTGTCAGCTGCTTTGAGAGAAACCCCTTTAGCCTTCTTTCTTCCTTCAGATAGAGTTTCTGCTCGTTGAGTCAGCTCCGTTTCATATGTAAGAAGGTTGCCATATAACTGTTGAACAGTCATTTCATGGAGATTCTTTGATTCTCTGATGGCAGTAGTTTTGGCATCCCACTTGCTAGGTAAAGCTCTCATTAACTTTATGATTAGATATTTATTTGGATAGATCTTTCCATAGGCTCGGAGAGAGAGAAGTATATTGAATCTTTTGTAGGTGGAAGTGACATTTTCTCCTTAAATGTGTGCAAACATCTCATATTGTTGAGTCAGGAGAGATTGCTTATTTTCTTTGACTTCTTTTGTTCCTTCATGTATGATGAGCAATGCTTCCCATACCTCCTTTGCTATTTTCCTATTGACCATATTCTCAAATAGATCATCTTCTAAAGATTGGAATAAAATATTCTTGGCCTTTTTGTCGAGTTGAACAACTTTCTTTTCATTTTCCATCCATTCTTCTTTGACCTTGATCTAAATTCTATTTGGGTCGTCTAAATTTGGTGCAAGCTTTGTAGGAACGTAGGGCCCATTCTGAATAGTTTCAAATAGATCTTCATCTATTGAATCCATGTATGCTTGCATATGAACTTTCCAGTTGGCGAATATGTCTTTGTTGCACATAGGTGGCTTGCTGCCTCCTCCAGTCTTTGATTCGCTTATCAGATGTGCCATTGGATCTACTTAAGCTTTGTAGGCTTTTTGATAGAACCTACTCTGATACCAATTGTTAGTTCCTGGAGGCACAATAGTTATCTAGAAGGTGGGGTTGAATAGATATTTTAAATTCTCTTTGAAATACTTTGTTAGTTTTGATAATGATTCAAACACAGCGGAATTAAAATTTGTTTGTTCTCCCTTTAAGATAAAGTGAGTTAATGAGAGTGAGGTAGTTATAACAGTTATAGCAGTTATAGTAAGAATGTAAGAGACACATCAATTTTAAGTGGTTCAGAGCACTTAAAGCTTATAGTTCACTATTCTACTCCTCGAGTAGGAAATCCACTAAGGATATCTTTTACACTTTCTGAATCTCACAGATTCCTTCAAGACCAACAGTCTTGGCACTTCTCAGTTCACTTTTGAACTCTTCAAGTCCATCAGACTTGGTTCTTCATTGTTCACTTAGAACTCTTTAAGTCTTTCTAACTTGGAATTTCTTACTTCACTTGATAGTAGTTGATGAGTTCTTGAATGGTGCTACTCAGTTGCCGTTAAGCTCTTGTTCGAAAGAATTGATTAGCTGAGCAAGCTTTCTCTTTTCAGATCGTAGAGTTGAGCATTTAGTGTTCAATGCTTTCTTAGTTCTATCATCTGCTGATGTTTTGCATATATTAGGTCTTTGAAATGTATCACTTGAAGACATCCGTTGAAGCATTAAATGCATTTGACATTTCTGAGCTTTGATGGAGACTTTTCTGCACATCTTCTGATTAGCAGTCTGGGCCACTAACACAACAGACTGCTATCTCAGCTAACACCTGAAAAGGTGTTTTTTGTTGACCCATAGTACTTTTCTTAGCTTCTTCAATACGTTTCTTTGTTGTATACTAAGGATGACTGTTTGTGACATTGGGACTGCCGAGGGCTTCAATGTTTATAATCCATTCCACTTTTGTTAGGATTTATTCTTAAACAAATGGGCAAGGCTCGATGCTTCTGACACAGGCAGATGATGCTCCACGATTCTGATCGTGGTGTCTTGCCACCTTGGTGCTTGACCTGATAATGGCAAATGAGAACACTATGATTTCTCTTAAGGACTGGCACACTACGATCTTCACTTTCTTGTTTTGCAGACTCTACATTTTTGAGAGCACACTACGACCTCTAAGTTGGCTCGACAAACGTTTGGACCACTTTACGATATCAGGAGAGCCCCTTCAAAGCAGACACACTACGATTCTTGATGCTCTATGATTCCGCCTTGGCTCCTGCAATCTCTTGATCAGCTCGATAGACTACGATTTTGTTGAATCCTATCAATTTCATCTCAAGACATAGATCAGCCTAACAACTTTGATCTCTTCATCTATACATTCATTTACATAATGATAAACATTAAAAGCTTTAGATCAACCTAACAAATTTGATCTACCAGTAAGTTCTTGTACACATATTTCTTGAAGAACTTTACATATAATCATGAATGTTTACTTTCAACATCAAATTTAAATATGCAGTCTCCCAACACAAATGTCAGTCTTCTTTGCTTGGACATTCTCACTCCTCAGATGAAAGCCCTTTACGATTCTGACCTTTATGAACTCTATGAGTGCTTGTTTATGGAAATCTTAGGGTGATTTGACCTTGACACCTATTATGAATCCGAGAGTGTTCAACATTGTGTCATCTTGTACCTTTCCTTTTATAGTCTATTCTACGAACGTGCTTGATTCAGCCTGAATAGAGATAACACTACAATTTTTCTTAAGTACTGGTAGACTACGATCTTTACTTGCTTGTAATGCAGACTCTACGTTCCTAAGAGCAGACTACGATTCTTGACTTGGCTCGGCAGGTGCTTGGACCAACTCTATGAGTCTGAGTGGCTTTCAAGATTGACTACGATTCAAACAACTTCTTTGATACTCTATGATTATGTTTTGGCTCCTGCATTCTCTTTTGGTTTGTCATACTCATCTTTCATAACATTCTTTCTTGTGATCTCTTGATCATACTTTATGATAAGGCTGAGCATTGACATCATCCTTGTTTGTCCTTTGCTCTATGACAAGTCTACCATAATCTCTGTATTTCTTTTGTCAGGCTCTTCTTCTCTTTGGTGAGCACTGCGATCGTAGTTTTTTGTTTTAGCATTTTTAGAGATTCCTTCTGACTGGATTTTTACTTCTCTATTAATCCTCTTGTTTGTGCTTTGATCTTCCACTTACTTGCAGATCATTGAGAGAATGCTTTCTGAAAATCATCAAGTAGACTGCATTCTTAAGCTTCACTGTTCTTACCAGAGAAAGTGATCTATGCATTATACTTTGTGTTTTCTTCTGTAGAGAATCGTAGAGTGCTTATATGATTATGCCTTGGCTATGCAAGCATCTCTGTGACACCCCCAAATCTGGGTACTTCATTCCCATAAGACTTGGGTGTTCACTTTTTATACATTTATACAAACTACCCAAATATAATAGAATTTAAACCATAAATCCTCCCATAAATCCTCCCACTAACTACTGAACTGGGTTAGCCTCAACATTGTTGTTATTGGTAGATCCGTCAGGGGTCCTCTGTCGTGGTTGACGTTTTGGAGGCATTTTCTGTTAAAATATTCTCATTATATTATTATTCAATCCTTTAAGTATTATGTACTTAGTTTGCACATCATAAAATTACCACATAACACACAATATCTTGAATAAATACTAACATTTATTCATTCATAATCTTTTTAAAACATAATAATGATAGCATTCTTGCTTTCTACATCACTTTCCTGAACTACAAAAGTTTCAGGATAACTTCATCATCATAATATCCCATGGGTTATATCATACCCGAGATTTATATCTTATTTATTCACTAATCACATAGTGATTACATTTATGATGACCTACTAAAATATTGCATAGCCTTACGACGCTCTTCTTCCATAAGACAGAACATTGTTCGATGATCTAACATGTTCGATGGCAGCGTCTCAAACTGAATCGGATAATACATTACCCGATCTTGAGCTCGATTGATCACGATGTTGAAAACACTACTCATCTCATCCATCTTGATCTTCTTCACCTGTACTTCTCTCTCTGCTACCCCGACTCGTTTAGAAGCTTCCTCGTACGTATCTTCGGCTCTTTCCCTTTTAGTAGACTCTTCTTTCAACATGTTCTTTAGCTCCGTGATCTCTTCTGTCAGTTGCTCATTCGCTCCTTTAGTGTGAATCAGCTTCCCTTTGACATTACTCAGACGTTCATCTAGATCCTGGATCTCGTTGTCCTTTTGTGCCATTGAGGTCTGCTGTTCAGCTACTATCTCTTCCAACTCCTCGATGGTATCCTGAAGTTCCACATTGTGGTCGTATACTTCATCGTACATACGGGCAACGATTGAGTTTAGTGGAATATCTCTTCCTCCTCGTCCTCCTCATCATCATCCTCATTCAACTGTGGTAGCTCAACAGGGTCCTCCTTGTCCGTCTTTATCTCATCATCCTCATCAGGTTTACCCTTCTGCTCAACCACTATGACCAATAGAGATGTTTCCCGTGGCAGTAGTTGTTCTCAAATCAGCTGAATATCTCAAGGCTCCTCCTCTCTAGGCACCTGGGATCCTTCTATCAGGAATAAGCATGTGAATGCTATATATGATTTGATTATGATATATATGAATGAATATGCAAGTATGCTTGCATCAAGTAAAGCTGTAAAGTTCTTTGATAAATAATAGGAAAATATATACAAGGACTTAGAATGAATTGATCAAATGTGTTAGGTTGATCCTACATAAGCAAAACAGCTTTGTAAAGTCCTTAAAAAGAAATGATGTACAAGGACTATAAATATAGAAAGATAAAGCTTGTTATGTTGATCTTATAATGTAATAGATAGGCTTATCTGATGGTCGAGCACTACACCAGAAATCGTAGTCTACTAGGAGAGTCAAGGAAAACTCGAGAGCTATCAAGAAGGAATCGTAGTCTGCAAGATAGTAGATCTCGGAGTTCGTCGACTGCTAGGAGAGACGAGGAAGGATCGTAGTGTGTCGAGAAGAACGTCCTCAAAGCCGTAGTCTACTGAGGAAGTCATGTTTAGAATCATAGAGACAACCTATCTATGAGCCGACCGAGCATCTGTCGAAGCCAAGTCAAGAATCGTATAATACACTCGGAGTCGTAGAGTCTACTGATCACATCAGAGGCAGAGATCGTAGTCGAGCAAGATTAGATGAAGACAACTAGCATAACGACAGAAATCGTCGAGTGTCAAGATCTGATCTCGTAGTCGTAGTGTCTGCACAGCCAAAGCTGAATCGTAGAGTGCATAACTAAGGCCTCAACAGATGTGCTCACAATGCCAAGGCAGGATCGTAGAGTAAACACAATTCTTAACAAATGAGCACTCCCAAAATATCCAAAGTATGAAGCCTCTGGTCTTAGCTGCAAAGTTACATCCAACCTGAAGGAAACCAGAGAGCACTCAACGAATGGCATACAAGCTAACAGAAGATCTAAGTACCAACCCAATCAACATTCAGATTAAGTTGTGAAGCCATTCAAGTTGAAGTCTTCCACAAGTTGATTAGAAGAAGACTTCAATTAAAGTAAATTACTAAGGAAAGTCAGCAAGTGCAGTAGCTGTCAAGTGAATAGAAGACAACGATCTTGGGATTAACCAGGATCGTAGTGTTTGCCAAACAAAGAAGGAACTGATGGAGTATACACAGAGATACTGGTCAGCTTATGAAGAACAAGGCTAAAGTGATTAAGCATCGGGTCAGTCCAATGATGATAAGTGAACGGGAGATCATAAGGAGAAAGCGAGTTGGGCATGCCACAAATCTAAAGTGTTTTACTATTCAGAAGGGACTAGAATCAAGGAGTCAAGACATAAGTATCAGAGAGCAGTCGAGGCAAACGGAACTATTAAAGCACTACACAAAAGAAGGAAGAGGTGTTCTACATTGAAGATCCAATCAACACTCTTTAGGATCATAGTGTTGTCTCTACCTGTCAATGAGCAAGCATTCAGCAAGACACTACGATCAGGTCCAAGAAGATATGCATCAGAATCGTAGAGTTCGGTCGTCTGAAGGCTGAAGCATTGGCAACAGTTCAATCTGAAGATTGATATTTGAACAGAGCTTATTGAGAGTATCGATGCAAAAGGACAACCTCTGATCGAGAAATCAGATGGAGGAAATAAAGTCGACTACCTGCCCGAGACATCAAAGTGACATCTCTGACGGGGTAGGTGAAATAGTAAACTGCAGTGTCAAAAAGTCATGTCATGTCACATCTGCAGTCTACCTCAAATAACTTGAGTTCTGTGAAGCAATTCAAATAGCTTTCAACTACTATATACCAACGGGAAGATTGGGAAGGAGTATAAATAAGCCAAAGCTTCAACGATCAAGAGTTATTGATGATTGCTAAGTTACAGAATCGTTGAGTTGTTGGAATGCTATTGCTGACTCTACGAGTTCCACCAGAGCTTAACAGAATAAGTCTCAGTGATAGTGAGACTACAAAGGTGGAAGTGAAGCAGCTTTGAAGAAGACTTGAACAGAATAAAGCTTCACTCAACAAAGATGAGAATGCCACTAAAGATGGCAGCTAAGCTGAGAGCAGAGAAGGACAAGAAGATAACATTCAGAAGAGTGGGTGAGCGTAAAGAAGATCTAGAGAGCCACTCTACGAATCACCATAAACCTAAAACCGAACCTGAACAAGTGCAGAACCATGTATGCCAACCAGTCAAGAAGGGTTCAGCGAATGGTGATGGTGCACAGCTGACATCATATGAAGATGACCAGAATAGAATGAAGATCAGCTGCACCAAAGAAGATGTGGTCCAGACTCAAAGCAGAATGCAAAGAGGACCACACCAAGCTGCTAAGTACAAAAGATGTTCAAGCTTAAAGACATCTTAGTAGCTCAGCACCAACAACAACACCATCAACAACAACAAGAAGTCAGGGCCTGAGGGGTTCCTTGTCCGGAGGGACTAAATGAAGTTCCAAGCCTGCTGCACTTGAAGAGTTCCTAAGGAACTGAAAGTAGTATACACACAAGCCAATCATGTTTGATGATAAAGCATATACTTTGTAACAATCTTATTCATTTATTAATAAAAAGTATTAATTTATTAAAGGCTTTTAATTATCTACATGATGATGTTTTATAATATGTGATAAATCCATAGTTTTAAGCACTGCTTTTAGAATAATGATGATGATCATTCTAATGAGATCTAAATTCTTAGAAAGCTTAAAACTAAAATAGCTACCAATCGTTGGATTACTAAATTGGGGATTAGTGAATCCGGATAGATTGGTACATACGTTGCTTACTCATTAGATGATGATGATTGATCTCATGATCATTTATGTGGAAACACTAAAGCAAGTATGTAGGTGTTTATTAGAGAATAAGTTCACTGAACGTGGCTCGCTAAAGAAATAATGGAGTTTTACTTGCCTATTAATAGGAATTCCTGTAGTGATAGTAGTACAAGTGATCCTTGGACTTGAGATCATCATAGTATCTTGTGTATGATGAGTTATACTTTGACTTATTCCTTAAGACCCTTAAGGTATATCAAAGGGTATGCTTGGGTATAATAAGTTATACATGGAGATAATGTATGATCAATAAAGAATCTATCGCTTCTAGTAAAAGAAGAGAAATGTCCTATGTGATTCGATAAATGATAACCCAGTAGTCTTTGGCCAAGGCAAAATGAAATTAGAAAGGAGTTTCTAATTTGCATTATTTGGAGTTGTGCATTTAAGAGTCGAAATACATATAATTAAATAAAATAATACTTGACAGTAATTCCATGTCTTATATTTAATTGGGACATTGTATCTTTGGAAGGATTGAATTGTCTGATAACTATTTACTCAAAGGCTTTTTATGATTAATATTGAAATCTATATTATCCGGAAAGTCGTTAATCGCTAGGGAGAGGCTTATCCTATTGTAGAATAAATATTATTTATTTAAATAAATTAATATTTTAATTTATTTATTTAAATAAGATTAGAATTGTTCTAATTAATTTATTCACAACCTATTTAAGATGGAGAACCTAAAGGGTCACACCATAAAAGAAAAAATAATTATTTAAGAAGTTAATGGCATAATCGTAATAATAAGTTAAGTATATTTAATTTAATCTATGATGATAGAATAAATTAAATAGCTTAATATTTATTATTTAATATTTTAGAAATATTAAATATAAATTAATAAGAGGAGTCTTATTATTATTACTATTACTATTATTTAATTCCTAAAGGGTTTAGAAATTAATTAATAAAAGTACTCTCATATATTCTAATAAGATTATGAGGCTAATTAATTAAAAGATTTTAATTAATTATTCCTAATAAGATTAGGAGCATAATTAATTAAAGGGGTTTAATTAATTAAAATAAAACTCAATTCCTTAATTATTAAAGAGGGTTGCCCACATCTATAAATACGAGGAGTCTTATTATGGGTAAGGGTGGTTGACGTTTTCATAGAATACATAATTCCAATATTTGGAAGAGTACACCCTTTTATATGACAGATAGAAAAACTAGGGTTTTGCCAAATACCTATCTTCTTGAATCTTTCTTCTTCCTTGGTGGATCACCTCTAGAGGCCAAACATTTGGGTGGCTAACGTTGATCAAAGGAAGGAACCAAACCCGGTGGATTCAAGTTGAACGCGAAAGGATTTGGAGGCGAACTTGTACATGAGGAAGCTCGAATCTTCAAGGGTATGATTCTTGTTCTTTATCTTTTCGTTTAATTAATAATTGTGCATAAAGGATGATTCGGGTATATGGTTTGTAAAATTTTAAAACTTTAAATTTCCACGTTTCCGCTTATTTTGCGCAATTTAATTGCGTCTAAGAATATTACAAACCTAACAGTGGCATCAGAGTCAAACCTTTACGCAAATTATTAATTATTTTAATTTGATATGTGTTTAGAACAATTTAATTGGGCATAATTTTGTTGTATAAAATTTTTAAAAAAAATTGCAAAATACGTGATTTCGCTTATCCTATACTTCGAAATTCACGTAACATAGTACCTGTTAATTAATATAAATATATATGAATCAGATTACTTACTTAGTAACTTATATATGATATATATATATATATATATATATATATATAATTCTTAATTATTTTAATCTTAAAGTAAAAAGTTTATTTTAATTTTAAAATTGGATTTCATGCTAACTAATTAGAGTTAGAATTGATTCCGTGATAACTAATTGGCATTGAAATTAGATTCCATGTTTCCTTAAATAAAGGAGTTTATTTAGATATGAAATAAGATTTCATATTATTCAAAATAAAAGAGTTTATTTGTGAATAGGAGAAAAATCCTAATTTCCTTAAATAAATGAGTTTATTTAGATATGAAATAAGATTTCATATTATTCAAAATAAAAGAGTTTATTTGTGAATAGGAAAGAGAATCCGTGTTTCTTTTAATAAAGTTTTTTTACTTGGAATTGGATTACATAATTAATTAAAATAAATGAGTTTATTTTGATTAAAATAAAATAGTTTATTTTATTAAATATTGGATAAATTAAAATAAAAGAGGTTTATTTTGATTTAAATTTGGATTAAAATAAAGGAGTTTATTTTGATTCAAAATTAGATTTATACTAACTAAATTTGCCCATTAAATGATATCAAGATATATATATATATATATATATATATATATATATATATATATATATATATATTGAATGTTTATTATTCATGAGATGAATGTTATTTATTGATGCATATGGTGATGTGTATGATAATAAATGAGATTGATTATGGACTATTGACCAATGTGATTAGATTTTATTTTAGTTAGATGCATGAATGTATAGGTTTTATTAAATGTGGTATGCATACCTCGTCTTATCTTTTTTTAATGTAAATTCTAACTCCCTTCTATGTACTTCCCCTTAACTGCTGATCAAGGTTTCTATTTATTTTAAATAGTTTTGTAATAGGAATAATTAGAATTAATTTTGAAGAATTGGAGATCAAGGAGCAAGGAGCGCTTGAAAACCCGTTTGTAATGGAGCCTGGGTTTAAATGTAATAGTTATATTTAAACATTAATTCTTGCACCCCTAGGGTTTGAACTTTTGGTTCACTTGGTGGCTCTAGTGAACCAAACTAGAATAAAGTTCATAATCAATCCGGGTAGAATATAGTATTCTATAGGTGCATGCTTATACTATATATATTATATAATATGCCAACATGCTTCACATGTTAATTAATATGACGCGTATTTTATATATATATGTGCATGCGCGCTAAACAAGATGAGACAAATTAATAACAAACCCCTCAAATATTTTATATTAAGTTGTAACGTTCAAAGATATTTGAAATATCGAACGTCGCTTTCTAGCATGGTAAAACAATAGAGTATTAAATATTTAATATGAGTTTGTTGTGCACACACAAGGCAAGTATTAAATATTGAAGATATTTTTTATCACATTTAATGCTTATAAATAGACTGAACAATGTTGTTTTGTTGTGCACACACAAGGACAATATTTTTCTTTCGAATATATGGAAGTGCTAGGTATGACTTAACTTAGATCATTTTAGTTCGGATGTGCATACACTTGACCATTATGATCTAAGAGGCAAAATACAAGGAGTTACATAGTTGATGTAATTGACAAGAGTTGTCTACCTATTTATTTATATATAGTTTGTTGTGCACACACAAGGCTATATACATTTGAAATGGGATCCTTATTCTCACTAGCATATCTTTAATTAGAAATTGCCGAACTATATATATTGAGGGTAATATAGTTTGAATAAAATAGTGGGAGATACCAATTTAAAACAAGACCTAAATTATTTTGGTAATTAATAAAAGAATGTATGTTAAAATGTTGTTAATTATAAATTCATTTTCAAAATTTTACAATGTCTAAATAACTATCACTGCGAAGCATATTAGATGTTATTTAACCGGAACAAATTAAATGGATTGGTTAAGGAATTTGAGAATAGTTCTCATGGCTGAAAAGCTATCTTATGTCCTTAATACACCTATCCCTGTAATGGTTGCAGACAATGCCTCTGAGGAAGAGATTGCTACTTTAAGAAAGTGACAAGATGATGCATAGTTAGCTCAATGTATCATTCTCGCATCCATGAGTAACATGCTTCATCGTCAGCATGATACTATGGATGCTTGTTGATCGATTTGGCAATCAATGAATTCGTGCAAGTATACACGGTCAACAAGTAATAAAGTGAAAGTAGAGTATCGTTCCCACGAGGAATTATTTAATAAAAATTACCAAGTACTAACTCTTAACCAAATCAATTTTATTTAAACAACTGCAAATTGTGATTTTTCTAATTAAGAAAAATAAATTAACTAATTAAACGGAATTTCTTTATAAATGAATTCAAATAAATAAAGGTTAAGACTACAATATCCCAAATTATGAACTATAAACCAATTATCCAACTATCCCAATTATTATGCCTATTGAATTGTTAACATGAATTCTCAAATGCCAAAAGTCCTTTTCCAAGTGATCAAATGACTTCTATTTAATCCAGATTAATCTTGCTATATTCCTATGCAAAACAATTGAATTAAACTCCTTCAATTCCAATTCCTTATGTGTTATATGCGGTGAATAGATATTTCCATTCAATTCACAAACCTAATTATTCACTATGCAAATAACTACGTCACATGTTATCATTCCCAGTTCTAACCCTAGATCTCCTCTTTCAATTCATTCTAGAGTAACAAGGTAATTACTGATCAAATAATTAATCAATAGGCTCAAGACAAGATAAACAATTCAATTTGACACAAATAATTGGAATACATTGAATAACTAATTTATAGACATAAAAGGTTCAATTGAAATATTAATAAAAGAGTTAGTTCATAATTAATGAATTAAAACCAAGAATCCACAGTTGAATAGACATTAAAAGATAAAAGTATGATAAGAGAAGAGAATAGAATCTGTTGTCAGCAAATCTGATGCTCCCCTCTTGCTTTTGCTCTTGCTCTTGATCGTCAGTGTTCTTCAATTTGCTTCAATCTCCAATGGCTAATTAAGAACTAGGGTTTATATTCTAATCTAATGGAGTGTTTTATCTAGTCTAATCTATGTAATCTCCCTTTATTTTATGCCTTACATCATGTAATTATAGGTTACAAGTCCAATTTTTAGCTTAGGAACAAACCCAATCCAATTTGGAGTCAAAAAGGTGTCAAAATTCACCCCAAAACGCGTCCAAGCCTAACTAACAAATGCCAAATACTGGGCACTCTTCTAACATCGCTCCCAAAGACCTTGAGCTACAAATAGCCTTGGTTTGGGCGCCCCGGTGCTGACCTCATTTTAGGAAATTTTTTGCTCCGACGTCCTTTGGGAAAATGGTCATAACATCTTCGTCTGAACTCCGATTTCGATGATTCAAGATGTTCCGGAAAGAGGAGACGTAGATATACAACTTTTGTTCTTTAAGTTTTTCGAAATAAGGCCTAGAACAATACTCAAATTGGCTCTGAATTGACTGTTGTGTAAATGACAAGCCAAAAACGCGAATCTAGCCACCCCAAACGTCGATCCAAGTAACTTTTGTCTCAATTCCTACAAAACAACGTAAAACACGCATGAATAGATACAAACACTTAAAATCAACCAAAAGATTAAGCTCAAATGCACTCAATTATGAGTATAAAACTCACTCATCAAATACCCCCAAACTTAAACCTTTGTTTGTCCTTAAGCAAAAACACAAAAGAGCAAATAAATAAATAAACTAACTCAACTACATGAATGCATATGCATGATCTACTTTCTAATATACCAACAAACCCAGTAATAAATCAGTATGATATATAGCAACAGACCTCAAAGATACCATTGGTACTCAAACAATATATCCAATCAAGTCAAAATCCATAACTCTAACCAATTAGTCAATCCAAACCAGTCATCACCCATGATGTGTGTGTGTGCTTGTTAACCAGTCTAACCAACCACAGTTCAAGATAATCACATAATAAACTTCTTAGAAGGAAAATTTCAGTTCCAATTTAATTACTTTTGTGAACATGACAACTCCGGTTAAAACTAAGAAATTACCAAGTCTTAGGGTAAATACAAGATTTATTTATACTATTATTCAACCACGAGGGCATTTTTGCTCTTTCTCATGTTTTATTCATTTTTTTTATTTTTCTCATGGCTGTGCAATGTCTTATTCCCTTAGGCTTTTCAGTGCTACCTTAACGAGCTTTCGACCAACGACTCCCAAGCCATTAAGACCTTAGGGCGCTAGGTGTAAAGACAATCCCCTCGGGCTTACTTACTCAAGTAACAAAGGCCACAAAACTAGACAAGCATGCCACGGTGTTTATTCTTCTTTTTTCTTTTCATCATTTTTTTTTCTTTTTTTTTTCTTTTTATAATATATATATCCCATAGATTCCCCCAAACTCAAGCTCTTACGTCATTCCAACCTTTACCGCCAGTTTACTAATTTCCTTAAATTTTAACCAAGATTTTCCCTCAGAAACAAATTATAAAACCCTTGAACCAAGTGGATTAAAACAGTTAAACTTTAAGTGCTAACCGGTTAAATAAGTTTAAGACAAGCTCAGATTATCATCATGATTAAAATTAGAACTCATCATCAATTATCAACACTGTTCAAGTTAACATGCAAAACCAAACTTATCATAGGCCGAGCTAAGACCACACCAACCGATAACATAGATTCATGCAAAAAAAAAATGCAATTATACTACATGAACACATACTAATGCAACACATATATGAATATACAAATAACTACCATGTATTATATGTAACCTAAAACAAACACAATGCTAACACATAAAAAAATGAACTACCATGCAGATAACTAACTATATGCAATATGACACTAAAGTGCCCCCAAACTTAAACTAGACATTGTCCTCAATGGCTGAAATAGAAAAAAGTAGAGTAGAGGACTTCCCTGAAAATATAACAATCTTCCTCCTTGTCCACTAAGTTTGGAGAATAGCCTAAGCACATGGAACAAATTGGGCACCACACTTGAATTTGACTTGAATAACCTGTAAACCATGATAGAAACAATTGTTGGAAGAATGCATATTATGATTTGATGTTTAAAGTAAATGCTCATGATTATGTGTAAAGTCCTTTGAGGAATATATGTACAAGGACTTAGTGATAGATCAAAATTGTTAGGTTGATTTATGGCTAGAAAGAAATAGATAGGCTTTGAAGAGAATCGTAGTCTATCCGGCTGATCAACAGAATGCAGAAGCCAAGGCAGGATCGTAGTGCTGAAATGATCGTAGTGTATCTACCTTGAAGGGCCTCTCCAGTAATCGTAGAGTGGTCCAGACGTTTGCCAAAGCTAACTCAAAGATCAT
This sequence comes from Panax quinquefolius, assembly GCA_020205615.1. NCBI lineage: Eukaryota > Viridiplantae > Streptophyta > Magnoliopsida > Apiales > Araliaceae > Panax > Panax quinquefolius. Next base: position 137,309 of record JAINUW010000488.1, on the reverse strand, counting down.
AGTGTGCTCTCAGAAACGTAGAGTCTGCAAGACAAGAAAGTGAATATCGTAGTGTTAAAGGATCGTAGTGTGCAAATCTTTGTGAGAAATCGTAGTGATGTCTTAAGAACAAACACCAATATGACAAGACACTACGATATGGATAGTAGAGTGTCATCTGCCTTGTGTCAGAAACATCAAGCCATATCGTTCATTTGAAGATAGACTCCAACAAATATGGAATGGGTTTTGAACGTTGAAGTTCTCACCAGTCCCAACAGTACAAAAGATATCCTTAGTATTGATCAAAAGAAATGTATTCAAGAAGCTAAGAAAAGAACCATTGGGCAGAGGAAAACACCTTTTGAGGTGTTATGTGAGAAAGCAGTCTGCTGTATCAGTGTGCCAGAATGCAATTCAGAAGATGTGCAGAAAAGTCTCCATCAAAGCTTAGAAATGTCAAACGCATTTAATGGCTCATCAGATGACTTCAACAAATTGATTTCAAGATCACATATATACAGATCAAAGACAGATGAGAAAAGTGACAAGCATTGACCAAAAATGCACAAGAACACTCAACTCTACGATTTGAGAAAAAGGGAAAGCTAGCTCAGCTACTCAGTTCTTTCGAACTTGTGCTTAATAGCAACTGAGTAGCATCAATCATGATCTAAACAACATTTCTATCAACTGAAGTAAGAGAACCAAGTCTGCAGGACTTGAAGAGTTCTAAGTGAACTGTGAGAAACCAAGTCAGCTGGACTTGAATAGTTTAAGAGTGAACTAAGAAGTACTTAGACTGCTGGTCTAGAAGGAATCTGTGAGATTCAAGAAGTGTAACAGACATCCTTAGTGGATTTCCTACTCAAGGAGTAGAAGAGTGGATTAGGAGCTTTAAGTGCTCTAAACCACTTAAAATTGTTGTGTTCATTATAACTGCTATAACTGCTATATCTACTATAACTGGCATAACTGCCTCACTCTCATTAACTCAAGATATCTAACAAAAGGCGTATTAAATAGTCATTCTGCCGTGCACTGATTATCATCATCCTAAATTAGTTAAAAGAAAAAGTTTTAATTATCTATTCAACCCCCCTTCTAGATATCTGTCGTGCCTCCTGTTGATGGTGAAATCTAGTTACGCACAACACGCAAGTATACATGGTCAACAAGTAATAAAGTGATAAGTTGAGTATCGTTCCCACAGAGACTAATTAGCAAAATACCTTATCATGCCAATCAGTCCGATGTACTTCTGTCCGGTGTGAGTCCATCCGATTAGTGCCCCGTGAAAGTGTTTAGCCTATAGTGGCCCACCCCGGCGGGCATTCCTCCTGTTATTTGACTTGCTTGCTACAACACTGAGTTATATCTATGGCTCCAACTTAACTCCAAATGCACCAGATATCCCAAGTAATCCATGAATTGTCGCAACCACCAACCTACACATAAAACAACAATAACCAAGTAAAAATGCACTTGATTACAAAAACATAGCAAAGATTAAGCATGATTTAGGCATGAAATTGCGTATATAAAATATACTTATCACAAAATCCCCCAAACTTAAACTATGCTAGTCCTTGAGCACAAGACAACTACATGCAATGTAATGATATGAAAACAACCTACTCTACACTCTATCCCATCCAACAATATCAGGAAATCACTATTCTCTCAACGGCCTTAGCGAAAATAAGCAACTATACAACATCGACCATCAAAACTAATCGACAAATCACATATTATCCTCGAATCTCAAGCTATTATCACTGGTATCGTGTGTGTGTGTAACATCCATAATAACCGATACCGACTTAAATTCAATACTTAATTAGCCTCTTGAAGGAATTATGCAGCACAAACTTGAAAATATCAAAATTTAGCTAGTTTTAACTAAAAATCAAGCAATCACACATCACCAAGGTTCACTAGGGGTACTTATGCTCTATTTCTAATCACGGGGGATTTTTACTCTTATTTCCCGCTTTATTATTATTATTTTTTTATTTATTTTTAGATAAACATAGCTCTTCAATGTCTTATTCCCTTAGGCTTTTCAATGCTACCTTAACGAGCTTTAGACCAACGACTCCCAGACCGTAAAGACCTTAGGGCGTTAGGTGTAAAGACAATCCCCTCGGGCTTACTTACTCAAGTGACAAAGGCCACAAAACTAGACAAGCATGCCACAGTGTTTATTCATATATATATATATATATATATTTTTTTAGATAAGGAAATATATAGCTTATATACCTCAAAGATCCCCCAAACTTAAGTTTTTGCCTCATTTCAGCCTTTACTAGCAATTTTTTGTCATTATATCACTTACCCTAGCATTATCCTTTAGAGACTAATTAAGTACCGGTTTGAACTTAGTCAATTAAAAAAGATGTTCTTTAAACGTGCTATCCTTATATACCAGTTTCAAGCAACTCAAAATTCGATTCAAATACGATCATTATGTCACAGTTCTAATATTCAATACTATACTTGCTACTTATTTTACAATCACATCATAGGCCAAAATAACATGAAACACGACATTAAAGGATTTTAACACACAGTAATTACTAACTAACTAATTTTTTTTTCATAGATAGGGATAACGAGATGCATTTATACTACTTCTACTATGCAATCCTAAGCTACCCTACATTACTAAACATAAAATGCAAAACATTAATTAAATGACATAAACAAAATATGCAGCGTAAACTAAAATGCATGCAACATGTATTTAATTCCCCCAAACTTAAGATGAACAATGTCCTCATTGTATGATATAGCAATAAAAATGTGAGGACTTCCCTTTTTGGTGTCTAAGTCTGAGGGGGTGGTTGTTGGTCTTCATCTGAATCACTTGGTGGGAACCTTGGCAGTGGACTGGACAGATTATATGGAATTTGTCCCGTCGGGTGGAAATTCTGGAGAGTTGTGGTCAACGAGGCAAATGAAGTGTGCATAGCCTCAAAAATGTGGTCTTGCCTAATCGCTAATCGGCCCATTTCCCTACGAGTTTCGTTGGCATTTTCCGTAATTTGATTTTGGAACTCAAGGAATTGAGTACTGGATAAAGCGTCGGTCCGTGGTACCTACTCATTCCCTTGATCTCCCATATCGTCATCCTTATCCCCCAAGGCTTCTGTGGGATCCTCTACTTCTTTCGATGATGAAGAAAAAATAAATCCCATGCCACGTGGGTGAGACTCGCCTCCTGCCCACACAGTGTATCGTGCAATCAGTCGTGAATCAAGGAGTGCGAGTGGCAATTGCGTGGGCTCGTCATCAGACCACCGAACTCCGGCTTGGCGACACAACCCACATATTAGTGATGGGTGTAGCAAGCCTCTAGAAAAATTCCCCCTTAAGCACCGGCGGATAGAAAAGCAGATGATCTCCCCGACGTCTATGATAAAATCTTGTACAATGGCGAATAACAGCAACGCCTTCTCCTTGGTGATGTTGGAAGTATGTTGGGACAGAAGCAATTTGGCACAAAGGAATGCATACCATATTTTACCATAGAGGCCTAGGTTCTTGTTGGGGAACACCGTGCCTCCCTTTCAGCCTTTCGTCCATGATGTTCCAAGCTTCGTCATTTTCATGATCACTTCATCAAAATCTGGATCAGAAGTACGGAGATGCTCATATTGGCAGTGGCGTGGCACCCTCAATTGGTAGTACGTATTGATAGCATCCGCACTGAATGGGATCAACCGTCCTCGTGTATAAGCTCGGAATGACTCTTTGTCCTCAACATTCGCTTAGAACTCCTTGACAATATTCACGACGGCTGGTTCTGGATCCTCGGTGAATTTTACCCATCCCTTTTGGTAAATTTGCTACATAAGCTCCCCGTCGTTACCCTCTGGTCCTAAGCTCCGCTCCGGTGTAAGAGCTTTGGTGAGCATGTAGTCATACCGGTCAGCGGCGGCGGCACTAGTAAACATATGTCAATCGAAGGTGCGAGTTGGTTGGGATGGGCGTGAACTCTCTCCCTATTGACGTTTGGATGATGAAGAAGCCATATCTCCCTTGTAACTTTTTAGAACTCTAGCTTTCCCATAAACTTTGGAATTGGACTCTTTCTAGCTCACAAGAATGCAATAAGAATGTGGAATGGAAATTTTTTTTTTTTATGTGGAGGGGTGGATGGATTGGGGTAGTATTTATAGATGGGGGGTTAACTAGGATTGGAGGAGTGAGGAGGTGGGAAGGTGGGTAGTAGGAATGGTTATGGGGAAGTGGGGGTAGTGGGTGTTAGTTATGGAGTAGTGGGGAATAATGATGCTGTGAGTGATTGGTTAAGCTAGAAGAGGATACTGCCATGAATTTTCAATGCTAAGACTTTTACTTCCCGTGAAGGGGTATCAGATTGAATTTGCCTACTCGTGAACATTGTCCCTCATTAGGTTCTGGTCCGGATCCCCGCCTTGGGGAAAATCTTGCTTTAAAAGGCCCCGCCACCGGGCGTGCTCCTATTTTTCGTGTTGAAGGACCCCGACTTGGCGAAGAGGGTATTAAGCTTGAGAGGCCCTCCCCGGCGGGCGTGTCCCCTGTCAGATTCCTGGTTCTGCTCCTTTTGTATTCCAATGGTACCTTTCTTTCTCAGCCTGCATAGTATGACAAATGAACCTTCTTAGTATTGGATGTATGGTATATTGTGTGGAGTATCTCGAAAATTTAGTCTTATTCTTCTATATATTGAATTCCTAAAACTATGATTAAGCAAATGCACTTGAAAAATACGATAATAAACTGAAAGTTGGGTTGTCTCCCAATGAGCACTTGATTTTAAGTCTTTCAGCCTGACTACTTCCTGTTCAAGTTGTATCTGCCAATGTGATGGCGATCACATCAGTGTTGGTCTCTCTGCCCCAGTAATGCTTCAGCCGGTGTCCGTTAACTTTGAACGTTTCAAGAGGGTTACGACTGTAAATTTCGACTGCTCCGTGAGGGAAAACTTGCTTGACTGTGAATGGTCCCGACCATCTTGATTTGAGCTTTTCGGGGAACAACCTCAGCCTTTAGTTAAACAATAGGACTGATTGGTCCGGTTTGAATGTTTGGCGTTAAATTTTCAGATCGTGCCATCGTTTGACTTTTTCCTTGTATATCTTGTCATTCTCACATGTTTGTAGACGAAACTCATCTAGTTCATTCAACTGCAGTAGTCTCTTTTCCCCTACAGCCTTATGATCAAAATTTAGCTTTTTCACTTCCTAGTATACCTTGTGCTGAAGTTCCACTGGTAGATGACATGATTTCCCGTACAACAATTGATATGGTGACATCCCAATTGGTGTTTTGTATGCAGTTCGGTAAGCCCATAGAGCATCATCCAATCTCAGTGACCAATCCTTCCGACTTGGATACACCCCTTTCTCCAGTATCTTTTTAACTTTTCTGTTTGATACCTCAGCTTGTCCACTGGTTTGCGGGTGGTATGCTGTGGCTATCTTGTGGTTTACTCCATATTTGGCCAAAAGAGCTGTAAACGATTTATTGCAGAAGTGACAACCTTCGTCACTTATAATTGCTCTTGGTGTGCCAAACCTCGTGAATATGTTCTTTTGCAGAAATTTGAGTACCACCTTGGCATCGTTCATCGGTAGAGCTGCGGCTTAGACCCACTTTGACACGTAGTCCACTGCGAGGAGAATGTATTGATTTTTCATGGACGATGGAAATGGTCCCATGAAATCAATACCCCATACATCAAAAAGTTCCACTTCCAGAATTGTTTGTAAGGGCATCTCATTTAGCTTCGAGATTTTTCTCACCCGTTGACACCTATCACATTGTTTGACAAACTGATGGGCGTCTTTGAATAGTGAGGGCCAATAGAAACCGCATTGTAGTACTTTTGCTGCTGTTCTCTTGCTTCCATAATTCCCACCATAGGCTGACGAGTAACACTCATGCAGAATATTCTTTACTTCGCTGTATGGGACACACCGTCGAATCACCTTGTCGGTGCACTACTTAAACAGATATGGTCATCCCACATGCACCACTTAACATCATGCAGAAATTTCTTCTTCTGTTGCCTTGTGAGGTCTGGTGGTAGAATATTACTTACAACAAAATTTGCATAGTCGCCATACCATGGAATCTCTGCTGAAATCTCAAATAGTTGCTCATCCGGGAATGATTCATTGATTTCGCATTTGTCATCTTTTTCTTTCCCTTGGTTTTCTAGCCTTGACAAGTGATTGGCAACTTGGTTCTTCGTCCCCTTCCTATCCTTTATTTCTAAATCAAATTCTTGCAGAAGGAGATTCCACCTGATAAGGCGTGGTTTTGCATCTTTCTTTTCTATCACGTACCAAATTGCAGCATGGTCCGTGTAGACTATCACTTTAGTCCCGATTAAATAAGCCCGAAACTTGTCAAATGCATATACCACGATAAGAAACTCCTTCTCTGTGGTTGTATAGTTCATTTGAGTTTCGGTAAGTGTTTTGCTTGCGTAGTATATAGCATGAAACACCTTGTCTCTACGTTGACCCAAAACTGTCCCAATTGCAAAATCACTTACATCACACATAAGCTCGAAAGGCATGCTCCAATCTGGTGCAACTATCACGGGGGCTGTAGTCAATTTTCTTTTTAATAATTCAAATGCTGTTTTGCAATCATCATCAAAGTTGAATGTAGCCTCTTTCTCTAAAAGACTGCAAAGAGGTTTTGCAATTTTTGAGAAATCCTTAATAAACCTCCTGTAGAATGCCACGTGTCCCAAAAAGCTTCTAGTACCCTTCACCGAGGTTGGTGGGGCAGATTTTCAATTATTTCCAGCTTTGCCTTGTCCACTTCCAGTGCTTGAGCTGATACCTTATGGCCCAAAATTATACCCTCTTCAACCATGAAGTGGCATTTTTCCTAATTCAGAACGACATTCGTTTCCTTACATCTTTACAGTACCATTACCAGATTCTTCAAGCAATTATCAAAGCTATCCCCATATACCAAAAAATCATCCATGAAGACCTCAACACTTTTCACCACCAAATCAGAAAAAATTACCATCATACACCTTTGGAAAGTTGCTGGTGCATTGCATAACCCAAATGACATCCTCCTGAATGCGAATGTGCCGTAGGGGCACGTGAATGTGGTCTTTTCTTGGTCCTCCGGAGCAATGACTATTTGGTTGTAGCCCGAATATCCATCCAACAAGCAATAATACTGATGTCCCGCTAATCTGTCTAACATTTGGTCAATAAAGGGTAGCGGGAAATGGTCTTTTCGGGTTGCTTTGTTCAATTTCCTGTAATCCATGCAAACCCGCCAACCCGTCACTTTTCTGGTTGGGATTAACTCATTGTTGTCATTCTGCACCACCGTCATTCCTCCCTTTTTCGGTACACACTGGACTGGACTCACCCATTTACTGTCGGATATCGAATAGATGATGCCGACATCTAGCCATTTCAGAACTTCCTTCTTTACCACTTCCTTCATAATTGGATTGAGTCGTCTATATTGCTCTACCGTCAATTTTGCCTTATCTTCCATCAAAATTTTGTGCATACAGAATGAGGGGCTGATTCCTTTTATGTTTGCAATCGTCCATCCAATAGCTAACTTGTTTTCCTTAAGTACCCTCAGCAACTTTTCTTCCTGCAATTCTTTAAGTGCAGCTGAAATAATAACAGGTAAAGAATTTAAATTGCCAAGATATGCATACCTGAGGTGCTTGGGAAGTGGTTTAAGTTCCAGCTTTGGTGGCTCCACCAATGATGGTTTCAACTTTTTTGCAATTAGCTCCTCCGTGTGCAATGGTTCAAATGGTGGTCTGAATCTTGGTATCCATGGCAATGAATCAAGCAACTGTAGGTAATCTACCAATTCTGGGTCGTCGATCTCTTCGTCTCCCGCCAATGTTGTTTCAAACGGATCATTCGCCAAACTTTTGCTCATGTCTTCACTAATGATTTTATCAATTTGATCCATTCAAAAACATTCCTCCTCATTCGTAGGAAACTTCATGGCCTTGAACACATTGAATTTCACTTCTTGATCTTGAACTTTCATTGTAAGTTCTCCTTTTTGAACATCTATAAGAGTCCTCCCTGTAGCCAAAAATGGTCTCCCCAAGATGATTGGTATGTTCTTGTCCTCCTCAAAATCCAAAATGATGAAATCCGCAGGGAATATAAATTTATCCACTTTCACTAAGATATCTTCAACTATTCCTCTCGGATATGTGACTGACCTATCTGCCAACTATAAGGAGATGTTCGTAGGCCTTGGATCGGGCAAACCTAACTCTAAGTACATTGATAATTGATCGTGTTTACACTTGCCCCAAATCACATAGACATTTATCGAAATGCCTCTCTCACCGATTGTGTATGGAATCGTAAAGCTCCCCGGATCCTTGAGTTTTGGTGGTAATTTATGCTGTAATATTGCACTGCACTCCTCTGTTAATGCCACCGTTTCAAAATCTTCCCATTTCTTTTTCCTCGATGTAATCCCTTTCATGAATTTCAAGAATCGGGCATTTGTTCTAGGGCTTCTGCAAATGGTATGTTGATTTGATGTTTCTTGAAAACTTCCAAAAATCTTGAAAATTTCTTATCTGTCTTTTGTTTTTGAACTCTTTGCTGGAATGGTGGGGGAAGATAAACAACTGATTTGTTCACTGGGTTGATTTTATTCGATTGATTCTCCTTTCCTTGCTTTATCTCACCCCCTGTCTTTTCTATTTCTGTTTCTCTTTCCTTTGTAACTGAAATCTCTGCTTCTTGACCCACAAGCTGTTTTCCACTTCTCAACATACTGGCTTGACACTGCTCTTGATTACCCTTAGGATTTTTCTCGGTGTCACTTGGCAGTGTTCCTTGTGGTCTATTGTTCGATTCCCTTGCTATTTGACCTATCTGAATTTCGATGTTCTTGATCGCCAATTGGGTGGTAGCCATGAATTTATCCAACTTCTCATCCAAATGTTGCATTGTTAGTTGTTGATTCTGAAAACCTGGAGGATATGATTGTCATGGAGCTTGATTCTGCTGATTGTTGCCCTATGAAAAATTCGGATGATTTCTGTTTCCATGATTGTATGTGTTCTGAAAGGTGTTTTGAGGAATTCTTTTGTAATTGCCAATGAACTGCACAGTTGCTGGATTAATTGCATATTGTTCCGTTGGGTGTTCTCCTGCGCACAATTCACATATCACTGCTACTTGTGGTGCTGTCTGTGGTTGCTGTGATTGGGCTATTGCCAATTGCTCTATCCTCTTTGACATTGCAACCATCTGTGCTTGTATCGCTGTCCTATCATCTACTTCTAACACCCCAGTTGCCTTCACCTGTGTCATTCTCGCTGTGGGCCACTGGTAATTATTAGTAGCCATGGTTTCAATCAAATCGTAGGCTTCTTCATAATTCTTGGCCATAAATGCTCCGCCCGATGCTGCATCGATACTTGTCCTAAGATTCCCATGTAGTCCATTATAGAAGGTGTTCATTTGCAGCCATTGAGGTAATCCTTGATGTGGGCATTTTCTGAGTAGTTCTTTATATCTCTCCCATGCCTCATATAACGACTCCCCATGTTGCTGTTCAAACATTGTAATTGCATTCCTCATCTTTGCGGTTTTTGCCGGTGGGAAGAATTTTGCAAGGAATTTCTGAGCTAGATCCTCCCACGTTGTTATTGAGCCCGATGGTAAGGAATGCAACCAACTCTTCGCCTTGTCCCGTAAAGAGAACGGGAACAAACGAAGTCTCACCGCCTCATCTGAAACTCCATTAAACTTAAAAGTACAGCATATTTCCAGAAAACTGACTAAGTGCTCGTTCGGATCATCGTTTGCCAATCCCCCAAACTGAACTGAATTCTGTATCATTTGAATCATCCCAGGCTTAATCTCAAATGTGTTTGCTGCTATTGCTGGTCTTGTTATACTTGAATGCAGTTCCGTTACTTTGGGTATTGTGAAGTCTCTCAACGCTTTCCTATCTTCGGTCGCCATCATTATTTCCTCTTTCTTTTCAGATGTTTCAAATTCTTGCCTCGTTTCTTTTATCCACTTACTCAACCTCTGAAACCTTCTTTCAATGTCGTCGTCAAAAGGCAGCAAGTCTGGATATTTAGACCGATTTTGCATAAACTATGTCCCACACTTGAATAAGAAGCACACAACAAAAATAAAAATGTCTAAGTAAAATTGGATTAATTAAACTGATATTGTAAAAGTATTAAGAATTATACTAATTTGTCCCCGGCAACGGTGCCAAAAACTTGTTGATGGTGAAATCTAGTTACGCACAACACGCAAGTATACGTGGTCAACAAGTAATAAAGTGATAAGTTGAGTATCGGTCCCATAGAGACTAATTAGCAAAATACCTTAACTTACAATTACCAATCTTCAATTAACCCTAATTTTATTAAACCAATCGAATTCAATGATTTAAATTATTAAACTAAAATTAAGAATAATTAAACTAAAATAAAATAACCACAAATATCAAAATCTGAATTTTCAAGCAATTAATGGAGAATTAGACTTATAATTTCACCTTCAGCTTCACTTTGGTTTTAATACTTTTATCCCAATTCAATGCACTATCTCAGTTTATTAATCAAGAACACGAACGTAATACTAACCACCTTTCGATGCATTAATACCATATTAACGTCAATCCACAATTAAGATAGAAATCCATTAAACACCTTAATCAACTAACGCACTATATCTCTATGTGAATTATAATTGAAGAAGGTTGAAGAACAAGTTCTCTTATCTGATTACATGCGGTGCTAAGTATATCTCTATCTTCACACGAATCAGGTTTACGCTACTAACAAAATCTTGAACACATGCTATATCAACTAGGTCTATAATTGAATATCCTCTCTCGATTCCATCCAACCCAACAAAGAATTATTGGCCAGACAATCCATAGATTCAAGCACAAATCAATATAGATAAACTGAAGATAATTTATTAAATTGGGAATCAAAGATTACAAAACCATCGATTCACTTAAGGATCCATCATAAGCCTAAAAAGTGAATTAGTTCATAATAAATGAAATAAACAATGAATAAATCATAGAAATCATTCTTTCAATCACGAATAATAATCCAACACAAAGAATATTAGAAAACAACCTTTACGTAGACTACAAATGTAACCGTCTTGAAAAACTCTTCGAAATACTCCCCCACTTTTGCTCTCCAATAATCTGATTTTGATCTTCGTAAACTTCTTGATCCTCCCCAATTGTGTTTCTAAAGAGTAATATATATCAAGTATAATACTCCAGCTACATCCTTTAACAAATAGAGTTATAAAACCATTAAAACAACTGAAATTCGAGTCTAATAGGAAGTATAACCGCAATGAGATGGTCCCCAGTTACTAACCCCACCCCAAATGGGAATATATATGAAAATGCCATTTTACGTGAAACTTAAGTTCTGTCTTTGTCGAGACAACCCCACCCCGTGGGTGTGTGTAATGTAAAACGCCATTTTACGTGCTCCTCGCCTTCTGTCGATTCATTGGTAGACCCCCACCCTACGGGGTGTTTAGCCTATACATGTCCTTCCCGGCGGGCATTCCTCCTGTTATCTGACTTGCTTGCTACAACACTGAGTTATATCTATGGCTCCAACTTAACTCCGAATGCACCAGATATCCCAAGTAATCCATGAATTGCCGCAACCACCAACCAACACATAAAACAACAAAAACCAAGTAAAAATGCACTTGATTACAAAAACATAGCAAAGATTAAGCATGATTTAGACATGAAATTGCATATATAAAATATACTTATCACAAAATCCCCCAAACTTAAACTGTGCTAGTCCTTGAGCACAAGACAACTACATGCAATGCAATGATATGAAAATAACCTACTCTACATGCTATCCCATCCAACAATATCACGAAATCACTATTATCTCAACAGCCTCAGCGAAAATAAGCAACTATATAACATCGACCATCAAAACTAATCGACAAATCACGTATTATCCTCGAATCTCAAGCTATTATCACTGGTATCGTGTGTGTGTAACATCCATAATAACCGATACCGACTCAAATTCAATACTTAATTAGCCTCTTGAAGGAATTATGCAGGACAAACTCCAAAATATCAAAAATTAGCTAGTTTCAACTAAAAATCAAGCAATCACACATCACCAAGGTTCACTCGGGGTACTTATTCTCTATTTCCAATCACGGGGGCTTTTTGCTCTTGTTTCCCGCTTTATTATTATTATTATTTTTTTATTTTTTTTAGATAAACATAGCTCTGCAATATCTTATTCCCTTAGACTTTTCAATGCTACCTTAACGAGCTTTCAACCAACAACTCCCAGACCGTAAAGACCTAAGGGCGCTAGGTGTAAAGACAATCCCCTCGGGCTTACTTACTCAAGTAACAAAGGCCGCAAAACTAGACAAGCATGCCACGGTGTTTATTCATATATATATATATATATATTTATTTTTTTTAGATAAGGAAATATATAGTTATATACCCCAAAGATCCCCCAAACTTAAGTTTTTGCCTCATTTCAGCCTTTATTAGCAATTTTTTGTCATTATATCACTTGCCCTAGCATTATCCTTTAGAGACCAATTAAGTGCCGGTTTGAACTTAGTCAATTAACAAAGATGTTCTTTAAATGTGTTATCCTTATATACCAGTTTCAAGCAACTCAAAATTCGATTCAAATACGATCATTGTGTCACAGTTCTAATATTCAATATTGTACTTGCTACTTATTTTACAATCACATCATAGGCCAAAATAACATGAAACACGACATTAAAGGATTAAAACGCACAGTAATTACTAACTAACTAATTTTTTTTCATAGATAGGGATAACAAGATGCATTTATACTACTTCTACTATGCAATCCTAAGCTACCCTGCATTACTAAACATAAAATGCAAAATAGGAATTAAATGACATAAACAAAATATGCAGCCTAAACTAAAATGCATGCAACATGTATTTAATTCCCCTAAACTTAAGATGAACAATGTCCTCATTGTATGATATAGCAATAAAAATGTGAGGACTTCCCTTTTTGGTATCTAAGTCTGAGGGGGTGGTTGTTGGTCTTCATCTGAATCACTCGGTGGGAACCTTGGCAGTGGACCGGGCGGATTATATGGTATTTGTCCCGCCGGGTGGAAATTCTGGAGAGTTGTGGTCAACGAGGAAAATGAAGTGTGTATAGACTCAAAAATGTGGTCTTGCCTCATCACCAATCGGCGCATTTCCCTACGAGTTTCCTTAGCATTTTTCGTAATTTGATTTTGGAACCCAAGGAATTGAGTACTGGATAAAGCGTCGGTCCGTGGTACCTGCTCATTCCCTTGATCTCCCATGTCGTCATCCTTATCCCCCGAGGCTTCTGTAGGATCCTCTGCTTCTTCCGATGATGAAGAAAAAATAAATCCCACGCCACGTGGGTGAGACTCGCCTCTTGGCCACACAGTGAATCGTGCAATCAGTCGTGAATCAAGGAGTGCGAGTGGCAATTGCGTGGGCTCGTTATCAGACCACCAAACTCCGTCTTGGCGACACAACCCATATATTAGTGATGGGTGTAGCAAGCCACTAGAAAAATTTCCCCTTAAGCACCGGCGGATAGAAAAGCAAATGATCGCCCCGAAGTCTATGATAAAATCTTGTACAATGGTGAATAACAGCAACGCCTTCTCCTTGGTGATGTCAGAAGTATGTTGGGACGGAAGCAATTTGGCACAAAGGAATGCATACCATATTTTACCATAGAGGTTTAGGTTCTTGCTGGGGAACACCGTGCCTCCCTTTCGGCCTTTCGTCCATGATGTTCCAAGCTTCGTCATTGTCATGATCACTTCATCGAAATCCGGATCAGAAGTGCAGAGATGCTCATATTGGCAGTGGCGTGGCACCATCAATTGGTAGTACGTATTGATAGCATTCGCACTGAATGGGATCAACCGTCCTCGTACATAATCTCGGAATGGCTCTTTGTCCTCAGCATTCGAATAGAACTCCTTGACAATATTCACGACGGCTGGTTCTGGATCCTCGGTGAATTTTACCCATCCCTTTTGGTAAATTTACTGCATAAGCTCCCCGTCGTTACCCTCTGGTGCCAAGCCCCACTCCGGTGTAACAGCTTTGGTGAGCATATAGTCATACCGATCAGCGGCGGCGGTACTAGCAAACTTATGACGATCGAAGGTGCGAGTTGGTTGGGATGGGCGTGAACTCTCTCCCCGTTGACGTTTGGACGATGAAGAAGACATATCTCCCTTGTAACTTTTTAGAACTCTAGCTTTCCCACAAACTTTTGAATTGGACTCTCTCTAGCTCACAAGAATGCAATAAGAATGTAGAATGGAATTTTTTTTTTGATGTGGAGGGGTGGATGGATTGGGGTAGTATTTATAGATGGGGGGTTAACTAGGATTGGAGGAGTGAGGAGGTGGGAAGGTGGGAAGGTGGGTAGTAGGAATGGTTATGGGGAAGTAGGGGTAGTGGGTGTTAGTTATGGAGTAGTAGGGATTAATGATGGTGTGAGTGATTGGTTAAGCTAGAAGAGGATACTGCATTGACTTTTCAGCTACCAAGACCCCCTTCCTGGGTGGGGTATCAGATTGAATTTGCCACTTCAAATGGCATTGTCCCTCAGTTGAGTTACGATCCCGACCCCATACTGGGCAGGGTACTAAAAAGGCCCGCCTTGACTCAAGTGTTCTCCTGCTTGTCATCAAAGAAGGACCCATACTCAAAGGGTATTAGCTTGAGAGGCCTTACGTGGCGTGTGTCCCCCTGTCGATTCCCCGTTCTCGCTCCTTTTGTATTCCAATGGTGCCTTTGTTTCTCAGCCTGCATAGTATGACAAATGAACCTTCTTAGTATTGGATGTATGGTATATTGTGTGGAGTATCTCGAGAATTTAGTCTTATTCTTCTATATATTGAATTCCTAAAACTACGATTAAGCAAATGCACTTGAAAAATACGATAATAAACTGAAAGTTGGGTTGCCTCCCAATGAGCGCTTGATTTTAATTCTTTCAGCCTGACTACTTCCTGTTCAAGTTGTATCTGCCAACGTGATGGCGATCACGTCGGTGTTGGTCTCTCCGCCCCAGTAATGCTTCAGCCGATGTCCGTTGACTTGGAACGTTTCAAAAGGGTTACGACTGTAAATTTTGACTACTCCGTGAGGGAAAACTTGCTTGACTGGGAATGGTCCCGACCATCTTGATTTGAGCTTTCCGGGGAACAACCGCATCCTTGAGTTAAACAATAGGACTGATTGGCCCGGTTTGAATGTTTGGCGTTGAATTTTCAGATCGTGCCATCGTTTGACTTTTTCCTTGTATATCTTGGCATTCTCATAAGCTTGCAGGCGAAACTCATCTAGTTCATTCAACTGCAGTAGTCTCTTTTCCCCTACAACCTTTTGATCAAAATTTAGCTTTTTCACTTCCCAAAGATGCCTTGTCTCAAGTTCCACCCCAGATTAGATGACATGATTTCCCGTACAACAATTGATATGGTGACATCCCAATTGGTGTTTTGTATGCGGTTCGGTAAGCCCATAGAGCATCATCCAATCTCAGTGACCAATCCTTCCCACTCGGATTCACCACTTTCTCCAGTATCTTTTTAACTTTTCTGTTTGATACCACAGCTTGTCCACTGGTTTGCGAGTGGTATGTTGTGACTATCTTGTGGTTTACTCTGTATTTGACCAAAAGAGCTGTAAACGGTTTATTGCAGAAGTGACTATCTTCGTCATTTATAATTGCTCTTGGTGTGCCAAACCTCGTGAATATGTTCTTTTTCAAAAATTTGAGTACCACCTTGGCATCGTTCGTCGGTAGAGCTGCGGCTTTGACCCACTTTGACACGTAGTCCACTGTGAGGAGAATGTATTGATTTTTCATGGACGATGGAAATGGTTCCATGAAATCGATACCCTATACATCAAAAAGTTCCACTTCCAGAATTGTTTGTAAGGGCATCTCATTTCGCTTCGAGATGTTTCCCACCCGTTGACACCTATCACATTGTTTGACAAATTGATGGGCGTCTTTGAATAGTGTGGGCCAATAGAAACCGCATTGTAGTACTTTTGCTGCTGTTCTCTCGCTTCCATAATGCCCACCATAGGCCAACGAGTGACATTCATGCAGAATATTCTTTACTTCGCTGTATGGGACGCACCGTCAAATCACCTTGTCGGTGCACTACTTAAACAGATATGGATCTTCCCACATGCACCACTTAACATCGTGCAGAAATTTCTTCTTCTGCTACCTTGTGAGGTCTGGTGGTAGAATATTGCTTACAACAAAATTTGCATAGTCGCCATACCATGGAATCTCTGCTGAAATCTCAAATAGCTGCTCATCCGGGAATGATTCATTGATTTAGCATTTGTCATCTTTTTCTTTCCCTTGGTTTTCTAGCCTTGACAAGTGATTGGCAACTTGGTTCTCCGTCCCCTTCCTATCCTTTATTTCTAAATCAAATTCTTGCAGAAGGAGAATCCACCTGATAAGGCGTGGTTTTGCATCTTTCTTTTCTATCAAAATTTAATTGCAAAGATGGTCCGTGTAGACTATCACCTTAGTCCCGATTAAATAAGCCCGAAACTTGTTGAATGCATATACCACGGCAAGCAACTCTTTTTCTGTGGTTGTATAGTTCATTTGAGTTTCAGTAAGTGTTTTGCTTGTGTAGTATATAGCATGAAACACCTTGTCTCTGCGTTGACCCAAAACTGCCCCAATTGCAAAATCGCTTGCATCACACATAAGCTCGAAAGGCATGCTCCAATCAGGTGCAACTATCACGGGGGCTGTAGTCAATTTCCTTTTTAATAACTCAAACGCTGTTTTGCAATCATCATCAAAGTTGAATGTAGCCTCTTTCTCTAAAAGACTGCAAAGAGGTTTTGCAATTTTTGAGAAATCCTTAATAAACCTCCTGTAGAATCCCGTGTGTCCCAAAAAGCTTCTAATACCCTTCACCGAGGTTGGTGGGGGCAGATTTTCAATTGTTTCTAGCTTTGCCTTGTCCACTTCCAGTGCTTGAGTTGATACCTTATGGCCCAAAATTATACCCTCTTTAACCATGAAGCGGCATTTTTCCCAATTCAGAACGAGATTCGTTTCCTTGCATCTTTACAGTACCATTACAAGATTCTTCAATCAATTATCAAAGCTGTCCCCATATATCGAAAAATCATCCATGAAGACCTCAACACTTTTCTCCACCAAATCAGAAAAAATTACCATCATACACCTTTGGAAAGTTCCTGGTGCATTGCATAACCCAAATGACATCCTCCTGAATGCGAATGTGCCGTAGGGGCACGTGAATGTGGTATTTTCTTGGTCCTCCAGAGCAATGACTATTTGGTTGTAGCCTGAATACCCATCCAACAAACAATAATACTGATGTCCCGCTAATCTGTCTAACATTTGGTCAATAAAGGGTAGCGGGAAATGGTCTTTTCGGGTTGCTTTGTTCAATTTCCTGTAATCCATGCAAACCCGCCAACCCGTCACTGTTCTGGTTGGGATTAACTCATTGTTGTCATTCTGCACCACAGTCATTCCTTCCTTTTTCTGTACACACTAGACTGGACTCACCCATTTACTGTCGGATATAGGATAGATGATACGGGCATCTAACCATTTCAGAACTTCCTTCTTTACCACTTCCTTCATAATTGGATTGAGTCGTCTCTGTTGCTCTACTATCGGTTTTGCCTCATCTTCCATCAAAATTTTATGCATACAGAATGAGGGGCTGATTCCTTTTATGTCTGCAATCGTCCATCCAATAGCTGACTTGTGTTCCCTAAGTACCCTCAGCAACTTTTCTTCCTGCAATTCGTTAAGTGCAGCTGAAATAATAACAGGTAAAGAATTTAAATTGCCAAGATATACATACCTGAGGTGCTTAGGAAGTGGTTTAAGTTCCAGCTTTGGTGGCTCCACCAATGATGGTTTTAACTTTTCTGCAATTACCTCCTCCGTGTGCAATGGTTCAAATGGTGGTCTGAATCTTGGTATCCGTGGCAATGAATCAAGCAACTGTAGGTAATCTACCAATTCTGGGTCATCGATCTCTTCATCTCCCACCAATGTTGTTTCTAACGGATCATTCGCCAAACTTTTGCTCATGTCTTCACTAATGATTTGATCAATCAGATCCATTCGAAAACATTCCTCCTCATCCGTAGGGAACTTCATGGCCTTGAACACATTGAATTTCACTTCTTGATCTTGAACTCTCATTGTAAGTTCTCCTTTTTGAACATCTATAAGAGTCCTCCCTGTAGCGAAAAATGGTCTCCCCAAGATGATTGGTATGTTATTGTCCTCTTCAAAATCCAAAATGATGAAATCCGCAGGGAATATAAATTTATCCACTTTCACTAAGATATCTTCAATTATTCCTCTCGGATATGTGACTTACCTATCTGCCAACTGTAAGGAGATGTTCGTAGGCCTTGGATCAAGCAAACCTAACTCTAAGTACACTGATAACGGCATCAGGTTCACACTTGCCCCCAAATCACATAGACATTTACTGAAATGCCTCTCACCGATTGTGCATGGAATTGTAAAGCTCCCTGGATCCTTGAGTTTTGGTGGTAATTTATGCTGTAATATTGCACTGCACTCCTCTGTTAATGCCACCGTTTCAAAATCTTCCCATTTCTTTTTCCTTGATAGAATCCCTTTCATGAATTTCGCGTAACTGGGTATTTGTTTTAGGGCTTCTGCAAATGGTATGTTGATTTGAAGTTTCTTGAAAACTTCCAAAAATCTTGAAAATTGCTTATCTGTCTTTTATTTTTGAACTCTTTGCTGGAATTGTGGGGGAGGATAAACAACTAGTTTGTTCACTGGGTTGATTTTATCCGATTGATTCTCCTTTCCTTGCTTTATCTCACCCCCTGTCTTTTTTATTTCTATTTCTCTTTCTTTTAGAATCGAAATCTCCGCTTCTTGACCCACAAGCTGTTTTCTACTTGTCAACATAATGGCTTGACACTGCTCTTGATTACCCTTAGGATTTTTCTCGGTGTCACTTGGCAGTGTTCCTTGTGGTCTACTGTTCGATTCCCTTGCTATTTGACCTATCTGAATTTTGATGTTCTTGATCGCCAATTGGGTGGTAGCCATGAATTTATCCAACTTCTCATCCAGATGTTGCACTGTTAGTTGTTGATTTTGAAAACCTGGAGGATATGATTGTCGTGGAGCTTGATTCTGCTGATTGTTGCCCCATGAAAAATTCGGATGATTTCTGTTTCCTTGATTGTATGTGTTCTGAAAGGTGTTTGAGGAATTCTGTTGTAATTGCCAATGAACTGCACAGCTGCTAGATTAATTGCACATTGTTCTGTTGGGTGTTCTCCTGCGCACAATTCACATATCACTACTACTTGTGGTGCTGTCTGTGGTTGCTATGATTGGGCTATTTCCAATTACTCTATCCTCTTTGATATTGCAGCCATTTGTGCTTGTATCACTGTCCTATCATCTACTTCTAACACCCCAGCTGCCTTCACCTGTGTCATTCTCGCTATGGGCCACTGGTAATTATTAGCATCCATGGTTTCAATCAAATCGTAGGCTTCTTCATAATTCTTGGGCATAAATGCTCCGCCCGATGCTGCATTGATACTTGTCCCAAGATTCCCATGTAGTCCATTATAGAAGGTGTTCATTTGCAGCCATTGAGGTAATCCATGATGTGGGCATTTTCTGAGTAGTTCTTTATTTCTCTCCCATGCCTCATATAACGACTCCCCATGTTACTGTTCAAACATTGTAATTTCATTCCTCATCTTTGCTGTTTTTGCCGGTGGGAAGAATTTTGCAAGGAATTTCTGAGCTAGATCCTCCCACATTGTTATCGAGCCCGATGGTAAGGAATGCAACCAACTCTTTGCCTTGTCCCGTAAAGAGAATGGGAACAAACGAAGTCTCACCGCCTCATCTGAAACTCCATTAAACCTAAAAGTATCGCACATTTCCAGAAAAATGACTAAGTGCTCATTCGGATCATCGTTTTCCAATCCCCCAAACTAAACTGAATTCTGTATCATTTGAATCATCCCAGGCTTAATCTCAAATGTGTTTGCTGCTATTGCTGGTCTTGTTATACTTGAATGCAGTTCCGTTACTTTGGGTATTGTGAAGTCTCTCAACGCTTTCCTATCTTCGGCCGCCATCACTATTTCCTCTTCCTTTTAAGATGTTTCAAATTCTTGCCTCGTTTCTTTTATCCACTTACTCAACCTCTAAAACCTTCTTTCAATGTCGTCGTCAAAAGGCAGCAAGTCTGGATTTTTAGACCAAGTTTGCATAAACTATGTCTCACACCTGAAATAAGAAGCACACAACAAAAATAAAAATGTCTAAGTAAAACTGGATTAATTAAACTGATATTGTAAAAGTATTAAGAATTATACTAATTTGTCCCCGGCAACGGCGCCAAAAACTTGTTGATGGTGAAATCTAGTTACGCACAACACTCAAGTATACGTGGTCAACAAGTAATAAAGTGATAAGTTGAGTATCGTTCCCACAGAGGCTAATTAGCAAAATACCTTAACTTACAATTACCAATCTTCTATTAACCCTAATTTTATTAAACCAATCGAATTCAATGATTTAAATTATTAAACTAAAATTAAGAATAATTAAACTAAAATAAAACAACCACAAATATCAAAATCTAAATTTTCAAGCAATTAATGGAGAATTAGACTTATAATTTCACCTTCTGCTTCACTTTGGTTTTAACACTTTTATCCCAATTCAATGCACTATCTCAGTTTATTAATCAAGAACACGAACGTAATACTAACCACCTTTCGATGCATTAATACCATATTAACGCTAATCCACAATTAAGATAGAAATCAACTAACAATTGGTATCAAAGGTGTTCTATAATACAAAACCTACAAAGCTTGAGTAGATCCAATGGCACACTTACCAAGCTTAATCAAAGATCGAGGAGGCAAAGAAGCCACCAATGTGCAACAAAGAAAAATTTGCTAACTGGAAGGTTAGATGCAAGCTTATATGGATGCAATAGATGAAGATCTATTTGAAACTATTCGTAATGGGCCCTATGTTCCTACAAAGCTTGCAGACCAACCATGATGACCCAAACAGAGTACAGATCAAGGTTAAGGAAGAATGGACAGAGAACGAGAAGAGAGTCATTCAAATTTCACAAAAAAGGCCCAAAAACATCTTGTTCCAATCTTTAAGATGATCTGCTTGAAAACGGGTCAACAAAGAAAACAACAAAGGAGGTTTGGGAAGCACCGCCATTATGCATGAAGGAACAGTAAGAAGTCGAGAAAACAAACAATCTCTTTTCGACTCAAAGAATATGAGATGTTCGCCACGCTCAAGGAGAAAACGCATCGCCACTTACTTACG
Organism: Panax quinquefolius; assembly: GCA_020205615.1. Taxonomy (NCBI): domain Eukaryota; kingdom Viridiplantae; phylum Streptophyta; class Magnoliopsida; order Apiales; family Araliaceae; genus Panax; species Panax quinquefolius. The sequence goes on along the minus strand of JAINUW010000488.1, from coordinate 115,837 downwards.
AAAGATTTAATGTATCGCTTCAACTCTCTACGAGCCCATGGAAAGGTCTATCCAAATAAAGATCTTATCATAAAGTTCATGAGAGCTTTACTAAGCAAGTGGGATGCCAAACCACCATCGCCATCGTGAGAATCAAAGAATCTACATGAAATGACTGTTCAATAGCTTATATGGCAACCTCCTCACGCATTTAACCGGAGTCGACACAACGAAAGCGTAAACGCTGTCTCAAGGAAGAAAGAAGGATAAAGGTGTCGCCCTTAAAGCAACAGATAACGCCTCCAAAGTCAGCACTGAAGTTGATTCTGACTACGATGAAGATGATGATGAGGACCTTGCAATGCTAGTGAAAAGACTAAGAAGGTTCATGCGACGAGGCAAAACCAACAAACCGAAGAAAGTCAAGAACTACAAAGAACAGAGCAAATAAATGACCTATGCTACAATTGCAAGAAACCAGGCCACTTCATTGCAAATTGCAACAAACCTCTCAGAGAAGAACTCAAGAAGAAATCTCATTCAAAGAAAGAATACAGAGGCAACAAAGGGCCACAGAAGAAAGAAAAAGGCCTTATAGCTGGAGGATCGTGGAGTGACTCAGACAATGACTCAACTCCTGAATCTGGGGATGATGAAGATCCTCAAATAGCAAATCTCTACTTGATGGCCAAAATGCAAGGGACAAATGAACTCCAACATACACGGGTAAGTATCGATTTAGGTATTTGACTTTAACTCTCCTGATGTAGATATTGATGATCTTAGAACTGCAATACATGGCATAACATCTGATCTACACCAATACATGAAGTGGTTTAGAGTTTTGTCTAAGGATTATTCACTTATTCAAAAGGAGAAAGAAAAGGTTCAAGAAGAACTAGAAACAACCCTTCTCAAAGATTTAATTCTTTCTCTCGAGCTCAAGTCGAGAATAATCTATTGAGACAAACAAATGAGCTAAGTGAAAAACGAGAGTCTAGTCTAACCTCAAAAATTGAGGATCTAGGAAAGACCATCTCTACATGGAATAAATCTTCTTCATCCATGGACTCCTTAATCTCCAATCAGATAAGCGTCTCTGATAGAATAGTACTAGGCTTGGGGAATCTACCTCGTGAGCCATGTGTGTGGAAAAAGTAAAGGAAAATAGCATGAGTGATGCCTCAAGGTTAAGTAGGGGCATTATATTTGTGAAATCCTCACAGAATGATGAGCCTGTCAAACCCTGCCCGGGTGATTCAATTCATATTCCTAGGAGTAAGGGATCTCATGCTGGTCTAGGTTTCAAAAAAGAGAAAAGTAATCTAGCTACTACTCATCAACCTCGAAGGATCGTAGAGTCCAATAAAATCAACTCTACGAACCAACCAGGAAGATACAGTAGAAGTAAGATATACTCTTCTCAATTAATGAAACAAGAGAACACATGGAAAAGGGAATATCAACCTAGCAGGAGGATGACCAATAACCCACAAAAGTCCAAATGGAGGAAGAACTTTCACACACACACACACTAACATGCATCATATCAAATGCTTTGAATGCCACAGTAGTCAGGTCACAAGGTCGCTAATCATCATTATAATTCCATGCACGTGAGACCCAAAATTAAGCAGATTTGGGCCCCCAAGGGTACTAACATAGTAGGACCCATGCAAATATGGGTACCAAAATGAAGGCTTAATGTTACCTCAGGGAAGGAGCTCCACGAACACAACCTCGTATCCGGATAGTGGATGTTCAAGACACACGACCGGGAACAAAGCCCTTCCGCCTAACTACATAGAGAAGGAGGGTCCCTCGGCCATCTTTGGAGATAATGGCACCGGGCAAGACAAGAGGCTATGGCTCACCAAAATGGTGCAAGATCATTCAAGAGAGTGGCCTATGGAAGGACTACAACACAACCTTCTAAGCATTAGCCAACTCAGTGACAAGGGTCATCAAGTAACATTCATCAACAATCAATGTCAAGTCCGAGACCAAGACATCCGCAGAAAGCTAACCAAAACAAGAGAAGGAAATGTCTACACAAGAAATCTTGGACAACTAAGCTCGACGAGACAATATGCTTTCTCGCTAAAGCATCCAAGAAATGAGTCAAGCTATGGCATCAAGATTATCTCATCTCAACTTCAAAAAGCATGTCCAAATTAGCTTCAAAAGATCTAGTCAGCAGCCTACCCAAATTCAACTTCATTAAAGAAAGGCCCCGCAATGCCTGCTCAACTTGGGAAATGTACTCAGTAAGCTCATTTAAGAGCAAAACCATCAACTCAATCGACAAGCCTCTCGCAATTACTACATATGGATCTTTTTGGACCAATTCCAACGACGAGCCTTGGGGAAAGAGATACTCACCGGTCGTAGTCGATTTACTCACACCAGATTTATACGGGTATTCTTTCTAACCTCAAAAGATGAAACAAGCCCCCAACCGATCAAGATGTTCAAGCCGGTGATGAATGAGAAAGGAGAGAAAATCAAGGCCATAAGAAGTGATCATGGCAGAGAATTCATTTCTCGAAATGGATCTGCCTTCAAGATGCATAATGGGATTAGTCACAACTTCTCACCCACGAACTCCCCAACAAAAATGGAGTTGCCGAGAGAAAGAATAGGACATTAATAGAGGTCGAAGGACTCTACTAGTCAGCAATTTCATCTACCGAGTACTTCAAGGTATAAATAACACACGCATGTTATACTCTGTAATGTATCACTCATACACTCTACGATTAAGAAGACTCTCTTATGAACTTTGGAAAGGAAGAAAGCCAAATGTCGCCTACTTTCATGTGTTCTACCGCATATGCTACATACTCAACAATGGAAAGCAAGATTTGACAAAGTTTCAACCAAAATCGATCGAAGGAATCTTTCTTGATATGCCATGCATGCAGAAGGCTTACAGAGTGTTCAACAAGAAGACACCGAGTGTAGAAGTCTCGATTCACATCATCTTCGATGAAACAGACTTTAGACAAAATAAAGGCTCCAAGACACTACGACCAACAAAGGAAGACACTACGAACGAAGTCGCCGAGCTCAATACTACGATCGTAGTACCGCATAAATAAATCGCTGAAAGCAAGGAAATGAGATCGTAGAGAGGCCTGCGCTGCACAAAAAACGAGCCTCCACATCAAGAAGAAGAAATAGATCTTGAGGATCTAAGACAAGAAGGCATAAGAACGGATGTTCCAACAGAAGCGATGGGCAAGAGATCACACTCAAGATCTAATCATCGAGATCCGAATGCAAGAGTCAAAACAAGAGTCACACTCAAAATGAATGCTTCTATCTAAGCTTCCTATCTCAAATAGAACCAAGAAGATAGAGGATGCTATGGAAGATTCCAAATGGATAGAGGCTATGCAGTGAAGAACTTAATCACCTCGAGAGAAGCAAAGTTTGAGATTGGTTCCAAGACCAAAGAACCATCCTCAGTAATGGAACCAAGTGGGTCTTCGTAAACAAGATGGATGAAGATGGGGTGATAACCAGAATAAGGCTAGACTAGTAGCCAAGGGCTACTCTCGTGAAGAAGGCATCGACTATGATGAGACATTTGCACCTGCTGCTGCACTAGAAGCCATCGTAATATTCCTCGCCTTTGCGCCACACATGAAAGTTCAAAGTCTTCCAGATGGATGTCAAAAGTGCATTCTTGAATGGTGAACTTCAAGAAGAAGTCTATGTAGAGCACCTTCTCGTGTTTCATCAATCCATCTCTTTCTAATTATGTCTTTAGATTAGACAAAGCCTTATATGGTCTTAAACAAGCACCTGTGAGCATGGTATGAAACACTGACTAATTTTCTTATTGAAAATGGGTTCACTAGAGGTAGAGTAGATACCACACTATTCCTTAGAAAGCATAAAGATAAAGTCCTATTAGTTCAAATCTATGTTGATGATATCATATTTGGTTCTACTGATGAAAAGTTATGCAAGAGATTCTCCAAGCTTATGCAGAGCAAATTCAAAATGAGCATGATGGGTGAGTCAACTTTTTCTCGACTCGCAAGTAAAGCAGATCGATGAAGGAATTTTCATAAACCAAGCCAAGTACATTAAAGACTTACTCAAGAAGTATGGCATGGAATCAACCTTTCTCCCATGAAAAACCCCAATTGCTCCTCCCAACCAAGCTCGACAAAGATGAAAAGGTAAAAGTATCGATATAACTCAATACAGAGGTACGATAGTTCTCTTTTTATATCTTACTACCAGAGACTGATATAATGTTTGCAACACGATCTCGTATAGATTTCAGTTTTCCTAAAGAATCTCATTTAACTCATCAGAAGAGGATTTTCAGTACCTCAAAGGTACACCCCACTGGGGCTTTGTATCCCAAGGAATCCTCATTCGAGCTAACAGATACATTGATGCTAATTTTGCAGTCGCAAAATAGATAGAAAAAAGTACCAAAGGGCACTTGTCAACTACTAGGTAATGTATTTGTGTGTCCCGGTTTAGCAAGAAGCAAAACTCAAGATTCACCTCAACCGCAGGTCGAGTACATCATCACGGCAAATGTCGTGCTCGTCGATCCTATGGATGAAAAATCAACTAGCGTATTATTATGGGTTCAATTCAAATCCATACCTATTCATCAGGATAACACAAGTGCAATTGCTATAACTCATAATCCTCGCATGCATTCTAGGACTAAGCATATAGAAATAAGATATCACTTCATTAGGATCATGTACAAAATGGAAATATATCTTTTTAATATATCCCTACCGAAAATCAACTTGTCGATGTTTTTACAAAACCTCTAGATGAATCCAGATTCAACAAATTGATAAGTGAGCTAGGCATGCTTAACTTACAAACCTGAAATATTATGCTCTAGTTTGTGCTAACCATACAGATTTAAGGGCTACGTTCGAAATCAAAGACATGATCAAAGGAAGTCCACGATCGTAGAGCCAAAGTGTCATAAAACTCAACGAACGCTGAACAGAATCAACGATCGTAATACAGACTCAACGATAGCAGAGCTACATCAACAAAACCAAAGGAGCACCTTATGATGATCAAGCATAAATCAAAGCATTCTCTCTGATAAGTGCCTCAGGGACAAACCTAACCCTTGTTTCATTCAAGAGGTTGGCCCTTCCTGAGCTACCTTAAACCAAGAAGAATGCTAAACCAAAGGTTCATAACGAGAACTTGATCAGACTCTACGATTGCTAGTCAGACTCAATGATCGCAGTTCAGACTCTACGTTTACAGCTCAGACACGACGACTGCTACACAGACTCAACGATGGTAGAACAGACTCGACGACTCCAAGGACCATCTCAACGATCGTAGTCCCACTAAAGAATACATCATCCCAGAAGAAGTTAAGGGCAATTCAAGACAATCCTCTCTCACAAAAATTGTAGAGAGCCAAGCAAAATTCACACCGTCCCCACTAAGCAAAATAGAGAGAGGGAAGTTTCAAGTACAAATTAAAATCGCTTTTTTTTAAATCAAGTTCAAAAGACCATCTCTCTCTCCTCTCTCAAAAAAAACCCTAAATCAAGAGTGCTCACCACCCTCACTTCCTACAAAGAAATCAATGGCAACTTTCCAAAGGTTGTCTCCTGCCATGCACTATGTTTCATCGATTTAATTTAAATCAAATTAAACCCCAATTTCACAAGACATTGTCACTATCAAGAAGGCAAAGTCTCAAGAAGCCTCGGGTACGGACACATCGATCTACCCAAAGTCGGGTAAAAGAGTTCTACAATAATGGGGTATTTGAAAACAACACTATCACGCAAAAAGTGAGGAACGCCCAAATCAAAGCAAAAGGTCAAGATATCAATCTAGCCCTAGGCCTCAAATCCAAGGGTATCCTTCCTTAGATGGCATAGACTTCCATAAGGGTCTCAAGAAGATGCATCACAAGAAATCACCCTCTGTCAAAGGATACAAAAGAAGGAGTTTCCACAGAGGTACGAAGTTTCTAGTCGATATTGTTGAAAATGTATATGTCAGAAGAGCTCAAAGTCACGACTCGAATGAGGTACAACTCAAACTCATGACCGCTTATATGTTACAAAATACAACTCAACTATGGGGCTCTATTACTTGAGTGGATTGAAAAATGGTTAATCACCAAAAGAAAACAAAGAGCTCACAGAAGATGCTCTACTTGACGATTTATCAAGATTATCCTACAAGTCGCTTCTCAGTGACCTAATTGAGGATGATGAAGGAGAAGCCATAAATCCAAATCACCGAATGACCCAAAGAAGCTTGTTTGAGAACCGAAAAGAAATCCAAATTAAAATGTGAAGATGATGTCCAATCCAGCCGGGTCGAACCGGTGAGATAAAGGAACAGGAGTGCCAGAAATATGTCTCGTTGTCGTCGAGAAACCGAGGAAGAAGAGGAAGAAGCTAAGCAAGGAAGAACCCATTGCTTTGGTCGTAAAAAGCAAGGGTGAAAGAAAACCGAAAGCCGTAAGTACAGTAAAAGAACCTCGTGGATCCTCTACTAACAAGCCCGTAGAGTCCTCGATATCGAGACTCTAAGGATCCTAAGAAGAAAGGAATAAGAAATCGAGGCGTAAGAAGATAGAGCAACTATATCTCAACCAATCAAGATGAGTAAGATCACCACAAGAACAAAAAGCCATCAGCCTCTTCGATCGTAGAGTCTCTTCCGATCGTAGAGCCCAGCACTCAAACAAGGAAGCAAATGATCAAATGTTTTGGCTGATCCAAGGACAAAACTAAAGAAAGTCCCGAGGTCGTGGCACAACCTAAAAAAGCCAAGAAGGAAACCGGTCAAGAAGTATATTCTTGTCAATGAGAAAGCTCTAAAGAGGGAAGACAAAGAACTCTCTCATCAAAAGGAACCAAATTGAGGGGGGGAGACACCAAAAGATCTCGATGATAAGAGATACCCCCGCCGAGGGGAGATGCCTAAAGATCTCCCCGCCAAAGGATGCTCCAAATGAGGGGGGAGCTATTGACTTTACACAAGGATGATCAAGTCGAGGGGAGGATCATGACACCTCCATAGCGTAAAAAGAGACTTCGGAGGAGATAATGAAGAACCAAAGGCAAGAACGCTATGAAGCCATCGACATAATGGAATACTCCAAAGACAACAGAGAAGAAGATGATGAGATTGAGATCATAGTCAGAGGTATCGATGGGCACATAAGAGCCAACTATGAGCAACTGCTTGCATATCTTCCTATGATGCCCTTCCACCGAGCTCAAATTCTGAACTCTTGGGATCACATGTTCTAGAGTTTCAAAGAATATCCTGCTATCTCAGTACTAGCCAATGGATTCCCAGGAAAATTCAATTTTGCCAAGAAGCTTCTCACCAAAAATTCCTCCTCAAAGAACAAACTTGAGGTACTATCTATCCCAACTCTTTTCAGAGTTAATCATTTGCCATCAGCCTCATTCAATCAATTTTATGAAATCCCACAATGGTCGGGAAGTGATTCTTCATCCATCGAATCAATTTCCAGCTATGTAATCCCAAAATTCTAGAATCGAGGAACCAAATAAGATCAACTCCCTAATGCTCCCACAACCTATCATCTCTACGATCACCGACTCTAACCCCATTGTAGAATCTATACCTCAAATCGTAGAGCCACCAACATTAAAACATCCAAACTGTGCTCCTCCCTCGATATTCCCTCCTCATCCAACAACGAATTCTTCAATCTTGATCTCGCCTCTACTCTTTGCAAGATAAATTCAAAGGCACATCACCTCCTCCTCAAAATTTCCCCAACTGGATGAAATTCTTCAGTTGTCCACAAAGGTCGATCTGTCAAGAATGTCTCATGAAAGTAGTCAAGAAACTCAATGAAAGTCTTCAAGATCATATCGCTTTATTCAAATTAAGATTAACATCAATGATCAATGCTGCAAACAATCTTCCACTCTCCCTAAGCTCTGAACTTTCTAAAACACTGAAAGAAATCATCAAGGAAATGGTTCAGAGCATAAAGGACAGGATGACATTCATTTTCTAGCAGCCAAAAGACATAGAGATGTTGTTCTTGTTTTACAGTCCACTCAGGAAGCCCAAAATAAACTAATGATGGAGAGCTTCCTCAATCTGCAAACTGCAGTAAGAGAGTTCCAACAATTTTACGTCAGCCAAGGTCAACAGACTGACAACATACTGGCCGCTCTTCAACAACGGAAAGCTCGATCTGAAGCTCTGATCACCGAAAATCGAGAAGACATTGCTCACACTCAGAGTCAACTTCACGAACTTGTCCAAGGAGTGACTCGCCTCTCCGAAGACATTCGAACCCTTGATGCTGACATAAAGGGGGAGAATAAAGGCAAAGGAGATCAGGGAGGCAAGGGCAGAGGCAGAGGACAATTCCAAACTCAAGCCTTGAGGAACCCTCCTGCAAGGCAAATCACTCAACAGACTCCACGATCCAGCCATCAGACTCAACGATCTGATCAGCAGGAAATTTTAATGGCTCAACCATTAAGGAGTCAAGGGACAATTGCCAGCTCTCATGTGGTGACAACAACAGCCTAAGAATGCCAATCGAGATCCCGCATTCATGAATAGGCATGATCACAATCCTGCACTAAGCCCAAGTGAGCCGGAAGATTTGGCCGTAAGAGATGAAGCAAGCAAGAAAGAGGAGAGCCGAGGAATATGCAAATCCTCCAAGAAGCAAAAAGGCCAAAGAAATAGAGATAAGTTGAATTTCAAGTCAGATTGATGTAGTCAATCTTAAATGTAATATCTCGCTCCATACATCAATAAATTCATGCTTATTCTCTAGAAATTTCAAATGCCACCGAAATACTAAGTCATGTTTACTTTATCGCAATCGCATATAAAATTTAATAATCATGACAACAAATCTCCTCGGTTATGTCAACATCAAATAGGGGAGATTGTTGAAGAATGCATATTATGATTTGATGTTTAAAGTAAATGCTCATGATTATGTAAAGTCCTTCGAGGAATATATGTACAAGGACTTAGTGATAGATCAAAATTGTTAGGTTGATCTTAGCCTTTAATGTTCACTTGTATAGATAAAGAGATCAAATATGTTAGGTCGATCTATGGCTGAAAGAAATAGATAGATAGCTTTGAAGAGAATCGTAGTCTATCCTACCGATCAATGTAATGCGTAATCTAAGGCAGATCGTAGAAGTTCGAGATGATCGTAGTATCCGCTCGCCAAGGGCCTCTTCAGAAATCGTAGAGTGGTCCAGACGTCATCAAAGCTAACTCAAAGATCGTAGTGTGCTTTCGTAAATGCAGAAGTCCGCAAGACGAGCAAGTGATGATCGTCGTGTTAAAGGATCATAGTGTAAAAATCTTTGTGAGAAATCGTAGTGATCTCTTAAGAACAAGCACCAATATGACAAGACACTACGATATGGATAGAGAGTGTCATCTGCCTCAGTCGTAAAACATCAAGCCCTATCGCTCATTTGAAGATAGACTCCAACAAATATGGAATGGGTTTTGAACGCTGAAGTTCTCACCAAATTCCCAACGGTAAAAAGATATCCTTAGTATCGATCAAAAGAAACGATTCAAGAAGCTAAGAAAAGGACCATCAAGGAGGAAAACACCTTTTGAGGTGTTAGGTGAGAAAGCAATCACGTGTCAAGGGCCGAGTGCAATTCAAAGATGTGCGTAAAAGTTCTCCATCAAAGCTCGTAAATGTCAAACGATTTAATGGCTCATCGATGACTTCAACGATAGATTTCAAGATCACATATATACAGATCAAAGATAGATGAGAAAAGAGAGACAAGCATCACCAAAAATGCACAAGAACACTCAACGCTCAACTCTACGATCCGAGAAAAAAATTAAAGCTTGTTTCACCACTCGCTTTTTTTCAACTAGTGCTTAATAATAGCAACCGAAAGTAGCATCAATCACGATCTAAACAACATTTCAATCAATCAAGTAAGAGAACCAAGTCTCAGGACTTGAAGAGTTCTAAGAAATCGTGAGAAACCAAGTCTCATTGACTTGAAGAGTTCAAGAGTGAACTAAGAAGTACCTAGATCACCGGTCTAGAAGGAATCTGTGAGATTCAAGAAGTGTAACATGTATATCCTTAGTGGATTTCCTACTCAAGGAGTAGAAGAGTGATTAGAGCTTTAAGTGCTCAACCACTTAAATTGTCAGGTTCATTATAACCGCTATAACTCGCTATATCTCTATATAACCGCTATAACCGCCTCTCCTCATCATTAACTCAAGATATCTAATGTATATGATATACTCATTCTCATTCATCTCTCAGCAATCGATTATCATCATCCTAAATAAGTTAAAAGAAAAGTTTTAATTATCTATTCAACCCCCCTCTAGATAAGCGATGGTAGCGCATTGATGACTTCATATGATTTCCAGCACAATAATCACAAGTAACCGCCACACTTTGACGACGTTGTGCTTCAAAAGCATCTAACCTCCTCGAAAGTGTCTCAATTTGTGCTGACAATGCAGAAAGTGTCGTGAGTCTGTTAATCTCTGTTTCCGTTGGTTGAGTCATGTTCGTGTATGGCCAGTGATACGCAAAGACATCCATGGTACCTGAAAAGAAAGAAAGAAAAATAGGAAGAGAATTAAAGAAAATAATAAAAAAAATGTTTAAATTAAAATTAATTTGATAAAATTAATATTGGCAAAATTATTAAACTAATTCCCCGGCAACGGTGCCAAAAACTTGTTGATCGATTTCGCAATCAATGAATTCGTGCAAGTATACACGGTCAACAAGTAATAAAGTGAAAGTAGAGTATCGTTCCCATGAGGAATTATTTAATAAAAATTACCAAGTACTAACTCTTAACCAAATCAATTTTATTTAAACAACTGCAAAATTGTGATTTTTTTAATTAAGAAAACTAAATTAACTAATTAAACGGAATTGCTTTATAAATGAATTCAAATAAATAAAGGTTAAGACTAAAATATTCCCAATTATGAACTATAAACCAATTATCCAACTATCCCAATTATTATACCTACTAAATTGTTAACAGGAATTCTCAAATGCCAAAAGTCCTTTTCCAAGTGATCAAATGACTTCTATTTAATCCAGATTAATCTTGCTATATTCCTATGCAAAACAATTGAATTAAACTCCTTCGATTCCAATTCCTTATGTGTTACATGCGGTGAACATATATTTACATTCAATTCGCAAACCTAATTATTCACCATGCAAATAACTAAGTCACATGTTATCATGCCCAATTCTAACTCTAGATCTCCTCTTTCAATTCCTTCTAGAGTAACAAGGTAATTACTGATCAAATAATTAATCAATAGGCTCAAGACAATATAAACAATTCAATTTGACACAAATAATTGGAATACATTGAATAACTACTTTATAGACATAAAACGTTCAATTGAAATATTAATAAAAGAGTTAGTTCATAATTAATGAATTAAAACCAAGAATCCACAATTGAATAGACATTAAAAGATAAAAGTATGATAAGAGAAGAGAATAGAATCTGTTATCAGCAAATCTGATGCTCCCCTCTTGCTCTTGCTCTTGCTCTTGATCTTCAGTGTTCTTCAATTTGCTTCAATCTCCAATGGCTAATTAAGAACTAGGGTTTATATTCTAATTTAATAGAATATTTTATCTAGTCTAATCTATGTAATCTCCCTTTATTTTATGCCTTACATCATATATTTATAGGTTACAAGTCCAATTTTTAGCTTAGGAACAAACCCTATCCAATTTGGAGTCAAAAAGGTGTCAAAATTTGCCCCAAAACGCGTCTAAGCCTAACCAGACCCTTCCCCAACGCCCCAGCGCTGGGTACGGCGCTACAACACTGCTCCCCAGCGCCCCGGCGCTGCAAATAGCCTTGGTTGGGGCTCCTCGGCGCTGGCCCCATTTTTGGAAATTTTCTGCTCCGACGTCCTTTGGGAAAATAGTCATAACTTCTTCGTCTGAACTCCGATTTTGATGATTCAAGATGTTCCGGAAAGAGGAGACGTAGATCTACAACTTTTATTCTTTAAATGTTTCGAAATAAGGTTCAGAGAAATACTCAAATTGGCTCTGAAGTGACTGCTATGTAAATGGCATGCCAAAAACGAGAATCTAGCCACCCCAAACTTCGATCAAAGTAACTTTTGTCCCAATTCCTACAAAATAACATAAAACATGCATGAATAGATACAAACACTTAAAATCAACCTAAAGATTAAGCTCAAATGCACTCAATTATGAGTATAAAACTCACTCATCAATGCTCCTACTATATTCCTGCACATCAAGTAGTTGATGATGAGGAAAGTAGGACTAATAGATATTAGATATTTAAGGAGCTCATCCGATATAGAATGACCAATGACACTACAGTATAGACACATGTCCTAAACATGATCAATTTTATTGAACATTTAGGACAACATGTTTTGTCATGGATGGAGAGTTGAGCCAAGATATGATCTTGCAGTTACTCTCGAATTCCTTTTCACAATTATTGTGAATTTTTCATATGAACAAGCTAGATATCAACCTCGCTGATTTGCTTAACATGTTGAAAAATGTTGAGAGTCACTATCCAGCCAAGAAAGACCATGTCTTATTGGTAGGGGCCAAAGGATCTTCTGAAAAGAAGAACGATTCAAAGAAGGTAAATAGAAAGGCAAAAATAAAGGATAATAAGAACAAAACTGATATGGATAGCAAAGGAGTTTGCTTCCAATTTCAATAAGCCCGGACACTAGAAAGAAATCATGAGAAGCATCTTGCGAGGCTAACCAAAGAAGCTTAGTGAAGTTTCGGTTACAAATACAAATTTGTTCATGATTTAAAATATTTTTTTCTTTAAGTCAAGGTTCTACTTGGGTATTGGATACCAACTTTGGTTATCATAAATATAGATTTATGAAGGGACCAAGCAGAAGTAGAAAGCTAAACAAATATAAGTAATCCTATGTGTGGGCAATGAAGCAAAGGTTGCTACATTAGCCATAGAAACTTATAGTTTAGCGATGCCTACGGGCAAATCTATTAATTCAATAAGTTGTTATTGTATTCCCGTTCTTGTTAGAAACATTATTTCCATTTTATTGTTGGACAACGAAATCTTTGATATTTTATTTAAGAACAATTGTTGTTCTATTTATAATAATAATGTTTTGTATAGAACTAAAATATTACTTAATGAATTTTGTGTACTTGACTTACGTGAAAAATTATTTTGTAAATTGAACAAACTAGTATAAGAAAAGGAGATGATCATTCAAAGAGTTGAATGTGTGTATTTGCTGAAATACAAGTGTGAATTATTTGAAAGGTTTAAAGAATTCAGAAGTGAAACAAATTGGCAAAGTATTAAGATTCTTTGATTAGATCAAGGAATAAATACTTGTGCAATAAGTTTCTAGATCATCTCAAATGGTTTTCTCATAATGGACTCCTCTTGATACGCAATAATTGATTGATGTATCTGAAAGGAAAAATCATACCTTGTTGGACATGGTGCGGTCCATAATGATTTTACCGATATTCCAGTATCCCTCTGGGGTCATGTCCTAGAAATGGCTGCATATCTACAAAAGGTAACCTCAAAATCCGGTCCTAAGACTCTGTAAAAGTTATAGACATGGAGGATTCCTAATCTTAAGTATGTTAAGATAAGGGGTTGCCCAAATTATGTGAAAAGGTTTCAAAGGATAAGCTTGGAACAAGATTTGACAAGTACAGATTTGTGGGACATCCTAAAGTAAGTTTAGGGTATATGTTATATAATCCTACTTAGCAAAAGGTGTTTGTTGCGAAGCACGCTACCTTCTTAGATAAAGGTGTTTATCATTGAAGTAGCTAATGGGAGGATAATAGATCTTGAAGAGTTCAAGAACCATAAGTCACTATAAGTCAAATAAGAGGAACCTATAGATAGACCTATTGTACCACAACCGAATTGTAAATCTAGAATAGTACCAAAGATACCTAGGAGGTATGGATTCATCATAAATGATGATGATGAGGTACACATCATAGAAGATGATGATCCAAAGTTACATACGATGAGGTAAAAGTTCTAGTGTGTACAAAAGGGTCAGTGGAAGCGCCGTGACATTTTTAATATTATATATTGATATACTATGGATAAGGAATGACATACTAATGCTACATTCAGTAAAGATAAAGTTGTCTAAACATTCTTCCATGAATGATTTGGGGAGAGTATCTTAATTGGGGATATAAATCTATATAGATAGATTCAAGAGGATGCTCGACTTAACCCATGAAACGTATATTCATTTGATGTTAAAGCCGTTTAGCATGGCAAACTCCAAGAGTTGTCTCATAGTGAGGAGCCATGGAGTGTATCTCTCTTAATAGTCCCAATAGACTCATAAAAGAGAGATTATATGAGTAACTATCATGTATGCAATGAAATGTATGAGAACTGATGTTGATCAGTCATATTCTGGAGAAGTTCACTATGAGTCAGTGAAAAACATCTTTATTAAAGTACTTAACCGACACTAAGGATGTGATCATATACATAGTGGGTCTAAATTAAAACTAGAGGGCTTAACAGACTCAAGTTTTTCAGACAGACCAAGACAACAGAAAATCTTCTTTAAGGTAAAGCGTTACCTTGAATGGTGGTACAGTGAATTGAAAAGATTTCAAACAGCAAATAGTTGCTGGTTTAGTGATAAAGACAAAGTATATAGCTATAAATGAAGCTGCAAGTTGATTGTTTGGATGAAAAGTTTATTACAGAACTAGGAATAGTTCCTAAGTCTCATCTTGGATCAAAACATGTGTTGTGGCACTTTCATTTGATTAAAGAATCATTGAAAGATGGGAAATCATTATAGAGATAGTGGACTCTCAAGAACAACATTACATATCCATTTACTGAAGCTTATCCAACAACAGGATAATCGTCACTTAGTGAAGAAGAGTATGAGATACCATGACGATTGGCTTTAGTGCAAGTGGGAGATTGAAAGTAGTATGCACACAAGTCAATCATTTTTGATGATAAAGCATATACTTTATAACAATCTTATTCATTTATTAATAAAAAGTATTAATTTATTAAAGGCTTTTAATTATCTACATGATGTTATTTTATAATATGTGATAAACCCATAGTTTTAAGCAATGCTTTTAGAATAATGATGATGATCATTCTAATGAGATCTAAATTCTTAGAAAGCTTAAAACTAAAATAGTTCCCAATCGTTGGATTACTAAATTGGGGATTAGTGAATCCGGATAGATTGGTACATACGTTGCTTGCTCATTGGATGAGGATGATTGATCTCATGATCATTTGTGTGGAGACACTAAAGCAAGTATGTAGGTGCTTATTAGAGAATAAATTCACTGAACGTGGCTTGCTAAGGAATACCTAATGGAGTTTTACTTGCATGTCAATAGGAATTCCTGTAGTGATAGTAGTACAAGTGATCCTTGGACTTGAGATCATCATAGTATCTTGTGTATGATGAGTTATACTTTGACTTATTCCTTAAGACCCTTGGGGTATATCAAAGGGTATGCTTGGGTATAATAAGTTATACATGGAGATAATGTATGATCAATAAAGAATCTACCGCTTCTAGTAAAAGAAGAGAAATGTCCTATGTGATTCGATAAATGACAACCCAGTAGTCCTCGGCCAATGCAGAATGAAATTAGAAAGGAGTTTCTAATTTGGATTATTTAGAGTTGTGCATTTAAGAGTCGAAATACACATAATTAAATAAAATAAGACTTGATGAAGAATTCCATGTCTTATATTTAATTGGGACATCAGATGGTGGAAGGATTGAATTGTGCGGTAACTATTTACTCAAAGGTTCTTTTTGATTAATGTTAAAATCTATATTATTTGGAAAGTCGTTAATCGCTAGGAGGCTTATCCCTATTGTAGAATAAATATTATTTATTTAAATAAATTAATATTTTAATTTATTTATTTAAATAAGATTAGAATTGTTCTAATTGATTTATTCATAACCTAGGTTTAATATGGAGAACCTAAAGGGTCATACCATAAAAGGGAAGAATAATTATTTAAGAAGTTAATGACATAATCATAATAATAAGTTAAGTATATTTAATTTAATCTATGGTGATAGAATAAATTAAATAGCTTAATATTATTATTTAATATTTTAGAAATATTAAATATAAATTAATAAGAGGAGTCTTATTATTATTACTATTATTATTATTATTTAATTCCTAAAGGAGTTTGAGAATTAATTAATAAAAGTACTCTCATATATTCCTAATAAGATTAGGAGGCTAATTAATTATTCTTAATAAGATTAGGAGCATAATTAATTAAAGGAGTTTAATTAATTAAAATTAAACCCAATTCTTTAATTGTTAAAGAGGGTTGCCCATATCTATAAATAAGATGACTCTTATTATGGGTGAGGGTGGTTGACATTTTCATAGAATACGTAATTCCAATAGTTGGAAGAGTACACCATTTTCTATGAGAGATAGAAAAACTAGGATTTTGCCAAATACCCATCTTCTTGAATCTTTCTTCTTCCTTGGTGGATCACCTCTAGAGGCTAAACATTTGGGTGGCTAACATTGATCAAAGGAAGGAACCAAACCCGGTGGATTCAAGTTGAACGCAAAAGGATTTGGAGGTGAACTTGTACCTGAGGAAGCTTGAATCTTCAAGGGTATGATTCTTATTCTTTATCTTTTCGTTTAATTAATAATTGTGCATAAAGGATGATCCGGGTATATGGTTTGTAAAATTTTAAAACTTTAATTTTCTAAATTTCTGCTTATTTTATGCAATTTGATTGCGTCTAAGAATATTACAAACCTAACACGAACTAGAGGATCTCCAAGGTTGCTGACCTTGAAGAGTTCTTAGTGAACTAAAGTTCCAAGGATGCTGGCCTTGAAGGAATCTTAGTGATTCAGGGTGCTGCCCTTCTTTAGTGGAAATCCTGGTAGTTGAAAGCAGAAGAGTGGATTAGGAGTTTGAGTTTCTGAACCACTTAAAATCCCTTGTGTCCTTTATTTTATGTCATTTACATTATGTACTTAACAACTATAACTGCTATATATGTATTAACTGCTTACCACTGAACTAACTCTAAGAACAATGTATGTATGATTATGAATATATTAATGAAGGGGATCTTTTACTTATTCCGCGGTGCTTGAAAAGATTCTTATGTTTGTCATGTGCTAAATCATTAGCAATACAAAATAAAAGAGAAAAGTATTTGAAATTAAAAAGGATCTATCCAACCCCCCGCCCCTTCTAGATCTATTATGTGCTTACTAGGAACTAACAATTGGTATCAGA
Source organism: Panax quinquefolius (assembly GCA_020205615.1). Taxonomy (NCBI): domain Eukaryota; kingdom Viridiplantae; phylum Streptophyta; class Magnoliopsida; order Apiales; family Araliaceae; genus Panax; species Panax quinquefolius. The sequence goes on along the minus strand of JAINUW010000488.1, from coordinate 98,498 downwards.
GCAGGTTCTCATGCTATATTCAAATGCTAATCGCTTTGAGTCTGATCCTAGGCCCAATCATTGTTCTAAACTTAGTTTTATAGTAAGTCACTTGTAAATGAAGATGAGCTCACACGTTGGAAATATTATGTACAGTTAAATGTGTATAAACACCTGAAGCTACTCAGATTGGTCTATGTTCTTAAATGCCATGACAACAGGACCAATCCTTGTCCACAGTCAATCTTGCAGTCTGAGGACCAGGAAAGGATGCTCAAGAGACATCAATAACAAAGAGTCAATCATCCACCAGCCTGAAAGATGAAAAGGCCATACATGCTAAGAAATGCTTATCCAGAGAAGAAATAAGAACTTCTCAAATATGTATTTGGCTAACTAGCAGCTGGATGGGAACCATGTGGAGTCAAGGATGTCAAAGAACTAAAGATGCCAAGATTCTATTAGCTTACATCTTCAAGTCCACGAATAATTTATTGATGGACAACTGGACCAACAAGCTGTCAGGAGCAAATGAAAAACTATGCACATCAATGCCTAACCTCAGTATATCTAAGTTAAATGACTGTGTTAGTTCCCGGAGGCACAATAGTTATCTAGAAGGGGGGGTTGAATAGATATTTAAAATTCTTTTCATTTTACTTTTTCAGTTTTGATAATGACTTAAACACAGTGGAATTAAGGTTTGTTTGATCTTCCATTTTAGATATAGTGAGTTAATAAGAGTGAGACAGTTATAATAGTTATAGCAGTTATCGTAAGAATGCAATAGACACAAGGTTTTAAGTGGTTCAGAGAACTTAAAGCTCCTAGTCCACTCTTCTACTCCTCGAGTAGGAAATCCACTAAGAATGTCTTTTACACTTTCTAAATCCCTCAGATTCCTTCTAGACCAGCAGTCTAAGAATTTCTTAGTTCACTCCTAAACTCTTCAAGTCCAGTAGACTTGGTTCTTCACATTCCGCTTTAGAACTCTTCAAGTCCTTCTGACTTGGAACTTCTTACTTCACTTGTTTGGCTATTGTTGAGTTCCTGATTGGTGTTACTTAGTTGTCGTTAAGCTCTTGTTCAAAAGAACTGAGTAGCTGTGTAAAGCCCCCAAACTCAGGTACTTGAAACCCAAACTCGATGCTTCACGATACCATTTCTATGAGCGGAATAATACTAATAATAATAACAATAATATAAAAATCAAACTTAATTTACATATATCAGAGTCTAATCCCAAGTACGCAACCTTTACTATAATTCTTTACATGATAGATAATACATATCATTGTCTTAATACAGTTTAACTATTACAAAAGATACCATTAAACATATTATGTTTGCTTTCCTTTTCACTTGTTCTCATCTGAACCTTCAGGTTGATCATGCTTAGCTGAAAACATTTAAATTTAAAGCAAGAATGAGCATTTGGGTGCCCAACAAGTAATAACAATTATAAATATAATTAGCTGAAAGAATTAAATGTTTTCTTTGTACATCACTTCTATAACGAATTAATAGTTGTGAAGTAAACTGAACCGATAATAATAACATAACAATTCTATACCAAAATTTTGAAACTACGTACTGACTATAAAAGGGGGTAAGTTTACATACTATGAACATTATTTTCAATTTTCGAATAGGTTTAGCATAACTTCATCCGCAAATTGTCATAACTTACGGGCGCGAGGGTGACCATCCCAATGTGCCCTATATTGATCAATACTACATACAAGAACGATATTATCGTTCACTCTGTCTGCCTTGGGCGCATAAAAGTTTTCCCTTGATTGGGATGTTCATACTTAGTCTGGAATCCAAACCAAAACAATTTGACTAGATACAAAAAGGTTTTATCATATTCAACGATATTTCTAAATTTGTGTCTAGCTGATCAAATAGCTTAGACGACTTTTACTTATCAGATACATATTGTGGCAAATCAATAGGTATATATATATATATATATATATATATATATATATATCAACATGTGATTAAATACAATGATATTCAAGTGGGGACACTTGTATAACCATAATTAGAAATTAACGAACAAAATAAATATCTGAATAATAATATAATACCATGTTAATAATCAATGATCTGATATAATATATATTACAATAGGGTTAATAATCTGGTACACTAATAATATAATTCTGAAACTCTCTTACTCATGTCTATTGCATAAGGAAAATGCAAAGGTAAGATACTTGCCTGGTCTGCTGCTTACAATACGCAACTTAGTTTTATCTTTTATATCAAGACCTATCATTAATAAGATCATTCGTTCCATTAGAATAACATACTATCACACATAGCACTGCTTATTACAGTCTGCACATAACCTAATCACCTTATCACACATATTCAATAGTCATTGAATCACCAATAAACATTAATACAGCCAAAATATCCAAATCCAGATCAATTTCTGAAATATGTCAGTGTATCAACGGCTTTTTCGGGTAATTATCGAGTCTAAGACTCTATCCTGTAGTTCAATATCTATAATAATCAGTCATATTATTTTTAAATGACTTATAATAATTTTTAAACATTTATTATAATTAATCATGAATTTTCAAACACCAGAATCATAATTAAATGATTTAAATATTAAACAATTCTATTATCATTAACATTTAATTAATATTAAACTATTAATGAAACCATTGCCAAAATATTAAAGTTATTTATAATAACTCAAAATATTTTTAAAGTACTAATATTATCCTTAAATAATTTTTAAAATATTCAAAATCATTTTAAATAATTACCATTAATATTTAATATTAATGTACTATTTATCAAAATATTATAACTAAAAATATTTTCAATTCATTTATATCCTTTTAAAATAATTTTTAAATTAATAAAACCATTTTAAAACTATTTATTTAATATAATTATTAACTAAATTTAATACCATTAATATTAAATTATTAATGAAATTATCCTTTAAATATTAAAAGTTATATTTTATAACTTAAAATATCTTTAAACACTTTATTTTCATTTAAAATAATTTTTATAATATTAAAATCATTTTTAAACTAATTTATTTAATATAATTATTAAATATATCTAATATCATTAATATTAAATAATTAATATTTTTCATGACAAAATATTAAAAGTTATATTTTATAACTTAAAATATTTAAAAATCTTTAAATAATTTTTATATGATTTTTAAATCATTAATTCTATTCTTCATAATTTATTTAATACATTTATTAAATATCTTAAATATCATTAATATTAATTATTTAATGAAATTCATAACAAAATATTAAAAGTCATTAAAAATAACTTAAAATATTTCCTTGCATATAATATAATTTTAAATGATTTTTCATGTATAAAATCATTTTTAAATAATTTATTTAATATTATAATTAAATAAATTAAATACCTTTAATATGTCAAAATATTAAATATTTATGAAATATATTAAAATTATTAAAACTAATTTTCAGACTTTAAAATAATTTTTAATCATTAAAAACTAATTTTTTCTATTTATTTAATAAAAATAATTAATTTTAGAAATAAACTATCACTAAAGACTACTTATAGCGACAGAATCGTCGTTATAGGTGTTCTTGAGTGTTCTTAATGAAACCTAGAAAAGCATGTCAGTGACCAAGGTGTCACGTTTGACCAATAATTTCTCCATGATCCTAACGTATTATGGTCAACTTAAAGTGTTTAGGTTGTAGTATAAATGTAATACTACCAATAGCAATCGATATCATGGCCATAACACAACAGATTAGAGAATTATGAGCCCTCAAATCTCTTGTCAGACCTGTTCTTCATTTTTAGGTTTTCCAGAAATGAACAACAGTTCATACTGCCTTCTTCCGATCATTATAACTTGTTGTACAAGACTGATTTATGTGATCTAATACGTTCAGTGTGTAGACAACATGCAAGTGAACAAATATAACACATAACATAGATCTAACAACAAAAAATAAAGCAGATCTTGATCGGTCAAACATTGTCAGAATACTTGTTCTAACAGTTTCTGGAAATTCCAGAAACCCGACTTCGTGATCGAGTGACCCAGTTTGACCACACACTACTTCGATCCTGTTTGTGATATAAGGAACATTAAGGCATTAATATTTAGTCCATACAACACACTACAATCTGGTCACACTAACATCAACAAAAGGCTTAACATCTGACAGATCAAAGCTTTGAAACATCTTCTCGAATGACGCTTTAAGACTTTCTCGGGTTACCCGTAATTAAATCAAGTCATGCCCGGTCAACGGGTTTTGACCGATTATAACTTCAAATCTACAACAGATCTGACTCTGAAACAAGTTATATATCAAAGCTCTCATAACTTACTACAAGATCAAACACTTAAACAACAAAAACACATAACATACAAAGATCTATGAGGACTGACATTTGACTGTCAGACACACAAGAAATTTTTTTAGATTTTATAAAACATCAAATCCGAGCCTCTAGATGTTATGGATCTAACATCTAGCAACCCAGATCATCTATATACACTACAATCAACATGTTTAACATACAAAATCTAACATCTAACAACAAATCAAAGGTCAAATTTCTAGGTTAGGGTTTATACCTTCTATGATCAAATTCTAATTCAATGATTTTGATTTGATATAGATGTTAGTGGGGCTTTGTTTTGTGACTGATAAACTTATAATTTTCATGGGTTTAAGTGAGAGGGAGGATTGGTTGAGTGTTTGGTCACAAAAGAGGCCTAAATGAATTTTCTCTCTCTCCCTATCCATATATATATAAATTATAATGTAATGGCTGAGTTGTAGTGGCTGTTATGCATTTAATTTCAGTCACAAGGAAGTCACGAGTTGGTAACCAACTAAATTGTTGGAAAATTTCACAAGTTTCCTACAATAATATAACAAGGGTATAATAATCATTTGATTTATAGTTTTAATGGTTAAATGGTAACTTGTCCAACCCTTAGGGTTTGACCCTTAGGGTTTACCCCTAAGATTTAGCACAAAAATTATAGGATTTCTAATTAGGATTTAAAAATAATTTTTTAGTTTCTAAAAATACAAATTATGGTTTCTTAATTAATTTAGGTTTTTAATTACTTTGCACTTTGCTAATTAGGTTTAAGATATACTAATTAGCATTAAACTTCCCAATTTAGTGATTAGGGTTTCCATAAGCAAATTAGGGTTTATAATTTAGAAAAATAATAAGGGTTTATACTAAAAAAAATTAGGGTTTTGAATAATTAAGATTCTCCCTAATTAGGGTTAAAATCTCTAATACCGGTCATTACACACATTAACATGATTACATAACAGTCTTAAGCTTGCATTCGACTTTTGAATTAGGGTTTAATTGCTTGAGTTAGCTTTTTTTTTTATAGAAATTATGGTTTCTAAATATTAATTAGGGTTTACCTAATTAATCATAAAATTATATAATACACATATAAATCATATAACACAGTTATATAACAGTCTCGAACTCATAATTGAGTTTCGAATTAGGGTTTCTAATCATTTAGGGTCCATAAATACTAATTAGGATTCATAATAATTAGGGTTTTGAATTACTAATTATGGTTTTCCATAATTAGCGTTAACACCGACAATAAAAATCATATACCACATAACACAATGACTTAACAGATTTTAAAGTCTCGTTTGACTTCAAAACTAGGGTTTATTAAGACTACGAGGGTTTTCAGATACTGCACCATCATTGACCAATCATTAACAATGAGTACATACAGTACATATTTATAGCACTGAAAAATCAAAATATAATTAATATTATATTATTATCCTCATTCATTGATCAAAATCCAAAATTAGGGTTTGGACTCCATATCTGATTTATCTTGCATATACCTATCATTATTAATTAAGTTAAATAATTAGCTTAATTAATCAAATAAATTCTTATAATAAAATAGTTATTATAATAATTCTATAATCATTTATTATATTATTTAAATAATAAATAAACTTATTTTCATAAAAAATAATTAATAAAAACATTTCTACTATAAAAATTAATTATTATAAGAATATAGTTTATAATGATCAATAATTCTAAAATAAAATTATTTGTAATCATTCATGTAATAAATATATTTTTTATTTATCATATATATACATACACATTACCTTGCACACATTCTAAAAAAAAAAAAAATTATACGCAAAATTTCTGATTTAATTATATAGAAAATATCGGGTTATTACAAGTTGTGTAAGCTTTCTCTTTTTCTCAGATCGTAGAGTTGAGCGTTGAGTATTCTTCTTTTTTGTTCAATTGCTTGCTGTTTTCAATCATCTACAAATGTCTTGCATATATGTGATCTTTGAAATCTGCCCGTTGAATCCATCCGTTGAAGCATTTAAAGCGTTTGACGTTTCTGAACTTTGATGGAGACTTTTCTGCATATCTTCTGAATTGCATTCGCCCACCGACACAATAGATCGCTTTCACCTAACAACACCGAAAAGGTGTTTTCCTCTGTCCCATGGTCCTTTTCTTAGCTTCTTTAATACGTCTCTTTGTTGCATACTAAGGGTATTTTCATGCCATTGGGACTGGTGATTACTTCAACGTTTGTAACCCATTCTACATTTGTTAGGATTTTATCTTTAAACAAATAATCAAGGCCCACAACTTCTGACACAAACAGATGATACTCTATAATTTTTATCGTGGTGTCTTGCCATCTTGGTGCTTGATTCAAGCAAACGAGAACACTAGGATTTCTCTTAAGGACTGGCACACTACGATCTTCACTTGCTTGTCTTCCAGACTCTACGTTTTCGAGAGCACACTACGATCTCTGAGTTAGCTTCGGCAAAGGTCTGAATCACTCTACGATCTCTGGAGAGTCCCTTCACGGTAGTCATACTACGATCCTTGATGCTCTACGATTTTGCCTTGGCTTCTGCAGACTATTGATCAGCTCATTAGACAACAATTTTGTTTGAAGCCTATTTATTACATTTTAAGATATAGATCATCCTAACATCTTTGATCTCTTTATCTATACATTCATTTATAGAATGATGAACCTTGAAAGCTTAGATCAACCTAACAATTTTGATCTATCACTAAGTCCTTGTACATATATTCCTTGAAGGACTTCACATATAATCATGAGCGTTTACTTTAAACATTAAATCAAGATATGCATTCTTCCAACAATCTCCCCCTATTTAATGTTGACATAACCAAGGAGATTTGTTGTCATGATTATCAAATTCTATATGCAGTGTATCAAAGTAAATATGACTTAATATTTCAGTGAGCATCTGAAATTTCTAGAGAATAAGCATGAATTTATTTATGTTTGAGGATAGATATTACATTTAAACTTAGTTACATCAATAAGAATTGAGTTTCAACTTATCTCTATTTCTTTTGCCTTTTTCTTCTCGGAGGATTTGCATATTCCTTAGCTCTTCTTCTCCTGTTGGCTTCATCTCTTCGTGCTATTTCTTCCAGCTCGCTTTGACTAAGTCTTTCATCATGATCGTGCCTATTCATGAATGTAGGATCTCCAATTGGCATTCTTAGGCCTGTTGTGGTCACCTCGTGTGAACTGGGAGAAGGCCCTCAACTTCTTAATGGTTGAGCCATGATAATTGGCTCATCATCAGATCGTTGAGTATGATGGCCAGGTCATGGAGTCTGTTGATGATACTTCCTTAGAGGACTCCTTGAAGATTGAGCAGAGAAAGTGCCTCTTTCTCTGCCTCTGCCTTGATCTCCTTTCCCTTTATTCTCCCCCTTTATGTCAGCATCAAGGGTTCGAATGTCTTCTGAGAGGCGAGTTATTCCTTGGACAAGCTCGTTGAGTTGACTTTGAGTTTGAGCAATGTCCTCTCAATTTTCTTTGATTACAGCATCAGATCGAGCTTCCCTTTGTTGGAGGATGGCTAGCACATTGTCAATCTGCTGTCTTTGGCTAACGTAAAATTATTGGAATTCTTTTACGACAGTTTGCAGATTGATGAAGCTCTCCAATATAAGTTTATTCTGAGCTTCTTGAGTTGTCTGTAAGATAAGAACAACATCCTTGTGTCTTTTGGCTACGAGAAAGTGGATCTCATCACTGTCCTTTATGCTCTGAATCCTTTCCTTGATGATCTCTCTAAGCTTCTTTGTGAGCTCAGAGCTTAGGGTGCTTGGGAGACTATTTGCAGCATAATCATTTTTGTTAGTCTCATTTGAATGAGTTCAGTGTGTGCTTCAAGACTATCATCAATTTCCTTGATCACTTTCTTTGACACGCCCCGACAAATCGGGCTTTGGTAGGCGCTTCACGAAAGAAGTTCACCGAGTCAGAATGTGTGGAGGAGGGGGTGTTCTCTTGTATTGATCTTATAAGGAGTAGAGGGCGAGATCAAGGTTGAAGTATTCATTTGTGGATGAGGAGGGAATATCAGATGGGGGGGCCTGTGTTTAGGCGTCTGGAGTAGGTGGCTCTACGATGGGGTTAGAGTCAGTAATCGTAGAGATGAGAGGATTTGGGATCAATATGATGTTGAGCATATTTGGTTCATTAGTTACTGAATTTTGGGATTCTACAATTGTGAATTGATTTAGCGGATTAAGAACCACTTCCAACCAGCTTGGAAATTCAAAAAATTGGCTGAAAAAAGATAGTGGATAATGATTAACTCTGAAAAAGATTGGGATAGATAATACCTCATGCACAATTCTTGAAGAGAGACCATTTGAGATTAGCTATTTGGTAAAGTTGAAGTTGGCTGGGAATCCATGAGCCAGCACAGAGATGGCTGGATATTCTTTGAAGTTCCAAAACATGTGATTCCAGGAGTTTAGAATTTGAGCTTAATGAAAAGGCATCACGAGTAGATAAGAGAACATCTGATCGTATATAGCTTTCCTGTACCCATCATAGCCCACAACGATGATCTCGACCTCATCATCTTCGTCCTCTTCTCTGTCTTCATTCAAGGATTCCACTACATCAATGACATCTCTTTGTTCTTGCTCTGGTTTTCTCTAATTTACTGTAGGAGCAACTTCTTCTATTATTGGGATATCATGAGGCTCCCCCTCAACATGATCATCCATTTGCATTTCCAGTGGCTCCCCCTCAGCTCGAGCACTTTCTAGGGTGAGAGCTTTAGGTAGCTCCCCCTCAGCTTGAGCAGTGTTTTCTTGTCAAGCTTCGGATAGCTCCATCTCCGTAGCTATCCTTGTATCTTCCTCCTTTAATGCCTTTTCATTGACAAGAATGTATTTCTTGATAAGTTTTCTTCTGGAATTTTAGGCTGAGCCACAACCTCAACTCTTCCTTCAACTTCATCTCTTAACTGTTGATCATCCAGAGTCTCTGGTGCAGCAACTTTCCTAGGGGAGGCATCCAATCTGGTTTCTTTAATAGGTAGAGACTCTACGATCAAGGAGATAGATGTCCTTTTGGGCTTGTGACTATTTTTGTTCTTCTTCAACAGCTGTGAGATGGTAGCTCTGTCTTTATCTGCCTCAGCCTACTGTTCTTTTCTTCTTAGGATTCTCAGAGTCTTAATGTCAGAAGCCTCTATAGGTATATCAGTGGTAGACCTTTGGGGTTCTTCTGCCAATTGAGCCTTTAATTTCCTCTTGCCCTTGCTTTTTCTGACCAGGGCAGAGGGTTCTTCCTAATTAGTTTTTTCTTCATCTTCTTCAGACTCTCTAACCACAGACATATTTCCCGGAATCCTTGACTCCTTTGCATCAGCTGTCCTTCCACTGGAATCAGACATCATTCGTACATTTTCAGCTGGATTTCTTTTCCAGTTCTCGAACAGTTGCTGGGTCATTCATCTATTTGGATTGATTGATTCTCCTTCATCATCCCCTATCTTATCGCCCAAAGCAGATTGTAGGATGATACTGATGAATCACCCGTAGAGCATCTTCCCAAAGCTCTTTGACTTCTTTGAGCTGAGAATCCACTTCCCAATCCATTCAAGTAATAGGGCTCCATAGTTAAGTCAGATCCCACAACCGATGGTCCATGAGCTTGAGCTGTACTTCGTTTATAGAATCGTGGCCTGAGCTCTTGCAGCATATGCATTTTCTAACAATGTCTGCCAGAATTTCGTACCTCTAAGGAAACTCCTTTTTCTTGTATCCTTTGACAGTGGGGAATTTCTTATGATGCATCCTTTTAAGTTCTTCATGGAAATCGATGCCATCTATGAACGAAAACCCTTTAGATTTGAAACCTAGGGCTAGGTTGATGTCCTCAGCCTTCAGCTTGATTTCCACGTCCTTGACCCTCGTTGTGATGATGTCGTTCTCGAACACACCATTTTTGTAGAATTCTTTTATCAGCTTAGGGTAGATTATCGTGCTCGTACCTAGAGCCTCTTCGAGACCAACCTTCTTTATCGATGACAGAGTTTTGTGAAATTTGGATTCAACTGTTTTGAACTCATAGAAACAGAGTCTGTAGCCCGAGATGACGTTGGAGGCTGCCATTGTTTTCTTTGCAAGGAGTATGATTATTTGAGCTTTCTTGAGAGTTAGGGTTTCTGCTTGTAGAGAGATTGAGAGAAATAAGCTTTTGAACTTCTAATTTCAAAAAGGCATTTTCAAACTTTACTTATAACTTCCCTCTCTCCATTTTGCTTAGTGGGGTAGGTGTCAAATTCTGATTGGCTCTACAAATTTGATTGAGGAGGATTATACCGATTTGCCCTTAACATCTGACGTGTCCTTTGGGAGGACTATGATCGTTGAGGTATCCTTTGTGATTGTCAAGTCTGTTCTACAATTGTCGTGTATGCTTAGCAATCGTCAAGTCTGTTCAGCAATCGTCTTCTTTAATGTCACTGCAGCTTTACGATCGTGAACTTCCCTTGATCATGTCCACAATTTCGAACAAAGTCTTTGTATCTTTATGGTTAGCACAAGCTAGAGCATATATTTCATGGTTGTAAATTAAGCATGCCTAGCTCACTTATTAACTTGTTGAATCTGGATTCATCTAGAGGCTTTGTAAAGACATCAACAAGTTGATTTTCAGTAGGAATATATTGTAAAGATATCGTTCCATTTTGCACATGATTCCTAATGAAATAATACCTTATTTCTATATGCTTAGTCCTAGAATGCATGACTGGATTATGAGTTATTGCTATGGCACTTGTGTTATCACAGTGAACATGTATGGATTTGAATTCAAATCCATAGTCTAGTATTCAACTTCTGCAGTTAAAGTAGATAATGATTCAGTTTTGCTTTAGATATCGAAGTTTTGCTTTTTTAACCAAACCAGACACAAGTTTGTTTCCTAAGAATCGACAAAAGCCACTAGTACTCTTTTTATCTATTTTGCAACCTACTAAATCAGCATCTGTGTAGCCTGTTAGTTCAAATGAGGACTCCTTGGGATACCAAAACCCTAAGTGAGGTGTACCTTTAAGATACTTGAAAATCCTCTTTACAGCAGTTAAATGTGATTCTTTAGGATTAGCCTGAAATCTAGCACATATGCATGTTGCAAACATTATGTCTGGTCTACTGGCAGTTAGATATAAAAGAGAGCCTATCATACCTCGGTATTGAGTTATATCAATACTTTTACCTTTTTCATCTTGTCAAGCTTGGTTATAGGAGCAATTGGGGTTTTCATGAGAGAGGCTGATTCCATGCCATACTTCTTAAGTAAATTTTTAATGTACTTGGCTTAGTTTATGAGGATTCCTTCATCAGTTTGCTTTACTTACAGTCCAAGGAAGAAATTCAGCTCACCCATAATGCTCATTTCAAACTTTCTCTGCATAAGCTTAAAGAATCTCTTACATAACTTTTCATCAGTAGATCCATAAATAATGTCATCAACGTATATTTAAACTAATAAGACTTTGTCTTTATGCTTTCTAAGAAATAGTGTGGTATCTATTCTACCTCTACTGAACCCATTTTCAATAAGAAAGTTAGTTACTGTTTCATACCATGCTCTAGGTGCTTATTTAAGACCATATAAGGCTTTGTCTAATCTATAGACATAATTAGAAGGAGATGGATTGATGAAACCTGGAGGTTGCTCTACATAGACTTCTTTTTAAAGTTCACCATTCAAGAATGCACTTTTGACATCCATCTAAAAGACCTTGAATTTCATGTGAGCAGCAAAGGCAAGGAATATTCTGATGGCTTCTAGTCTGGCAATAGGTGCAAATGTCTCATCGTAGTCAATTCCTTCTTCCTGAGAGTAGCCCTTGGCCACTAGTCTTGCCTTATTCCTGGTTATTACTCCATCTTCATCCACCTTATTTCTGAAAACCCACTTGGTTCCAATAACAGGATGATTCTTTGGTCTTGGTACCAATCTCCATACTTTTCTTCTTTCGAACTGGTTAAGTTCTTCTTGCATGGCTTCTATCCAGCTGGAGTCTTCCATAGCATCCTCTATCTTCTTAGGTTCCATTTGTGACAGGAAGCTTAGATAAAAACATTCATTTTGGGTGGCAGCTCTTGTTTTGAATCTTGCACTCAGATATCCAATTAATTAGTCTTGAGTGTGATCCCTTGCCCATCTGCTTCCTGTTGGGACATCTGTCCTGATGCCTTCTTGCCTGAGGTCTTCAAGATCTATATCTTCTTCTTAGTGTGGAGGCTCATTGTCTTGCACAGGCCTCTCTACGATCTCATTTCCTTGCTCAACGATTTCACTATCTGGAACTACGACTGTAGTGTTGAGCTCAACGACGTCGTTCGTAGTGTCTGAACTATCGGTCGTAGTATCTTGTAGCACTATTTTGTCTAAGTCTGTCTCATCAAAGATGATGTGAATTGAGACTTCAACACTTAGTGTCTTCTTGTTAAACACTTTGTAGGCCTTACTGTCTGTGGCATATCCAAAAAAGATTCCTTCGTCTGACTTGGGTTAAAACTTTGTCAAATACTGCCTTCCATTGTTAAGAATGTAGCATACACAACCGAATACATGAAAGTAACTAACACTTGGCTTTCTTCCTTTCCACAGTTCATAGGGGGTCTTCTTAATCGTAGAGTATATGAGAGATCTATTCTGAGTGTAGCAAGAAGTGTTGACAGCTTCTGCCCAGAAGTATTCAGGCAGATGGGCTGCTCCTAGTAGAGTTCTTCCTGCCTCTATTAGTGTCCCGCTCTTTCTTTTAGCTACTCCATTTTGTAGAGGAGTTCGTGGAGCTGAGAAGTTGTGGCTGATGTAATTGTCTAGGCAGAACTGGTCCATTTCAGAGAAGTCAAATTCTCTGCCATGATCACTCCTTATAGCCTTAATTTTTTCCTCTTTCTCGTTCATTACTAGTCTGAACATCTTGATCAGTTGAGAGCTTGTTTCATCTTTCGAGGTCAGAAAGAATACCCATGTGAATCTGGTGTAATCGTCGACTATGACCAGTGAGTATCTCTTCCCTCCGAGGCTCATTGTTGGAATTGGCCCAAATAGATCCATGTGGAGCAACTGCAGGGACTTGTCAATTGAATTGGCAATTTTGCTCTTGAATGAGCTTCTGGTTTGCTTTCCAAGCTAACAGGCATTGCACGACCTTTCTTTAACGAAGCTGAACTTAGGTAAGCCTGCAACTAGATATTTTGAGGCTAGTTTGGACATTCTCTTGAAGTTGAGATGAGACAGTCTTCGATGCCATAACCAGCTCATTTCTTCAGATGCTTTAGCCAGAAAGCATATTATCTCCTCTGAGCTTAGTTGACCAAGATTTACTATGTAGACATTTCCTTCTCTTGTTCCGGTTAACTTTACAGCAGATGTCTTCAGGTCTTGGACTTGACATTAATTATTGAAGAATGTTACTTGATGACCCTTGTCGCAGAGTTGGCTTGTTTAGAAGATTATGTTGCAGTCCTTCGACATAGGCCACTTTATTGAAGGATACTGCATCATTTCCAGCTGAGTCATATCCTCTTGTCTTACCAGAGCCGTTGTCTCCAAAGATGACTGAGAGACCTTCCTTCTCTATGTAGTTAGACAGAAGGGCTTTGTTCCCAGTCATGTTCCTTGAGCATCCACTGTCCAGGTACCAGGTTGTGATCGTGGAGCTCTTTTCCTGTGGAAACATTAAACCTTCATTTTGGTACCCATACTTGCATGGGTCCTACTTTGTTAGTACCATTGGGGACCCAAATCTTCTTGATTTTGGGTCTCATATTCATGGAATTATAATGGCACTTTGCAGCCTTGTGACCAACTTTATAACAAACAAAACATCTAATATAATGCATGCTTGTGTGTGAGTGAGAATTCTTCCTCCATTTGGATTTTTGTGGATCTTTAGTCATCCTTCTGTTAAACTGTTTTTCCTTCTTCCACGTGTCCTTGTGTTTCATGATTTGTGAGGAGTGCACCTTACCTTTACTGTACCTTTCTAGTTGGTTCGTAGTGTTGATCTCACTCGACTCTACAATCCTTCGAGATTGGTAAGTAGTGGCTGGGTTACTCTTCTCTTACCTGAAACCCAGGCCAGCATGAGATCCCTTACTCTTTGGGATATGGATTGAATCAGTAGAGCAGGGTTTGACTGGCTCATTCTTTTGTGAGGATTTCATAAATATAATGCCTTTACTAAAACTTGATGCATTATTAGTGCTAGTTTCCTTTGCTTTTTCCACATATGACTTTGAGGTGGATTCCCCAACGCCTAAACCTGTTCTGTCAGTGACACTTCTCTGACTTGAGATCAGGGAGTCCATGGATGAAGAGGATTTATTCCATGTAGAGATTGTCTTTTCTAGTTTCTCAATCTTAGAGGTTAGACTTGACTCTCTTTGTTCATTGAGCTCATTGGTCTGTTTTAAAAGCTTATTCTCAGCTTCAAACTTGGAGAGCGAGCAGAACTTAGAAGGGTTATTTCCAGTTCTTCTTGAACTTTCTCTTTCTCCTTTTGAAGAAGTGAATAATCCTTAGACAGAACTCTAAATCATTTCATGTATTGATCCAGGTCAGATGTTATGCCATGTAGTGCAGTTCTTAAATCATCAATGTCTACATCAGGAGAATTGAAGTCAAATACCTCATCTATACTTACTTCATTTATGTTGATGTTTTGTTTGTCGTTTGCATGATTGGCCATCAGGCAAAGATTTTCCATTTGAGGATCTTCTTCATCTCCAGATTCGGGAGTTGAGTCATTGTCTGAGTCACTCCATGATCCTCCAACTACAAGGCCTTTATCTCTCTTTTGAGGCCTTTTGTTTCCTTTGTATTCCTTCTTTGAACGTGATTTCTTCTTTAGTTCTTCTCTGAGAGGTTTGTTGCAGTTAGCAATAAAATGGCCAGGTTTCTTACAATTATAGCATAGATCATTCATTTGCTCCTGGCTGCTGTAGTTGTTGAATTTCTTTGGCTTGCTGGTTTTGCCTTGACGCATGAACCTTCTGAGTCTCTTTACCAGCATTGTAAAGTCCTCATCATTATCTTCATCATAGTCAGAGTAAATTTCAGTGTTGACCTTGGAGGTGCTTTCCGTTGCTTTCAGAGCAACACCCTTATCCTTCTCTCTTCCTTCAGATAGAGTTTCTGCTCGTTGAGTCAACTCCAGTTCATATGTAAGAAGGTTGCCATATAACTGTTGAAAAGTCATCTCATGGAGATTCTTTGACTCTCTAATAGCAGTGGTTTTGGCATCCCACTTACTTGTAAGGCTCTCATGAACTTTATGATTAGATCTTTGTTTGGATAGATCTTTCCATAGGCTCGTAGAGAGTTGAGCAGAACGTTGAATCTCTCGTAGGTGGCAGTGACGTTTTCTCCGAATGTGTGCAAACATTTCATATTACTGTGTCAGGAGAGATTGTTTATTTTCTCTGACTTCTTCCATTCCTTCATGCATGATGAGCAGTTCTTCCTAAATCTCCTTTGTTGTTTTGTTGTTGACCACATTTTTGAACAGATCATCTTCTAAGGATTGAAACAAAATGTTCTTAGCCTTTTTGTCGAGTTGAACAACTCTCTTCTCGTTATCTGTCCATTCTCCTTTGACCTTGATCTGTATTCTATTTGGATCATCTGTAGTTGGTGCAAGCTTTGTAGGAACGTATGGCCCATTCTGAACAGTTTCAAATAGATCTTCATCTATTGAATCCATGTATGCTTGCATCCAAACTTTTTAGTTGGCGAATTTGTGTTTGTTACATATAGGTGGCTTGTTGCCTCCTCCAGCCTTTGATTCACTTGGTAAGCGTGCTATTGGTTCTACTCAAGCTTTGTAGGCTATATAATAGAACCTCCTCTGATACCAATTATTAGTTCCCGGAGGCACAATAGTTATCTAGAAGGGGGGGGGGGGGGGTTGAATAGATATTTAAAATTCTTTTCGTTTTACTTTGTCAGTTTTGATAATGATTTAAACACAGTGGAATTAAGGTTCATTTGATCTCCCTTTTTAGATATAGTGAGTTAATGAAAGTGAGGCAGTTATAACAGTTATAATAGTTATAACAAGAATGCAATAGACACGGCGGTTTTAAGTGGTTCAGAGCACTTAAATCTCCTAGTCCACTCTTCTACTCCTCGAGTAAGAAATCCACTTAGGATGTCTTTTACACTTTCTGAATCTCTCAGATTCCTTCTAGATAAGCAGTCTAGAAACTTTTTAGTTCACTCCTGATCTCTTTAAGTCTAGTAGACTTGGTTCTTCACAGTTCACTTTAGAACTCTTCAACTCCTTCTAACTTAGAACTTCTTACTTCACTTGTTTGGCTATTGTCGAGTTCTTGATTGGTGCTACTCAGTTGCCGTTAAGCTCTTGTTCGAAAGAACTAAGTAGCTATGCAAGCTTTCTCTTTTTCTCAGATCGTAGAGTTGAGCGTTTAGTATTCGTCCTTTTTTGTTCAATTGCTTACTGTTTTCAATCATCTACAGTTGTCTTGCATATATGTGATCTTTGAAATCTGCCCGTTGAATCCATCCGTTGAAGCATTTAATGCGTTTGACATTTCTGAACATTGATGGAGACTTTTTTGCATATCTTCTGAATTGCATTCTGGCCCACTAATATAGCAGACTGCTTTCTCACCTAACACCTAAAAAAGTGTTTTCCACTGTCCCATGGTCCTTTCCTTAGTTTCCTTAATATGTCTCTTTGTTGCATACTAAGGGTATTTTCATGCCATTGGGACTGGTGATTACTTCAATGTTTGTAACCCATTCTACATTTGTTAGGAATTTATCTTTGAAGAAATGATCAAGGCCCACAACTTCTGACACAGACAGATGATACTCTACGATTCTTATCGTGGTGTCGTGTTATCTTGGTGCTTGATTCAATCAAACTAGAACACTATGATTTCTGTTAAGGACTGGCACACTACGATCTTCACTTGTTTGTCTTGCAGACTCTACATTTCCGAGAGCACACTACGATCTTTGAGTTAGCTTCGGCAAATGTCTGGATCACTCTACGATCTCGGGAGAGTCCCTTCAATGTAGGTATACTACGATCCTTGATGCTCTACGATTTTGCCTTGGCTTCTATAGACTCTTGATCAGCTCATTAGACAACAATTCTATTTGAAGCCTATCTATTACATTTCAAGATATAGATCATCCTAACATCTTTGATCTCTTTATCTATACATTCATTTACAAAATGATGAACATTGAAAGCTTAGATCAACCTAACATTGAAAGCTTAGATCACTAAGTCCTTGTACATATATTCTTTGAAGGACTTCACATATAATCATGAGCTTTTATTTTAAACATCAAATCAAGATATGCATTCTTCCAACAGGCTGTTAAGAAATTGACAATATAAAGGTACAGTTCCTCACTAATATAAATATGAACATCATGTTGCACCTCCTTATGCACTATAACAGTATTCTTTCAAGAAATCATACTCTACCTAAAAAGGTGAAGAGAGAAAGTACACTGAATTTGGAAACTCAAATGCTTACAAACTTTCTCTCCATCCAAGTTTTAGGTTGAAAATGACATCTTGAAAGAAATTTGAAACATGTCATAAGCATATCAAGGTTTAAACTTAATCTTATTTGGAGTAATCTCTGCTGATGGGTTAGTTTGTATGTACAAACCTATGTTCTAAGTTTTTGATAATACATAAAGTATGATACGTTCTGCAAGAGTATCTTGAAGATTTGTAGAAACTGATCACCTCCATGAATCAACCAGATATAAATAAGTGATAGCGTTGATTCTCACTTTGTGAACAGTTAAACTCTGTGAACATAACCAAGCAAATGATGAAATCATCAAAGGAAAAGAGTGTTTTATTAAAATGGTTAATCTTACACACACTTATCATCATGCATCTTAAGATCTCATTGGATACATGAATGAATATGATTGCTGATGAGAAATATGATAATTATTCAAATATATGAGGAATAGGGATTTTGAAAACTAACCTAGCAGGACCCATTTAACTATGGTTACCAAAAATAGAAATGTATCTAACCTGCAGGCACTTGGTCTATCTGACCACACTAAGGAATGCTAAAGCAGTAGACTTCAGTCAAGAAGATTCAACCAGCAGAAGGCTTAAGAATGTTTAGAAATGATTTTGATAAAATTCCTATACGTCAAAGCCTGTCCTTGAAGACCTCCTGAGCTAACCTGAATGAAGCTCACATGGCTGCTGATCTTTATATGGAAGCAAGCCATTCAACTTAAGATGAAAAGGGTCTTATATGTGACGCCCCCAAATTCAGGTACTTGAAACCCAAATTCATTGCTTCACGATACCATTTCTATGAGCGGAATAATACTAATAACAATAACAATAATATAAATATTAAACTTAATTTACATATCAGAGTCTGAATCCTAGGTACGCGACATTTAAACATTCATTACATGATACTTAATAGTTATCAAAGTCTTAATAAGGTTTAACTATTACATAGAATACTATAAATCATATTCAGTGGGGACACTTGAATAACCATGTTTAGACATTAACGAACAGAATATATATATCTGAATCACAATATAGTACTATGCTGATAATCAATGATCGGATATAACATATATAACAATAGGGTTAATAATCTGATATAATGATAATATAATTCTGAAACTAATTTCTTACTCATGTCCATTGCATAAAGAAAATGCAAAGGTAAAGATACTTACTCAATAATAATTGGAGTAAGTATAGCAAACTTGCCTGGTCTGCTACTTACATAACTTAGTTCTATCCTTAATTCAACAACCTATCATTTATAAGAGTGTTCTAATGATTAGAATAAAATATTATAACACATAGTACTGCATATTACAGTTAGCACATAACCTAATCACATTGTCGCACATATTCAACAGTCAATGGATCACAACAAACATTAATACAATCAAAATATCTAAGTGCGCATCAACTCAAAACACGCTTGCAAAAATCGACTTTAATCGGTAATTATCGAGTCTAAGACTCTATTCTGTATCTCAATATCCGTAATTATCAGTCATATTCTTTTAAATGACTTAATAAATATTTAATATAATTTATCATAAATTTTCAAACACTGGAATCACTATTATATGATTTAAATATTAAACAAGTCTATTATCATTAATATTTAAATAACATTAAAGTATTAATGAAACCATTCCCAAAATATTGAAGTTATTTATAATAACTTAAAATATTTTCAAAACAATTATATTACCCTTAAATGATTTTTTTTAAAATATTTTAAATTATTTTTAAATAATTACCATTAATATTAAAATATTAATGTACTATTCATCCAAATATTAAAAGTCATTAATTATAACTTAAAATATTTTTAATTCATTTATATCCCTTTAATGATTTTTAAATTAATAAAACTATTTTTAAACCATTTATTTAATATAATTATTAAATAAATTTAATATCATTAACATAAATAAATATCATTAATATTCAATTATTAATGAAATTATCCTTTAAATATTAAAAGTTATATTTTATAACTTAAAATATCTTTAAACACTTTATTTTAATTTGAAATGATTTTTAAAATAATAAAATCATTTTTAAACTAAATTATTTAATAAAATTATTAAATAACTATAATATCATTAATAATAATTAATTAATGAAATTCATCACAAAATATTAAAAGTCCTTAAAAATAACTTAAAATATTCTCTATTATGTAATTTTAAATGATTTTTCAAGTATTAAAATCATTTTTAAATAATTTATTTAATATAATAATTAAATAAATTAAATATCTTTAATATCTCAAAAATATTAAATATTTATGAAATATAATTAAAATAATTAAAAACAAATTTTCGAGACCTTAAAATAATTTTTAATAATTTACTTTGTATTTTCATAATTAAAACTATTTTTCTATAATTATTTAAAAAATATATAATTTTATAAATAATCATCAGCTAAAGACCACCTATAGCTTGTGAACCGTCATTTTGGTGTGTTCTTCGCGTTCTTGGCCAAACCCGTAAACTCAAGTGCGTAGATCGAGGTGTCTTTACTTTGACTAATGATTAAACACTGATCAATTAGTTTTTGGACAAACTATGACTTAGATCTTGTAGTATTAGTGCACGTCTACAAGACCTAACAACAAACATGGCAATCAAGCATAAAACCAATGAGATCTAAGCCCTCAAAGAAACTGTCAGACCTATTCTTCATTTTCTGGTTACCCGAAAAATGAAGAACAGCTCGACCTATTCACTTTGGGCTTCCACTACATGATGATTGAGCAACGTTTTTCTGATCTAACAACTTTAGTATATAGACAACATGTAGGACTACAGATCCATAACATAAAATCATCAAAACATCAATACAACAAAGAGGATAGAAGTTTGGTCAACCCACGCCGAAAATAAGGTGCAATCGGTTTACGGAAATTACCGAAATGTAAAGCGTGACGGATGATCTACTTTGACTATCCATTAAATCCAGTGTGTTTGATATCTAGAGGTAATATTAGCATATATCGAAAGCTTACATAACATACTACAATAAGGTTTCAACAACCTAACCAAAATAGTAACCAACTGACATATCAAGAGCCATCAAAACTTGTCAGACGCTTGTTCATGGATTCTGGGCTGCCCATAAAAGGCCCAGTCAATGCCGGTCAACGTATTTTGACCGTTAATAACTACCAATATAAACATCAAATGACTCTGATTCTTTTTGAATATTAAAGACCACATCACAAGCTACATAAAGCAACTTAAAAATGACAAAAATCATAAACGACCAAAGATCTGTGGCCACTAACATTTGTTGTCAGACCACAGTTTGATTTTTTTTCCAGATTTTGCAAAAACTCAAATTCGAGCCTCTAGATGTTATGGATCCAACATCTAGCAACCCAGATCACCATTATACACTACTAACAACATATTAAAACACAGAATCATAACATCTAACAACAGATTTATGGTCAGATTTTAAGCTAGGGTTTTATACCTTTATAAGAACAAATCTTGATTTCTATCTTTCTGATTTGATTGTGTGTTAGTGGGGTTAGAGAGAGAGAAGCTTGGTGGTGTATGTTTGAGCAATTCGGACAAAATTATGAACTTTCCTCTCTCTCAATCTATATATAACTTGATGAAATGGTTAGGGTTGATCATGCTTATTGATTAAAGGATATTACTAGACCACATGGCTATATTGAGTTGGTTTACCAACTAAAGTTATGGAAACCTATACAAGTTATCTATCAAATAATGCAAGAAGGGCAATTTGGTCATTTGGTGTTTACTTTTAGTGGCAAAGTTGTCAATTTCTTTTTACCCTCTAGGGTTTGACCCTTAGGGTTTAACCCTTAGGTTTTCAAAGCTCTAAATTTAGAATTGTGTATTAGGGGCAAAATAAGAAACTTAGTTTCTAAAAAGGTGAATTAGGGTTCCTTAATTGAATTAGGTTTCCTAATCACTTTAGACCTGTAAAGTAGACTTTATAAAGTACTAATCACCACAAGCTTGCTAAATTAGTAATTGGGGTTTCTAAACATTAACTAGGGTTTACCTAATTAACATTAAACATGATAATGGTCATTAATTACATAACACATAACTTAACAAACATTACAGTCATATTTGACTGTACTATAGTTTATCAGTAATGCAAGGATTTTGTACTATTCTACTATAACTGTTACACATATTAACATTACACACATATAAGACATGTTTGCATTACTGAAATATAAATAATATTATATTATTATTCTCATTCCTTATTCAAAATCTAGACTTAGGGTTTTGAATTCATATCTCGACATAACCTTCATAGATACCATTATTAATTAAGTTAAAATAATTAACCTAATTAATATAATAAATACATATCATAATATCCATATCATATATATACAATAATCATATTTTCATGGAAAATAAATAATAAATATTTTTATTACAACATAATTTTATTATAATAATATAAGCTATAATGATCAATAAATCTAATAAGAAATTATTTACATCTAATAAATAATTTTATTTATCAGATATATACATATACTTTACTTTGCAAATATTCCAACCCTTATATATATATAAAAAAAATTATTCACAAAATTTCTTATTGAAAATATTGGGTTATTACATCCACCCTCCCTTATAAGGATTCCGTCCCCGGAATCACCGCTTTAAAACCTATATACACTAGGGCAAATAGCATACGCAGTCATTTCAAGTAGATCTCGATCAAACTGATCTTTAACTTCTCAACATAAAGCTTGTCTATCTAATTCTACAGAAATTTGATTTCTAACAGAACCCAAATTTCTCCTTCAAAATTTCTTTATAACATAATTTACTTATACCCAAGAAAATCGTATATACAAAAACACAATTCATACGAATAATACTTGAAGTCCCATCCCCGGCTGCTACGGTATCCTGAACCGTCATGTTGAAGACTCTCACGGTAGATTTCATCGATGTTGGTCCCGATATCGCCATTGTTCCACTGTCTTTTCCCGCATTCACACTCCCTATATCCATTCTCCTCTTTGGACAGTCCTTCACTATATGCTCCGTGGATCCACACCAAAAACACCCATTGCTTATCCCAGGATTGGGGCATTTAAGAGATATATGTCCCTCCTGCCCACACTTATAGCACACAAACTTACCCTTAAGACACTCACCGGAATGACCCTTCCCACAATTCTTACACTGCACAGC
Source organism: Panax quinquefolius (assembly GCA_020205615.1). Lineage (NCBI taxonomy): Eukaryota > Viridiplantae > Streptophyta > Magnoliopsida > Apiales > Araliaceae > Panax > Panax quinquefolius. The sequence goes on along the minus strand of JAINUW010000488.1, from coordinate 75,337 downwards.
CTATTTTTTCACACTTTCCTGCTTCACTTGGACACTCCCAACATTGCTCCACTTCTTTTTCTCACCCCTATTTCCACTACCTACTTCTACCTTTCCAGCTACATCACCCTTATTCTTTCTCTCCTTATTGTAGAGGCTCATGGCCTCACTTCCCCCTTCAGCTATGATAGACTTTTCTAAGAGTGCGGCAAACGTATTGATCTGCAGTACCATCACCTTATTGTAGAGCCAGGATTTTAGGCCTAGCTCAAACCTCCTTGCTTTTCTAGCCTCCGTTTCCACTTGGTGTGGAGCGAACCTAGCTAACTCATTGAACTTTGCGGCATATTCCACAACTGTAAAGTTCTCTTGCTTCAATTCCAAGAACTTCACCTCCATTCTAGCCTGTACACTAGCCGAGAAATAATTCACAAAGAATGGAGTCTTAAACCTAGTCCATGTTATCACTCCTTCTCTTGCCCTAGCTTGATTTGCCTCCCACCAGAAATTCGCCTCTCCTTTCATTATATAGGTGGCAAATGCTGTCTTTTGCCCCTCATTTACCCTAGCGACTACAAACGCTTTTTCTATTTCCTTAACCTAAGTTTGGGCTTCTATTGGGTCTGTGGTACCTCTAAATTCGGGTGGTCCTACGGCTTTAAAATCCTTGAAGTTCGTAAATCAATTATCTGGCTGATTTCCCGCGGCCGGCATTCCATTCTGCATTGTTTGAGCTACCATGTTCGTGAAATTCTGCATCAGGTCTGGTTTTTTTCCTCCGGTATTGTTGACAGATTCTTCTGCCCTTTCGTTTCGAGTTTGACGTCTTGGCGGCATGTTCTGGTTAAACAAAACAAAATCTATATTTTATTAACTTACATTCTAAACCTCATCGTATAAGTTTAATATTTCAAACTTATTCCATTAATCAAACCTAGATTCATATTCATTTAGCAACTTCAAAATACTATACATAGCATAACACATACTGCTTTAAACATCCGATATCCCTTTATGACCATAAAAGTCAGGAATCTTTACTACAACTTACACCAAAGTTGGGATTATTATAATAGACACGTACATTACCAAACATACTTAATCATATATATTACATTAAGCATACCTACACAATAGAACTTATACTACCTATTTACTATGCCTTTTTCTTGGACAACCTTTTGACTGATGACCTTCTATCCCACAGATAAAACATGCACCTAGTTTATAGTCAGGACAATACAGAGTGGTATGTCCTTCATAACTGTAGAGATAACATATCTTTTTCTATTTCTTCTTATAGAATTTTCCTAAGTCGTGGTTTTCTATCTTCCTTTTCCCCTTCTTGCTCGGAGCTGCACACGATGTGTTGCTTGTGGCTCCCATTTGATCAATTTGGATTATAAGCTTATCTTGTTCTTCCATTGTTTCTAGTAAAGCTTTTCGCAACTGACTATTCAATAAATTTTCAATTTCCCACAGCATCTCCAGAGAAGAAACCTTGTTCCTCAAATTCTGCACTTCGGTTGATGCTTGTTTAGCTCTAACTTCGGTGTCCGAATCACTATCTGTTAGTTCCATTATTTCTGGGTCCATTACTATATTTTCTAAAATGATCACCTCATCAAGGTTATCTTCAACATGAGCCTCTATTTCAACTATTGGCTTTGATATTGGCTCCTTCTTCACGTTATAAGCATATAATAAGCCTTTTACGCCTGAAATCTACACATAAATTATCCTGATTAGCATATATACACACCGCAAATAATAGTTTTATTTAAGTTATCTTTTATTTGGTTTGACGACGAATTTATTCAATTTATCTTCTTTTAAACTCTATATAAGTTATTTGTACTTTCAACATTTTCCTCAGCTCTAAGGTTATAGCCTAAGGTCTACTCCCACCTACTGGCTTTCTAACCCTAAAGCTCGATACCAACCTCAGGACGCCCCAAATTCGTGTACTTGAAACCCGAATTCAAAGGCTTCATGATACCATTTCTATGAAATTAAATAATACTAATAACAATAATAATAATATAAATATTAAACTTAATTTACATATTAGAGTCTGAATCCCAGGTACGCGACCTTTAAACATTCATTACATGATACTTAAGAGTTATCAAAGTCTTAATAAGGTTATACTATTACATAGAATACCATAAATCTTATTCTGTTTGCTTTCCTTTTCCTTTGTTTCTGCATGAGCCTTCTGGTTGTTCACACTTAGCTGAAAACATTTAATTTAAGCAAGGATGAGCATTTGAGTGCCCAACAAGTAATAACAATTATAAATATTAGCCGAAAGTATTAAATGTTTTCTTTGTACTACTCCTCTACAACAAATCAAAAGTTGTGTAGAAATCTGAACCGATAATAATAACATAACAACTCTCTATCAAATTTTTGAAACTACGTACTGACTATAAATAGGGTTGCTATCTCTGGTACGATCCTGGTTATGGTCCCTCGGTTGAACATACTCGTTATCTCGCTCTAACAATTGAGCCCTGTTAACAACATCCGAATAGAGAGAAAATTTATGAGAAATGAGATATTATCGATCTTAGGGTTTCAAACCTCTCGTAAACATCCACGCCATAATGCCTCATTCTCCACCAAATGAAGTGCAAACCTCGATAACTCAGTAAACTTTGCCTCGTCTTGAGACACCGTCCATGTTGTTTTGTTCTAATCTTATGAACTCCACTTCCTTCATATATACGAACACTTTCGTGAAAGTATTTGTCATTAAATAATTTCAAAAATGTCTCCCAAGACATGCCGAAAAGTCTTGTTGGATGGTACGCTTCACACGACTCCCACCAAGAGTCCGCCTCGCCACTTTAACATAAAGGTGGCGAATGGAACCTTCCGTTCCTCCGTGCATCCCAAGACATTGAATATCTTGGTAATTTGCTTGACCCATGTTTTCGCCATGATCGGATCCGGCTTTCCCTTAAATTCGTGGTCCCAACTCTTTGAACTGCTTGGCAATATGACAACCCGTGAATTGCTATCATTTCCTCCTCAGATTTTGAACACGAGTCTCCTCGTCTGCGATTTTGTATGAATCGCAAAAAAGCTTCTAAACATCCCTCGCTCATCATCTACTCCGTGGTGTTGTTCATGGGAGGAACATTGCCACTGCAGCACGCTCTCTCGTTGGTGAGTACAGCGCCTCCACAGCTCATTTCCATTGTTAATATTCTCACGACATTCTCAAATCACACAAAACAAGGGTTAATTAAGGAAATCAATATATCACATAATATCCTTATATATTGACCAACTAACAAATAAGCTTAGGTAGGACACACTAGCGAAGGATTTACTCGCCTCCCTCCTAGTTTTATTCCCCATCTCCGCCAGGAGATCATATCCCTAAGCTCTGATACCAACTGTGACGCCCCCAAAATAGGTATACATCAAACACTAGAATCACTATTATATGATTTAAATATTAAACAATTCTATTATCATTAATATTTAAATAACATTAAAGTATTAATAAAACCATTGCCAAAATATTGAAGTTATTTATAATAACTTAAAATATTTTCAAAACACTTATATTACCCTTAAATGATTTTTTAAACATTTTAAATCTTTTTTAAATAATTACCATTAATATTAAAATATTAATTTACTATTCATCCAAACATTAAAAGTCATTAATTATAACTTAAAATATTTTTAATTAATTTATATCCTTTTAAAAGATTTTTAAATTAATAAAACTATTTTTAAACCATTTATTTAAAATAATTATTAAATAAATTTAATATCATTAACATAAATAAATATCATTAATATTCAATTATTAATAAAATTATCCTTTAAATATTAAAAGTTATATTTTATAACTTAAAATATCTTTAAACACTTTATTTTCATTTAAAATAATTTTTAAAATAATAAAATCATTTTTAAACTAAATTATTTAATAAAATTATTAAATAACTTTAATATCATTAATAATAATTAATTAATGAAATTCATCACAAAATATTAAAAGTCCTTAAAATAACTTAAAATATTCTCTTATATCATTATGTAATTTTAAATGATTTTTCAAGTATTAAAATTATTTTTAAATAATTTATTTAATATAATAATTAAATAAATTAAATATCTTTAATATCCCAAAAATATTAAATATTTATGAAATATAATAAAAATAATTAAAAATAAATTTTAAGACCCTAAAATAATTTTTAATAATTTATTTTGTTTTTTTCATAATTAAAAACTATTTTTCTTTAATTATTTAATAAAAATATAATTTTTATAAATAATCTGTCATTAAAGACCTATAGCGACATAACCGTCATTGTAGGTGTTCTTCGCTTTCTTGGCAAAACCCGTTCAACTCAAGTGCGTAGAGAAAGGCTACTTTTGACTAATGATTAAACACTGATCAATTAGTTTCTGGACAAACTATAACTTAGATCTTGTAGTATTATTGCACATCTACAAGTCCTAACAACAAACATGGCAATCAACCATAAAACCAACGAGATCTAAGCCCTCAAAGAAACTGTCAGACCTGTTCACTTTAGGCTTCCACTACATGATGATCGAGCAACGTTTTTCTGATCTAACAACTTTAGTATATAGAAAACATGTAGGACTACAGATCGATAACATAAAATCATCAAAACATCAATACAATAAGAAGATAGAAGCTGGTCAACCCCTGTCAGAAATAAGGTGCAATCAGTTTCTAGAAATTCCCAGAAAAAGAAAGCGTGACCAGATGACCAACTTTGACCATTCATTAAATCCAGTGTGTTTGATATCTAGAGGTAATATTAGCATATATCGAAATCTTATATAACATACTACAACAAGGTTTCAACAACCTAACCAAAATAGTAACCAACTAACATATCAAGAGCCATCAAAACTTGTCAGACGCTTGTTCATGGATTATGGGTCGCCTGAAAAAGGCCTTCGATCAATGCTTATCCAACTATTTTGACCGTTAATAACTACCAATCTATACATCAAATGACTCTGATTCTTTTCGAATATTAAAGACTACATTACAAGCTACACAAAGCAACTTAAAAACAACAAAAATCATAAACGACCAAAGATTTGTGGCCACAAACATTTGTTGTCATACCACAGTTTGATTTTTTTCCAGATTTTGGAAAAACTCAAATCTGAGCCTCTAGATGTTATGGATCCAACATCTAGCAACCCAGATCACCATTATACACTACTAACAACATATTAAAACACAGAATCATAACATCTAACAACAGATTTATGGTCAGATTTCAAGCTAGGGTTTTATACCTTTATAAGAACAAATCTTGATTTCTATCTTTCTGATTTGTTTCTGTGTTAGTGGGGCTTGGTGTATGGGACTGAAATGCTCAAACAATTCATGGATTAGAGAGAGAGAAGCTTGGTGGTGTATGTGTGAACTATTCGGACAAAATTATGAACTTTCCTCTCTCTCAATCTATATATAACTTGATGAAATGGTTAGGGTTAATCATGCTTATTGATTAAAGGCTATTACTAGACCACTTGGCTATGTTGATTTGGTTTACCAACTAAAGTTATGGCAACCTATATAAGTTATCTATTAAATAATGCAAGAAGGGCAATTTGATCATTTGGTGTTTACTTTTAGTGGCAAAGTTGTCAATTTCTTTTTACCCTCTAGGGTTTGACCCTTGGGGTTTAACCCTAAGGTTTCCAAAGCTCTAAATCTAAAATTGTGTATTAGGGGCAAAATAGGAATCTTAGTTTCTAAAAAGGTGAATTAGGGTTCCTTAATTGAATTAGGTTTCCTAATCACTTTAGACTTGTAAGGTAGACTTTATAAAGTATTAATCATCACAAGCTTGCTAAATTAGTAATTAGGGGTTCTAAACATTAACTCGGATTTACCTAATTAACATTAAACATGATAATGGTCATTAATTACATAACACATAACTTAACAAACATTACAGTCATATTTGACTTTGTACTATAGTTTATCAGTAATGCAAGGATTTTGTACCGTTCTACAATAACTGTTCCGCGCATTAACATTACACACATATAAGACATGTTTACATTATTGAAATATAAATAATATTATATTATTATTCTCATTCCTTATTCAAAATCCGCACTTAGGGTTTTGAATTCATATCCATATAACCTTCATAGATACCATTATTAATTAAGTTAAAATAATTAACCTAATTAATATAATAAATACATATCATAATATCCATATCATATATACAATAATCATATTTTTATGGAAAATAAATAATAAATATTTTTATTACAACATAATTTTATTATAATAATATAAGCTATAATGATAAATAAATCTAATAAGAAATTATTTACATCTAATAAATAATTTTATTTATCAGATATATACATGTACATTACTTTGCACATATTCCAACCCTTATATATATAAAAAAAATTATTCGTAAAATTTCTTATTGAAAATATTGGGTTATTACATCCACCCTCCCTTATAAGGATTCCGTCCCCGGAATCACCTCTTTAAAACCTATAGACACTAGGGCAAATAGCATACGCAGTCATTTCAAGTAGATCTCGATCGGATTCGATCGAACTGATCTTTAACTTCTCAACATAAAGCTTGTCTATCTAATTCTACAAAAATTTGATTTCTAACAAAACCCAAATTTCTCCTTCAAAATTTCTTTATAACATAATTTACTTATACCCAAGAAAATCATATATACGAAAACAAAATTCTTACGAATAATACCTGAAGTCCCATCCCCGGCTGCTACAGTATCCTGAACCGTCATGTTGAAAACTCTCGCGGTTGATTTTGTCGAAGTTGGTCCCGATATCGCCATTGTTCCACTGTCTTTTCCCGCATTCACACTCCCTATATTCATTCTCCTCTTTGGATAGTCCTTCACTATTTGCTCCGTGGATCCACACAAAAAACACCCATTGCTTATCCTAGGATTGGGGCAGTTAGGAGAGATATGTCCCTCCTGCCCACACTTATAGCACACAAACTAAACCTTAAGACACTCAAAGGAATGACCCTTCCCACAATTCTTACACTGCACAGCCTATTTTTTCACACCTTCCTGCTCGACTTGGACACTCCCAACATTGCTCCACTTCCTTTTCTCACCCCTACTTCCACTACCTACTTCTACCTTCCCAGCTCCATCACCCTTATTTTTTCTCTCCTTATTGTAGAGGCTCATGGCCTCACTTCCCCCTTCAGCTATGATAGAATTTTCTAAGAGTGTGGCAAACGTATTGATCTGCAATACCATCACCTTATTGTAGAGCCAGGATTTTAGGCCTAGCTCAAACCTCCTTGCTTTTCTAGCCTCCGTATCCACATTGCGTGGAGCGAACCTAGCTAACTCATTGAACTTTGCGGCATATTCCGCAACTGTCATGTTCTCTTGCTTCAATTCTAAGAACTTCACCTCCATTCTAGCCTGTACACTAGCAGAGAAATAATTCTCAAAGAATAGCGTCTTAAACCTAGTCCATGCTATCACTTCTTCTCCTGCCCTAGCTTGATTTGCCTCCCACCAGAAATTCGCCTCTCCTTTCATCATATAGGTGGCAAATGCTATTTTTTGCCCCTCATCTACCCTAGCGACTACAAACGCTTTTTCTATTTCCTTAACCCAAGTTTGGGCTTCTATTGGGTCAGTGGTACCTCTAAATTCGGGTGGCTATATAGCTTTAAAATCCTTGAAGTTTGCAAATCAATTATCTGGCTGATTTTCCGCGGCCGGCATTCCATTCTGCATTGCTTGAGCTACCATGTTAGCGAAATTCGGCATCAGGTCTGGTTGTTATCCTCCGACATTGTTGACAGATTCTTCTGCCCTTTGGTTTCGAGTTTGACGTCTTAGCGGCATGTTCTGGTTAAACAAAACAAAATCTATATTTTATTAACTTACATTCTAAACCTCATCGTATAAGTTTAATATTTCAAACTTATTCCATTAATCAAACCTAGATTCATATTCATTTAGCAATTTCAAAATACTTTACATAGCATAACACATACTGTTTTAAACGTCTGATATCCCTTTATAACCATAAAAGTTGGGAATCGTTACCACAACTTACACCAAAGTTGGGATTATTATAATACACACGTACATTACCAAACATACTTAATCATATATATTACATTAAGCATACCTACACAACAGAACCTATACTACCTATTTACTACGCCTTTTTCTTGGACAACCTTTCGACTGATGACCTTCTATCCCACAGATAAAATATGCACCTGGTTTATAGTCGGGACAATACAGAGTGGTATGTCCTTCATAACTGCAGAGATAACATATCTTTTTCCATTTCTTCTTATCGAATTTTCCTAAGTCGTGGTTTTCTATCTTCCTTTTCCCCTTCTTGCTCGGAACTGCACACGATGTGTTGCTTGTGGCTCCCATTTGATTAATTTGGATTATAAGCTTATCTTGTTCTTCCATTGTTTCTAGTAAAGCTTTTCGCAACTGACTATTCAACAACTTTTCTATTTCCCACAGCTTCTCCAGAGAAGAAACCTTGTTCCTCAGATTCTACACTTCGGTTGATGCTTGTTCAGCTCTAACTTTGGTGTCCGAATCACTATCTGTTAGTTCCATTATTTCTGGGTCCGTTACTATATTTTCTAAAATGATCACCTCATCAAGGTTATCTTCAACATGAGCCTCTATTTCAGCTATTGGCTTTGATATTGGCTCCTTCTTCACGTTATAAGCATATAATAAGCCTTTTACGCCTGAAATCTACACACATAAATTATCCAGATTAGCATATATATATACACACAGTAAATAATAGTTTTATTTAAGTTATCTTTTATTTGGTGTGACGACGAATTTATTCAATTCATCTTCTTTTAAACTCTATATGAGTTATTTGTACTTTCAAAATTTTCCTCTGCTCTAAGGTTATAGCCTAAGGTGTACTCCCACCTACGGTTTCTAACCCTAAATCTCTGATACCAACCTGTGACACCCCCAAATTCAGGTACTTGAAACCCGAATTAAGTGCTTCACGATACCATTTCTATGAGCGAAATAATACTAATAACAATAACAATAATATAAATATTAAACTTAATTTACATATTCGAGTCTGAATCCCTGGTACGCGACCTTTAAACATTCATTACATGATACTTAATAGTTATCAAAGTCTTAATAAGGTTATACTATTACATAGAATACCATAAATCTTATTATATTTGCTTCCTTTTTCCTTTATTTCTACATGAGCCTTCAGGTTGTTCACACTTAGCTGAAAACATTTAATTTAAGCAAGGATGAACATTTGAGTGCCTAGCAAGTAATAATAATTATAAATATTAGCCAAAAGGATTAAATGTTTTCTTTGTACTACTCCTCTACAACAAATCAAAAGTTGTGAAGAAATCTGAACCGATAATAATAACATAACAACTCTCTATCAAATTTTTGAAACTACGTACTGACTATAAATAGGGTTAAGGTGACACACTAAGAATATTGTTCTCAATTTTCGAAAAGGTCTAACAGAACTTCATCTGTAAACCGTCATAACTTACGGGCACGGGGGGTGATCAGCCCGTTATGCCCTGTATTGATCAATACTTCATGCAAGAACGATATTATCGTTTACTCTGTCCGCCTTGGGTGCATAAAATTTTTTCCATGTTTGGGATGTTCATACTTAGTCTGGAATCTGAACCAAAACAATTTGATTAGATACAAAAAGGTTTTATCTTATTCAACAACATTTCTAAATCTGTGTCTAGTTGGTCAAATATCTTAGACGACTCTTTTTTATCGTATACATACTTGGGGATCATATATATATATATATATATATATATATATATATATATATATATATATATATATATATATATATATATATATCAATATATGTTTAAATACAATGATTATCCAAGTGGGGACACTTGAATAACCATGTTTAGACATTAACAAACAAAATATATATATCAATTTTACCATATAGTACCATGTTGATAATCAATGATCGGATATAATATATATAACAATAGGGTTAATAATCTGATACAATAATAATATAATTCGAAACTTTTCTTACTCATGTCCATCAGACAAAGAAAATGCAAAGGTAAAGATACTTACTCAATAATAATTAGAGTAAGTATAGCAAACTTGCCTCGGTCTGCATTGCTAACATAACTTAGTTTTATCCTTAATTCAACAACCTATCATTTATAAGATTGTTCTAATGATTAGAATAAAATATTATAACACATAATATCGCATATTTACAAGCTAATACATAACCTAATCACATCACACATATTAAATCAATCATTAAGGATCACAAACAAACATTAATACAATCAAAATATCTAAGTCCGGATCAACTTCAAAACATGTTTGCAAAATCGACAACTTATCGGTAATTATCGAGTCTAAAACTCTATTCGTAGATCTCAATATCCGTAAGTATCAATCATATTCTTTTAAATGACTTTAATAAACATTTAATATAATTTATCATAAATTTTCAAACACTGAATCACTATTATATGATTTAAATATTAAATAATTCTATTATCATTAATATTTAAATAACATTAAAGTATTAATAAAACCATTGGCAAAATATTAAAGTTATTTATAATAACTTAAAATATTTTCAAAACACTTATATTACCCTTAAATGATTTTTAAAACATTTTAAATCATTTTTAAATAATTACCATTAATATTAAAATATTAATGTACTATTCATCCAAATTTTAAAAGTCATTAATTATAACTTAAAATATTTTTAATTCATTTATATCCTTTTAAAATGATTTTAAATTAATAAAACTATTTTTAAACCATTTATTTAATATAATTATTAAATAAATTTAATATCATTAACATAAATAAATATCATTAATATTCAATTATTAATGAAATTATCCTTTAAATATTAAAAGTTATATTTTATAACTTAAAATATCTTTAAACACTTTATTTTCATTTAAAATAATTTTTAAAATAATAAAATCATTTTTAAACTAAATTATTTAATAAAATTATTAAATAACTTTAATATCATTAATAATAATTAATTAATGAAATTCATCACAAAATATTAAAAGTCCTTAAAAATAACTTAAAATATTTTCTTGTATCATTATATAATTTTAAATGATTTTTCAAGTATAAAAATTATTTTTAAATAATTTATTTAATATAATAATTAAATAAATTAAATATCTTTAATATCTCAAAAATATTAAATATTTATGAAATATAATTAAAAAAACAAATTTTCAGACCTTTAAAATAATTTTTAATAATTTATTTTGTATTTTTCATAATTAAAAACTATTTTTCTTAAATTATTTAATAAAAATATAATTTTTATAAATAATTGTCATAAAGACCACCTATATAGCGATGTAACCGCCATTATAGGTGTTCTTCGTGTTCTCGCCAAACCTGATCTTCATCAAGTCGAGAGAGAGGGTGCTACTTTGACTAATGATTAAACATTATCAATTAGTTTCGGACAAATTATGACTGATCTTAGATCTTGTAGTACTAGTGCAATCTACAAGACCTAACAACAAACACATGCAATCAAAGCATAAAAGGGCAACGAGATCTAACCCCTCAAAGAAACTATCAGACCTGTTCACTTTAGGCTTCCACTACATGATGATCGAGCAACGTTTTTCTGATCTAACTACTTTAGTATATAGAAAACATGCAGGACTACAGATCCATAACATAAAATCATCAAAACATCAACAAATCAAGAAGATAGAAGCTAGTCAACCCCCTTATCGAAATATATAGTAAACGCTTTCGAAATTCCCGTAAAACGTAAAAATGTGATCGACGACCAAATTTGACCATCCATTAAATCCAGTGTGTTTGATATCTAGAGGTAATATTAGCATATATCGAAAGCTTACATAATATACTACAACAAGGTTTCAACAACCTAACCAAAATAACAAACAACCGATATATCAAGAGCCATCAAAAACTTGTCGACGCTTGTTCATGGGATTACGGGTTGCCTGAAAATGGTCTTACTAATGCCGCACAACGGATTTTGACCATTAATAACTACCAATCTATACATCAAATGACTCGATTCTTTTTCCAATATTAAAGACCACATTACAAGCTACACAAAGCAACTTAAAACAACAAAAATCATATATACCACAAAAGATCTGTGGGTCCAACATTTGTTGTCGACCACGCTTTTTTTTTTTCCAGATTTTGCAAAAACTCAAATTGAGCCTCTAGATGTTATGGATCCAACATCTAGCAACCCAGATCACCATTATACACTACTTTCAACATATTAAAACATAGAATCATAACATCTAACAACAGATTTATGGTCAGATTTCAAGCTAGGGTTTTATACCCTTATAAGAACAAATCTTGATTTCTATCTTTTTGATTTGATTGTGTGTTAGTGGGGCTTGGTTTATGGGACTGAAATGCTCAAACAATTCATGGGTTAGAGAGAGAGAGAGAAGCTTGGTGGTGTATGTGTGAGCAATTCGGACAAAATTATGAACTTTCCTCTCTCTCAATCTATATATAACTTGATGAAATGGTTAGGGTTAATAATGCTTATTGATTAAAGGCTATTACTAGACCACATGGCTATGTTGAGTTGGTTTACCAACTAAAGTTATGGCAACCTATACAAGTTATCTATTAAATAATGCAAGAAGGGCAATTTGGTCATTTGGTGTTTACTTTTAGTGGCAAAGTTGTCAATTTCTTTTTACCCTCTAGGGTTTGACCCTTAAGGTTTAACCCTTAGGGTTTAACCCTAAGGTTTCCAAAGCTCTAAATCTAGAATTGTGTATTAGGGGCAAAATAGGAATCTTAATTTCTAAAATGGTGAATTAGGGTTCCTTAATTGAATTAGGTTTCCTAATCACTTTAGAATTGTAAGGTAGACTTTATAAAGTACTAATCACCACAAGCTTGCTAAATTAGTAATTAGGGTTTCTAAATATTAACTAGGATTTAACTAATTAACATTAAACATGATAATGGTCATTAATTACATAACACATAACTTAACAAACATTACAGTCATATTTGACTTTGTACTATAGTTTATCAAGAATGCAAGGATTTTGTAACGTTTCTATATAATTGTTCCACACATTAACATTACACACATATAAGACATGTTTACATTATCAAATATAAATAATATTATATTATTATTCTCATTCCTTATTCAAAATCTAGACTTAGGGTTTTGAATTCATATCCATATAACCTTCATAGATACCATTATTAATTAAGTTAAAATAATTAACCTAATTAATATAATAAATAAATATCATAATATCCATATCATATATACAATAATCATATTTTCATGGAAAATAAATAATAAATATTTTTATTACAACATAATTTTATTATAAGAATATAAGCTATAATGATCAATAAATCTAATAAGAAATTATTTACATCTAATAAATAATTTTATTTATCGATATATACATATATACTTTACTTTGCACATATTCCAACCCTTATATATATATATATAAAATTATTCGCAAAATTTCTTGTTGAAAATATTGGGTTATTACATCCACCCTCCCATATAAGGATTCCATCCCCGGAATCACTGCTTTAAAACCTATAGACACTAGGGCAAATATCATACGCAGTCATTTCAAGTAGATCTCGATCGGATTCGATCGAACTGATCTTTAACTTCTCAATATAAAGCTTGTCTATCTAATTCTACGGAAATTTGATTTCTAACAGAACCCAAATTTCTCCTTCAAAATTTCTTTATAACATAATTTACTTATACCCAAGAAAATCGTATATACGAAAACACAATTCATAATGATAATACACAAGTCCCATCCTCGGGTCGCTACTAGATCCTCGAACTCGCCATGTTGAAGACTCTCGCGGTTGATTTCGTCGAAGTTGGTCCCGACATCGCCATTGTTCCATTGTCTTTTCCCGCATTCACACTCCTTATATCCATTCTCCTCTTTAGACAGTCCTTCACTATATGCTCCGTGGATCCACACAAAAAATACCCATTGCTTATCCTAGGATTGGGGCAGTTAGGAGAGATATGTCCCTCCTTCCCACACTTATAGCACACAAACTTACCCTTAAGACACTCACCGGAATGACCCTTTCCATAATTCTTACACTACACAACCTGCTTTTTCACACCTTCCTGCTTGACTTGGACACTCCCAACATTGCTCCACTTCCTTTTCTCACCCCTACTTCTACTACCTACTTCTATCTTCCCAGCTCCATCACCCTTATTCTTTCTCTCCTTATTGTAGAGACTCATGGTTTCACTTCCCCCTTCAGCTATGATAGACTTTTCTAAAGGTGCGGCAAACGTATTGATCTGCAATACCATCACCTTATTGTAGAGCCAGGATTTTAGGCCTAGCTCAAACCTTCTTACTTTTCTAGCCTCCGTATCCACTTGGTGTGGAGCAAACCTAGCTAACTCATTGAACTTTGCGGCATATTCCACAACTGTAAAGTTCTCTTGCTTCAATTCCAAGAACTTCACCTCCATTCTAGCCTGTACACTAGCCGAGAAATAATTCACAAAGAATGGCATCTTAAACCTAGTCCATGCTATCACTCCTTCTCCTGCCCTAGCTTGATTTGCCTCCCACCAGAAATTCGCCTCTCCTTTCATCATATAGGTGGAAAATGCTGTCTTTTGCCCCTCATCTACCCTAGCGACTACAAACGCTTTTTCTATTTCCTTAACCCAAGTTTGGGCTTCTATTGGGTCAGTGGTACCTCTAAATTTGGGTGGTCCTACGGCTTTAAAATCCTTGAAGTTCGCAAATTGATTATCTGGTTGATTTCCCATGGCCAACATTCCATTCTACATTGCTTGAGCTACCATGTTTGTGAAATTTGGCATTAGGTCTGGTTGTTATCCTCCGGCATTGTTGACAGATTCTTCTGCCCTTTGGTTTCGAGTTTGACGTCTTGGCGGCATGTTCTGGTTAAACAAAACAAAATCTATATTTTATTAACTTACATTCTAAACCTCATCGTATAAGTTTAATATTTCAAACTTATTCCATTAATCAAACCTAGATTCATATTCATTTAGCAAATTTCAAAATACTTTACATAGCATAACACATACATCGCTTTTAAACATCCGATATCCCTTTACCACCACAAAAGTCGGAATCGCTACCACAACTTACACCAAAGTTGGGATTATTATAATACACACGACATTACCAAACATACTTAATCATATATATACATTAAGCATACTACCAATTTAACCTATACTACCTATTTACTACGCCTTTTTCTTGGACAACCTTTCGACTGATGACCTTCTATCCCACAGATAAAATATGCACCTGGTTTATAGTCGGAACAATAGAGAGTGGTATGTCCTTCATAACTGCAGAGATAACATATCTTTTTCCATTTCTTCTTATCGAATTTTCCTCAGTCATGGTTTTCTATCTTCCTTTTCCCCTTCTTGCTCAGAGCTGCACACGATATGTTGCTTGTGGCTCCTATTTGATCAATTTGGATTATAAGCTTATCTTGTTCTTCCATTGTTTCTAGTAAAGCTTTTCGCAACTGACTATTCAACAACTTTTCTATTTCCCACAGCTTTTCCGGAGAAGAAACCTTGTTCCTCGATTCGCACTTCTATTGATGCTTGTTCAAATTCAACTTCTTGTGTCCTAATCACTATCTGTTAAGTTCCATTATTTTTGGGTCCGTTACTATATTTTCTAAAATGATCACCTCATCAAGGTTATCTTCAACATGAGCCTCTATTTCAGCTATTGGCTTTGATATTGGCTCCTTCTTCACGTTATAAGCATATAATAAGCCTTTTACGCCTGAAATCTACACACATAAATTATCCTGATTAACATATATACACATAGTAAATAATAGTTTTATTTAAGTTATCTTTTATTTGGTTTGACGACGAATTTATTCAATTCATCTTCTTTTAAACTCTATATGAGTTATTTGTACTTTCAACATTTTCCTCTACTCTAAGGTTATAGCCTAAGGTCTACTCCCACCTACGGTTTCTAACCCTAAAGCTCTGATACCAACCTGTGACGCCCCCAAATTCAGGTACTTGAAACCCGAATTCAAGGCTTCACGATACCATTTCAATGAAATTAAATAATACTAATAACAATAATAATAATATAAATATTAAACTTAATTTACATATCGTAGTCTCTAATCCTGTGTATGACCTTTAAACATTCATTACATGATACTTAATAGTTATCAAAGTCTTAATAAGGTTATATTATTACATAGAATACCATAAATCTTATTCTGTTTGCTTCCCTTTTCCTTTGTTACTGCATGAGCCTTCTAGTTGTTCACACTTAGCTGAAAACATTTAATTTAAGCAAGGATGAGCATTCGAGTGCCCAGCAAGTAATAACAATTATAAATATTAGCCGAAAGGATTAAATGTTTTCTTTGTACTACTCCTCTACAACAAATCAAAAGTTGTGAAGAAATCTGAACCGATAATAATAACATAACAACTCTCTATCAAATTTTTGAAACTACGTACTGACTATAAATAGGGTTAAGGTGACACACTATGAATATTGTTCTCAATTTTCGAAAAGGTCTAATAGAACTTCATCTGTAAACCGTCATAACTTACGGGCACGGGGGATGATCAGCCCGTTATGCCCTGTATTGATCAATACTTCATGTAAGAACGATATTATCGTTCACTCTGTCTGCCTTGGGTGCATAAAATTTTTCCCATGTTTGGGATGTTCATACTTAGTCTGGAATCCGAACCAAAATAATTTGATTAGATACAAAAAGATTTTATCGTATTCAACAACATTTCTAAATCTGTGTCTAGCTGGTCAAATAGCTTAGACGACTCTTTGTTATCGTATACATACTGGGGTCAAAAGGTGTGTATATATATATATATATATATATATATATATATATATATATCAACATATGTTTAAATACAATGATTATCCAAGTGGGGACACTTGAATAACCATGTTTAGACATTAACGAACAAAATATATATATTTAAATTACAATATAGTACCATGTTGATAATCAGTGATCGGATATAATATATATAACAATAGGGTTAATAATCTGATACAATGATAATATAATTCTGAAACTAATTTCTTACTCATGTCTATTGCATAAAGAAAATGCAAAGGTAAAGATACTTACTCAATAATAATTAGAGTAAGTATAGCAAATATGCCTGGTCTGCTGTTAACATAACTTAGTTCTATCCTTAATTCAACAACCTATCATTTATAAGATTGTTCTAATGATTAGAATAAAATATTATAACACATAATATCGCATATTCACAGCTAATACATAACCTAATTACATCATCACACATATATTAAATCACAATGGATCACAACAAACATTAATACAATCAAAATATCTAAGTCCAGATCAATTCACAAAAACATGCTTGTCTTCGATCAACGGCTTAATCGAGTAATTATCGAGTCTAAAACTCTATTCTCAGATCTCAATATCCGTAAGTATCGACTATTATTCTTTTAAATGACTTAATAAACATTTAATATAATTTATCATAAATTTTCAAACACTTTAAATCACTATTATATGATTTAAATATTAAACAATTCTATTATCATTAATATTTAAATAACATTAAAGTACTAATAAAACCATTGGCAAAATATTGAAGTTATTTATAATAACTTAAAATATTTTCAAAACACTTACATTACCCTTAAATGATTTTTTAAAACATTTTAAATCATTTTAAATAATTACCATTAATATTAAAATATTAATGTACTATTCATCCAAAATTTAAAAGTCATTAATTATAACTTAAAATATTTTTAATTCATTTATATCATTTTTAAATGATTTTTAAATTAATAAAACTATTTTTAAACCATTTATTTAATATAATTATTAAATAAATTTAATATCATTAATATAAATAAATATCATTAATATTCAATTATTAATGAAATTATCCTTTAAATATTAAAAGTTATATTTTATAACTTAAAATATCTTTAAACACTTTATTTTCATTTAAAATAATTTTTAAAATAATAAAATCATTTTTAAACTAAATTATTTAATAAAATTATTAAATAACTTTAATATCATTAATAATAATTAATTAATGAAATTCATCACAAAATATTAAAAGTTCTTAAAAATAACTTAAAATATTATCTTTATATCATTATATAATTTTAAATGATTTTTCAAGTATTAAAATCATTTTTAAATAATTTATTTAATATAATAATTAAATTAATTAAATATCTTTAATATCTCAAAAATATTAAATATTTGTGAAATATAATTAAAATAATTAAAAACAAATTTTCAGACCTTAAAATAATTTTTAATAATTTATTTTGTATTTTTCATAATTAAAAACTATTTTTCTATAATTATTTTATAAAAATATAATTTTTATAAATAATCTGTCGCTAAAGACCACCTATAACGACAGAACCGTCGCTGTAGGTGTTCTTCGCTTTCTTGGCCAAACCCAGAAACTCAAGTGCAGAGACTGAGTGGGCTACTTTGACTAATGATTAAACACTGATCAATTAGTTTCTAGACAAACTATGACTTAGATCTTATAGTATTAGTGCACATCTACAAGACCTAACAACAAACATGGCAATCAAGCATAAAACCAACGAGATTTAAGCCCTTAAAGAAACTGTCAGACCTGTTCAATTTAGGCTTCCACTACATGATGATCGAGCAACATTTTTCTGATCTAACAACTTTAGTATATAGACAACATGTAGGACTACAGATCCATAACATAAAATCATCAAAACATCAATATAATAAGAAGATAGAAGCTGGTCAACCCCTCGCCGTAAATAAGGTCAAATTAGTTTCTCGGAAATCCTCCCGAAAAATGTAAAGCGTGACGATTGACCAACTTTGACCATCCATTAAATCCAGTGTGTTTGATATCTAGAGGTAATATTAGCATATATCGAAAGCTTACATAACATACTACAACAAGGTTTCAACAACTTAACCAAAATAGTAACCAACTGATATATCAAGAGCCATCAAAACTTGTCAAACGCTTGTTCATGGATTATGGGCTGCCCAGAAAAGGCCCGGTCAATGCCGGTCAACGGATTTTGACCGTTAATAACTACCAATCTATACATCAAATGACTCTGATTCTTTTTGAATATTAAAGACCACATTACACGCTACACAAACCAACTTAAAAACAGCAAAAATCATAAACGACCAAAGATCTGTGGCCACTAACATTTGTTGTCAGACCACAGTTTGATTTTTTTCCAGATTTTGCAAAAACTCAAATCCGAGCCTCTAGATGTTATGGATCCAACATCTAGCAACCCAGATCACCATTATACACTACTAACAACATAATAAAATACAGAATCATAACATCTAACAACAGATTTATGGTCAGATTTCAAGCTAGGGTTTTATACCTTTATAAGAACAAATCTTGATTTCTATCTTTCTGATTTGATTGTGTGTTAGTGGGGCTTGATTTATGGGACTGAAATGCTCAAACAATTCGTGGGTTAGAGAGAGAGAAGCTTGGTGGTGTATGTGTGAGCAATTGGGACAAAATTATGAACTTTCCTCTCTCTCAATCTATATATAACTTGATGAAATGGTTAGGGTTGACCATGCTTATTGATTAAAGTCTATTACTAGACCACATGGCTATGTTGAGTTGGTTTACCAACTAAAGTTATGGCAACCTATACAAGTTATCTATTAAATAATGCAAGAAGGGCAATTTGGTCATTTGGTGTTTACTTTTAGTTGCAAAGTTGTTAATTCCTTTCTACCCTCTAGGGTTTGACCCTTAGGGTTTAACCCTAAGGTTTCCAAATCTCTAAATCTAGAATTATGTATTAGGGGCAAAATAGGAATCTTAGTTTCTAAAAAGGTGAATTAGGGTTCCTTAATTGAATTAGGTTTCCTAATCACTTTAAACTTGTAAAGTAGACTTTATAAAGTTCTAATCTCCACAAGTTTGCTAAATTAGTAATTAGGGTTTCTAAACATTAACTAGGGTTTACCTAATTAACATTAAACATGATAATGGTCATTAATTACATAACACATAACTTAACAAACATTACCGTCATATTTGACTCTGTACTGTAGTTTATCAGTAATGCAAGGATTGTGTACTGTTTTACTATAACTATTCCACACATTAACATTACACACATATAGGACATGTTTACATTACTGAAATATAAATAATATTATATTATTATTCTTATTCTCATTCCTCATTATGGAAGCAGAACTCCACAAGTACACACTGACAAGGAAGACTACGTTCGTAGTGCTGTCAAATGATCGTAAAATGATCAGTCCTGAAGATATCCATGTCTATGATATAAGGAGATATGCAAGGCTGACTTCTAATGCACATGAAGAAAAAGAAATCACACCTCACTGAGAAGACAGTATCAACTATGGGGGAGAAATGATTTGCTAAAAGAACAACAACACTAAAAGTATCAAAAACACACTACGAAGCAATATACCAGTTACAGAGACCCAAAACTTTGTGGCTGATGAACCAAATGAAGAACCATAGTCAGTAGGAATGTCTTAAAACGTACTTTTGATAACCTTGTCAGCCACCCAACTCAAAATCGTGAAGCGCCTACAAATCAAACATATGATCATAATATAAGAATAGGAGGACACCACGATTACAACCAATGCAAATGTCTAGTGTGGATTGATGAACTCCGTAGCAAAAAAGGTTAAATGACATATCAGTGCTAACCACTTCTAAATTTTTCATCTGGAAAGTGCCTCATGGACAAACCTGACCCTTAGTTCACTCTAAGAGGTTGGCCCTTCCTGAGCTACCTTAACCTAGAAGGACTGCTTAGTAAAGTTAATCTCAAGGACTAAGACAGTCAACGATCATATAGTAGAGTTTGAAGAGAAGTCAACGATAGCAGTACAACCTCAACGATTGAAGATGCAGACTCGACGATCGTAAACTTCCCAGAGGATACACTAGCTCATGAGGAGCTCTGTAGAACTAAACAAATGCTCAACTATTCAGATCATGAGGAGATAAGTTTGAATACTGGTTGGAAAGATGTCCTAGAGACTCACCTCTGAAGAAGAGTGCCCAAACCTTCATAGAGTACATCAGTGGATGAGCTATGCAGTTTCAAGGTGAGGATTAATGTCAAACCATCCACTGCAGCATCTCTTAGAAGAAGATCGTTGAGTCAACAAAGAAAAACGTAGAGTCCATAGCTACCTCACCAAGCTACTCTACGAACCAAAAAGGTCAATGGTCAATCCACGTCATTAACGCCTATTTTCTTAAAAGAAATATCAAACTGAAAAGTTTATGGGGAGTTACAGTTTATTACTGGGCATCGTGCAACCAATGGCTGGTTGACACATCACAGCTTATGCAGAGTCAGAAGGAACTTCCATAAAGACAAATTCAAAATCTGTAAATAGTTATCAAAGGCTATCGAACCTCTCTCCCTCTCTTTTTCAAACCCTAGAATCCTCTTCACAGCCCAAATCAATTAACCCTCCAGAGCCTTGCCCAAATCACATTCAACTATCTCTCATAAAACTTCCTAAATCAAATACCCATATTCTTTGAACTCTTCAAATGATAGATTGACGAGTAATCTCTGACATTCAGCTCGGGACCAAGATGTTTGAGAAATCCAAAAAGAAGTTCAGAGATATTCTTGAATTAGTGAAGAAGGCTGGATTCTCAGAATGTCTTGAGGAAAACACTCGAATATATGCTCAACTGGTTAAAGAGTTTTACTCAAACACATCCATAAATTCCAGAACCCTTTCTACCAAGGTCAAAGGTCAGATTCTAAAGCTGAAATCATCTGACATCAATCAATGCTTAGGCCATCCTGACCTAGGACTGAAAAGCCTTGATGAGATTGACACTGAACAAGCAAAGAAGATTATGGTATACAAAAGAAACCCTAGTCTGAAGGACATAAAGAAAAAGGAGTTTCCTGAACAATTCGAGTTCCTTGATGAGATAGTGGGCAAATATATACTATGCAAGGATACTGCACACGACACTGTGATTGATCAACAACTAAAGATTATGTCTACAATAGTTCTGAAGAAGCAAATAAACTTTGGGGTTATCTTGCTCGATCAAATTTCCAAATGGCTGGAAAAGGCTGAAATGAAGAAGTGTATAGATAAACCCTGTAATGACCTAGAAAATTGAACAATTTGTAAAGTGATTTTATTTGTTTTAATAATGAATAAAATCATATTATTTGTTATTATTATGTGGTAGTAAGATGAATGTCGTTCTATAACCTAGAAACATCAGAAAGTCATAATATTTTAACTACGTGAAGGAATTAAAGTGTTTGAATTTCCAAGATGAAAATAAAAGCTTTTCGAGAAATTTTCTGAGAAACCATATTCATCGATTTTCGCTCAGGAATTATTTTTGAAATTTTGAGAAATACGTAACGATAGAATATCGAGGTGAGATGGATTGTGTAATAATAATTCAAGTATGGAAAATGTAATTTTTTGCATGCGGACTTAATTTGAGAACGTTAGGAAAATTAAAGCGTTAGAAGCCAATGTATTGATTGTAAGATACGTATGTATTGTACGAGAAAATGAGCATGAGTATGATACAAAGTATTATACAAGTATGCATGAATAATGGTATATCGTATATTATGAATTAGTATATGAGTTAGAATACGGGAATAATACGTAGAGTATATGTAATAAGGCTTAAAGCCAAATGAAATGGACTTATTAGATTATGTAGGAAGTGCAAGTCCAATGAGAATTAATATGTAAGCCCAAGATTAAGTAATGTTAAAGCCCAAATGTTTGTAATGTAAAGTCCAAAATGGATTAATATAAGCCCAAAAGAATAAGCTAAGTTAATTAAACCTAAGCCCAAATTATTGATCCAATGGGTTAGGGTGACCCATGGGGCAACCCATGGTCATATGGTTAATCTTGGTGACCAAGTAAATAAGGTAATGGCCAAGTAAAGTAGGTGGCTAGCAAGTTAACTTAATTAAGAAGTAAATGAATAGTAATGAGGTGCTTAAAGAGGTGGGATGACTTAATGACCAAATTACCCTAACCTTAGCAATCCTATAAATAGAGAGCTTGGATTTAATTTGTTGGTTGCTTATTTCATCCAACAACTCTTAACTTGCAAAGTGCTCATTGGTTAGAGATAATAAGTTAGGAAAAGTTGACTTTAAAGCAAGAAGTAAGAATAAGGAAGATTCAAGAGATCATCAAGGGTAAGACTCTTGTCCATTAATCTTCCAACTCTTCTATGCTAGGTTGATAAAAGAATAAATAATCAATAGACTTTAGCCGTATAAGTCATGAATAAGTAATTCAAACTTAAATAAGTTATGAACTTATGATGAACATATATGAACTTGTCATATGTTTACATGAATGAAGTTAGTATGATAAAAGGATGTAAGAATGGTGGTTAGAAGACATAAACTATCATAAGTCATGAGAAAGGAAAGTGTATGTATTTTATACTTTAATAAGTTATAAGCTCACGAAGAACAAGTAATGACTTATCATGTAAATAAGTTGATGTAGTATATATGTTAAGATGTTGGTATGATGGATTGAGTCCATTTGAAACGATGAACAAATCATAAGTAATGAAGTTATGCCAGAATTTTAATGATTGGACGATAATCGTCAATTTTGTGAAATTCTCGGATTCGAAGTCAAATTTTGATATTGAGCTCGAAAACGATGGTTTTCGATGGGAACAAGTCTTATTTGGAATTATAGAGTTACGAACTCAAAAATGGCCGAATTCTAACTTAGAACGAAGAAACGAGCGTTGAATGTTCACGAACATTTATCGTTTTCGTCAAAAATGAACCAATAGGTGGATTTTGAGTTAACGAAGTCAAAAATATAAAATTCTTGCATGAACACATAGAGTATGTGATTTGTGAGCTTAAAGCTTTTAAACGAGCCAATTCAGACTTATAACGAAGAAGTTGTGAGCCCGAGAATCTCACAAAAGAAAAGTCTGTAAAAAAATTTTGGTGCACAGAGCTGGCACAAGGCCAATGTGTGGCGCTGCAGCGCCGTGCATAGTAACTTGACCTACTGAGGAGTCGCGCCACAACATGACTTATAGAACTGGGACTCACGCTGCAGCGCCGAGTCCGGGCCATACACACTGCTAACTCGCGCCGTAGCGCGACACAGAGAAGGAATGCTGGCGCCGCAGTGCCAGCCTAAGGGTTTTGACAGTAAAGAATGTTTGTAAGTCGAGCATGAATGGTAATTGATTAACAATGAACTAAAGCTTAATTATAACATTGTAAGGCACTGTTAAACCTTAAGTATGATAACTAAAGGTTGAAGATAGTCAATCGAACATGACTGAAATGATGATGTAAACTATAACGGAAAGCTGGGACCAATAGTAACAAATCTAAGTCATGATTATATTGAGAAGAAGGGTAAGATTCATTAGGAACCATGTATGTTTATTCATGACCTAATGTGTTATGTTATGTGATCATATATTGTAGAGACTTTAAAGACTTAAAGTGAACGTGTAATAACAGTAGCAGACGCTGAAGGAAAGTGTTCTAACCCCTGTTTCAGTTCAATCTGGACAAGTCTTGTGATTCATGTATTCTTACGCATGAATTGATGTATGATGAAGTCAAAGCCAATTCTTTCGGCTAGACTTATAATATGTTGGATTTTTTATAATCTATCAAAGTATTGTCAATGTTTTACCAAACTATGTTGGTGTGGTTTTCAAATGAAGACTGAGTATGCTAAAATGTTTTCTCATCAAACGACAGGCACGTGAGGTTGCCACAACTTAAACGTACATACGTTTAAAGAATGTAGTGTTGATCATCATAGAGTACTATAGACTAATCACCTAGATGTGCTCGTAATATATGTTGGAATTACGGACTTAATACAGGGTTGTCCTTTTCAAAGAAAGTATGAAATGCTCATGGTCTTGGACCAGAATTGATGTTTTACTGAATATTGTCATTGTAAAACGTTTTGAAGGAAAAAAGTGCTATTTTGAATTATCGGTAGTACTTCATAACTATTGTTCAATTATTGAAGATATACTATTCTTATGTTTCAAGCATGTCGTTTAAATGAAATTGTTGTACTTGCTGAACTTTTTATGCTCACTCTTGCTTGAACCATATGAATGTAGTTAAAACCGAACAGACCGAAGGATCCGATAAAGATAAGGGAAAGGCTAAGGTTGACCGTTGAACTATCTATGTAATGGTATAGGTTTAATGTTGTAATGTATTTGATATTATGACAAAGAACTTATGTATTGGTTATAAAGAACCTGGGAAGGGAATATTTTTTGGAATATATAAGACATATTCGTTTTTTTGAGGCATTTCAATTGAATGTATGTGCGAATTGTAGCACCGTGTAGCACCATATGCCGGGTAGGGAGATACACGGATTTGGGGGCATCACAAACTCCTTACAAAGGTTTTTCATGGAAGACTCTTGAGCATTGTGCTGAGAAGAAATTGGGAAGCAAGATCAAAGATGATGAGGGAGAACCACTAAATGTCCATAAAGTCATGTTTCCACAACTATTTGTGAACTGGAAGAAAAATCTCAAGGAAAATAGGAGGCTCATAATAACTGGGACCAACAACAAGGTCTCTGCAAAGAAGAGGAATGCAAAGGAGGTGGAAAGCTCTCATTCTGATGACTCTGTATTAGTAGCAGTTACACCGGCAAAGAAGAAGTTCAAGGGTGTGAAGAAAACAGAGGCTCCACCAAGAAGTCTCTCCACTGACAATAAGGAAACAGAAGAAGAAAAGGTCTCAACTGCAGATACTCCAAAGAGAAGAAGTAACAGATTGCTCCAAGGACCATCCAAAAAGAAAGCAAAGGTGATAAAGAAGTCAGCCCCAGTTCCCCAAGAAAGCCTATCTTCCAAGGACAAGAGCGAAGAGTCAAAAGATGTGAAGGGAACTAAAAGTGTCAAGATTGAATCCCCAAAGAGCAAGTCTGGAAATGAAGAAGAATGTACAAGCCCTATGGCTAACTCTCAGAGCATCCACTCTGATGATGAAGAAAGGCTGCAAGATGACACAACTGTATCTCCTACTGCAAATACTCCAACAAGTTCACATGATGGTTCCAGAGATGTTGAGTCCGAAGAAGAAGGATATGCCCCTACTGTTGTTGAACATCAAGGAAGTCTGTCTGATAATTCAGAGGCTTCAGAATTTGAAAAAGAAGAAAAATCTAATTCTCCTATAGCTGAACCTCCAAGGAGAAGAAAGGGCTACCGACTACTTGCCAAGTCTGTATCAAAGAAGCAAGGTGAACTCTCTACTGCAATCATTGAAGTGTGTGATGATGAATCTGAATCAAAGGAAGAAGATGCTGAAGAAGGTACTAGTGATAAAAATCAATAAGAAGAATTCACTGATGAATTTGATGAAAGAAGTCAGCATGATTCAAGCTCAGAAGCACTACTACAAAACAGTAAATAGACAACACTTAAAAGATGACATTTTTATAAAAAATGTTGTAGTATTTTTTTCACAACGTTTTAAAAAAAAACATTGTAGATATATATAAAAAACGTTATCTATTTAAAAGGGCATTTTTTTTATTTTAACTAGATAACGTTTTTTTTTAAAAAAGGTTATCTATTTACAAAAACACGTAGCTTAAATGTTTATCAATTTAAAGAGTTTGCTTTTCTTTTTTACTATTTCATTCGTGTTTTCTCCCTCTATCAACCCTCGACTCTCTTCCTTCTTTCTCATCCCTCCATCATATCTCACAAATCCCTCTAGCTTTCCAGATTCAAATGGAAACATGAGATCAACGATTAGATCTAAGACCTTCTTTCTCCCTCTATACACGATTCTCTCATTTTTACATAGTTTGTTATGTAAGTTTATAGATACGGATGTATATGTATTTATGTATGCTAGGGCTTTTTTTATTCTGATTCGGCGAGGCGAGGCGAGGGGAGCATGCAAATGGAGAGAGAATGGAGAAACAATGGAGGAATCGGGGTTGGAAATCATCGATTTTCATCCATGTTTGACTCACCATCATCGTTGAAGCTTTTTCCGATTTCTTCTCTGGTGCCCAATTATTCTTCCTCATCTTCGTGTTCGCCTTTATCTGGTTGCGCTAGTGTGTCTGTCGGCGTTGGTGTCGGTGGTTGAAATTACATTGAACACCATGTCTCCCAATTTTGTGAGACATGAAGAACAATTCAAAGCTGTTACTTATGGAGAATTAAGATGGTAAAGAGATGCTGAAAGAGGTGAAAGTGCCTGAAATATCAAGAGGCTACCGAGGTCACACTAAAGTCGAAAGCGTAAGATGATAAGTCGGCGCAGAGCGAGTGCAAGTCCATTGTTATTTTGATTATAATCAACATGATCTTAACTTTAGGTGTTTTGGAGGCTCATTTCAGTTTGTTTTCCTGTAGGTAGATTCTTTAAAAATAGTTATCTATGATGGTACCAGAGTTACTAAAAGGGATATTAATTTCTTACTCGAGATGCTTGAAAGACAGTTGCTGAAATCGGGTAACATCAAGGCTGGAGGAGAAGGGAAAGTTCAACGAAAGATGGATGTTAGTATTGAATGCTGATTTTATTAATTTTACTTTATCATTTTTATGTGTTATTAATCAATTATTGTTTTACACTATTAATTGCACCCTGTAATTTCTTATTAACATTTCCATTTTGCCAATTAGTTATTGCTTTCATCATTCAATAAATCTATGCTCTAGATTGAAAGATCTTAAAATACGTCTACGATTTTGTTGGAAATCTAATAAACTTAGAAATCTATTTATTATCAACTTCCAAAGTATTACTGTATTTGTTTACATGATTTTTTGCTTCGAGTTGTATTTCTCGTCTATAAGAACCTTCAGTATCACCTTATAACTCCCTTTTCAAGTGTGCCGTGTCTAGAGCCTTTTGGATACAGCTGATAATCTTAAGCTATGTCTACGATTTGCTGATGATACCGTTTAATCATACAGTTGTTTAGCTGGTTGATCATTTTTTTTTGTTACGTGTGATGATTTTTTAAGGTACTGTTGAGATTGAAGTTTTGGGGTAAAATTGGTTTAAATTATGTGATAGTGTGATACATATGATTATATCCCCGCCCCCGCCCCCCACTTCCACATAGGTTTTTGTTGGATTTGGTGGGTAGATTTATAAATAGGTTTTTGATTTTCTAAGCTGTATTCTACTTGGATTTTCGGAATTTTTACTGAGACATGCGAATGCTTTGGAATATTTATTTCTTATAATGATTTCGGATCCTGCTTCTCTCGTGAAGAACCTCTCTTTGCTTGCTTTCCCGCCTTACTCAACTTAATATATCCTGATAACTTATGCTTTCTAGGATCTGTTTTCTTATTAGAGGCTCCCTGTTTTAATACATCTTTATTGTTACATATGCCCTATGTGTAATTAATTTTAGGTTCAAGTCAGATGAGGAGAGGACACCAGTTTATCACATTGTTGAAGAAACATTTCCTCTCTTTTGTGTTGTTTATGATTTCAAGTATGGATATTAATTGTTGAAGATGATAATGATAATGATAATAATAATAAAGTAATGTGCCATCTCAATAGTATATCCGTTTCACTTTATAAGTATTTCAGCTGCTAAACTTTAAGAAGAGTGACGGTCCTTTTTTTTATTTAAAGAAGTTCTGTATATTAAATTCCATAACTCGGTCCTTCTTTCAAAAAAATTCAGTTGGAGATTCCAAAGTAGTTGTTTGATCGAAATGTGTTCAATGCTTGGATGGTTCTTTTCTTAAATATATTGGAGAGACATGTCCCTTTAGAAGACAACAACCACCGATCCGAGATCTTAGGAAATCTTGGGGGTGGTGGAAGGTTAAAAAGTGGACAGTCCATATATTAAATCGCCTTTACACCCGGTGAGATTATCAATCCAAATTTAGCTAATCATTTGATGGCTTGGAAATATATATCTAATTTTGTGACACCCCCAAAATTAGGTATACATCAGCCATCTTGAGTCGCCAAATACATTGTACAAAATACAAATACAACTTAATTATACAAACGTCGTGCAAACAATACGACAAAACATAGCTGAGAGTTTTAATAAGAATATTGTCATCTAGACAATATCCACACTCAAAGGAGTCCTCATTACATTTATTGTCACACTATTTAATGTAATAGTGAGGACTACTAATGCTATCATCCGGACCATCACTCCGCTCCCTGACTCGTCCCAAATTATATTCTCATTTCAAAGAGAACAAAGAAAAGAAAGGGTGAGCTCAACTAGCCTAGTAAGAAATATTATGACTAAGATAATACAGAATAAATTATCCTTAGCCTTCAACAGTATAACAACTGATAGAATATAATAGACAACAAGTTTAACTGCAGCGAAATTAGCAATCCATTAGAAGAGTCAAGTAGAACATAATGTCTACTATCTCCTCTGAATTAAAAGTCCATTGTTGATATTTTATTCCTGTAATACCCATCAACAGTTCTTTGTTATACTTAAGACAAATATAACTTTCATCACTTGTCTTCACCTGAACCTCCAAAGATGTTAGTTAAATTCACAATTCATATTTATAAAAATGTGAATTAACAGTTCCTTCTTGCCACAAAGGCTTAATAGAATGTTTACTCAATATCCTTACCCCAAAGGCTGAAGATATTCAAATGTAATAAAAATGATCATACCAATCAGTTGTCTATCTTTGCACTATGGGCCAAAGATATTCAACTATAAAACCAATGGTCATGATCATACCTATCAATTATATGTCAGTGCACTACGGCCAAAGATATACAACTATTAACTAATGGTCATGATCATGCCAATCACATCATCGAATTATCCATGCACTACGGGCCAAGGATATTCGCTAGTATCACCAGAGGTCATGATCATGTCATACACCTGTCCATCTTCGCACTATGGGTCAAAGCTATCAAACAACAGATCATCTTTACACTATAGGCCAAAGATATTCAACAACATATCATCTTTGCACTACAGGCCAAAGACATACAACTGTAAAACCAATAACCAACAGTATAATAAAGAATTGAATAATAAAAGAATTTCACCATGTATGTAGTACTTCGCATAGACAGGTTATTTCAACATAATAATATAGACTGGAATAATAGAAGAATTTCACCATGCGTGTGTAATCCGTACAGACATGTTATTCAAACAGGATAATAAATAATGGAACCAGGTCATGCGTAACGCACAGACAGGATATTCTAACAGAATAATAAAGAATGGAACCAGGCCATGCGTAAACGCACAGATAGGATATTCCGACAGAATAATAAAGAATGGAATAACAATAGAAATCACCATGCATGCGATAGATCGCACGCATGTGTTATTCCAATAGAATAATAAATAATGGAACCAGTCGAAGCGTAATACGCACCTTGCAAGTGGATATTCCAATGTAATAATAAAGAATGGAATAATAGAAGAATTTCACCATGTATGCGATACTTCGCATAAACAAGTTATTCCAACATTATAATAAAGAATGGAATAATAGAAGAATTTCACCATGTATGTGATACTTCGCATAAACAGGTTATTCCAACATAATAATAAAGAATGGAATAATAGAAGAATTTCACCATGTATGCGGTACTTC
This sequence comes from Panax quinquefolius, assembly GCA_020205615.1. Taxonomy (NCBI): domain Eukaryota; kingdom Viridiplantae; phylum Streptophyta; class Magnoliopsida; order Apiales; family Araliaceae; genus Panax; species Panax quinquefolius. The sequence continues at coordinate 44,509 of JAINUW010000488.1, read as the reverse complement.
GCATAAAAAGGTTATTCTAACATAGTAATAAAGAATGGAATAATAGCTCTTACGAGTATTGAAAGAAATTAATTCTCTTCATGAATATGAAAGAATAATACCCCTTACAGGTACAACAAATAATATCCCTTACCTTAATAATAACATCCCTTACCTTAGAAAACTGAATACTAGAGTAGTGAAGTAGCAGAATACTTTTCTTCATTCTCTCTATAATTTCTCTCTCTAGAGTTTTAGTGAATTCGTAAGAAATAATGAAGTAATGAGCTTCTATTTATAGGAGAATGGACTAAATAGTAACTGAGACAATCAGATCTTTCATAGGAAAGGAAAAGTTTCCTGTTTTATTATTAATAATAAAACAAAACTTAGACAACCAAATCCTTCTTAGGAAAGAGAAGTTTCCTGTTTTATTACTAACAATAAAACAAAACTAATAAAATATAATTATATATATATTACCCTTTTCTGCAGGCAAACATTAAAACCATCCATGACAACTGATTTACTATTATAATTTCAACCAACGGTCTGAAAAAATTAACACATCTCTTCATGGAATAATATTATACCAAATAATGATTTGGACTGAAAAGAAATATATTTTTCAAGTGAATAGTAACTCATGAATAGTACTCTGACATAAAAAGTGCCCCAAATACCCGAGTGAATAATACTAGAGTGAATAGTAACCGGGTATTTTATGACAACTTGTCTACTTTGAAAATTTTTCATATATCACCCTTAACTTTAACCTTTATCAATTTAACCATTTACTAAATAGAATAATTATAAAAAAATTGAATACTTTCATTTCATAAAATTCGGGGTCTCACAAATTTCCTTGTATTGTGATCTCCCACAGGTTCGGAGATTTGAAACTTCAAACCCTAGAAAACAGAGCTTTTGCCCAAATGTTCCAGAAGAATTTTGCTGGGAAAATTTTGGAATGCCATTTAAATTTGTTGAATGTGATCCGAGTTGGTGGCTATTTGCCTGATAGAGTTACTGACCTTATTTTGCAATATCTAAGCAACATATATGTTTATAAGATTTCACTTCAAGTACTACAGAACATTATCATAATTACTACACTGAATCATGTTTGGGAATTATGTAGTAATTATTACTAGGGTAGTGGTTGGGGTAAAATGGGGTGTTTTCAAATGATGTTAACATGTAATGGCTTCAATTTTGTTAGAATATTATAAAGTAATTTTAATCTAATCTCTACTGGTCTAGTAAGCTTATTTGTTCAATATTTTCATTATATTATTTGAATATTTGGTTTAAATGTTCAACCGGAGAGTATTCGATTCACAAGTAATACTTTGTACCATAAGCATATAGTACATCTGGTCTTGGCTAACAATAACGTTATGTAAATAATTGATTTGCTCAAAATTTTAATACATCTTCTTGGTGTTGCTTCTTATTGGTCATGCTCCTGTTTTCTTGTTTTATGCTTCTCTTTATCTTTTATGTTGCTTTTATTTATTAGCTCCATGTATATCTTCTTCAACCAAGACTTGATGTTGTACTTTTTGAGATAATATTCCCACTTATGTGCTTCAATGACAATGATCAAAAGCTTTGGGATGAAGACCCACATGAATATGTGAGGAAGGGTTATGGTAAGCATTTGAATCTGTTCATATTTTTTTTTAATATTTGAGAAAGTGAAAATTATTAACGGCCCACAGGGGTAAACCCATATGACTACCAAGACCAAGTGGATGCGTATATAATTACTGTCTTCACTTTAGATTGCTTGGTTGATAAATATTCCCTTGCTTTGCATACATAATTATGGTCTACTATTATTTATTTGTATTATGATTTTGTCCCTCTCTTATCCTCATATTTTATTTCCTTCCAGGATACCTGCAATAGAAAGAGCAACTAACAAAATCAGGAACCATTTGCAAGTTCACCTCATTGTCTTTTCAAAGAAATTTAGTTTCACTTGTATTTTTTAATTCATGTTGTTTCATAATCAATGCTTGAGACATTTGAAACTATAAACGAATGGTATTATTGGGATGTATTTTGAATGGTTGATACATTTTGGTTTTAAATTTAAATGAGAATTTAGACCTTTTAGCTATATATCATGGCATTAGCATATTGCAGGTGCATTGGTAATATAGGTGAACCACAACTTTTTTTTTCTTTTTTTTTTCTTTTTCTACAACATTTTAAAAATGTTGTATAAATTGGTTAAAAACATTGTCTGATATATTAAAGTACAATATTTTTATCAAGAAAACGTTGTAGAATCATACATTCTACAACATTTTTAAGCATCTGCTAATTTATGAAAAACAAATCTACAACGTTTTTTTCTTAAAAAACATTATGGAATGTGCTTAACTACAACGTTTTAAAAACGTTGTGTAAGGGTGTCAAATAGATGACACCCTTAACCACGGTGTTTTTCTGACTGAAACCACAACGTTTTTTCTGCGTTGTCTATTTACTATTTTGTAGTAGTGAAGGTGAAGAAATGGAGAAAGATTCTGGTTCTGCAAATCAGGAATCAGAGGAACTAGCAGACTATCCTATCCTCTCTCCAGCAAGAATCAGCAGAAGAATAGTGGTGGAAGTTTTTGATGAACCACCAGAAGTACCAGCAGAAAGATGGGTAAGCTATGGCAATGAACAACTCAAGGTTGTGAGGATGATTGCATATGATGTGTTCAAAAATTGGAACAACATAGAGTTAGACTGCACCACCAGTCTCTACAATCCTGATGATCTTTTGATGAGATGGTTCTTCCCATGGATGCCCTGGTTAAAGGCATATACTGAAAAGGATGGAAGTTACTTCAGATGGTGTTACTCTCAGTTTCCAAGCCTGGAGCTAGTGTCACAGAACTTCCCATGGGTGAAGAAATTTGAAACCATAATGATCAAAGACCAGCCTCACTACAAAGTCTACCGATATGCTGGCAACCACTACAGTCCCTATGATAGTAGAGTGGGTTCTGATGGCAGAAGGATTATGCCCAAACGGATGATTGTAGAGTCCCTTCACTCTACCACTGAAGATGATCAAGTTTATTTTGATAAGCTTCCCTCTGCCCAAGCACAGCTGTCTGATATTCCTTCATCCACCACAAGCGATTGTGTGAAGCCCCAAAAATAGGTATACATCACCTATTCTGAGTCACCAAATACATGGTACAGAATACAAATACAATCTTAAATATACAAGAAGAGAGCTATGAGTTTTAATACAAACATTGTCTTCTAGACAATATCCACTCTCAGAATAAGTCCTCATTACATTTATTAACACACTATTTAACAGAATAGTGAGGACTACTAATACTATCATCTGGACCTTCACTCCGTTCCCCGCCTAGTCCCGGCTACGTTCTCATTTCCTGAAGAGAATAGTGAAAGAAAGGGTGAGCTCAACTAGCCCAGTAAGAAATATTATGACTAAGATGTGACACCCCCAAAATAGGTATACATCACCTATTCTGAGTTGTCAATACATGGTACAGAAACAACTACAACTTTATTATTACAACAGTAAAACTGTGAGTTTGAATACAAATATTATCTTCTAGACAATATCTATACTCAAATAAATCCTCATCACATTTATTGATACATTATTTTACAAAAATGGTGAGGACTACTAAACAATCCTTTCTAAAACCTTCATTCCATACCCCAGACTACGTATACTCGCTATATTCTCGCCTCCCGAGAAAAATGGAACAAAAAGGAAAAGGGTGAGCTCAACTAGCTCAAGAAAGAATATTATGACTAAGATAATATACAACAAATTATCGTTAGTCTTCAACAGGAAAAAATATAATAGAATACAATAGACAACAAATTTTAAATCAATATTCGCAATGAAAATAATAATTCATTAGAAGAGTTAAGTAGAGAATGCAAACTACTATCTTCTATGTATGAATTTAAAAGTTCATCGCCTATCTTTTATCCTCAGAACATCAATCAATATATACATCCGGAATCAAATATTCATCTTTGCACTACTGGACCAAAGATATTCATCGATTGGTCATGTTCATTTAAACACTGCTTCATCTTTGTACTACGGGCAAAGATATTCTTGAAAATCATTCATCTTTGCACTACGAGCCAAAGATATTCTTAAGAAATCATTCATCTTTGCTCTACAGCCAAAGATATTCCATAATATCATCATTTAAGACCGAGGATGATGAAAATATTTTTTTTAAAGAAACGAATCCAAAGAAACAAAATGACAAGGATTAAGGATTAAGGATTCGTACTTGGTTTTATCCACGTCCAAAAATACCTCAAAAATAATCATAGTGGTGTAAAATTCAAGAATGATCAAAACATGGATACAATCGAGTTAGTATCCGAATAGATGTTTTGGAAGAAAAGAAGAAATTTTATTTTTCTATTGAATAATACCGTGATCGTGAATAATACCGTATCGTGAATAGTAACTCAAACACCAAAAGATAGAAATTCCACAAAAACATCTTCACGCTTCATGAATAGTACTCGTGAATAGTAACTCGTGAATAGTAACTCATGAATAGTAACCCATGAATAGTAACCCATGAATAGTAACCCCGACATGAAAAAGTTCCAAATTTGATAAAAAGTTCCAACTAATATTTCAAAGATAATGATATTGAAGAAATAATATCATTTGAGAAGAAAATAACATCCCTTACCTCGAAAGATCAAGATTTCTAAATTTGAAACACCTGGATATAGGCTATGACTTGGACTTGCAATCAGATAGCAATACTCAAAGTATACTCAAAATACTCACAAGAATACGCTCGATAATATAGAGAGAAAACTTCGATTTAAGTGTGATTTTCAATTCTAACTTAAGCACCTATTTATAGGAAAATGCTTAGAACACCAAAGCGTAAAATTTAATAAAATAATAATATAATTAAACAAATTCAAGCCCACCTTAGACCAACTGAATTCAGCACATTTATATCACATGTGGGATTGCAAAAAACGTTTTTCTTAAATAAAACAATTAAAACTTCCAAAAATTAATTATTTCGAACTTGAGCTTCAAAATTCATAATTAATAGCCCTTTCATCGAAAATTCTAATCTCGCGAGTTTTTATAGGAAATTCAATTCTCTACAACTTTGCGTAAGAAAGTTTTTTCAAATTCCAAATGTAAATCGAATCAAATCCACAAACCAAGCGATTTTACGTGCTATAATTAAATTTCACCAATAAATGGGGTCCACCGACATGTTTTTAACATGTTTTAAACATTTATTGCAACAAAAATACTCTTCCTCCTCGTATACTCATATATCCCACATTCGTTGTAAAAATATCACCGTTAATATATTATTAAAATAATATATTTAAATGAATTATTTTATCGTAAAAAGATAAAATATTAATTTTCAACAATTGTCATTTTAAATATTTTCTCTATCTATATCCACATAAAATCAATATTTTCCTCATCATATAAATCAATAATTAATTATTCACAAATAATATTACGAGAATCACAATATTGACAACCAGGCGCCTCAGGGAAGAGGGGCTTTCAATAAGAATTTCTTCTTCTTGGCGCCGCAATTAGGTGACCAAACCTCTCCTTAGACGAACTTTCTAGACATTGCCAACAATGTTATCTAATAATATTATTCAGATAATATGAATTATTGCTTCGATAATGAAAAATCTTGTGTAATGACAATTATTGAAACAACAAAGAATATAAAATATCAACGTAGCAATTATTAACTCAATAAAATACTAAACGAAGAATTATCAGTAACCATTATTGAGTAGTGCCTTCTTCACGTAAGAATCAATAATTGGTGCAATACCGGTAAGCTACTGCTCAACAACGCGTATTAGTGTGTTTTAACCAACGGGTATTCCAACAAGATAATTGAAATAACTACGCCGTTATTTAAAAACAACTTATATTTGTCGTTTTCTTCATCCAATCGCTTTAGTTATGGGGCCCACACATGGTCTGCTTGCGCCGTCATTTAATATTCCCACAAGCATTTAATATTCCACGACCAAACGAATATTCTAACGATAATGAATATTTTATAACCACTTGCTTATTTTGAAATATTTGCGTATTTAACCCTTAACTATCCACATTAATCAAATCAACCCTTACTATTTCAAAATAATAAATAAAGGAAATTCCTTTTTATTTAAAAATTTCGGGGTCTTACAAAGATAATGCAGAATAAATTATCATTAGTCTTCAACAATGTTAAACTGATAAAATACAATAGACATCAAGTTTAACTGCAGTGGAATATGCAATCCATTAAAAGAGTCAAGTAGAGAATAAAATCTACTATCTTTTATGATTTAAAGATTTTCATCACTTTTATCGCTGGGACTCAGCTTAATAAATAATCCACATCATCCCTGCACTACGGCCAAGGATATTCATTAGTATAAACACAATTTATCCATGCACTATGGGCCAAGGATATTTGTGTATTCATTAATGGTCATGATCATGCCAACAACTGTCCATCAATGCACTACGGGCCAATGAGGACTTTTACCACATCATTTGTAACATTACGGTTATGATTACACCGAATAATCCCTGGTCATAATCATACCAAGTCCATCTATGCACTACAAGCCACAGATGACTTTTAACAAAATATAAACATGAGGATGATGACAATAATATAAGAATTCAATAAAACAAGTTCAAGAATTAAATTATCCAGGAACTAATAACGTCCAAATTATCAACATGATACTTCTTTGTAGAGTAAAATTCAAGAATGCTCAGAAGAATATTTCTATGAAAAGATACTGGATGAAGCGCAAATATTAAGGATATTCCACCAATTTCATGGAGTATAGAAGTCAAAACTTTAACCAACTGAGTATAATAAAGAATGGAATAACAAAAGAAATCACCATGCATGCGGTACTTCACATAGACTGGTTAATCCAATAGAATAATAAATAATGGAACCAGGTCAGCCGTAATATGCATCGACAGGATATTCTAACAAAATAATAAAGAATGGAATAACAACAAAAATCACCATGTATGCGGTACTTTGCATAGACATGTTATTCCAACAGAATAATAAATAATGTAGATTAGGTCCCACAAAAAAACGCATGCATACGATATTCCAATGTAATAATAAAGATTTAAACAAGGTCCAGCGTAAAACGCATGCATGTGATATTCCAATAGAATAATAAAGATTTTAACCAGTCCTACAGTAAAACATGATGACGTGATGTTCCAAATGTAAATCACCAAGTATAGGGTAGATCCAGTATATCTGAGTTATTCCAATGAATAATAAAGAATGGAATAATGTAAGTTCTCTTCATGAATATGAAAAAATAATACCCTTACCTTATAAATAAGAGTACCCCGACGGTGAGGCGGGGATATATGAAGAAACTTGCACTACGCTCAAAGCTTTCTTAAACGCTAAAGAAATACGCCAAGATAGAAGAATAATTCTCTCTACGCTTTCTCTAGAGAGTTTCAAAGGAATTCGTAAGAAATAATAAAGGAATGAGCTTCTATTTATAGAAGAATGGACTGAATAGTAACCAATCCATGAACGGTCCAGATCGATTTACTTTAAACAGACGGTCCAGATTGGTTTACCATAAAATATAATAAATTCTATTTATAATCTAATAAAACAAATAACTTTTAAAAAGATTTTACTATGCAAACACTATGCAGGCACTATGCAAACACTATGCATAATAAAATATAATATATTCTAATTATTGTCTAATAAAACGAATAACTTTATAAAAGAATTCTGTTTTATATAAAAAGATTTTACTATTAGCCTAATAAAACGAATAACTTTATAAAAGTATTCTGTTTTATATAAAAAGCTTTTCTATTTTATTACATTAATAATAGTAATAAAACAAAACTTCATCATCATTATTATTATTCACACTATTAATCGACCAGGTCGTTCCCAGGAAAGAGGGGGCTTTCCAATAAGAATTTCTCCCTATTGGCACGCAATTAAGTTACCAAACCTCTCCTTGGCAGAACTTCTAGACATCGTTAATAATGCAAATAATAATATTAATAACTCTGTCATCTCAATTATTGATTTAATAATATATAAAATATCGACAATAATTGAATAAAACTGAATGACTTCTCACGTAAGCATCAATAATCAATACAGTGTGCTACTATGCAACCACGCGTATTCACGTGCTTTTCTTTAACACCGGTGTTTCAACAGCTAACGGTAAAACTTCCGCCGTTATTTTCATAAAAAATATTTTTGTCGTTTTTCAATCCGGCAATAATTTCGTTAATAGGGTCCACCAATGATTGTGCCATTGCATCTAATATTCCCCACCAATCGAATATTATAAACAACTTGCGTGACTTTGCAAAAATTTCTAAATATTACCCACAACTATAACATTATATCAAATTCATTCCATAATATTTAAAATGATAATTATAGAAAATTCATCTTTATTCATAAAAGTTGGGGTCTTATAATCTCCCCTTCTTATGAAATTTTGCCCTCGAAATTAGGGTACGTACCTGGTATGTCGAAGAGGTAAGAATACCTTGATTTCATTTAAGATTCTAACTCCCATATCATTTCCTCAGCATCATGGTTCCTCCATAAAACTTTGACTTGAGGTATAACCTTGGAGCGTAGAATATGTTCCTTCTTATCCAAGATTTGAACATGAACCTCTTCATACGTTAAATCTTTCGCTATTTCGTCTAGTTGTAACTCAATAATGTGGTACGGGCCTTTCACATATTTACGTAACATGGATATATAAAAAATGTTATGAACCCGAGACATACTTGGCGGCAAAGCAAGTCGATAGGCTATAGTCCCTACTCGATCGAGGATTAGAAATGGGCCAATGAATCAAGAATTGAGCTTTCCACTCTTTCCAAATCTCGTAACTCCTTTCCATGGAGCAACACGTAACAACACATGATCTCCAATATCGAATTCCACTTCCTTTCGATGAAGATTAGCATAACTCTTTTGTCGGTCTTGTGAGGTTTTTATACGTTATCGGATCGTTTGAATTTTTTCGTAGTCATACGTATTAACTCTGGTCCCAACAACGTTGCTTCACCCACCTCATCCCAGCGTACTGGAGAACGACACTTTCTTCCATACAACGCTTCGAATAGAGCCATGCCAATACTTGCTTGATAACTGTTGTTGGAAAACTCCACCAATGGTAAGAACTTGTCCAAACTTCCCTTGAAGTCAAGGACACAGAGTCTTAATAAATCTTCAAGAGTTTGAATAGTCCTCTCTGATTGTCCGTCCGTTTGAGGATGATATGCCAAACTAAATCATAAATCCGTGCCCACAACTTTTTGTAAACTAACCCAAAATCATGAAGTGAAGCTTGGGTCTTGATCAGAAACTATGGATACTGGCATACCATGAAATCTTACAACCTTGTTTATGTACATACGAGCAAGACGTTCAAGTGTATAAGTTTCTCGTATAGGTAAGAAATGAGCAGACTTGGTCAATCTATCAACAATGACCCAAATTGCATCTATACCTTGAGAAACCTTGGGAAGACCAGTAATGAAATCCATGGTAATGTGCTCCCACTTCCATTCTGGAATTTCAAGTGGTTGCAATGGACCTTTTGGTACTTGATGTTCTGCCTTAAGTGGTTTTGGCTCTCCAAAAAACTCCAGTGGTCCTAGCTTCTTAAACTGTTTTGCGTTGACCGTCCGAGAGTTGCCAGTGTTTCCACCTGCATTTTGGATAGAAGCCGCTCTCGCCTGATGTTGCATGAATTGCATGAAGCCTTGGAACATTCCATCGTTCATCATTTGGTCAGTGTTGTTGTTTGCATTAGAATTGTCGCCTTCCTGATGCACATTATCCTAATTATTGATCTGTGGAGACTCAACGGTCTCCTGTGCTCCATTGATGTTCTCAACATTCTCGGATGCCATTTTCAAATACTGTCACAAAACAAGGGTTAATTAACATATGACATATAATCTCTATACTCTGACCAACCAATTAAATATCAAATAAACTTAGGTAGGTCATACTAGCGAAAGAATTCTCCGTCTCTCCCCTCCTAGTTCTTGTGTCACATCTCAGTCAAGGATCATATCCCTAAGCTCTGATACCAACCGCTTGACACCCCCAAAATAGGTATACATCACTTATTACGAGTCGCCAAATACGTGGTACGTAATACAAATACAATCTTAAATATACAACAAGAGAGCTATGAGTTTTAATACAAACATTATCTTCTGCACAATATCCCTCTCGTAATAAGTCATCATTACATTTATTAACACACTATTTAACAGAATAGTGAGGACTACTAATACTATCATCTGGACCGTCACTCCGTTCCCCGACTAGTCCCGGCTACGTTCTCATTTCCTGAAGAGAAAAATGAAAGAAAAGGTGAGCTCAACTAGCCCAATAAGAAATATTATGACTAAGATAATGCAGAATAAATTATCATTAGTCTTCAACAATGTTAAACTGATAAAATACAATAGACATCAAGTTTAATGCGCAGCAAATGAACATGCAATCCATTAAAAGAGTCAAGTAGAGAGAATAAAATTTTATGATTTAAAAGGTTTTCATCACTTTTATCATTTGGGACTCGACTTTTAAAAATAAATCCATCATCATCCCCGCTTTTACCCGAGGATATCCATTAGTATCACAACCATAATTTATCCATGCACTACGCGCTAAGGATATTTGTGTATTCATTAATGGTCATGATCATGCCAACAACTGTCCATCAATGCACTACGGGCCAATGAGGACTTTTACCACATCATTTGTAACATTACGGTCATGATTACACCGAATAATCCTCTGTCATAATCATACCAAGTCCATCTATGCACTACAGGCCATAGATGACTTTCAACAAAATATAAACATGAGGATGATGACAATGATATAAGAATTCAATAAAACAAGTTCAAGAATTAAATTATCCAGGAACTAATAACGTCCAAATTGTCAACATGATACTTCTTTGTAGAGTAAATTTCAAGAATGCTCAGAAGAATATTTCTATGAAAAGATACTGGATGAAGCGCAAATATCAAGGATATTCCACCAATTTTATGGAGTATAGAAGTCAAAACTTTAACCAACTGAGTATAATAAAGAATGGAATAACAAAAGAAATCACCATGCATGCGGTACTTCGCATACACAGGTTATTCCAACAGAATAATAAATAACGAAACCAGGTCAGGCGTAATACGGACCGACAAGATATTACAACAAAATAATAAAGAATGGAATAACAACATAAATCACCATGCATGCGGTACTTCGCATAGACAGGTTATTCAAACAAAATAATAAATAACGGAATCAGGTCCGGCGTAAAACACACAGACAGGATGTTCCAACAGAATAATAACGAATGGAATAACAACAAAAATCACCAAGTATAAGGTAGACCGTGTATACAGGTTATTCCAAAAGAATAATAAAGAATGGAATAATAGAAGTTCTCTTCATGAATATGAAAAAAATAATACCCCTTACCTTATAAATAAGAGTACTTCGAGGGCGGGGATATACTTGAAGAAACTTGCACTACGCTCAAAGCTTTCTTAAACGCTAAAGAAATAAGCTCAAGACAGAAGAATAATTCTCTCTACAGTATCTCTCTGTAGAGTTTCAGTGAATTCATAAGAAATAATGAAGGAATGAGCTTCTATTTATAGAAAAATGGACTGGATAGTAACCAATCCATGAACGGTCCAGATCGTTTTACTTTAAACATATGGTCCAGATTGGTTTACAATAAAATATAATAAATTGTATTTATAATCCAATAAAATGAATAGCTTTTAAAAAGATTTTACTATGCAAACACTATGCAGGCACTATGCAGACACTATGCATAATAAAATATAATATATTCTAATTATTGTCTAATAAAACGAATAACTTTATAAAATTATTCTATTTTATATAAAAAGATTTTACTATTAGCCTAATAAAACGAATAACTTTATAAATGTATTCTGTTTTATATAAAAAGCTTCTCTGTTTTATTACATTAATATTACTAATAAAACAAAACTTCATCATCATTATTATTATTCACACTATTAGTCGACCAGGTTGTTCCCAGGAAAGAGGGAGCTTTCCAATAAGGATTTCTCCCTATTGGCGCGCAATTAGGTGACCAAACCTCTCCTTGGAAGAACTTCTAGACATCGTTAATAATGCAAATAATAATATTAATAACTCTGTCATCTGAATTATTGATTTAATAATATATAAAATATCGATAATAATTGAATAAAACAGAATGACTTCTCATGTAAGCATCAATAATCAATATCGTGTGCTACTGTGCAACCACGCGTATTCCTGTACTTTTAACACCGGGTGTTTCAATAGTTAAAGGTAAAACTTCCACCGTTATTTTCATAAAAAATATTTTTATCATTTTCTCAATCCGACAATAATTCTGTTGTGGGTCCACCAATGATTGTGCCGTCGTACGAATATTCCCCGACCGATCGAATATTATAAACAACTTGCGTACATTGCAAAATTTCTAAATATTACCCACAACTATAACAATATATCAAATTCATTCCATAATATTTAAAAATGATAATTATAGAAAATTCATCTTTATTCATAAAAGTTGGGGTCTTACAATCTCCCCTACTTATGAAATTTCGCCCTCGAAATTAGGGTACGTACCTGGTATGTCAAAGAGGTAAGAATACCTTGATTTCATTTCAGATTCTAACTCCCAGGTCATTTCCTCAACATCGTGGTTCCTCCATAAAACTTTGACTTGAGGTATAACCTTGGAGCGTAGAATATGTTCCTTCTTATCCAAGATTTGAACAGGAAACTCTTCATACGTTAATCTTCCGCTATTTCATTCGGTTCTAACTCAATAATGTGGTTCGGGTCCTTCACATATTTACGTAACATGGATATATGAAAATCGTTAGGAACACGAGACATACTTAGTGGTAAAGCGAGTCGATAGGCTATAGTCCCTACTCTATCGAGGATTAGAAATGGTCCAATGAATCGAGGATTGAGCTTTCCACCCTTTCCAAATCTCGTAACTCCTTTCCATGGAGCAACATATAACAACACATGATCTCCAATATCGAATTCCATGTCCTTTCGATGAAGATCATCATAACTCTTTTGTCGGTCTTGTGAGGTTTTTATACATTGTTGGATCATTTGAATCTTTTCCGTAGTCATACGTACTAACTCTGGTCCCAACAACGTTGCTTCACCCACCTCATCCCAGCATACTGGAGAACGACACTTTCTTCCATACAACGCTTTGAATGGAGCCATGCCAATACTTGCTTGATAACTGTTGTTGTAGGAAAACTCCACCAACGGTAAGAACTTGTCCCAACTTCCCTTGAAGTCAAGGACACAAAATCTTAATAAATCTTAAAGAGTTTGAATTGTCCTCTCTGATTGTCCGTCCGTTTGAGGATGATATGCCGAACTAAATTGTAAATCCGTGCCCAAAGCTTTTTGTAAACTTACTCAAAATCGTGAAGTGAATCTTCGGTCTCGATCAGAATCTATGGATACTGGCATACTATGCAATCTTACAACCTCGTTTATGTACATACGAGCAAGACGTTCAAGTGTATAAGTTTCTCGTATAGGTAAGAAATGAGCAGACTTAGTCAATTTATCAACAATGACCAAAATTGCATCTATACCCTGAGAAACCTTGGTAAGACCAGTAACGAAATCCATGGTAATGTGTTCCCACTTCCATTCTGGAATTTCAAGTGGTTGCAATGGACCTTTTCGTACTTGATGTTCCTCCTTAAGTGGTTTTGGCTCTCCAAAAAACTCCGGTGGTCCCAGCTCCTTGAACTGTTTGGCAGTGACCGTCCGAGAGTTGCCAGTGTTTGCACCATCATTTTGGACAGGAGCTGTTCTCGCCTGATGTTGCATGAATTGCATGAAGCCTTGGAACATTCCATCGTTCATTATTTGGTCAGTGTTGTTGTTTGCATTAGGATTGTCGCCTTCCTGATGCACATTATCCTAATTATTGATCTGTGGAGACTCAACGGTCTCCTATGCTCCATTGATGTTCTCAATATTCTCAGATGCCATTTTCAAATACTGCCACAAAACAAGGGTTAATTAACATATCACATATAATCCCTATACTATGACTAACCAATTAAATATCAAATAAACTTAGGAAGGTCATACTAGCGAAGGAATTCCCCGTCTCTCCCCTCCAAGTCCTTGTCTCACATCTCAGCGAGGGATCATATCCCTAAGCTCTGATACCAATTGTGACGCGCCCAAAATAGGTATACCTCACCTATTCTGAGTCGCCAAATACATGGTACAGAATAAAAAAACAATCTTAAATATACAACAAGAGAGCTGTGAGTTTTAATACAAAAATTATCTTCTAGACAATATTCCCTCTCAGAATAAGTCCTCATTACATTTATTAACACACTATTTAACAGAATAGTGAGGACTACTAATACTATCATCTGGACCGTCACTTCGTTCCCCGACTAATCCCGGCTACATTCTCATTTCCTGAAGAGAACAGTGAAAGAAAAGGTGAGCTCAACTAGCCCAGTAAGAAATATTATGACTAAGATAATGCAGAATAAATTATCATTAGTCTTCAACAATGTTAAACTGATAAAATACAATAAACATCTAGTTTAACTGCAGCGAAACATGCAATCCATTAAAAGAGTCAAGTAGAGAATAAAATCTACTATCTTTTATGATTTAAAAGGTTTTCATCACTTTTATCGCTCCGACTCAGCTTAATAAATAATCCACATCATCCTGCACAACGGCCAAGGATATTCATTAGTATCACAACTATAATTTATCAATGCACTACGGGCAAAGGATATTTGTGATTTCATTAATGGTCATGATCATGCCAACAGCTTTCCATCACTGCACTACGGGCCAATGAGGACTTTTACCACATCATTTATAACATTACGGTCATGATTACACCGAATAATCCCTTGTCATAATCATACCAAATGCATCTATGCACTACAGGCCATAGATGGCTTTCAACAAAATATAAACATGAGGATGATGACAATGATATAAGAATTCAATAAAACAAGTTCAAGAATTAAATTATCCAAGAACTAATAACGTCCAAATTGTCAACATGATACTTCTTTGCAGAGTAAATTTCAAGAATGCTCAGAAGAATATTTCTATGAAAAGATACTGGATGAAGCGCAAATATCAAGGATATTCCTCCAATTTCATGGAGTATAGAAGTCAAAACTTTAACCAACTGAGTATAATAAAGAATGGAATAACAAAAGAAATCACCATGCATGCGGTACTTCGCATAGACAGGTTATTCCAACAAAATAATAAATAACGAAACCAGGTCAGGCGTAATATGCACTGACAGGATATTACAACAGAATAATAAAGAATGGAATAACAACAGAAATCACCATGCATGAGGTACTTCACAAAGACAGGTTATTCTAACGGAATAATAAATAACGGAATCAGGTCCGACGTAAAAGCGAGCAATGCGGGTGATATTCCAATAGAATAATAAAGACGGAACTAGGTCCGTCGTAAAACGCACAGACATGATATTCCAACAGAATAATAAAGACGGAACTAGGTCTGGCGTAAAACACACAAACAAGATGATCCAATAGAATAATAACGAATGGAATAACAATAGAAATCACCAAGTATAGGGTAGACCGCGTATACTGGTTATTCCAACAAAATAATAAAGAATGGAATAATGGAAATTCTCTTCATGAATATGAAAAAAAAAATACCCCTTACCTTATAAATAAGAGTACTTCGACGGTAGGGCGGGGATATACTTGAAGAAACTTGCACTACACTCAAAGCTTTCTTAAACGCTAAAGAAATACGCTCAAGATAGAAGAATAATTCTCTCTACAGTATCTCTCTATAGAGTTTTAGTGAATTCATAAGAAATAATGAAGGAATGAGCTTCTATTTATAGAAGAATGGACTGGATATTAACCAATCCATGAACGGTCCAGATCGATTTACTTTAAGCGAACGGTCAGTTGGTTTACAATAAAATATAATAAATTCTATTTATAATCTAATAAAATAAATAGCTTTAAAAAAGATTTTACTATGCAAACACTATGCAGGCACTATACAGAATAAAATATAATATATTCTAATTATTGTCTAATAAAACGAATAACTTTATAAAAGTATTCTGTTTTATATAAAAGATTTTACTATTAGCCTAATAAAACGAATAACTTTATAAATGTATTACATTTTATATAAAAAAGCTTTTCCATTTTATTACATTAATAATACTAATAAAACAAAACTTCATAATCATTATTATTATTCACACTATTAATCGAGCAATTCGTTCTAGAAAGAGGGGCTTTCCAATAAGGATTTCTCCGATTGGTAGCCAATTAGGTGACAACCTCTCCTTGGAAGAACTTCTAGACATCGTTAATAATGCAAATAATAATATTAATAACTCTATCATCTCAATTATTGATTTAATAATATATAAAATATCGATAATAATTGAATAAAACTGAATGACTTCTCACGTAAGCATCAATAATCAATACCGTGTGCTACTATGCAACCACGCGTATTCCTGTACTTTTAACACCGGGTGTTTCAACAGTTAACGGTAAAACTTCCACCGTTATTTTCATAAAAAATATTTTTGTCGTTTTCTCAATCCGACAATAATTCCGTTGTGGGATCCACCAATGATTGTGCCTTCGTACGAATATTCCCCGACCAATCGAATATTATAAACAACTTGCGTACTTTGCAAAATTTCTAAATATTACCCACAACTATAACTCTATATCAAATTCATTCCATAATATTTAAAAATGATAATTATAGAAAATTCATCTTTATTCATAAAAGTTGGGGTCTTACAATCTCCCCTTCTTATGAAATTTCGCCTTCAAAATTAGGGTACGTACCTGGTATGTCGAAGAGGTAAGAATACCTCAATTTCATTTCAGATTCTAACTCCCAGGTCATTTCCTCAACATCGTGGTTCCTCCATAAAACTTTGACTTGAGGTATAACCTTGGAGCGTAGAATATTTTCCTATTTATCGAAGATTTGAACAGGAACCTCTTCATACGTTAAATATTTATCTATTTCGTCCGGTTCTAACTCAATAATGTGGTTCGGGTCTTTTATATATTTACGTAACATGGATATATGAAAAATGTTATGAACATGAGACATACTTGGCGGTAAAGCAAGTCGATAGGCTATAGTCCTTACTCTATCAAGGATTAGAAATGGGCTAATGAATCGAGGATTTAGATTTCCTCTCTTTCCAAATCTCGTAACTCGTTTCCATGGAGCAACATATAACAACACATGATCTCCAATATCGAATTCAACGTCCTTTCGATGAAGATCAGCAAAACTCTTTTGCCGGTCTTGTGAGGTTTTATACGTTGTCGGAAAGTTTGAATCTTTTCTGTAGTCATACGTACTAACTCCGGTCCCAACAATGTTGCTTCACCCACCTCATCCCAAAGATCTTTGGAGAACGACACTTTCTTCCATACAACGCTTCGAATGGAGCCATGCCAATACTTGCTTGATAACTATTGTTGTAGGAAAACTCCACCAATGGTAAGAACTTGTCCCAACTTCCCTTGAAGTCAAGGACACAGAGTCTTAATAAATATTCAAGAGTTTGAATAGTCCTCTCTGATTGTCCGTCCGTTTGAGGATGATATGCCGAACTAAATCGTAAATCTGTGCCCATAGCTTTTTGCAAACTAACCCAAAATCGTGTAGTGAATCTTGGGTCTCGATCAGAAACTATGGATACTGGCATACCATGCAATCTTACAACCTCGTTTATGTACATACGAGCAAGATGTTCAAGTATATAAGTTTCTCGTATAGATAAGATATGAGCAGACTTGGTCAATCTATTAACAATGACCCAAATTGCATCTATACCCTAAGAAACCTTGGGAAGACTAGTAACGAAATCCATGGTAATGTGCTCCCACTTCCATTCTGGAATTTCAAGTGGTTACAATTGACCTTTTGGTACTTGATGTTCCGCCTTAAGTGGTTTTGGCTCTCCAAAAAACTCCGGTGGTCCCAGCTCCTTGAATTGTTTGGCGGTGACCGTCCGAAAGTTGCAGATGTTTTTACCGCATTTTGGATGAGAGCCGCTCTACCCTGATGTTGCATGAATTGCATGAAGCCTTGGAACATTCCATCGTTCATCATTTGGTTAGTGTTGTTCTTTGCATTAGGATTGTCGCCTTCCTGATGCACATTATCCTAATTATTAATCTATGGAGACTCAACGGTCTCCTATGCTCCATTGAAGTTCTCAACATTCTCGGATGCCATTTTCAAATACTGCCACAAAACAAGGGTTAATTAACATATCACATATAATCCCTATACTCTGACCAACCAATTAAATATCAAATAAACTTAGGTAGGTCATACTAGCGAAGGAATTCCCCGTCTCTCCCCTCCTAGTTCTTGTCTCACATCTCGTGAGGATCATATCCTAAGCTCGATACCAACTGTGACGCGCCCAAAATAGATATACCTCACCTATTCTGAGTCGCCAAATACATGGTACAGAATACAAAAATAATCTTAAATATACAACAAGAGAGCTGTGAGTTTTAATACAAACATTGTCTTCTAGACAATATCCCCTTTAAGAATAAATCCTCATTACATTTATTAACACACTATTTAACAGAATGGTGAGGACTACTAATTTATCATCTGGACCGTCACTCCGTTCCACGACTAGTCCCAGCTACATTCTCATTTCCTGAAGAGAAAAGTGAAAGAAAGGGTGAGCTCAACTAGCCCAAGAAGAAATATTATGACTAAGATAATGCGAATAAATTATCATTAGTCTTGATAATTTTAAACCGATAAAATACAATAGACATCAAGTTTAAGCTGCGGTAGGAACATGCAATCCATTAAAAGAGTCAAGTAGAGAATAAAATCTACTCTCTTTATGATTTAAAAGGTTTTCATCACTTTTATCATTTGGGACTCGACAATAAATAATCCACATCATCCACGCTTTTATGGCGAGGATATTCATTAGTATCACAACCACAATTTATCCATGCACTACGGTCCAAGGATATTTGTGTATTCATTAATTGTCATGATCATACCAACAACTGTCCATCAATGCACTACGGGCCAATGAGGACTTTTACCACATTATTTGTAACATTACGGTCATGATTACACCGAATAATCCCTGGTCATAATCATACCAAGTCCATATATGCACTACAGGCCACAGATGACTTTCAACAAAACATAAACATGAGGATGATGACAATGATATAAGAATTCAATAAAACAAGTTCAAGAATTAAATTATCCGGGAACTAATAACGTCCAAATTGTCAACATGATACTTCTTTGTAGAGTAAAATTCAAGAATGCTCAGAAATATATTTCTATGAAAAGATACTAGATGAAGCACAAATATCAAGGATATTCCACCAATTTTATGGAGTATAAGTCAAAACTTTAACCAATTGAGTATAATAAAGAATGGAATAACAAAAGAAATCACCATGCATGCGGTACTTAGCATAGATAGGTTATTCAACGAGAATAATAAATAACCAAACCAGTCGAGAGTAATATGCACCGATAGGATATTCCAATGAAATAATAAAGAATGTAATAACAACGAAATCACCATGAATGCGGTGCCATACACAGACGAGTTATTCCAATTGTAATAATAAAGAATAATAAAAGTGCGGAACGCGCCGTAATAAAGAGCGCGAACCAGACGAACGGCGTATATTCTAACAGAATAATAAAAATAATAAACCAGTGTCCGACATAAAAAAGCATGCAGACGGGGATGTTCCAACAGAAATCACCAAGTATAGGGTAGACCCCGTATACATGTTATTATAACAGAATAATAAAGAATGAAATAACAGAAGTTCTCTTCATGAATATGAAAAAAATAATACCCCTTACCTTATAAACAAGAGTACTCTGACGGTAAGGTGGGGATATACTTGAAGAAACTTGTACTACGCTCAAAGCTTTCTTAAACGCTAAAGAAATACGCTCAAGATAGAAGAATAATTCTCTCTACAGTTTCTCTCTAGAGTTTGAATTGAATTAAATAAGAAATAATGAAGGAATGAGCTTCATTTATAGAAGAATGAATCGATAATAACCCAATCCATGAGCAGTCCATATTGATTTACTTTAAGCGGACGTTCCATATTGGTTTACAATAAAATATAATATATTCTATTTATAATCTAATAAAATGAATAACTTTTAAAAAGATTTTACTATGCAAACACTATGCTGGCACTATACAAACACTATGCATAATAAAATATAATACATTCTAATTATTGTCTAATAAAATGAATAGTTTTATAAAAGTATTCTGTTTTATATAAAAAAGATTTTACTATTAGCCTAATAAAACGAATAACTTTATAAAAGTATTCTGTTTTATATAAAAAGCTTTTCTGTTTTATTACATTAATAATACTAATAAAACAAAATTTCATCATCATTATTATTATTCACACTATTAATGGACTAGGTCGTTCCCAGGAAAGAGGGGGTTTTCCAATAAAGATTTCTCTTTATTGGCGCGCAATTAGGTGACCAAACCTCTCCTTGACAGAACTTCTAGACATCATTAATAATGCAAATAATAATATTAATAACTCTGTCATCTCAATTATTGATTTTATAATATATAAAATATCGACAATAATTGAATAAAACTGAATGACTTCTAATGTAAGCATCAATAATCAATACCGTGTGCTACTATACAACCACGCGTATTCCTGTACTTTTAACACCGGGCGTTTCAACAGTTAACGGTAAAACTTCCGCCATTATTTTCATAAAAAATATTTTTGTCGTTTTCTCAATTCGAGAATAATTCTGTTGTGGGGTCCACCAATGATTGTGCCGTCGAACGAATATTCCCCGACCAATCGAAT
This sequence comes from Panax quinquefolius, assembly GCA_020205615.1. Lineage (NCBI taxonomy): Eukaryota > Viridiplantae > Streptophyta > Magnoliopsida > Apiales > Araliaceae > Panax > Panax quinquefolius. The sequence goes on along the minus strand of JAINUW010000488.1, from coordinate 23,424 downwards.
ATTATAAACAACTTGCGTACTTTATAAAATTTCTAAATATTACCACAACTATAACATTATATCAAATTCATTCCATAATATTTCAAAAATGATAATTATAGAAAATTTATCTTTATTCATAAAAGTTGGGGTCTTACAATCTCCCTTTTTTATGAAATTTCCCCCTCGAAATTAGGGTACGTACCTGGTATGTCGAAAAGGTAAGGATACCTTGATTTCATTTAGATTCTAACTCCCAGGTCATTTCCTCAACATCGTGGTTCCTCCATAAAACTTTGACTTGGAGTATAACATTGGAGCGTAGAATATGTTCCTTCTTATCCAAGATTTGAACAGGAACCTCTTCATACGTTAAATCTTCTGCTATTTTTTCCGGTTCTAACTCAATAATGTGGTTCGGGTCTTTCACATATTTACGTAACATGGATATATGAAAAACGTTATGAACACGAGACATACTTGGTGGTAAAGCGAGTCGATAGGCTATAGTCCCTACTCTATCGAGGATTAGAAATGGGCCAATGAATCGAGGATTGAGCTTTCCTCTCTTTCCAAATCTCGTAACTCCTTTCCATGGAGCAACACATAACAACACATGATCTCCAATATCGAATCCCACGTCCTTTCGATTAAGATCAACATAACTCTTTTGTCGGTCTTGTGAGGTTTTTATACGTTGTCGGATAGTTTGAATCTTTTCCGTAGTCATACGTACTAACTCCGGTCCCAACAATGTTGCTTCACCCACCTCATCCCAGCATACTGGAGAACGACACTTTCTTCCATACAACGCTTCGAATGGAGCCGTGCCAATACTTGCTTGATAACTGTTGTTGTAGGAAAACTCCACCAATGGTAAGAACTTGTCCCAACTTCCCTTGAAGTCAAGGGCACAAAGTCTTAATAAATATTCAAGAGTTTGAATAGTCCTCTCTGATTGTCCGTCCGTTTGAGGATGATATGCCGAACTAAATCGTAAATCCGTGCCCATAACTTTTTGCAAACTAACCCAAAATCGTGAAGTGAATCTTGGGTCTCGATCAAAAACTATGTATACTGGCATACCATGCAATCTTACAACCACGTTTATGTACATACGAGCAAGACGTTCAAGTATATAAGTTTCTCGTATAGGTAAGAAATGAGCAGACTTGGTCAATCTATCAACAATGACCCAAATTTCATCTATACCCTAAGAAACCTTTGGAAGACCAGTAACGAAATCCATGGTAATGTGTTCCCACTTCCATTCTGGAATTTCAAGTGGTTGTAATGGACCTTTTCGTACTTGATGTTCCTCCTTAAGTGGTTTTGGCTCTCCAAAAAACTCCGGTGGTCCCAGCTCCTTGAACTGTTTGGCGGTGACCATCCGAGAGTTGCCAGTGTTTGCACCTGCATTTTGGACAGGAGCCGCTCTCGCCTGATGTTGGATGAATTGCATGAAGCCTTGGAACATTCCATCGTTCATCATTTGGTCAGTGTTGTTGTTTGCATTAGAATTGTCGCCTTCCTGATGCACATTATCCTAATTATTGATCTGTGGAGACTCAACGGTCTCCTGTGCTCCATTGATGTTCTCAACATTCTCGGATGCCATTTTCAAATACTGTCACAAAACAAGGGTTAATTAACATATGACATATAATCCCTATACTCTGACCAACCAATTAAATATCAAATAAACTTAGGTAGGTCATACTAGCGAAAGAATTCTCCGTCTCTCCCCTCCTAGTTCTTGTGTCACATCTCAGTCAGGGATCATATCCCTAGGCTCTGATACCAACTATGACACCCCCAAAATAGGTATACATCATTTATTCTGAGTCGCCAAATACGTGGTACAGAATACAAATACAATCTTAAATATACAACAAGAGAGCTATGAGTTTTAATACAAACATTATCTTCTAGACAATATCCCCTCTCAGAATAAGTCATCATTACATTTATTAACACACTATTTAACAGAATAGTGAGGACTACTAATACTATCATCTGGATCGTCACTCCGTTCCCCGACTAGTCCCGGCTACATTCTCATTTCCTGAAGAGAATAGTGAAAGAAAAGGTGAGCTCAACTAGCCCAGTAAGAAATATTATGACTAAGATAATGCAGAATAAATTATCATTAGTCTTCAACAATGTTAAACTGATAAAATACAATAGACATCAAGTTTAACTGCAGTGGAACATGCAATCCATTAAAAGAGTCAAGTAGAGAATAAAACTACTATCCTTTTATGATTTAAAGGTTTTCATCACTTTTATCGCTTCGACTCGACAATAAATAATCCACATCATCACACTTATAACCGGCGAGGATATTCATTAGTATCACAACCATAATTTATCAATGCACTACGGGCAAAGGATATTTGTGTTTTCATTAATGGTCATGATCATGCCAATAGCTTTCCATCAATGCACTACGGGCCAATGAGGACTTTTACCACATCATTTGTAACATTACGGTCATGATTACACCGAATAATCCCTTGTCATAATCATACCAAATGCATCTATGCACTACAGGCCATAGATGACTTTCAACAAAATATAAACATGAGGATGATGACAATGATATAAGAATTCAATAAAACAAGTTCAAGAATTAAATTATCCAAAAACTAATAACGTCCAAATTGTCAACATGATACTTCTTTGCAGAGTAAATTTCAAGAATGCTCAGAAGAATATTTCTATGAAAGATCTTTGGATGAAGCGCAAAATATCAAGGATATTCCTCCAATTTCATGGAGTATAGAAGTCAAAACTTTAACCAACTGAGTATAATAAAGAATGGAATAACAAAAGAAATCACCATGCATGCGGTACTTGATGTAGGCGTTTATTCCAACAAAATAATAAATAACGAAACCGGTCAAAGTAATATGCACCGACGAGGATATTACAAATGTAATAATAAAGAATGGAATAACAACAGAAATCACCATGCATGAGGTACTTCACAGAGACAGGTTATTCTAACGGAATAATAAATAACGGAATCAGGTCCGACGTAAAACGAACAGACAGGATATTCCAATAGAATAATAAAGACGGAACTAGGTCCGTCGTAAAACGCACAGACAGGATATTCCAACAGAATAATAAAGATGGAACCAGGTCTGTCGTAAAACGCACAAACAAGATGATCCAACAGAATAATAACGAATGGAATAACAATAGAAATCACCAAGTATAGGGTAGACCGCGTATACTGGTTATTCCAACAAAATAATAAAGAATGGAATAATGGAAGTTCTCTTCATGAATATGAAAAAAATAATACCCCTTACCTTATAAATAAGAGTACTTCGACGGTAGGGCGGGGATATACTTGAAGAAACTTGCACTACACTCAAAGCTTTCTTAAACGCTAAAGAAATACGCTCAAGATAGAAGAATAATTCTCTCTACAGTATCTCTCTATAGAGTTTTAGTGAATTCATAAGAAATAATGAAGGAATGAGCTTCTATTTATAGAAGAATGGACTGGATAGTAACCAATCCATGAACGGTCCAGATCGATTTACTTTAAGCGGATGGTCCAGATTGGTTTACAATAAAATATAATAAATTCTATTTATAATCTAATAAAATAAATAGCTTTCAAAAAGATTTTACTATGCAAACACTATGCAGGCACTATACAGAATAAAATATAATATATTCTAATTATTGTCTAATAAAACGAATAACTTTATAAAAGTATTCTGTTTTATATAAAAAGATTTTACTATTAGCCTAATAAAACGAATAACTTTATAAATGTATTCTGTTTTATATAAAAAGCTTTTCTGTTTTATTACATTAATAATACTAATAAAACAAAACTCCATAATCATTATTATTATTCACACTATTAATCGAACAGGTCGTTCCCAGGAAAGAGGGGGCTTTCCAATAAGGATTTCTCCCGATTGGCGCGCAATTAGGTGACCAAACCTCTCCTTGGAAGAACTTCTAGACATCGTTAATAATGCAAATAATAATATTAATAACTCTATCATCTCAATTATTGATTTAATAATATATAAAATATCGATAATAATTGAATAAAACTGAATGACTTCTCACATAAGCATCAATAATCAATACCGTGTGCTACTATGCAACCACGTGTATTCCTGTACTTTTAACACCGGGTGTTTCAACAGTTAACGGTAAAACTTCCACCGTTATTTTCATAAAAATATTTTTGTCGTTTTCTCAATCCGACAATAATTCCGTTGTGGGGTCCACCAATGATTGTGCCTTCGTACGAATATTCCCCGACCAATCGAATATTATAAACAACTTGCGTACTTTGCAAAATTTCTAAATATTACCCACAACTATAACATTATATCAAATTCATTCCATAATATTTAAAAATGATAATTATTGAAAATTCATCTTTATTCATAAAAGTTGGGGTCTTACAATCTCCCCTTCTTATGAAATTTCGCCTTCAAAATTAGGGTACGTACCTGGTATGTCGAAGAGGTAAGAATACCTCAATTTCATTTCAGATTCTAACTCCCAGGTCATTTCCTCAACATCGTGGTTCCTCCATAAAACTTTGACTTGAGGTATAACCTTGGAGCGTAGAATATTTTCATTCTTATCGAAGATTTGAACAGGAACCTCTTCATACGTTAAATATTTATCTATTTCGTCCGGTTCTAACTCAATAATGTGGTTCGGGTCTTTTATATATTTACGTAACATGGATATATGAAAAACGTTATGAACATGAGACATACTTGGCGGTAAAGCAAGTCGATAGGCTATAGTCCCTACTCTATCAAGGATTAGAAATGGGCTAATGAATCGAGGATTTAGATTTCCTCTCTTTCCAAATCTCGTAACTCCTTTCCATGGAGCAACATATAACAACACATGATCTCCAATATCGAATTCAACGTCCTTTCGATGAAGATCAGCAAAACTCTTTTGCCGGTCTTGTGAGGTTTTATACGTTGTCGGATAGTTTGAATCTTTTCTGTAGTCATACGTATTAACTCCGGTCCCAACAATGTTGCTTCACCCACCTCATCCCAGCATACTGGAGAACGACACTTTCTTCCATACAACGCTTCGAATGGAGCCATGCCAATACTTGCTTGATAACTATTGTTGTAGGAAAACTCCACCAATGGTAAGAACTTGTCCCAACTTCCCTTGAAGTCAAGGACACAGAGTCTTAATAAATATTCAAGAGTTTGAATAGTCCTCTCTGATTGTCCGTCCGTTTGAGGATGATATGCCGAACTAAATCGTAAATTTGTGCCCATAGCTTTTTGCAAACTAACCCAAAATCGTGAAGTGAATCTTGGGTCTCGATCAGAAACTATGGATACTGGCATACCATGCAATCTTACAACCTCGTTTATGTACATACGAGCAAGATGTTCAAGTATATAAGTTTCTCATATAGATAAAAAATGAGCAGACTTGGTCAATCTATTAACAATGACCCAAATTGCATCTATACCCTAAGAAACCTTGGGAAGACTAGTAACGAAATCCATGGTAATGTGCTCCCACTTCCATTCTGGAATTTCAAGTGGTTACAATTGACCTTTTGGTACTTGATGTTCCGCCTTAAGTGGTTTTGGCTCTCCAAAAAACTCCGGTGGTCCCAGCTCCTTGAACTGTTTGGCGGTGACCGTCCAAAAGTTGCCAGTGTTTGCACCTGCATTTTGGACAGGAGCCGCTCTCGCCTGATGTTGCATGAATTGCATGAAGCCTTGGAACATTCCATCGTTCATCATTTGGTTAGTGTTGTTCTTTGCATTAGGATTGTCGCCTTCCTGATGCACATTATCCTAATTATTAATCTGTGGAGACTCAACGGTCTCCTATGCTCCATTGAAGTTCTCAACATTCTCGGATGTCATTTTCAAATACTGCCACAAAACAAGGGTTAATTAACATATCACATATAATCCCTATACTCTGACTAACCAATTAAATATCAAATAAACTTAGGTAGGTCATACTAGCGAAGGAATTCCCCGTCTCTCCCCTCCTAGTTCTTGTCTCACATCTCAGCGAGGGATCATATCCCTAAGCTCTGATACCAACTGTGACGCGCCCAAAATAGGTATACCTCACCTATTCTGAGTCGCCAAATACATGGTACAGAATACAAAAACAATCTTAAATATACAACAAGAGAGCTGTGAGTTTTAATACAAACATTGTCTTCTAGACAATATCCCCTCTAAGAATAAGTCCTCATTACATTTATTAACACACTATTTAACAGAATGGTGAGGACTACTAATTTATCATCTGGACCGTCACTCCGTTCCACGACTAGTCCCAGCTACATTCTCATTTCCTGAAGAGAAAAGTGAAAGAAAGGGTGAGCTCAACTAGCCCAGTAAGAAATATTATGACTAAGATAATGCAGAATAAATTATCATTAGTCTTCAATAATTTTAAACTGATAAAATACAATAGACATCAAGTTTAACTGCAGCGGAACATGCAATCCATTAAAAGAGTCAAGTAGAGAATAAAATCTACTCTCTTTTATGATTTAAAAGGTTTTCATCACTTTTATCGCTGGGACTCAGCTTAATAAATAATCCACATCATCCCTGCACTATGGCCAAGGATATTCATTAGTATCACAACCACAATTTATCCATGTACTACGGTCCAAGGATATTTGTGTTTTCATTAATGGTCATGATCATGCCAATAGCTTTCCATCAATGCACTACGGGCCAATGAGGACTTTTACCACATTATTTGTAACATTACTACCATGATTACACATCAATAATCCACAGTCATAATCATACCAAGTCCATATATGCACTACAAAGCCACGATGACTTTCAACAAAACATAAACATGAGGATGATGACAATGATATAAGAATTCAATAAAACAAGTTCAAGAATTAAATTATCAAGAACTAATAACGTCCAAATTGTCAACATGATACTTCTTTGTAGAGTAAAATTCAAGAATGCTCAGAAATATATTTCTATGAAAAGATACTAGATGAAGCACAAATATCAAGGATATTCCACCAATTTTATGGAGTATAGAAGTCAAAACTTTAACCAACTGAGTATAATAAAGAATGGAATAACAAAAGAAATCACCATGCATGCGGTGCTTGCAGATAGATAGGTTATTCAACGAATAATAAATAACCAAACCGGTCAAGAGTAATATGCACCGATAGGATATTCCAACGAATAATAAAGAATGTAATAACAACAAAATCACCATGAATGCGGTGCCCATACGCATGACGAGTTATTCCAATGTAATAATAAAGATTTTAATTCAACAGTGCGGCGTAAAAGCGCATGTGATAGGATATTCTAACGAGATAATAAAGATTTTAACCAAAAGTACATAAAACGCATGCAGACGGGATGTTCCAATGTAAATCACCAAGTATAGGGTGCAGGTAGACCCCAAGTATACATGTTATTATAACAGAATAATAAAGAATGAAATAACAGAAGTTCTCTTCATGAATATGAAAAAAATAATACCCCTTACCTTATAAACAAGAGTACTCTGACGGTAAGGTGGGGATATACTTGAAGAAACTTGTACTACGCTCAAAGCTTTCTTAAACGCTAAAGAAATACGCTCAAGATAGAAGAATAATTCTCTCTACAGTTTCTCTCTCTAGAGTTTCAGTGAATTCGTAAGAAATAATGAAGGAATGAGCTTCTATTTATAGAAGAATGAACTGAATAGTAACCAATCCATGAACGGTCCATATTGATTTACTTTAAACGGACGTTCCATATTGGTTTACAATAAAATATAATATATTCTATTTATAATCTAATAAAATGAATAACTTTTAAAAAAGATTTTACTATCTGCAAACACTATCTTTGGCACTATACAAACACTATACATAATAAATATATAATACATTCTAATTATTGTCTAATAAAATGAATAGTTTTATAAAAGTATTACGCTTTTATATAAAAAGATTTTACTATTAGCCTAATAAAACGAATAACTTTATAAAAGTATTCATTTTTATATATAAAAGCTTTTCATTTTTTATTACATTAATAATACTAATAAAACAAAATTTCATCATCATTATTATTATTCACACTATTAATGGACTAGGTCGTTCCCTGGAAAGAGGAGGTTTTCCAATAAAGATTTCTCTATTATTGCCGCAATTCAGTGACCAAACCTCTCATTGATGTAACTTCTAGACATCATTAATAATGCAAATAATAATATTAATAACTCATTCATCTCAATTATTGATTTTATAATATATAAAATATCGATGATAATTGAATAAAACCGAATGACTTCTCATGTAAGCATCAATAATCAATACCGGTATTACTGCTACTATACAACCACGCGTATTCTCGTACTTTTAACACCCAAAGCGTTTCAACGATTAACGGTAAAACTTCCGCCATTATTTTCATAAAAAATATTTTTGTCGTTTTCTCAATTCGAGAATAATTCTGTTGTGGGGTCCACCAATGATTGTGCCGTCGAACGAATATTCCCCGACCAATCGAATATTATAAACAACTTGCGTACTTTATAAAATTTCTAAATATTACCCACAACTATAACATTATATCAAATTCATTCCATAATATTTCAAAAATGATAATTATAGAAAATTTATCTTTATTCATAAAAGTTGGGGTTTTACAATCTCCCTTTTTATGAAATTTCCCCCTCGAAATTAGGTGCATTACGGGTATGTCGAAAAGGTAAGGATACCTTGATTTCATTTAGATTCTAACTCCCAGGTCATTTCCTCAACATCGTGGTTCCTCCATAAAACTTTGACTTGGAGTATAACATTGGAGCGTAGAATATGTTCCTTCTTATCCAAGATTTGAACAGGAACCTCTTCATACGTTAAATCTTCTGCTATTTTTTCCGGTTCTAACTCAATAATGTGGTTCGGGTCTTTCACATATTTACGTAACATGGATATATGAAAAACGTTATGAACACGAGACATACTTGGTGGTAAAGCGAGTCGATAGGCTATAGTCCCTACTCTATCGAGGATTAGAAATGGGCCAATGAATCGAGGATTGAGCTTTCCTCTCTTTCCAAATCTCTTAACTCCTTTCCATGGAGCAACACATAACAACACATGATCTCCAATATCGAATCCCACGTCCTTTCGATTAAGATCAACATAACTCTTTTGTCGGTCTTGTGAGGTTTTTATACGTTGTCGGATAGTTTGAATCTTTTCCGTAGTCATACGTACTAACTCCGGTCCCAACAATGTTGCTTCACCCACCTCATCCCAAAGATATCTTTGAGAACGACACTTTCTTCCATACAACGCTTCGAATGGAGCCATGCCAATACTTGCTTGATAACTGTTGTTGTAGGAAAACTCCACCAATGGTAAGAACTTGTCCCAACTTCCCTTGAAGTCAAGGGCACAAAGTCTTAATAAATATTCAAGAGTTTGAATAGTCCTCTCTGATTGTCCGTCCGTTTGAGGATGATATGCCGAACTAAATCGTAAATCCGTGCCCATAACTTTTTGCAAACTAACCCAAAATCGTGAAGTGAATCTTGGGTCTCGATCAAAAACTATGTATACTGGCATACCATGCAATCTTACAACCACGTTTATGTACATACGAGCAAGACATTCAAGTATATAAGTTTCTCGTATAGGTAAGAAATGAACAGACTTGGTCAATCTATCAACAATGACCTAAATTTCATCTATACCCTAAGAAACCTTTGGAAGACCAGTAACGAAATCCATGGTAATGTGTTCCCACTTCCATTCTGGAATTTCAAGTGGTTGTAATGGACCTTTTCGTACTTGATGTTCCTCCTTAAGTGGTTTTGGCTCTCCAAAAAACTCCGGTGGTCCCAGCTCCTTGAACTGTTTAGCGGTGACCATCCGAGAGTTGCCAGTGTTTGCACCTGCATTTTGGACAGGAGCCGCTCTCGCCTGATGTTGGATGAATTGCATGAAGCCTTGGAACATTCCATCGTTCATCATTTGGTCAGTGTTGTTGTTTGCATTATAATTGTCGCCTTCCTGATGCACATTATCCTAATTATTGATCTGTGGAGACTCAACGGTCTCCTGTGCTCCATTGATGTTCTCAACATTCTCGGATACCATTTTCAAATACTGTCACAAAACAAGGGTTAATTAACATATGACATATAATCCCTATACTCTGACCAACCAATTAAATATCAAATAAACTTAGGTAGGTCATACTAGCGAAAGAATTCTCCGTCTCTCCCCTCCTAGTTCTTGTGTCACATCTCAGTCAGGGATCATATCCCTAAGCTCTGATACCAACTGTGACACCCCCAAAATAGGTATACATCACTTATTCTGAGTCGCCAAATACATGGTACAGAATACAAATACAATCTTAAATATACAACAAGAGAGCTATGAGTTTTAATACAAACATTATCTTCTAGACAATATCCCCTCTCAGAATAAGTCATCATTACATTTATTAACACACTATTTAACAGAATATTGAGGACTACTAATACTATCATCTGGACCGTCACTCCGTTCTCCGACTAGTTCCAGCTACATTCTCATTTCTTGAAGAGAACAGTGAAAGAAAAGGTGAGCTCAACTAGCCCAGTAAGAAATATTATGACTAAGATAATGCAGAATAAATTATCATTAGTCTTCAACAATGTTAAACTGATAAAATACAATAGACATCAAGTTTAACTGCAGCGGAACATGCAATCCATTAAAAGAGTCAAGTAGAGAATAAAATTTTATGATTTAAAAGGTTTTCATCACTTTTATCGCTGGGACTCAGCTTAATAAATAATCCACATCATCCCTGCACTACGGCCAAGGATATCCATTAGTATCACAACCATAATTTATCCATGCACTACGGGCAAAGGATATTTGTGTTTTCATTAATGGTCATGATCATGCCAACAGCTTTCCATCAATGCACTACGGGCCAATGAGGACTTTTACCACATCATTTGTAACATTACGGTCATGATTACACCGAATAATCCCTTGTCATAATCATATCAAATGCATCTATGCACTACAGGCCATAGATGACTTTCAACAAAATATAAACATGAGGATGATGACAATGATATAAGAATTCAATAAAACAAGTTCAAGAATTAAATTATCCAAGAACTAATAACGTCCAAATTGTCAACATGATACTTCTTTGCAGAGTAAATTTCAAGAATGCTCAGAAGAATATTTCTATGAAAAGATACTGGATGAAGCGCAAATATCAAGGATATTCCTCCAATTTCATGGAGTATAGAAGTCAAAACTTTAACCAACTGAGTATAATAAAGAATGGAATAACAAAAGAAATCACCATGCGCGGCGGTTTCGCGATGAGCAAAGTTATTCCAACAAAATAATAAATAACGAAACCAGGTCAGGCGTAATATGCACTGACAGGATATTACAAAAGAATAATAAAGAATGGAATAACAACAGAAATCACCATGCATGAGGTACTTCACAGAGACAGGTTATTCTAACGGAATAATAAATAACGGAATCAGGTCCGACGTAAAACGAACAGACAGGATATTCCAATAGAATAATAAAGACGGAACTAGGTCCGTCGTAAAACGCACAGACAAGATATTCCAACAGAATAATAAAGATGGAACCAGGTCTGTCGTAAAACGCACAAACAAGATGATCCAACAGAATAATAACGAATGGAATAACAATAGAAATCACTAAGTATAGAATCACCAGCATATCTTTGGTTATTCCAACAAAATAATAAAGAATGGAATAATGGAAGTTCTCTTCATGAATATGAAAAAAATAATACCCCTTACCTTATAAATAAGAGTACTTCGACGGTAGGGCGGGGATATACTTGAAGAAACTTGCACTACACTCAAAGCTTTCTTAAACGCTAAAGAAATACGCTCAAGATAGAAGAATAATTCTCTCTACAGTATCTCTCTATAGAGTTTTAGTGAATTCATAAGAAATAATGAAGGAATGAGCTTCTATTTATAGAAGAATGGACTGGATAGTAACCAATCCATGAACGGTCCAGATCGATTTACTTTAAGCGGACGGTCTAGATTGGTTTACAATAAAATATAATAAATTCTATTTATAATCTAATAAAATAAATAGCTTTAAAAAAGATTTTACTATGCAAACACTATCGCAGCACTATACGAGAATAAAATATAATATATTCTAATTATTGTTTAATAAAACGAATAACTTTATAAAAGTATTCATTTTATATAAAAAAGATTTTACTATTAGCCTAATAAAACGAATAACTTTATAAATGTATTCTGTTTTATATAAAAAGCTTTTCTGTTTTATTACATTAATAATACTAATAAAACAAAACTTCATAATCATTATTATTATTCACACTATTAATCGAACAGGTCGTTCCTAGGAAAGAGGGGGCTTTCCAATAAGGATTTCTCCCGATTGGCGCGCAATTAGGTGACCAAACCTCTCCTTGGAAGAACTTCTAGACATCGTTAATAATGCAAATAATAATATTAATAACTCTATCATCTCAATTATTGATTTAATAATATATAAAATATCGATAATAATTGAATAAAACTGAATGACTTCTCACGTAAGCATTAATAATCAATACCGTGTGCTACTATGCAACCACGCGTATTCCTGTACTTTTAACACCGGGTGTTTCAACAGTTAACGGTAAAACTTCCACCGTTATTTTCATAAAAATATTTTTGTCATTTTCTCAATCCGACAATAATTCCGTTGTGGGGTCCACCAATGATTGTGCCTTCGTACGAATATTCCCCGACCAATTGAATATTATAAACAACTTGCGTACGAAGCGTTGTATGGAAGAAAGTGTGTCATAAAAGTTCTTACGATAATTATTGAAATTCATCTTCTTATGAAATTATCTTTGGGATGAGGTGGGTGAAGCAACATTGTTGGGACCGGGTTGAAATGTATGACTCTGAAAAGATTCAAACTATCCGACAATGTATAAAACCTCACAAGACCGGCAAAAGAGTTTTGCTGATCTTCATCGAAAGGACGTTGAATTCGATATTGGAGATCATGTGTTGTTATATGTTGCTCCATGGAAAGGTGTTACGAGATTTGGAAGAGAGAAATCTAAATCCTCGATTCATTAGCCCATTTCTAATCCTTGATAGAGTAGGGACTATAGCCTATCGACTTCATTTTTTACCGCCTTTCGTATGTCTCATGTTCATAACGTTTTTCATATATCCATGTTACGTAAATATATAAAAGACCCGAACCACATTATTGAGTTAGAACCGGACGAAATAGCCAATACTTGCTTGATAACTATTGTTGTAGGAAAACTCCACCAATGGTAAGAACTTGTCCCAACTTTCCTTGAAGTCAAGGACACAGAGTCTTAATAAATATTCAAGAGTTTGAATAGTCCTCTCTGATTGTCCGTCCGTTTGAGGATGATATGCCGAACTAAATCGTAAATTTGTGCCCATAGCTTTTTGCAAACTAACCCAAAATCGTGAAGTGAATCTTGGGTCTCGATCAGAAACTATGGATACTGGCATACCATGCAATCTTACAACCTCGTTTATGTACATACGAGCAAGATGTTCAAGTATATAAGTTTCTCGTATAGATAAGAAATGAGCAGACTTGGTCAATCTATTAACAATGACCCAAATTGCATCTATACCCTAAGAAACCTTGGGAAGACTAGTAACGAAATCCATGGTAATGTGCTCCCACTTCCATTCTGGAATTTCAAGTGGTTACAATTGACCTTTTGGTACTTGATGTTCCGCCTTAAGTGGTTTTGGCTCTCCAAAAACTCCTATGGGTCCCAGCTCCTTGAATCGCTTTTGGCGGTGACCGTCCGAAAGTTGCCGATGTTTTGCACTCTGCATTTTGGATGAGCCGCTCTCGCTTCGATGTTGCATTAATTGCATGAAGCCTTGGAACATTCCATCGTTCATCATTTGGTTAGTGTTGTTCTTTGCATTAGGATTGTCGCCTTCCTGATGCACATTATCCTAATTATTAATCTGTGGAGACTCAACGGTCTCCTATGCTCCATTGAAGTTCTCAACATTCTCGGATGCCATTTTCAAATCTTGCCACAAAACAAGGGTTAATTAACATATCACATATAATCCCTATACTACTCGACCAACCAATTAAATATCAAATAAACTTAGGTAGGTCATACTAGCGAAGGAATTCCCGTCCTCTCCCCTCCTAGTTCTTGTCTCACATCTCAAATGAGGATCATATCCCCTAAGCTCGATACTGAATCATGACGCTACCCAAATAGGTATACCTCACCTATTCTCGAGTCGCCAAATACATGGTATGTAATACAAAAACAATCTTAAATATACAACAAGAGAGTCATGAGTTTTAATACAAACATTGTCTTCTGTATAATATCCCTCTAAGAATAAGTCCTCATTACATTTATTAACACACTATTTAACGTAATGAATGGTGAGGACTACTAATTTATCATCTCGGACCGTCACTCTGCTCCCCGACTAGTCCCAAATACATTCTCATTTCAAGAGAAAAGTGAAAGAAAGGGTGAGCTCAAGTAGCCCAAAGAAGAAATATTATGACTAAGATAATGCAGAATAAATTATCATTAGTCTTCAATAATTTTAAACTGATAAAATACAATAGACATCAAGTTTAACTGCAGCGGAACATGCAATCCATTAAAAGAGTCAAGTAGAGAATAAAATCTACTATCTTTTATGATTTAAAAGGTTTTCATCACTTTTATCGCTGGGACTCAGCTTAATAAATAATCCACATCATCCCTGCACTATGGCCAAGGATATTCATTAGTATCACAACCACAATTTATCCATGCACTACGGTCCAAGGATATTTGTGTATTCATTAATGGTCATGATCATACCAACAACTGTCCATCAATGCACTACGGGCCAATGAGGACTTTTACCACATTATTTGTAACATTACGGTCATGATTACACCGAATAATCCCTGGTCATAATCATACCAAGTCCATATATGCACTACAGGCCACAGATGACTTTCAACAAAACATAAACATGAGGATGATGACAATGATATAAGAATTCAATAAAACAAGTTCAAGAATTAAATTATCCGGGAACTAATAACGTCCAAATTGTCAACATGATACTTCTTTGTAGAGTAAAATTCAAGAATGCTCAGAAATATATTTCTATGAAAAGATACTAGATGAAGCACAAATATCAAGGATATTCCACCAATTTTATGGAGTATAGAAGTCAAAACTTTAACCAACTGAGTATAATAAAGAATGGAATAACAAAAGAAATCACCATGCATGCGGTACTTCGCATAGATAGGTTATTCCAACAGAATAATAAATAACCAAACCAGGTCAAGAGTAATATGCACCGATAGGATATTCCAACAGAATAATAAAGAATGTAATAACAACAGAAATCACCATGAATGCGGTATTACATATGCATGGAGTTATTCCAATGTAATAATAAAGATTTTAACGGTCTGCGGCGTAAACGCGCGATGCACGTGATATTCTAACGTAATAATAAAGATTTGAACCAAAATGCGACATAAACGCCTGCGAGGATGATGTTCCAATGTATAATAAATACGGAACCGTGTCCGGCGTAAAAACGCATGCATGAGCGAGGATGTTCCAACAGAAATCACCAAGTATGGGGTAGACCCCGTATACATGTTATTATAATAGAATAATAAAGAATGAAATAACAGAAGTTCTCTTCATGAATATGAAAAAATAATACCCTTACCTTATAAACAAGAGTACTCTGACGGTAAGGTGGGGATATACTTGAAGAAACTTGTACTACGCTCAAAGCTTTCTTAAACGCTAAAGAAATACGCTCAAGATAGAAGAATAATTCTCTCTACAGTTTCTCTCTCTAGAGTTTCAAAGGAATTAAGTAAGAAATAATGAAGGAATGAGCTTCTATTTATAGAAGAATGAACTGAATAGTAACCAATCCATGAACGGTCAATATTGATTTACTTTAAACGGACGTTCCATATTGGTTTACAATAAAATATAATATATTCTATTTATAATCTAATAAAATGAATAACTTTTAAAAAGATTTTACTATGCAAACACTATGCTGGCACTATACAAACACTATGCATAATAAAATATAATACATTCTAATTATTGTCTAATAAAATGAATAGTTTTATAAAAGTATTCTATTTTATATAAAAAAGATTTTACTATTAGCCTAATAAAACGAATAACTTTATAAAAGTATTCATTTTATATAAAAACTTTTCCGTTTATTACATTAATAATACTAATAAAACAAAATTTCATCATCATTATTATTATTCACACTATATAATGGACTAGGTCGTTCCCGTGAAAGAGGAGGTTTTCCAATAAAGATTTCTCTTTATTGGTAGCGCAATTAGGTGACCAAACCTCTCATCGATGTAACTTCTAGACATCATTAATAATGCAAATAATAATATTAATAACTCATTCATCTCAATTATTGATTTTATAATATATAAAATATCGACAATAATTGAATAAAACCTGAATGACTTCTCATATAAGCATCAATAATCAATACCGTAAAGCTACTATACAACCACGCCAGTATTCCTCGTACTTTTTTAACACCGTTTCAACGAGCTTAACGGTAAAACTTCCGCCATTATTTTCATAAAAAATATTTTTGTCGTTTTCTCAATTCGAGAATAATTCTGTTGTGGGGTCCACCAATGATTGTGCCGTCGAACGAATATTCCCCGACCAATCGAATATTATAAACAACTTGCGTACTTTATAAAATTTCTAAATATTACCCACAACTATAACATTATATCAAATTCATTCCATAATATTTCAAAAATGATAATTATAGAAAATTTATCTTTATTCATAAAAGTTGGGGTTTTACAATCTCCCTTTTTTATGAAATTTCCCCCTCGAAATTAGGGTACGTACCTGGTATGTCGAAAAGGTAAGGATACCTTGATTTCATTTAGATTCTAACTCCCAGGTCATTTCCTCAACATCGTGGTTCCTCCATAAAACTTTGACTTGGAGTATAACATTGGAGCGTAGAATATGTTCCTTCTTATCCAAGATTTGAACAGGAACCTCTTCATACGTTAAATCTTCTGCTATTTTTTCCGGTTCTAACTCAATAATGTGGTTCGGGTCTTTCACATATTTACGTAACATGGATATATGAAAAACGTTATGAACACGAGACATACTTGGTGGTAAAGCGAGTCGATAGGCTATAGTCCCTACTCTATCGAGGATTAGAAATGGGCCAATGAATCGAGGATTGAGCTTTCCTCTCTTTCCAAATCTCTTAACTCCTTTCCATGGAGCAACACATAACAACACATGATCTCCAATATCGAATCCCACGTCCTTTCGATTAAGATCAACATAACTCTTTTGTCGGTCTTGTGAGGTTTTTATACGTTGTCGGATAGTTTGAATCTTTTCCGTAGTCATACGTACTAACTCCGGTCCCAACAATGTTGCTTCACCCACCTCATCCCAGCATACTGGAGAACGACACTTTCTTCCATACAACGCTTCGAATGGAGCCATGCCAATACTTGCTTGATAACTGTTGTTGTAGGAAAACTCCACCAATGGTAAGAACTTGTCCCAACTTCCCTTGAAGTCAAGGGCACAAAGTCTTAATAAATATTCAAGAGTTTGAATAGTCCTCTCTGATTGTCCGTCCGTTTGAGGATGATATGCCGAACTAAATCGTAAATCCGTGCCCATAACTTTTTGCAAACTAACCCAAAATCGTGAAGTGAATCTTGGGTCTCGATCAGAAACTATGTATACTGGCATACTATGCAATCTTACAACCACGTTTATGTATATACGAGCAAGACGTTCAAGTATATAAGTTTCTCGTATAGGTAAGAAATGAGCAGACTTGGTCAATCTATCAACAATGACCCAAATTGCATCTATACCCTAAGAAACCTTTAGAAGACCAGTAACGAAATCCATGGTAATGTGTTCCCACTTCCATTCTGGAATTTCAAGTGGTTGCAACGGACCTTTTCGTACTTGATGTTCCTCCTTAAGTGGTTTTGGCTCTCCAAAAAACTCCGGTGGTCCCAGCTCCTTGAACTGTTTGGCGGTGACCATCCGAGTTGCCGATGTTTTGCACCTCGCATTTTGGATGCGAGCCGCCTCTACTTTGATGTTGGATGAATTGCATGAAGCCTTGGAACATTCCATCGTTCATCATTTGGTCAGTGTTGTTGTTTACATTAGGATTGTCGCCTTCCTGATGCACATTATCCTAATTATTGATCTGTGGAGACTCAACGGTCTCCTGTGCTCCATTGATGTTCTCAACATTCTCAGATGCCATTTTCAAATACTGCCACAAAATAAGGGTTAATTAACATATCACATATAATCCCTATACTCTGACCAACCAATTAAATATCAAATAAACTTAGGTAGGTCATACTAGAGAAGGAATTCCCCGTCTCTCCCCTCCTAGTCCTTGTCTCACATCTCAGCGAGGGATCATATCCCTAAGCTCTGATACCAACTGTGACGCGCCCAAAATAGGCATACCTCACCTATTCTGAGTCTCCAAATACATAGTACAGAATAAAAAAACAATTCTTAATATACAACAAGAGAGTTGTGAGATTTAATAAAAACATTGTCTTCTAGACAATATCCCCTCTCAGAATAAGTCCTCATTACATTTATTAACACACTATTTAACAGAATAGTGAGGACTACTAATACTATCATCTGGACGGTCACTCCGTTCCCCGACTAGTCCCGACTACATTCTCATTTCCTGAAGAGAACAGTGAAAGAAAAGGTGAGCTCAACTAGCCCAGTAAGAAATATTATGACTAAGATAATGCAGAATAAATTATCATTAGTCTTCAACAATGTTAAACTGATAAAATACAATAGACATCAAGTTTAACTGCAGCGGAACATGCAATCCATTAAATGAGTCAAGTAAAGAATAAAATTGTGACGCCCCCAAAATAGGTCCATTCCATCCAACCCATTCTGAGTCGCCAAATACATCTTACAAAAATAACTACAACTTTATTATTACAACATATAAAGCATGAGTTTTTAAATACAGATATTGCCATCTAGACAATATCCACACGCAAATAAATCCCCATCATAATTATTGATACATTATTTTACAAAAATGGTGAGGACTACTAAACAACTCTCTCTAGAACCTTCATTCCATACCCCGACTAGTACTCGCTACATTCTCGCCTCCTGAGAAGAAAAATGGAACAACAAGGAAAAGGGTGAGCTCAACTAGCCCAGTTAAGAATATTATGACTAAGATAATATACAACAAATTATCGTTAGTCTTCAACAGGGAAAGAAAACTAATAGAATACAATAGACAACCAGTTTTAAATCAACAACTGCAGCGGAAATAACAATTCATTAGAAGAGTTAAGTAAAGAATGCAAACTACTATCTTCTATATATGAATTTAAAAGTTCATCGTCGATATTTTATCCTCAGTAACATCAATCAATATATATCCGAATCAAATATTCATCTTTGCACTACAGCCAAAGATATTCATCAGATTAATCATGTTCATCTAAACACTGCTCATATTTTGCACTACGGCCAAAGATATTCTTCAGAAATCATTCATCTTTGCACTACGGCCAAAGATATTCCATAATATCATCATTTAAGATTGAAGATGATGAAAAATAATTTTAAAGAAACGAATCCAGTGAAACAAAATTACAAGGATTAAGGATTAAGGATTCGTACTTTGTTTTATCCATGTTCAAAAATACCTCAAAAATAATCATAGTGGTGTAAAATTCAAGAATGATCAAAACATGGATACAATTAAAGCTAGTATCCAGAATAGATATTTTGGACAAAAAGAAGAAATTTTATTTTTCTTGAATAGTCTTTGTATCGTGAAATAGTGCCGTATACGTGAATAAAGAACTCAGACACCAAAAGATAGAAATTTCCCAAAAAACATCTTCACGCTTCATGAATAGTACTCGTGAATAGTAACTCGTGAATAGTAACTCATGAATAGTAATTTATGAATAGTAACTCATGAATAGTAACTCATGAATAGTAACTCCGACATGAAAAAGTTCCAAATTTGATAAAATTTCCAACCAATATTTCTAAGATAATGATATTGAAGAAATAATATCATTTTCGAATAAAATAACATCCCTTACCTCGAAAGAATGATATTTAGTTGAAACACCTGATATAGGCTATGACTTGAACTTGCACCGTATAGCAATACTCAAAGTATACTCAAAATACTCACAAGAATACGCCGATAATATAGAGAGAGAAAAACTTGAGTTTACGTGTGATTTTCAATTCTAACCTAAGCACCTATTTATAGGAAATTGCTTAGAACACCAAAAGCGAAAATTTAATAAATTAATATTATAATTTATTTCTACATCCTCCTACGCATCAAGCATCTGAATTCAAAGAACATGACATGTGTTAAAGATGCCCACCAAACACAAAAACGTTTTGTGAATATAAATATTTAAAACTTCCAAAAATCAATTATTTGAACTTCAATAATTCATAATAAATAGCCCTTTCACCAGAAAATTCGAATCTCGCGAGTTTTTATAGGAAATTCAATTCTCTACAACTTTGCAGAAGAATGTTTTTCCAAATTCCAAACAAAAATTGACCAAAATTCACAAACGGGTGATTTTACAAAATTATAATCAAATTTCTACGGTCAATAATTGTGTCCACCAACACACAAAAATATGTGTTAAACATTTAATGCCACAAAAATACTCTTCCTCCTCATATACTCATATATCCCACATTCATTATAAAAATATCACCGTTAATATATTATTTAAATAATATATTTAAATGAATTATTTTATCAAAAATGATAAAATATTAATTTTCAACAATTGTCATTTTAAAATTTTCTCCCATCTATATCCACATAAAATCAATATTTTCCTCATCATATAAATCAATAATTAATTATTCACAAATAATATTACAGAATCACAATATTGACAACCAGCGGGTTCAGGAAAGAGGGCTTTCCAATAAGAATTTCTTCTTCTTGGCGCAATTGCAATTAGGTGACCAAACCTCTCCTTAGATGTAACTTTCTAGACATTGCCAATAATGTTATCTAATAATATTATTCAGATAATATGAATTACTACTTCGATAATGGAAAATATGTAATGACAATTTATTAAAACAACGATAATATAAAATATCAATGTAGCAATTATTGAATCAATAAAATAAAATACCCGAATAAAGAATTACTATAACAATTATTGAGTAGTGCCTTCTTACGTAAGAATCAATAATTATTGCAATACCGCAGCACTTTGTTCAACAACGGCGCGTATTAGTGTGTTTTAACCACCGGGTATTCCAACAAGATGATTTGTGTAACAACTACGCCAAGTTATTTAAAAACAACTTATACTTGCTGCTTTCTTCATCCAATCGCTTTCCACATGGGGCCCATAAAAAGATCAAGTTACCACTGAATATTCCCCGATAGTACGAATATTCCACGACCAAACGAATATTCCCCGACAATAATGAATATTTTATAACCACTTGCTTATTCGAAATATTTGCGTATTTTACCCATAAATATCCACATTAATCAAATCAACCCTTACTATTTCAAAATAATAAATAAAGGAAATTCCTTTTTATTTAAAAAATTTCGGGGTCTTACAAAAATCTACTATCTTTTATGATTTAAAAGGATTTCATCACCTTTATTGCTGGGACTCAGCTTAATAAATAATCCACATCATCCCTGCACTACGGCCAAGGATATTCATTAGTATCACAACCACAATTTATCCATGTACTACGGTCCAAGGATATTTGTGTATTCATTAATGGTCAAGATCATGCCAACAATTGTCCATCAATACACTACGGGCCAATGAGGACTTTTACCACATCATTTGTAACATTACGGTCATGATTACAAGATAATCCACGAATTCATAATCATACCAAGTCCATCTATGCACTACAGGACACAGATGACTTTCAACAAAATATAAACATGAGGATGATGACAATGATATAAGAATTCAATAAAACAAGTTCAAGAAATAAATTATCCAGGAACTAATAACGTCCAAATTGTCAACATGATACTTCTTTGTAGAGTAAAATTCAAGAATGCTCAGAAGAATATTTCTATAAAAAGATACTGGATGAAGCGCAAATATCAAGGATATTCCACCAATTTCATGGAGTATAGAAGTCAAAACTTTAACCAACTAAGTATAATAAAGAATGGAATAACAAAGAAATCACCATGCATGCAGTGCCAGCATGATGTAAAAGTTATTCAAATGTAATAGTAAATAACGGAACCGGTAAGGCGTGTCTACGCAAGACGGTGATATTCCAACAGAATAATAAAGAATGGAATAATAACAGAAATCACCATGCATGCGGTACTTCGCATAGACAGGTTATTCCAACAGAATAATAAATAACAGAATCGTCCGTCCGTAAATCGCTTCGCATGCATGAGGATATTCCAATGTAATAATTAAGAGCGGAACCAAAGTGCGGCATAAAATGCATGCATAAGATATTCCAATAGAATAATAAAGACGTAACTGTGTCCGCATTGAAAGCCTTGCATGTGATATATTCCAACAGAATAATAACGAATGGAATAACAACAAAAATCACCAAGTATAGGGTAGACCGCGTATATAGGTTATTCCAACAGAATATTAAAGAATGTAATAACAGAAGTTCTCTTCATGAATATGAAAAAATAATAACCCTTACCTTATAAATAAGAGTACTCCGAAGGTAGGGCGATGATATACTTGAAGAAACTTGCACTACGCTTAAAGCTTTCTTAAACGCTAAAGTAATATGCTCAAGATAGAAGAATAATTCTCTCTATAGTTTCACTCTCTAGAGTTTCAGTGAATTCGTAAGAAATAATGAAGGAATGAGCTTCTATTTATAGAAGAATGGACAGAATAGTAACCAATCCATGAATGGTCCAGATTTATTTACTTTAAACGGACGGTCCAGATTGGTTTATAATAAAATATAATATATTCTTTTTATAATCTAATAAAATGAATAACTTTTAAAAAGATTTTACTATGCAAACATTATGCAGGCACTATACAAACACTATGCATAATAAAATATAATATATTCTAATTATTGTCTAATAAAATGAATAACTTTATAAAAGTATTCTCATTTTATATAAAAAGATTTTACTATTAGCTTAATAAAACGAATAACTTTATAAAAGTATTCTATTTTATATAAAAATCTTTTCTTTTATTACATTAATAATACCAATAAAACAAAACTTCATCAT